>CM028327.1:21078676-21786176 GCA_016647705.1 Eucommia ulmoides | reverse complement strand
CAGACATCACATCGGAAGGACTCAATATCTAATCCCTTAAACAGCCTAGTAAACAATATTTTGAGAGTCTTAAATGATGGATGTCCAAGTCTACGATGATGGAGCCAAATTTTTTCTTTATTTGATGAATAACTCTCAGAAAGAAATGACACAATTGATTTGCCCTTAGAGAAACTGAGATTACTTGGTGTTTCAAGGTAGTATAGCCCCTCCCCTTCCTTAGCACATCCAATCATCTTCCCCGAAGCCTGGTCCTGAAATACACAGTAGGTAAGATAAAAAATCACACTGCAGGACATGTCTTGAGTTAGTTTTTTTTTATAGAGACCAGATTCATGGACAGTTTTGGTACATGAAGTACATTTTTCAATGTGAGTGGTGGGTTGATCTTAATATCTCCCATTCCTGCTACAGTGATTAATGAACTATTGGCAGTGACAATTTTTCTAGTACTAGGACAAGGGGTATAGGTGCTGAATTTATATGATGAATGTGTCATGTGATCAGTTGCTCCGGAGTCTATGATCCATGAGTTGACAAAGGTTTTGTCTGAAGCATAAAATCCAATAGAAATAGGAAATTTACCTGAATGTACCAAAGAGTAAGTACCTGAGGTCTTGCAAGAGTTCCTTTTCCTTTCAACGTGGTGCGAACAAGCTGTGACCACTTCAAGTAGTTCTTTCCATTCAATCGGTATGCTAATTGAATTGTTGCAATTCCTTAGCTGCTTGACGCGGTACTACTTCTTCAATTCGGCCAGTAGTGTTGGTGATTTTGGATGTCTCTGACATGGTTTAACTGAATACGTTACTATACTGTGGGAAGCGTAATAACGTTTTTGTCAATGGGTATGCTTAAGATGGTCACTTGATGCTGAGTTGGCTTACTTGATGCTTAAAGCCAATCGATGAGAAAGGAGCCTTCGAAGTAACCAAAAAAAAAGACGACTGCACAGCGAAGTTCAACGAATCGACAACACATCGAGCCTTCGATGGTGAATCAACGATGCAGCCTTTGATTTCTCCGAAATTGGATTCGAAATCGCACTATGCACTGGTCCGGCGAAGACTCTTATCTAGAGCAGTGGCGGCAACGGAAGTTAGGCCACTTTCTGGTTCGTCGACTTTGAGCAAATCCGGTAGCGGTGGCGGTGGCGGTGGCTAGGGCACAAACGGATTTCGGCAACAGTGGTGTTGGCCAAACCCAGAAGTTGTCTCGGCAATAATGGTCAATTGAAGAACCAGGGACCCAACAATCTTTTCGGCAATGAAGGCTGAGGAAAAACAAGAAAACAGAGGATCGAGCCTTACAGCTCTGATACCATGTAGAAGAAAAGGTATTAAGAAAAGAAGAAATTGTTTATTGCATTTGATCTATACAACAATGGGTTTATATACAAACTCGATTCGGGTTCTATTATCCCTAGCTGTGAATCTTGATTGGCTACTACACCAATTAGACGTGAAAAATGCCTTTCTAAATGGAGACTTGGAGGAGGAAGTGTTCATGAGTTTACCACCGGGCTTTGAAAGAAAGATAGGACAAGGAAAGGTGTGCAAGCTAAAGAAGTCACTATACAGCCTAAAACGGTCTCCAAGAGCGTGGTTTGAATGCTTTGGAACCACTGTAAAAGGTCAGGGTTATCAACAAAGCCAAACAGATCATACTATATTCTATAGACACTCAATTGATGGTAAAATTGCCATTTTAATTGTCTATGTAGATGATATCATCTTAACAGGAAGTGATAGTGACGAGTTGAGAAGACTTAAAGGAAAACTTGCTGATAATTTTGAAATCAAAGATTTAAGTCCATTGAAATATTTTCTTGGAATGGAATTTGCTAGATCAAAGGGAGGCATATTTGTGAGTCAAAGAAAGTATGTACTTGACCTACTGAATGAAACAGGGTTACTCGGGTGCAAAGCTGTAGAAACTCCAAGTGAACCGAATGAGAAATTACAACCGACCAAACCTGAAGTTGTGATAAACCGAGAACAATATCGAAGACTAGTGGGGCGGTTAATCTACTTATCACATACCCGTCCGGATATAGCCTTTGCTGTAAGTATGGTCAGCTAATTTATGCACTCACCAGGACAAGAACACTTCGATGCTACCTATAGAATACTAAGGTACTTAAAGGGTACTCCTGGACAGAGAATTTTGTACAAGAAACGTGGCCACCAACTTGTAGAGGTTTATACCGATGCAGACTGGGCTGAGAGCATCACGAACAGGAGATCGACCTCCGGTTACTGTACCTTTGTTGGTGGGAACCTCGTCACATGGCGGAGCAAGAAACAAAAAGTCGTAGCTAGAAATAGCGCAGAAGCGAAGTATAGATCAGTGGCTCACGGCATTTATGAAGTGTTATGGATTAACAGATTACTCGGAGAGTTGACAATATCTAATTCAGCACCTATGAAGGTCTATTGTGATAACAAATCAGCCATTGCGATTGCTCACAATCCGGTATTGCACGATCGGACAAAACATGTGGAAGTGGACAAACATTTCATCAAGGAAAAGATCGAGAGTGGACAAATATGTATGCCATATGTACCGACTACGGAATAGATCGCAGACATTCTAATAAAAGGATTACCAAATAAGAGATTCTACTATCTAGTATGCAAGCTGACAATGAAAGATATCTTCATACCAGCTTGAGGGGGAGTGTTGGAATATTCAATATTGTTATTATTTGTATATAGTGAAAGTCAAATATGTAGATTAGAAAGGTATTATCTGTCGTAGTTAATTTCCTTATTTAATCTTAATTACTCCTATATGTAGTCTAATTGTACAATTAGAAATACACACAATTGATTATTTAATTTCAATTTGGTATCAGAGCCAGCCTTTCGTCTGATGTTAGGCGTGTTGAATCCCACATTGATGTTGGGCCCCCGATATCCGTTCGCAGTGGTTTGTTAAAGTCCACCCTGCGCGTGAGAGGGCGTGTTGAATCCCACATTGCTTGTGTTACTTGATCCTGGACTATATATAAAGTCAAGGGCAATTCTCCTCTTACAAGGTGTATTTTGAGAGTTCCCATTAAAAATTTCTACACTTTCCAAAACAATTGATTTCCTTATTCTTAATTTCCTTGTTTCTCTCGACAAAATACACACACACACACATATATATATATATATATATTGTGTGTGCTTTAAATAATTCACATAGAGATCACAAGTGAAACTCATCTACAAGGACAATAAATTCGATGTAGTATGGGCCCTAATTGGGGTTGGAAAACGAAAAATGAAAAAGAACAAGCAAGCTAATAAGCGTAGGGCACTTTATGACAATTTACAGTGTTATAAAGAACGAAAAAATCTAAGTATATTGAGTGCAGAGTCTAAATATAGAGCTATGACACATACTACGTGTAAATTAATTTGGCTTAGGGTCAGAAGAACTTAGCTATGAACATTATCACCCTGTGAGCTCAGTGTTTGATGATAATGCAGTTATTCGCATCTCTTTCATCCAGTAGTCCATAATATGACAAAGTCTAATGAAGTCAATTGTCACTTTATCCAAGAAACTTAGTTACAACATTTGATTCACGAATCACTTGTGAATTCAGTAAATCAATTAGCAGATTGTTTAACCCATTCAAAAGTTCAAGGATAAAGTACATTATAACAACTAACAAGCAAAGACACATATATATGCTCCAGCTTGAATGGGGTTGTTAAAAGGTATTTTAATATACTTGTATTTAGGGTTTCATGTATTTTTCCTCCTTTTAGTATTAATAGAGGAAAAGGCTCACTTTGTAGCCTTGTAGGTAAGCTGTCTCATTTTTCCTTTACTCTCTTTTTACTTCTTCAGTCCCATTTCTTAAAAGGATTAGATGAACCAAGTGTTAATTTCACCGAAACCCCTGTTGTATTAGAAATGAACATGGAGATACCTTCTCATCAACAAAGCAATCCCTATACATACATACATACATACATATATATTTAGAGAGAGAGAGAGAGAGAGAGATTCAACTACACCTCCTTAAAACACGAGGTATGAGGAAACCAAATGCTGCATTACTTTAATGAAATTATATCCTTACTAGTTTAACATTTGGCGTAAAAACACTAAATAGATTCCAAAACCAAATTAACCTTTTGTATTTAAGTGATTACCAAATACACAGACCAATCACCAACATCAGACCCAACAAGCAATCTAATTCCAAAGCCCTGAATCAATGTTTTATCTCTTATTTATCCCATGTTCACATTTTTGTGAATAATTAGGTGCATCGAAAGTACCATCAGCCGCTCTTCTCCCTGGTTTCTATCAAAATCAAAGTCGTCCTTCGGTAGTGGGCATGGAAATTGGATGTCGTGGTCCTGTGGTCTTGATTCCTTCTCTAATTTCTCTAAATAACAAAGCTGGAACTAGGCAGTGGTAGTGACAGCATGTGGTGGGGTTGGCTTGGTTAGTTGTGTCAGCTGCTTTGGAGTTGTTTTTGGCAAACCTGGATTTGAGTCCATAAAGCAGTAGTTGCGAGGGCATTGGTCACGAAAACACTTGATTGGACTCCTAAGGCATTCAATTTGTTACATGTGTACATTGAACTTGAAGCATGAAAGGCCTGAAAACAGTGGGTGAAGAATTCCTAATGAGCTGCGTCCAAGCAAGCTATAACCCACCATTTAAATACCCTGTACTTATGATCAGAAGACGCCTACATCCTACGGTGAACTATCTGAACTAGGTTGTTTGCATGATTCATTTTGGGATTTAAATTGGCTCTTGTGATTGATTGACCATTACACAAAAATATGATGAGAAGTTTTTGATGGTGTGGTTTTAAAACAAATCGAAGGAAATAAAAGGGAAAGTAATCTGGAAATTCTTCCTTTTTCTAATATGAGATCAGAGAGAAGTTAGAAATGATTTGAGAAGACCAAGTACGGCCTTGAGTAATTCAAACTTGCACTGCATTGTGTTTTCAAATGTTTAATATCTATGTTGAATATGTATGCTTTATTTGAAATGTACGATATTATTACTTGCTCTAGTTTATTCATTTTTGGAGATTTTGCTCCTTACCCCAAACATTGGGTGTGTTTGGTTTACCAACACAATAATGATTTTCTATTTTTTCACTGACTAAAAAATTGTTTAAAGAACCAAACAAACAAGATTTCCTCTTCGGACTAATAGAAAACTATTTTCAAATTGCGAAGCAAGCACATACTAGTGTGTGCTTGTTTATAAAAACCATTCAAAGACATTCCGTAAACATTTGGAAAAGCAATGTATGATCATAAAATAAATCGAACTTATAACTATGTCAATATGTACTCATGTTATTCCTGCTCATGTAAGACTTGACAGGTGATATTAAAAAGTTAACTTGTAAGAATCAAAGAGACCTATCTTATGACATTTTTATAGGTTGATATGACAACTAATTCACTAATTACAAACTGGAGAATTCTGACCACGCTATAAAAGTTGAGTTTGGCCACAGAAAGTTAAGATAATGTCAAACAAGTAAAACAGAATAATAATAATTTGAAAAATCACATTGTGAAATATTCTGACCTGAAGATTTTTGGTTGGTGGTTGCTTAATATTCAAGGCAAACTCCTCATTCCATGTCGGCTCTTTTGTCCTGTCATTATTAGGTCATGAAGCGTCATGTGCTTTATTATTAAAGAAGAATATTAAAGCCTAATATTATAGGAAATTGCCCCAATTCTCCTGTGGTAAGTTTCGAACTACCTCTTGGTTAATTTATGCATGTGAACCACATTTAACTATCTGATACCTCTTTGAATATGAAATGTAACCTAGAGGTGTCTACACCGTTGAAGAATGAAGACGTGGCACCAAGGACAATTTTCAGAGCTAGAACTCTGGCAAACAGAAGCAAAAGACACCATAACACATTAGATCAAACTATCATTACCAATTGTACCAAAATACTGCAGACCGCCTTAAACTGCAACCCTCCCCCCCCCCCCCCCCCGGCCCGGGGGCACACGCACAGTGTGTTATCTCCGCCAAAGGTGTGATGTGGACTTATCATTTGGTTTCTAATTATTATTGAGAATTGCTAAATGTGATTCAAAGTCAAATTGCCAAAAGATCCATTGTTTTTTCTTTTAATTAAATAAATTTTTATTAAGTGTTGGTGTCCCAAAGTGGTTAACACCACAAGTATGATCCAATTAGGTGACAAGTGGGTCCTCTTGCTACGTTAGGGTTGCTAAGTTGAGTTGGAGATTCTTCGAGTCAACTGTAATTGTCGTCCTGAGAAACTGATTAGTTGGAATCTAGAGTCCTGCCCATCAGAGAGTGGTACCTGCACTAGGCTGAGTAGGAATTTATCCCACCGAAGCTCCTTCGACATGAGAGTAAGAGTTCAAAGAGAAAAGCTACAGAAATGTATCAAGTATATAAATAGCGATTGAGCGTTAAGTCGAGCTTACATAGCCACTGGTATTTATAGGCGTTGGAAACGATTAGCTTTACTTAATCGGGTCTGAACACGGTTAATTAGGCGAAACCATGTCTTTAGCCAATAATCCTGGACATTTAAGAGATAATCAATGGGCTTGGGCTTTTGGGCCCATCTGGAAAAGCTCACGGGCCTTTGTCAGGCTTGTGGAAGTAAGCTGGTGGAGGAACTCGGAGATCCGTGGAGTTCTAAAGGAGAAACGGACTAAAATAGTATGCCTGTCGAGACAAGCGGCTAAGTCCCTGAAGTTGGTTGTCCAGAGGCATGACACAGAGTTCTGGGCGGTAGCGTCCCTGTAGGGCACATTGCTCCTTCCTGGGTGCAAAAAGATTCCAAGGAGGAAGCCTTCGTCGATATATGCTCCAACGTGGCACGTTGGATTCCTGAATGCGTCCACATCACGATGATAGTGGACACGTGGCTGGGGTCCTAGTGTTGACTTTGTGATTCTCAAAAATACCTTCATCAGTTGGCCCCTTAGCCCTGGGCAGCAAGGGAGCGAGACGGTCAGGGATATCAACTTCTGGCTGGAATGAGCATCCCGGAGGTTTCGAAACACAGGAAACATCCTTGGCCAGTTCTCCAAAGCTTTCTGCTGACCAGAGGCAAGTCCTCCTGGCCGGCAGTCCTTGAGTCCTCCAGGTCAGCGGAACTCCTGGAAGGCGAGCGCATCTTTTGGGCAACCTTGCTAATGGGTAGAATTCTGAACAGTATTTCCCGAATTGTTAACATATTCTGGTGGACCAATTTGAGATGGGCCCCACATGTGGCCATGCATCGGGCAGAGATAGCACGTCAAGGCGACATTAAATTTTCTCAATTTTCTGGAGCTCAGGCCATCAAGTCTTCTGGGCGACTCTCCTGAGGGGTAGAATTCTAAACGGCACTTCCCGAACCGTTAACATATTTTGGGGGACCAATTTGACCCTGTGGCCGCGCACCGGGTAGGGATAGCACGGCAGGGATTCAGTAAATTTTCCTAATTTTCTAGAGCTCAGGTCGTCACGTCTTCTGGGCAGCTCTCTTGACGGGCAAAATTCTGTTAGGCACTTCTTGAACCGTCAACATATTCTGGGGGACCAATTTGGGATAGGCCCTCATGTGGCCGTGCATCAGGCAAAGATAGCACGGCAAGACGACAATAAATTTTCTCAATTTACTGGACGGCACTTCTCGAACCATTAACATATCTTGGGCATAAGCTGGCCTTTACCGCGGAGGAGACAGAAGCGAATTCCAAGAGGGTACGCTCGGCGAACGAGCAGAAGGGTCTGGCAGGCACAACCCTCGGAGGTATCGGGCGCACAGGTGACAGGTGGCACATTGGACAGATTCTTGGGCAATAGATTTCTTTACTCTGCAGTTAAGCATGCTTATACGACAACAATTCAAGGATGGGTGACCCCTAGGAATTTTGGGCGATAGATTTCTAAATTCCGCGGTTAAGCGTGCTTGGGCGACAGCAATTCAAGGATGTGGGACCCCCTGGAAATTCCGAACAACAATTTTTCGAACCGTTAACAAATCCCGGGCTCTGAGCGGCGAGCTTTGAGTGTCGTTCCTCTGAGTGGTGCTTTTTTTACCGTCGACCTCTGAACAACACAAAACTCAAACTTGTACAGCCTCATAGCACTTGTCACCTGAACCACCCATCACCTGGGTTGTGTAAAGCTTTTGTCGGAGAATAGAGCGGAAAGGTCAGACGCTGGAGAGCTCTGGTCAAAGACCGCAGAGCGGATTCTTGGCAACGCTCCTCTAAGTAGCGATCCCTGGGCGGCGTTTTTCTGAATAACGCCTTTTCGATCGTTGATCTCTAGACGACGTTTTTTGAGCGACACATTTCCGATCGTCGATCTTTGAATCCCGAGTCCCTGACATCTCAGCATTTAGAATTTTTTGAAAGTTGTTTAGTTTTTTGAATCTCCGTCTTGTCTTCTCAACTCGTTTTCCATGACAGGCTGTCTTTCGGTTCAACGGGCTAGAGGACCAGCTTTTCTCGGAGAGCGGACTCTTTGCTAAGCTGGATCCCACTAAGCCACCCTCAAGAAAAGTGACGAGGTGGAGGCTAGACTCTGTGCTGACCTATCTGCTATTCGGATCGAGAATCTCGGACTCCACATCAACAGAACCTCAAGTCCCAAGTTGATACGCTCGAGGCTCAGTTCGCCACTTACAAGCAGTGTGTGTAGAACTTGGAGCAGAAATGACAAGACACCATTAACCGGACCAAGGTAAAGGCCAGATCAGAGGCGGTGGAATAGTGGAAGAAGGGCCCTGGATATCTGGAGCTTCAGGAGAAGATGGCTAATGACTTCCTGTAGGCAGGGAAACAGGCCACAATGAAGGCTATCCGCCGTCTGTAACCTGATTTCCCTGCCAACCCAGTAGAGATAGAGTTCTCAGAGCTGGAGGATGGTGTCAAGCACGAAGGCGCCGAGTAGAGAGATGACGGGGAGGACAGTGCTGACGAGGGGGCCCCTGAAGAGGGCAGGATTGACACTCCTTCTCCTCGCACGAACGCCTCTCAGGACAAGGGCGGGGAGGACTGAGCTCTGGGTCGTCGCTTTCTCAGCACTTAGGATTTTGCAGACTCTTTTTCACTTATTCTTTTTGTTGACTTGTAATGGGCTGATGACCCCCACATGTACATTTCTTTTTGAGTATATAAATGCAAGTCATTTTTTGTGTATTCCTACTTTTTTGCGCGCGATCGTGTAATCTTTTGAGCAGTATAGCCAAGGTACTTCAGAGTCTATTCCTTCCTTCCTCCCGACGTTTTTTGTCGGGTTTCTTTATGCTTGGTAACTTCTTCAGTTGTAAAATTCTTAAAAAATTCTCGCTTTTGCCTAGGACCATGGACCACTAGCCTCCCAATCTGGGACATAAGTTGATTGTAAGGAAATCGTGTCGCGGACTTAGGAAGAGGGTTTCCCAGGGTACCTGATCTTCTCAGTCCTCAGGGGCGCAACGCGGCGGTTAGTCCCATATGGCCAGTCATCGGGGAGTTCTTCGTAGTCAGGTTCATTCAAGAACCCTTTCAGGTTATCCCTATTTAGTCCATGTAGGAGCGTCTTCCCCTTTAGAACGTTGGACTTATAGTTGACTAGTGGGAAGAGGTACTTAACTGCAGCCCTCAAACCTGATCAATGCCTCGGGTACGGACTATTGACCTCCAGAGAGGGTTTGGTTGTCACCCTTGACACTGAGCGTTGGGATGAGGCTTGTGGAGAATCATCCACGACGCTAAGTGTCGGGATGTCTTTTTTGGAGATTCATCCACGACTCTGAGGGTCAAATGCCACTCCGGGGATTCATACGCCACTCTGAGGGTTGGGATTTTGTTATGGAGAATTACCTGCAACCCTGAGTGTCAGGATGCCGTTTTGGAGAATCATCCGCGACTCCTAGGATCGGGATGTTGTGCTAGAAAATTACCCGCGACCATGAGTTTTGGAATGCCGTTTTGGATAATCATCCTCGACTCTGAAGGTCGGGACGTTATTTTGTAGAGTCATTCGTGACTCTAGGGGTCAGAATGCTATTGTGGAGAATCATTTGCAACGTTGAGGGTCGGGATGTTGATCTGGAGAATCATTCGCGACCCTAGGGACTGGAATGCCGTTATTGGAGAATCGTCCGCCACTCAGAGGGTCGGGATGTTTTTTTGGAGAATCGCTCGCGGCCCTGGGTGTCAGGACATCGTTGATGGAGTACTGTGAGGGTTGAGATGTTTTGGAGAATCACCCGCGACCCTAGGTGTCGGGACACTGTTGTTGGAGAATCATCTGTGACTCCGAGGGTCGAGATGTTGTTTTGGAGAATCACCTGCGACCCTGGGTGTCAGGACACCGTTGTTGGAGAATCATCCGTGACTCTTAGTGTCGGGATGCCGTTGTTAGAGAATCATCCGCTACTCTGACTGTCGGGATGCAGTTGTTGGAGAATCATCCGCGACTCTGAGTGTCGGGATGCTATTCTAGAGAAAGGCTGGAGGGTTGTTTTTCCCCGTCTATGGTAGGACAGAGGGTTGCTCATCTCCGCCTCCGAGCTTTACTCGTAGACAGGCTGCGAAGGTTGCCCATCCTTATCGCTGGTGGTACGGAAGGTTGCTCGTCTCCACCTCTGAGCCTTGCTTGAAGATAGGTTGGAGGGCGCTCGTCTCCGCCTTCGGTGGGATGGAGGGTTGCTCGTCCCCGCCTTTAAGCTCCGCTTAAAGATAGGCTGGAGGGCAGCTTGTCCCCGTCTCTAATGTGAGGCTAGAGAGCGCTCGTCTCTGCCTTTGAGCTGTGCTTGGAGATAGGCTGGAAGGCGTTTGTCTCTGCCTCTGGTGGGACGA
This sequence comes from Eucommia ulmoides, assembly GCA_016647705.1. Lineage (NCBI taxonomy): Eukaryota > Viridiplantae > Streptophyta > Magnoliopsida > Garryales > Eucommiaceae > Eucommia > Eucommia ulmoides. Next base: position 21,775,353 of record CM028327.1, on the reverse strand, counting down.
AGAGCTGCTCATCTCCACCTTTGAGCTCTACTAGGAGATAGGCTGGAGGCCGTGGAATGAAGGGTTGCTTGTCTCCGCCTTTCAGCCCCGCTTGGAAATGGGCTGGAGGGCGCTCATCTCCGCCTCTGGTGGAACAAAGGGCTGCTTGTCTCCACCTTTGAGTTCCACTTGGTCCACGACTTGAAGCACTCCTCTGTGGCATGTCCTCAATCGTGCTAGAATTCAACACTTGGTCGTTGCCAAAAAAGTTCCCACAAATCTTCAAGGAGCTGGATTGTCGTGACGAAGAGCTCTTCAACCTGGAGGGCTGGGAGAAAAACGGAATGTTGAGCTCACCACAAGCCCGACAAGACGGAGCCTAGATAAATGCCCAAGGCTCTTCCCCTTGGTATTTGGCAAGCAGGGGCAAAATGGCAGAGAGGTTCTGTTGTAGGGATTCATTTGGGGGTATGCAAAATGTCTAGGCATTACCTCACCCAAGACCTCACCTCTGTAGGGAGCTCATATGTACCTCCTCTACTTTGTATCTCTTGCAGGAGAGCTTCCATATTGGCGAGGCGATGTTCTGTGACGACTTCCCTCCTTGGCACTACACATGCACAGTTGGTTACTGCTCAGATGCCGCGGTGACGTGAGGGCGACGAATAGGCGCCTGCCCCTTGCCCAAGACGGCTCAATTCATTCCTCGCTACGTGATCAGGAGCTAAGCCCAGAGGTAACCCTGTTCAGTTCCTGGCACCATGTCTTCGAGAAGGAGGGGATCTTGACGTAGTCGGGAGGGCTCTCTCCAGTCCTGCAAACTCGTGGTCGCAAGGCGGAGGGTGGTCCCCGGGCATATACCCTTCAAAGATGCCACACGAGCATTGCAGTCTTGAGGTCGTTCCTCGGGCCTTGCAGTCTGGAGAGCTAGACAGGGAATAGCAGCAGGCGCGCGAGGAAGATCTATCCATATGACTTGAACTTGCCCATCTAGTGCTCAAGAAGATCAATTCGAGATGCCTCCACAACTCCCGAGGTCTGTCTCACAAATGCCCCGGAGGGCAAGGTAGATGGCCCTACTTGATCCTGGGGGGGTAGTTATCCTCGTTGGTGGGAACTGAGGGGTAAGCCCTCGGAGCTTTCGACATATCAATGAAGAGTTGGCCATTCAGGTTGTTGTCCACCGCAAGTAGTTAATCTCTTTGCCTGATTATCTGACCAAACCTTGTGATCATTAAGTTTTAGCCCTTCAGGGAGCTGACGATTAGGGGAAGGCTTCTTGTTCGCTTCCTACGGACAGCACCAGACTGTTGGTGTCCCAAAGTGGTCAACACATCGAGTATGATCCAGTCAGGTGACAAGTAGGTTCTCTTGCTAAGTTGGGGTTGCTAAGTTGGAGTTGGAGATTCTTTGAGTCAACTGCAGACCGCCTTAAACTGCAACCCCTTCCCCTTCCCCCGGCCGAGGCACACGCACACAAGCATCACATAGTGTGTTATCTCCACCGAACGTGTGATGTGGACTTATCATTTGGTTTCTAATTATTATTGAGAATTGCTAAATGTGATTCAAAGTCAAATTGTCAAAAGATCCATTGTTTTTTCTTTTAATTACATAAAATTTTATAAGTGTTGGTGTCCCAAAGTGGTCAACACCACAAGTATGATCCAGTCAGGTGATAGGTGGGTCCTTTAACTACGGTGGGGTTGCTGAGTTGGAGTTAGAGATTCTTCGAGTCAACTGTAATTGTCGTCCTGGGAAACTAACTAGCTGAAATCCAGACTCCTGTCTATCAGGGAGTAGTACCTACACAAGGCTGAGCAAGGATTTGTCCCGACGAAACCCCTTCGGCATGAGAGTAAGAGCTCAGAGAGAAAAGATACAGAAACCCATCAAGTATGTAAATAGTGATTGAGTGTTAACTAGGGCTTACATAGCCCCTAGTATTTATAGGCGTTGGAGACGATTAGCTTTACTAATCGGGCCTAAACACGGTTAATTAGGCGAAACCACGTGTTTAGCCGATAATCTAGGGCATTTAGGAGATAATCAATGGGCTTGGGCTTTTAGGCCTATCTGGAAAACCCGTAGGCCTTTATCAGGCCTGTGGAGGTGAACTGGTGGAGGAGCTCAGAGATCCGTGAAGTTCTGGAAGAGAAATGGACTGAAATGGTGTGCCATTCGAGACAAGTGGCTAAATCCCTGAAGTTGGCTGTCCAGAGGCACGACATAGAGTTCTAGGTGCCAGCGTCCTTGCGGGGCACATTGCTTCTTCCTGGGTGCAAAGGAGATTCCAGGGAAAGAGTCTTGGTTGGCGTATGCTCCTGCGTGGCACTTTGTATTCCTGAATACGTCCACATCACGGTGATGGTGGACACGTAGCTAGGGCCCTGGTGCTAACTCGGTAATTTCCAAAAATACTTTCATCAATAAGTTTCAATTATAACTTCTTTTATTAAAAAAATGAACAAATAACAATAAATATCTAAAGTGAATTTCACATTTTAATGAAACATTTGTTAGACTTGAATAAGCTTTCGTTAGGAATTTGCTTTTATCAATATTTTAAAACTCGAATTTTTCTCCTAACCGAAAAAAGTAACCGGATCATATTCATTTGTTTAACAATCAGGTCAACTGTGGTTTGACCATACCGTCATAATTAAATCATCAAACCGTAATATATTAATTTAAAATAGGAAAATTTGAAACACGCACATATATATTAAATAATAAACGAAGTGGGAGGAAACATAAATTATTTAAATATGGAACACAACTAAAAAATCCATATGCATTTTTTATTTTATGATTAATTAGAAGGGAAAAAAAACCAATTTAAAAATAAGTAAATAAATAAATAAATAAAAAAGAAAAAAAAATCTTAAAACTAACATTATGTGATGGGCTTTTGGTAATTTGACTTTCAATAAAAAGGAATAAGGAGTGTAATAGTAAATTATGGGAGTGCAAATAGCTTTGCCCTTTAAATTATATATTAATTACCATTTTTGTTTAATTTTGTTTTTTAATTACAAATAAACATTATTCTTGTCATGTCATGTCTGCGTCCGTGTTCATGCTTCATAAAATAGATGCAATCAAGGGAAATTTTACACATAAGAGAGATAATATCATTGTGGTCTACATAGCCCTTATGAGATGCATGTATGAGAAGAAGCTTCAATAAAAAGGTAAATAAACCCACTACTCAAACACAACGGCCCCGCTTGGTTGAGAACTTGGATACTATTTTCAGTTTTCAAAAATTCATATTACTATTATTACTATTGCTTTTCTTTTAACGACGCATACTCAATCTATCACATCACCTACTTCAAATATTATACTTTTATTATTTCATTAATTTAATTTCAATTTTTTTTTTTATATCTTTTTTTTTTCTTTCTCTAAATTTTTTTTTATCACACATGTACCCAACAAACATCATTATTCTCTCTTTTTCAAATTCATATTTCATTTAATCACATCACATTTATTTTTCAAAATTTGATACATTATTAATAAATAAAAAAAAATTCATAAATTTTTTAAACATAAACCAAACAACTTTTCACATTTTCAAAAACTTGTTGAATCCCACATCGCCTGTGTTACCTGATCCTGAGCTATATATAAAGCCAAGGGCAATTCTCCTCTTACAAGACGTCTTTTGAGAGTGAGTTAGGTCCATTAAAATTTCTACGTGGTATCAGAGCTAGGCTTTTGTCTAATATTGGGTATGTTAAATCCCACATCAATGATGGGCTCCCGATATCCGTTTTACAGTGGTTTGTCAAAGTCCACCCTGTGCGTGAGGGGGGCGTGTTGAATCCCACATTGATGTTGAGCCTCCCGATATCCGTTCGTAGTGGTTTGTCAAAGTCCACCTTGCGCGTGAGGGGGCTTGTTGAATCCCACATCGCCTATGTTACCTGATCTTGAGCTATATATAAAGCCAAGGGCAATCCTCCTCTTACAAGACGTCTTTTAAAATTTTTGGAAACTGTTTTCAAAAACTAAACCAAACAACCCCACACAATTTACTAACTAAAAACCCAGGTGTAGAGTTCATTTGTGACACATTTTAGAGCTGGATAATGTTAAAAAGAACAACAAGATTTTAGTTTAATTCAACATCAAAGATTTTTAGATGATCTTTAGAGAAACTACAAAAATCAGTAGGGGTACTATATTTTTCCTGGATGGTAAAATTTGCCTATCTTAACAAAACTGAAACAAGAGACAGGTGGCACTTCCATAAAATTAAATTTTCCTGTGTTACTTCACTTGCATTAATATGGAAGGTTTACTTAATATATCTTTCAGGGAATCATGGTAATGACAGAATAAGTAAGATCAAATTTGACTACGGACATAAATTTGACCTTTTGAAGATATGAAGCCTACCACTATGCTCCAAACACAATTAATAACTAGTTGAAAGACATAATTAAAGGAGAACTAGATGACGAAACAGAGAATTGTCTTTGCATCATTTTCATCATTTTTGAGTTGTAAACTCAGATCTAACTCAACTAAGGTTGTGTTTGGGTAAGGGATTTAGGGGAGGGATTTCAAAATCCTTTTTTAACAACCTTGTTTGGGTATTGAGTAGGATGGATTTGTAAAATTCCTCGAGTGTCAAATTTAGGTGAAAGAAAGGATTTGGAAATTCTTTTTAAATAGGTGGAATTTGACAAATCCACCCAAGAGAGGATTTGAGAAATCAATCTTCGTCTTCATCTTCGCAACGACGAGCCTCTCCTTCGCGACGGATTTGGGAAATTGATCATCTTCATCTTCGCGGCCCTCCTCGTTCATCGTCTATTTCTTCATTCTTCTGCTTCGCCGCCGCCGAAGGAAGGATTGTGATTGAGCCTCTCAGTCTTCTACTTCTTCATTGCAGCTTCGTCTTCTTTCCTCCATCTCCTGCGCGGCGACCTCCATCGCGAAGACCAACCCACCTTCGCTGACGACGACCCCTCCTTTCCCGACGACCAGCCCTCCTTTGCCGATGACCACCAGCCCCTCCTTAGCGACAATCTGACTCCTTCTCCTTTGTCGCTGTCACCGTCATTCTAGGGTTTGTTCGTTCCCGATTTGTCTCTTTGAGCTTTGATTGCTAGATCTAGGGTACATTCATATAAATTGTTCTTCAATTTATATGATAACCGATTTACTATCACAAATTAATTGTCCATTGCATGTTACATACACACAGTTATGGTGCTCTTCGATTGGGAATGTTCTTTGATTTGGGAATGTTCTTCAATCACTCATAATCAATCTTTTTTACTCACTAATTAGCCTTGAACTTGAACAAAACACACATACACATACAGATGTTTGTTTGGTTTTACAAACAAATACTTTACCTATCCAAACAAGAGAATTATAAATTACACGATCAAATATTTCAGCTCAAATAGTTATTCAAACAAGGGATTTGTTAAATGATGGGATTTCAAAATTCAGGATTTTGAAATCCCATTATTTGACAAATCCCTTGGATGTGTCAAATCCCTTATCCAAACTCAACCTAAGTCTTTTCAACAAACAGGAACAAGTTGCATTAATCCTATCTTATCAACTGATCAAATCTCCAGAAGTTTTTGAAAGCTTTGGTCATCAATGGAGAACGCATTCTACCAAACTTCTCTAGCTAAATGCTTATGCTATGCACCTCCAAACTATCTCAGCCGAATTTCTCCAGTTTATCTCCCTCCACCATTTGCAGATCTAATTTCTGATCCTACCATTCCTTGTTTTACCACATATTCCCTTCAACATTTTGATTTCAACGACATTTACGTTTAAAAGGTGCTTCCTGTGCATTCACTACATTCTCTGCAGTCATAAATATAGCTAATCAAATTTATGCTTAAGCTTCAGGGGGCAAAGACATGTTTGATAACGTTTAAATTTTAAGTGCTGAAAATTTGAAGTGTTAAATTTTAAGTGCTCAAATTATAAGTGTTGAAATTATTAAGTGTTGAATGTATTAAGTATTCAATTTTTTAATACTTTTTATGTCTTTTTACAAATTTTTGTTCTGAAAATAAATTTTACAACTTTATATTTCTAAAATATTCTCTCTCTACAACTTTTCTCTCTATTTTTTCTCAATTTAGTAATTTTTTTTATCTATAATTTTGTGTATATAACTTTTTTTTGTAAAACTTTATGGTATTGGTGTAAAATATTGGTTGTGATAATTAGATATTTTATGATATTAAGTGAGAAGTGCTAAAAAATTAAGTAAGTCACACATCACTTAAAATTTTGAACAATTTTTAAGTGATGCTTATATTTTAAGTAGTTTCTTCATTTTGTTATCAAATATACTTAATTTTTTTTTTTTTTTTTTGGGGGGGGGAACCTCGACGGTGCGAGGAGAGGTTTTTAAATTAAACCAAAGAATACAAAACTTAGAGGGGGTGAAGCCTGACCTCTAAAAATAATCAAAACAATAAATAATCGAATGAAAAATAAAAACATAAAACTTAGAAATTAAAACTTAGAAAGTTCTTTTAATTTTCCGAATGTAAGGGAAGAGGAGTCTGTCCAGTCTCAAGCATCCACGAACAGGTGTCGAATATTCCAATTCAGATCAGAAGGTCCGATAATCTCCGTACTTAATTTGATAAGTAGTTAAATGCATTCAATTTTAAGTACTTCATTGCGTTATGGGCCTAAATCAATCAAACACTATTTGAGTTAATTGTAAATATACGTCTCCACTTAGACAACTTCAGTTCCATCTACCATATCATCCACACATCTCCCTCCGTTCATCACGTCATTAGCTCTTTCAAACTATAGTACCCAATCATGAGATTTAAGAAAACCTTTGCCGCGGTATGCTGAGAACCATAAAATGCTACACTTCCTAGTTGACAGGATTTGCTACAAGAAGGTCGAGCATACAAGCAAATTTTTTCATAAAAACAACATACCCCCATTTAACCTTGCTCTTGACAACCTGACTGTCCAACTGCATGACTACATACGGATCACTTGTTCCCTGAAAGACAGGAGCATGCAAAGAATGTGGTGACAATAAAAGAGGAACAGAATGGATGAACCATGCGGACAAGAGCAAGCAAACTACTAGCCAAACTAAAAATGAGTTAAAGCCTTTCTGCGATGTAAAAGAGCTAGGAAAGATACCTACCCATGGATCCATGGCGGGAAAACTAAAGCCTTCCTTTAGTTTTATGAACAACTGACCATCAAAGATCTCACGCAGAAATGACCTGCAGATTTGATGTCAAATAAAGTTTTAAATGTCTCAGTGATAAATTATAAACACCAATCATAATAGAAAATTCCAAACAAAAGTAGCCCAGGTAATATGTGTCTCTAGTCTCTGCACTAACAAAGTAACACTCGTATGTAAATTTGCCCTGAGTTCTTACAGGTTTATGCAATTTTTGTGTGGAACAAATCCCGATAGTGTAATGATGAAGGCTTTTTCTGCCTACAATAACACCAACAAAGCCTTCACATGAGTTCTTTACTTTTTTTCTTTTACTGGTACAACTGATCACATAGCACGAACTGCAAAATCTTAAGAACTACTATGTCCAAATTATGCCATTCAGATTTATACATGAGAAGATTCTACATTGTAGCCCATATTTCTAATTTATAAATATTTCGAAGAAAAAAATAATTAGAATGGTGCATAAACAATTCATTAAAGCTTAAAAGGTATATCAACTCCATTAATCTATTAAACATCTACAGAAGCAACATTTAAAAATTTTAACATAAAACAGCACAAGATTTATCATATCGTAGTGAACCTGGGCTATCCAACTATCACTAACCTCTCCACAGCTATAAATGGCGACATTCAACATCTCATTTAATTCAGTTATTTTAAAATTTATTTTCTCAAAAGTCGATCACAAGTCAATTTGAACACATCTGACCATAAACCGAGCTTGAATATTTTGGTCCAGCAACATGCCTTGCGCAGCAGTTTTATATAGTCTATTGCATTGTCTAGAGTCCTCTTGAGTTCTCTCTGGATAAAGCATAAGCGCCTTGAGGGTTTAGGGTCGGTAAGATTTCTTCATTCATCTTTTGGGGGGGAGAAAGAAGAAGGAAGATTATCTAAGTCTTGAAAAACTTCAACGGTGAAACAGTTACGTACTCCGAAAGAAATACGGTTTGACAATTTGCTGCATCCACCTCACGCTTTCCAACATTTTCCTGATTGGAATGGAATCAAATAAAATTCATATTAACAGAATCACAATAGTACAACGAATTCATTCACCACTTGGTTGCTCAAGTAAATGTATCAAGAGATAAATACCACAATTTTTTATTTTGCCAAGTCAGATACAGAATTTAAGATAACAAAATTGTTCAAATAATACATGCAAGTTACAAAGCATGCAACGGAACATGCCCTCAGCCCCTCACATACCACAGAATGAACTTAAGTTCTTTAATACACTTATTTCTACCTCATGATGCATTTGGAACATGTAAAATTTGCTAACAAAAGAAATCTTGAACAACGATGAAATAAAACAGTGATCACAAGGCAATTGTGAATAATTATATTGATAATAATGAAGATAACAAGCATCTCAACTATGGATGAACATGAAATAGGAAAACAGTCAACATATCTCTAGCAATTCGAGCAGCTAGACACCTCCCAAAGACTCCACTCAATTCTTGCCTGCCTTTACCAACATACTTCCTTCTAGCCTTGTGTGTTTCCCCCCTTCTACTCGTCACAGAATCTGCCCAACAGAATCCCCACTCGAGCATTGCCATGAGTGCAGAATCTGCCCAACAGTGTGCTGCCATGTGTGCAGAATTTGCCAAATAAAATCCCTTACTCGTGTGCTACTATGTGTGCCCCTATGTTTCCTGCCATACACTTTCCAGAAATGCCCCCAAGGTGTATTACTTCTTTTATAGAAGCCACCAAGAAACTTCTTTGGGCACCCGATCATATGTTTTTTCTGTCGGTAAATTAGGATTAGTTTTGGTATGGATTTGATTGATTAGAAATTTGAATAATTTAGTAAAGTAGTGATTTGAGTAAATTAGGAAACTTATTCATTGTATGGATTCTAGGGTTAGCAACCATGTGTTATTCTTTTCCTATTTAAAGCAGTTTGCTCCTTGTAATTGTATCAATGAATAAGAGAATTTTTTTCTCTCATTTCTTTCTATATGGCATCAGAGCCCTAGGGTTTGATCATAAATTTCAATGGCGTAGGGGGGTTCACAGCCGTCGGGGGATTCACAGCCGTCGGGGGATTCACAGTCACCGTTTCCGGCGATGTCGTCGGGATCTGTTTCTTCGTAGCCACCTTTTTTGGCAACCTCTTTCTCTGAAAATTCTCTTCAAATCACCATTTACAAATTGAATGGAAAGAATTACCTTGAGTGATCTTAGTCCGTGCTGTTAGTGATCGGCGGCAAAGGGAAACTCGGGCACTTGAATGGCGAAGTCACACCGCCAGCCACCGACGATTCGAGATACACGTAGTGGCGTTCGGAAAACTCAATGTTGATTGCCTGGTTGATCAATTCCATGGAACCAATTGTTGAAAAACCCTACTTGTACCTGCCAATGGTTTGCGATGTCTGAGAAGCAACTCGAGAAATCTATTCAGATTTGGACAATCACTCACAATTGTTCGAATTAAACACCCGAATGTGGAAGATGCAGCAAGGCAATCGTGAAGTAACAGCCTACTATAATGATATGATGACGGTTTGGCAGGAATTGGATATGTTTGAAGTTGAATAATGGGAAAATCCAAATGATAGTGCTCAGTACAAAAAGAAGGTTGAGAGACGCCGAGTATTTGTGTTCTTGGCTGGTTTGAACAAAGAACTCGATGAGGTTCGAGGATGTATTTTTAGAAAGCAACCCTTGCCAACGATAAGGGAGGTTTTTCCAAAGTACGTAGAGAAGAAGCACGGCGGCAAGTGATGTTGAAGACATAGTTGTTAAAGGCTCTAGGCGCATAAGATATCCCGAAGCCTAGGAGCAAGGCGCAAGGTGAGGCGCTAGCCTGAGCGAAGCTAGGCACACGACATCAAGAAAATAAAATAAAAATTATAGTACTAATATATTGCAAATTTAAAATCAGGAAGTTAAACTATCAACTAAATTTCAATTATAAAAAATAAAACACCCTCACAGGTCGCATATGAAGAATTAACTAATAAATGATTAAACAAAAAAAATAATAACATAAATAAAGTAAATAAACAGTTAAACAAATAATAACAAGAATAAACTAAATAAACAATTAAACAAACAATTAATAACAAAAATAAACAATTAAATAGACAAATAATAACAAAAATAAACAATTAAACAGACAAATAGTAACCGAAACACATAAACAATTAAATAGACAAATAATAACAAAAATAAACTAAATACACAACTGAACAACCAAATAATAACAAAAATAAACTCAGACCAAATAATAACAGAAATAAACTAAGTAAACAATTAAACAGGCAAATAATAACATAAATAAATCAAATACACATTTAAACAATTAATTAAACAATAAAAAAAAAAAAAAAAAAAAAAAAAAAGGTAAGAATATAATTAGAAGTAGAAATTATTGGGAAACTAAACAAACAGAGCAATGAACAGAGGGTATATACCTGGACTGAAGCAGCGAACGTGGACTAAAGGAGAAGAACTCGAGGGGCAGAGCAACGAACAGAAGAAGATTCGAAGGAGGAGGAGGAGATTCGAATGCTGTGTCGTGAGAATCGAAGATCAAATGAGAATCGAAGGAGAATCGATCAAGAATCGAAGGAAAATCGAAGATCGAAGGCGAATCGAAGATTGAAGGTCAATCGACTACTGAATAATGCCTCACGAACGAGTAAAATTAGGTCTGGGTATTTATTAATTAAGGATTAGGGCATCAAACATACAAGGCGCGCCTCAGGCTCTGGTCGCGACTTGCGCTCAGGCACAGAAAGTACTCGCCTTCTTCAAGCTCGTCACCTAGGGTTCGCCGAGGCGCATGACCCTTGCCTTGTTGCGCCTCTCGCCTGGGCGCGCGCCCAGGCGCACCTTTGACAACAAGGGTTGAAGAACATCCATGAACCAAAAATAGATGGTGAAGGATCTACTCTTGTGGCCCGAGGTACAGATTTAGAAGGAGACAGGTGAGGAGGAAAGTTGAGACCTTGGTGTGACCATTGTGGAAAGCTGTCGTATATCCAGGGAAGTTGTTGGAAGTTGCACGGGAAACCGGCAAATTGGAAGAAGAAACCGGGCACTAACGCCAAGTCAGAGGGAGATGTCTGCGTATTTCAAGCTAGCAGCTCAAATCCAAGACAACAATCTCCCTCAGAATCACTTCCATTTACAAAGGAATAGATAGAGCACCTATATAGAATGTTTTAGTTCCAATCTTTAAGAAATTCTAACCATCTTATTCTCTGGCACAATCAGGTAACTCTTTCATTGCTGTCATCGCTTGTACCAAGTCTAATAACTCTTGGATATTAAATTTAAGTGCTACCGATCATATGACCGGCACTTCGCAATTTTTTTTCTTCATATACACCTTGTACAGGGAGTCAAAAAGTTAAAATTGTTGATGGCTCTTTTGCTACTTGTTAAAAGGGTATTTATGTATTTCATATATTATTTAGGGTTTCTTGTACGGTTTAGAATTTATTGTATTGTTTCTTCTTTTTTCAATATAAATGGATAGAGAGGCTACCACTATGGTTCAAGTCTTCTCATTACTTTAACATGGTATCAAGAGCAAGTTATAGGAGATTAATTCCATAAATTTGTTCAAGCGATTTTTTTTTTTTAAACTTTTTTCTCTCTTTCATTTTCCCTATTGGGAAAAAAAAAAAAAAAAAGAGGGGTGGGGTAGGGGGGGGGGGGGGGGTTCTAAACCCTGGTAGCTACAGCCGTATCTCCAACCCACAATCTCCCAGCTGCCGCCTCTACCCCTACCTCTCCCAGCCGCCGCAACCCTAGCACGACCTTCGCCGACCATCCTCGGTGCTTCGCTGACTGTCGCTTGACTTGCTTTGCGACTCCCAGCTGTCGTTTCGCAGATCTGATTCACCACAACCACTCTTCAAACCTCGCCGACCATCACCGGCGCTTCGTCGAGGTTTGCCGACCATCACCGACGTTTTGTCGAGGTTCGCCGACCCTCGCCGGATGAAAGTAACAAACTGCATTCCGTCGTAATTGATTTCCTTGTCTCAAACACAGTAACATTTAAGAGCTGCTTCTGTCCAGTTCCGGTGTTACCACAAGGGTTCTTGCTCGTGAGAATGTCCATCTTTTTGTGAGTATTGTTCTGATTCTAATGTTCTTCATTTAAGCTCTACAGTTGTTTGTGGTGTTGGTTTGTTTCCCTTGTACGAGTTGCTTGTTAGTTGTTGTATTGACGAGTACACATGTCAATGACTACACCTCAACCGTTAACAACCCATAAGTTGAACGGAACCAATTATTTAAATTTGTCTAAGGCTGTGAAAATAGCCCTTACCGGACGAGAGAAACAATGTCATCTCACGGAACCCACCTCGGTAGAGAATGATAAAAAGTATGAAGAATGGATTCAAGCTGATGCGTAGATTGTAGTGTCGTTGTGGAATTCGATGGAGTCTCAAGTTGTTGATCTCTGTACTTATCTAGATATGTGCAAAGCCATATGGGAGTATCTTCGTGTGTTATATTCCAATAATCTCACCAGGATGTATGATTTATCGGTAAAGTACTTCCAACTTTAACAAGGCACGCAATCCGTTACAGATTATTTTGCCACATTTAATAACTTCTATGAGGGGTTGAATACTATCCTACCAATGACTATCAATCTGAAAGAAATGCAAAAGCAACGTAAGCAGATGGCTGTCATGAAGTTCTTGGTTGGATTACGCCTAGAATTTGAACCAGTCCGATTTCAGAGAAAATTCATTCTCGCGTCTTGCGTAGCACTACCAAGGGCGTCGTCTGAGCATTCGGCGTTTGTTACTCAGATTCCTACACAAGATCGTGGTGCTCAACTCAGTGGTGGTCGTGGTGGTTCCTCTCGTGGTGGCCATGGTAGTGGCCCTTAGGGTGGACGTAGTGGTTGTGGTTGTGGTTGTGGTTGTGGTTGTGGCTCACATTGCCAGTACTCCTTTTGTAGAAAGGAGAATCATACTCGAGAAACATGTTTGGATTTAGTTGGCCGTCCACCCAAATTCGCCAATACAGTGACATCTGATCCAAATACTCCTATTATTCCAGAATCTTAGGCGGTTAAGGACATTTCTGATATGAATATGCTTAATTCCTTCAGTATAAGGCATCCAAGTAGGCATATCTTCTCATTACTTCTTTAGCTCAACGAGGTACTTCTACTGCTTGTCTTTCAATTCGCCCTTCCCCTCTCACACCCTAAGTTATAGATTCTACTGTTACTGATCACATGTCAGATACCTCTTATCTCTTTACACATATTCAGTCATCTTTTTTGTTATCTCCTGTTACAGTTGCTGATGGTTCCACTGTCCCTATCCGTGGCATTGGCACAATGGAACCCTCACCCTCCTTATCTCTATCCTCTATCTTATATATTCATTTGTTTTCTTTTAATTTGATGTCAGTTAATAAGTTTACTAAACACCTTAATTGTTCTATATCATTTTTTCTTGATTCTGTCATTCTCTAGGATTTGAGGATGCGGAAGACGATTGGCACCGGGTGTGAGGAAAATGGCCTTTATTACTTTGATGACCATGACGAGAGTGGTATCCAACCTACTGCCCGCCCTGCTGTTGCCTCCGTTCACCAGATCCATTGTCGCCTTGGTCATCCTTGCCTTGGCAACGTCAAGTTACTTGTTCCTAATTTGAGTCATTTGTCTTTATTAAAGTGTGAGTCTTGTCCATTGGGTAAGCATCGTCGTATTTCATTTGCTTCCCTAGCTCATATTCGAGCATCAAGTCTGTTTAGTTTAGTTCATTAAGATGTTTAGAGTACTTCTCGTGTTACTTCTACATTATATTTTTATTATTTTGTGACATTTGCGGATAATTTTTTCAGAGTTACTTGGCTTTATTTAACAAAAGATTGTTCAGAATTATTTTCTATTTTTCGTGCGTTTTGTGCTGAAATTAAAACTCAATTTAATGTACGAGTGCGTATTCTTCGAAGTGATAATGCTCAAGAATACTTTTCTCAGCCATTTACTTCATTTATGTCACACTCTGGTATATTGCATCAGTCTTCTTGTCCTCACACAAAACAGCAAAATGGAGTTGCTGAGCGTAAAAATCGACATCTCCTAGAAGTGACTCGTGCTCTTCTTTTTGAGATGAACGTTCCCAAACACTTCTAGGGCGATGCAGTTCTTATAACCTGCTTCCTAATCAACAGGATGTCGTCCTCTACCCTCAATGGCAAGGTTCCCCATTCCATTCTTTTTCCTCATTCTCCCTTGTTTAATTTACCTCCTCGAATATTTGAGTGTGTTTGTTTTGTTCATTAATTGACTCTTAGCAGGGACTAATTAGATCCATGTGCTTTAAAATGTGTCTTCCTTGGTTATTCTCGTACACAAAAGGGTTATCGTTGTTATAGTCCTTCATTACGTCGCTCGTTTGTGTATGCGGATGTTACATTCTTTGAGTCTACCCCTTATTTTTCTGCCCCTTCCTCTCGAGACGATCTGGATGTTACGCTTCCCTTGCCAAGTGTACCAAACCTTACACTATCTTCCTCTACTCCAGATCCTATCCCGCGTAGTCGTTCTTCAGCTCCTTTACAGGTATACTCTCGTCGCCAGAAGGCACCTTCTGCTGTTGCGCCCATCGACTCTGTGTCCTCAGATTCTTCTCCAGCTGACCCATCCATCTCTGACCTGGACATGCCCATTGTCATCCAGAAAGGTAAGCGCACATGTACTACCCATCCTATTTCTAACTTTGTTTCGTATGCATACTTATCTCCTTCATACTCCTCTTTTGTTGTTTTTTTGTCCTCTGTTTCTATTCCTAAGTTTATTTTAGAGGCCCTTACTCACCTTGGTTGGGCAAAAGCAATGGAAAAATAAATGCTTGCCTTACATCAAAATGACATTTGGGATCTCGTCTCGCTTCTGCCTGACAAAATAATAGTTGGATGTAAATATGTGTACACTATCAAAGTTCATCCGAATGACACCATTGATCGACTCAAGGCTGACTTAGTTGCTAAAGGCTATACTCAAGTATACGGCCTTGATTACTCTGAGACCTTCTCTCCTGTTGCCAAGCTCGCTTCTGTTCGCTTGTTCATCTCTTTGGCTGCTACTTTTCGTTGGCCATTACATCAGCTCGATATCAAGAATGTTTTCTTAAATGGCGATCTGACTGAGGAAGTATTTATGGAGCAACCTCTTGGGTTTGTTGCTCAGGGGAAGTCTGGTTTGGTATGTCGCTTGAAGAAATCTATTTATGACCTTAAGCAGTCTCATTGAGCATAGTTTGGAAGATTCAGTAAAGTGGTCACTGAGTTTGGTCTACGACGACGTGGAGTCGATCATTTCGTCTTTTACAGGCATAGTAAAATCGGAAGAATATTGTTGATTGTGTATGTGGATGGCATCGTGATTACCAGGGAAAGACCACGGTGGTATTCAGAAACTCAAAAAGTTTTTGAATAGTAAGTTTCAAACAAAAGATTTAGGTCACTTAAAGTACTTCTTGGGAATTGAAGTTGCTCAATCAAGTCAAGACATTTACCTGTCTCAGAGAAAATATGTCGTTAACCTATCGAGCGAAACAGAAATACTAGGAGCTAAATCGATTAACTCGCCTATGAATCTAAACACCAAATTGTTGGCAGATCAAAGTGTACCACTGATAGATTTAACACAATATAGACGGTTAGTTGGAAAGTTGAACTACCTGACAGTTACCAGACCAGATATTTCCTTTGCTATTAGTGTTATCAGTTAGTTCTTAGATCGTCCAATGACTGGTAACTGAGATGCAGTAATCTGTATTCTCCGATATTTAAAAGGTGCTCTTGGTTGTGATTTGTTATATCAAAACTTCGGTAATACTCAAATAAATGGCTACACAGATGCAGATTGGGCTGGATCGCTCTCGAATAAGAAGTCTACCACTGGATATTATGTGTTCGTTGGTGGTAACCTTGTCTCTTGGAAGAGTAAAAAGCAGGCTGTAGTAGCACGGTCAAGTGCAGAATCGGAATACAAGGCAATGACCCATTCCACTTGTGAGTTAACTTGGTTGAAACACATGTTGGAAGAACTTGGATTTGAACACTCTTCATCGATAGATCTGATATGTGATAATCAAGCAGCACTTCATATTACTTTCAATCAGTCTTCCATGAGAGAACAAAACATATTGAAATTGATTGTCACTTCATTCAAGAAAAATTATTACACATATTGAAGTTGATTGTCACTTCATTCAAGAAAAATTGTTACAGAAACAAATTGAGACTAAACATGTAAATTCAGTTGATCAGTTAGCTGATATATTTACTAAACCGTTGGGTGGCTTAAGGATAAAGTACATATGTAACAAGTTAAGAGCATACAATATATATGCTCTAACTTGAGTTGGAGTGTTAAAAGGGTATTTTTGTCTTTCCTGTATTATTTAGGGTTTCTTGTACGGTTTAGGGTTTATTGTATTGTTTCTTCGTTTTTCAATATAAATAGATGGAGAGCAACCACAATGGTTCAAGCCTTCTCAATTATTTAATACTATTGTTGCTGGGAAAGGGAGAGTAACTATTTCCCTTTCTCTAATTCTCAAAAATGTTCTGCACGTTATTCATTTGTCATATAATCTTACGTTTGTCAGCAAATTAACCCTTGATCATAATTGTCAAGTTAATTTTTGGTCTTCTCGTTGTGAATTTCAAGATTTAACCTCAAGGAAAATGATTGGGGGTGCTAAACAAAATGGTGACCTCTACCTTTTTAATAATAGATCAACCTTTGGAAGGCAAGATCAACAGACTTGTTTCAATTCTATTTCATTTTCTAGTGACAGTAAGATTTTGTTATGGCATTATCGATTAGAACATCCAAATTTTCATTATTTAAAACATTTGTTTCCCAAGTTATTCATGAATAAAAACCCTTCCGTTTTTCGATGTGAATCTTGTGAGTTAGCAAAACATCATCGGGCTATTTTTCCACCTCAACCATATAAGAAATCAAAATCATTTACCATAATCCATAGTGATGTTTAGGGTCCTTCTAGAGTGTCAATTTTTTTTCTGGGAAAATTTGGTTTGTTACTTTCATTGATGATCATACTAGAGTCACTTGGGTGTTCCTTTTTAAATAAAAATCTGATGTTAAAATTGTGTTTAACAATTTTATAATATGGTTTTAACACAATTTCAGACTCAGATTAAAAAAATTCGAAGTGATAATGGAAAAGAATTTTTTAACACTGTGTTAGGGAATGTTTTTGCCGAAAAAGAGATTGTTCGCCAAAGTTCTTGTAATAATACATCTCAACAAAACGGGGTAGCTGAAAGAAAAAACAGACATCTCCATGAAGTTGCTAGAGCTATAAGTTTTCAAACTAAGGTTCCTAAGGCCCCGTTTGGTAAACGTTCCCATCCCAAAAATTCTCATTTCATTCCCAGATTTTTGGGATTTCCGTTTGAGTATAGCGTTTGGTAAATCTGTTTCTGTTCCCATTCCTATCCCAAAACCAAGAATCATTCCTACTTTTTCTTAAGAAATGAAACAAAAAAAAAAAAAAGTTGTTTCCACCTATTCCTATCCCCAAAAAAAAAAAGGACAGAGTCAGTATTATTAAAATTGTTAATGAGGTCTGGCTTCAACGCTTGTTAGCCACGTTCTTTTTTTCCTATTTCTTTTTCCATTTTCCATCGTCCTCTTCATGTTCATGTTGCAGCAGTCAATCTCCATCTTCTTCGTTCATCTCCATCTTCGTCTTCGTCCGTCACTAGAGCTTAGTGTTGCTCGATCTCCATTTCCATTGTTGGATCTCTGTCGCTGGGTTTAGGGTCGACGACGAAATCGATTTTGTTCATCGATCTTCGTTGCTTCGTCTTTGAGCTTCGTTATCATCTCCGTCGCTGGATCTCCACTGGAATCAATTGCTAGGGTTCGATTTCTTCTCTGTGCTAGGGTTCGATTGTTAGGATTCGATTTTAATTTCGATTAGGGTTTCGATTTTAGGATTTCGATTGAGGTTTAGGATTTCAATTTCGATTTCGATTAGGGTTTAGATTTCGATTTCCATTGGGGTTTAGAATTTCGATTTCGATTGGGATTTAGGATTTCGATTCAATTGGGGTTTAGGATTTCGATTTCGATTTGAGTTTAGGATTTCGATTTCGATTGGGGTTTAGGGTTCGATTACTTGGTGATTTCTTATAATTAGCGTTGTTGATTTTTAGGATAATATCATTATCAAATACGATTTTGTTCCCAGAACCAAAAAAAAAAATATCATTACCAAACGCGATTCTGTTCCCCTACTAAGTAATAGAATTCCCATCCTATTCCATCCTACTTGGGATAGGATGGGATGGGAACGTTACCATACAGGGTATCTTTGGGGAGAAATTGTTTTAATAGCCATTTATTTGATTAATTGGTTACCTACAAGAATTTTGAACTTTAAAACACCTATAAAACTTTTCACCAAATGTTTTCCCACCACTCGGCTCATAACAGATATTCCCTTAAATTTTTTTGGAAGTGTGGCATTTGTTCATAATCATGATCCTAAACATTCTAAGCTTCTAAGCTTAATCCAAAGGCACATAAATGTATTTTTGTAGGCTATCCTACAAATCAGAGAGGTTATAAATGTTTCGACCTTGTTTCCCAAAAAACGTTTGTGTATATGGATGTCACATTTTTTGAAGGACAATCCTATTACAGTAATCTCTATCTTCAAGGGGAGAGCACTAGTGAAGATTTCTTAAATGGTTCATTTTTTGAGTGTGTTCAAGATGATGTTTCTCATAACCAGTTAACGACAGAAAATGATGTGAATAATACAAAATATGGGGAAACAAATGAATTAAAGGTTGAAAATATTGAACTTACCAAGGAAAAACCTTTGGTAATGCCATCTCTAAATCAAAATACTAAAACTATAGAGATGTGTGCGACACGGTATAAAGATCTTATATATTCAAAGGAGTACCTAGCACAAAAAAGAGGCACTATCCCACAGCACCACCAAGAATCTAATTAGAGGTTGGATCATGAAATACATAATGACTCGTCAAAGATTCCTCCAGGTAATTCGGAGTCAAATTCTTCTAATCAGCTTGATCTTTCCATTGCTCTCAGGAAAGGTGTTAGGTCTTGTACCAAACACCCTTTGTCAAATTTTGTATCTTACAAAAATATTTCATTTTCATATTGTGCCTTCATTTCACAAATGTCTAGTGTGGTCATTCCTAATAGTGTCCAGGAAACTCTAAATGTTCCTGAGTGAAAAAAAAACGATTTTCGAGGAAATGAGAACTCTGGAGAAGAATGCTACTTGGGACAAAGTGCATCTGCCAGATGGGAGGACTGTTGTTGGTTGCAAATGGGTATTTACCGTGAAGTACAACTCAGATGGATCTTTAGAAAGATACAAGGCTCGTCTTGTAGCTAAAGGCTTCACTCAGACATATGGAGTGGACTACTTTGAGACTTTTTCTACAGTGGCGAAGCTAAATATAGTTCAGCTACTCTTTTCTATCACTACTAATCTTGATTAGCCTTTGAATCAGCTGGATGTGAAGAATGTCTTTTTGAATGGAGACTTAGAGGAAGAAGTCTATATGGAGCATCCACCTAGCTTTACTGAGAAGTTGGTACCAAGATATGTAAACTAAAGAAATCTCTATATGATCTTAAACAGTCTCCCAGAGCTTGGATCGAGAGATTTACAAAGTTTGTTAAGAGCCAAGGATATACACAAGGACAATCTAATCATACTCTCTTCACAAAGAAATCTACCAAAGACAAGATCTTTATCTTGATTGTCTATGTGGATGATATAATTTTGAATGAAGATGATTTAGAAGAGATGAGCAGATTGAAGCCGAGCCTAGCCAAGGAATTCGAGATTAAAGATTTGGGCCAATTAAAATATTTTCGTGGAATTGAAGTGGCAAGGTAAAAAAAGGGCATTGTAGTTTCGCAGCGGAAATATATTCTAGATCTCTTGAGAGAAACTAGAATGTGTGATTGCACACCTTCTGACACTCCAATAGAAGTTAATGCTAAACTTGGAGATGTAAAAGATGTTTTAGTAGACATGGGAAGATACAAAAGACTGGTTGGAAGACTGATCTACTTGTCACATACACGTCCTAACGTTGCTTTCACCGTGAGCATGGTACGTCAATTTATGCATTCTCCGTACAAAGAACATATAGAAGCCGTGTATTGAATTCTTCGTTATCTAAAAAGCACACCAGAAAAAGGACTCTTCTTCAAGAAAAATGAAAAGAGATGGATTGAGGTGTATACAGATGCTGATTTGGCAAGTTCAATCACTGATAGAATGTCAACATCAGGATACCGTACATTTCTATGGGGCAATCTAGTCACTTGGAGGAGCAAGAAGAAGAGTACTGTTGCTAGAAGTAGTGCTGAGGTAGAATTCAGATCAATGGCACAGGGAGTGTACGAGATTTTTTCGGTAAAACGGGTTCTAGAAGAGCTTAAAAGACCAGTAAGTCTTCCTATGAATCTGAAAGAGCTTAGAAGACCAGTAAATCTTCCTATGACGTTGTATTGTGACAACAAGGCGGCTATCAACATTACCCGTAATCCAGCTCTACACAACAGGACGAAACATATTGAGATTGACAGACCCTTTAGAAGAGAAAAGCTTGAAGAATGAATAATTTGTACTCCATTTGTACCCACCACATAGCAAGTTGCAGATATTTTGACAAAAGGACTGTTGAGACAGCCTTTCCAGCTTTAAGTGAGCAAGTTGGGCATGTTAAATATCTTTGCACTAACTTGAGGGGGAGTGTCGGTAAATTAGGGTTAGTTTTGGTATGGATTTGATTGATTAGAAATTTGAATAATTTAGGAAAGTAGTGATTTAACTAAATTAGGAGACTCACTCATTCATTGTATAGATTTTAGGGTTAACAACCGTGTGTGATTTTCCTATTTAAAGGTGTTTGCTTCCTTGTAATTGTCTCAATGAATGAGAGAATTTTTTTCCCTCCTTTCTTTCTATATTTTCCAAGTACACAAAAACCATATGTAAATCTTTCTTGCTTTTCTTATATTTCTCCATCGATTGCCTAAGTAAATGTATGGTTTCAGTGGTTGACCGGCTACGCACAAATCCAAATTGATTTTATTCTATGCCCGTCTCATGTCTTATTTGATATTCTAGCGCTCTCTCCCATAGTTTTATGGAATAACTCATAAGCTTTATGCTCCGAAAATTTATGCAACTTTGGATATCTCCTTTATTTTCATAAATAGGAACTAAAATACTTCTCTTCAAATCATTTTACATTTTCTTATTTTTCAATATGTCATTAAATAGCTTAGTCAACTAATCTATCCCAAGATATCCCAAATTTTTCCAAACCTCTATAAGGATCTCATCCGGCCATACTACATTCTTATTACTCATTTTCCTCCATGCTATTTTAACTTCCGAAATCCTAATTCTCCTATGGAACCTATGAATCCTACCTGGACGCAAACTAGGTAATTCTAAACTTGACTCCTCAACACCGCTCTCATTGAATAAACTGTAAAAATAACTTCTCTATCATTCCAGAATCTTTTCATCCTTCACTAAAACTTTTTGGTCCACGTCTACAATGCATCTAACACTTCCTAGATCTCTATTCTTCCTTTCAGGTCTCTTAGCAAGATTCTATATATCCCTCTCTCGATCTTTCGTTTCCAATTTTTTATACAAATCCTCATAAGCCCTGACATAGATTTTCTAATAGCTTTTCTTGCTTCCATATTTGCTCATTTGGAATTCTCCAAACTCTCGCTAGTCTGACACATTTCCCGCTCCTTATAAGATATCTTGTTATCCCGAACTGCTTTATGAACTTAATCATTACACTACTAACTTCCCCTATATTGTGGCCCCCCTCCTTTACGTACTCCTAGAACGTCTCTTCCTATATCTCCAAGACGATTTGCCATACCATCCCAAGTTTTATTCATTACGTCAAGTCTCTTCCGTACATCCTTTTTGATAAGTTTATCCTTAAACAATTCTCTCTTTTCTCCTTTTAGATCTCTGCCACGTATCTTTGTTGCCTACTTGCCTTAAACTCCCGCTTCCACCCATGAAATTTTAAATTGGTTACCATCGATCTATGGTGAGTAGCAATAGACTTTAAATTGGTCACCATCAATAGCAATACTCTATCCGGGCATTATTTTGCAATTCTTACATACTAAACGATCCTTTATTCTAGTAAGAACAAAGTTTATTTGGCTACTCTTAAGTCCACTCTTAAATATGATAAGAAGTTCATCTCTCTTCTTAAGAACATGTCTTCAAGAGCACTAAATCATATGCCATTGAAAATCTAAAACCCTCTCTCCTATTGCGTTCTTTTCCCTAAATCCATAACCGCCGTGTAGTCTGTCATATGTCCCACAATTCTTCCCTACATGCCCATTCGAATCTCCAATAAATATTTTCTCTTGGATAAGTATACCTTGAATAGCTCCAACCATTTGCTCCCAAAACTCTATTCTAACATTTTCATTTAAGAAATCAAAACTCAATGTTTTTCTATTATGGAGAATGATCAAATTTATACAGAGCTATGATTTGTAACTGTTCCTAAATAGTAATGAAGAAGATTTGTAACTGTACAGATTTGTAACTGATATAATACATAATCAATAGAGGTTTAATAATCCCCCACAAACTCGGCTAGTCTGGAGAGACAAGGTTGGTTCGTAGAAGATGAAAGCGTGTCTTGTGAAGTCCTTAAGTAAATATATTGGCAAATTGATCAGTAGGAAGGACAAATTGAACTCGGTGTGTGCCAGTAAGGATGCGTTTCCGTATAAAGTGATAATCTAGTTTAATATTGCTTAGTATGAGTATGGAACATAAGATTTGAGGCCATATATATAGTGCTGAGATTATCACAAAGTAAGGTGAAAAGCGTGGATATGGGAATTTGCAACTCCTGGAGCAGATGAAGTACCCATGTAGATTCGGCACAAACATGGGCAAGAGATTTGTACTCAGCTTCGGCACTTGATCGAGAGACAGTAGATTGTTTCTTAGCGGTCCAAGAGATCAGATTGGAGCCCAAGAAAACACAGAAGCCAGTGATAGAGCAACGGGAGTCAATGCAATCTACTAAATCAACATCAGAATAAGCCTCGAGGGTCAAGGGGGTAGCACTACGCTGAAAAAGGAGGCTAAAGTTCAGAGTCTCTTTAAGGTACCGAAGGATTCGCTTGGCGGCTATAAGGTGGTGTGTCCGAGGTTGGCTCATGAACTGAGCAATGTGATGAATAGCATAGGCAATGTCAAGTCTGGCGAAGGTAAGATACTGCAAGGAGCCAACCAATTGGCGATATTCAGTGGCATCTGACAAGAGATCCTCACTTTGAGATGACAACTAAGATTTAGCATATACAGGGGTATTAAAAGGTTTGCAGTCTGTCATCAAGAAACGTGTAAGAAGATCGATAGTATACTTGAGTTGAGAAAGACATAAGCCAGCAAATGAGGAAGTTGCTTCAAGGCCTAGAAAGTAAAATAGGGTACCAAGGTCACTAAGCTTAAACTCTTTGCCAAGAGTGGCGATCAACGATGAAACTAAAGACGATTAATTGCCAGTGAGTATAATGTCATCGACATATAAAAGAAGTAGCATTACAACAAAGTTAAAGCGATAGATAAACATGGAATGATCAGCTTGACTCTGGATAAAACCATACTATAAAAGAAACATGCTAAGACGTTGGAACCAAGCGCGAGACGCTTGTTTGAGACTATAAATAGCCTTTTGTAAATGACATACATGATGAGGACGAGACAGATCTATGAAACCAGTTGGTTGTGATATATAGATAGTTTCATCCGGAACGCTATGAAGAAAGGCATTTTTCACATCAAGTTGGCGCAATGTCCAATCAAATGATTCGGCAAGGCTAAGCATAGTATGAACAGTGGTAGATTTGATTACATGACTAAATGTCTCATCAAAGTCAACACCCTCTTATTGATGGAAGCCCTTGGCAACTAGGTGAGCTTTGTAACACTCAATGGAACTGTTTGCTTTGCGCTTGAGTTTGAAGACCCACTTACGACCCACAACATGTTGATGTAGGGAAGGAGGGACAAGAACCCAAGTTTTGTTCTTCAATAAGGCATTAAATTCACTGGTCATAGCTTGACGCCATTCAGGGACACGAATAGCCTAAGTATAGTAGGTAGGCTTGTTAGTAGGAGATGGAAGCTCAGTAAGTAGAGCCTGTGTGAGAGGATATCGGATTGTACTATCTGTTCAAATAAAAGGATGACGTGTGCCATCCTGATGTCATGCGACCATCGAATGTTGCGGAGGAATTGGAGGAGCCTCAGAGTGACAAGTGTAGAAGGATTAGTCTGTGAGGGTTGAATTTGTCGACGCTGATAATGATATGGCAACACTTGAAGAACAAGAGGCAGAGCACTATTTTATGTAGCTAATTGTAGAGGTAGAACTGGAGTTGGTGGTAATAGAGGAACAAAGGCACATGATGATGAGTCTAGTGGAATGCTTTTGTTATTAAAAGCAAACAGGAAGTAGTGTTCATTGAAATGAACATACAGGGAAATGTGTACTCTTCCAGTTGTGCGGTCCAGACAACAATAGCTCTTGTGCAGCAAGTTGTATCCTAGAAATACACATTCAACAGTTCTTAGCAAAAGTTTATTAGTTAAGTAAGTACCTAAATGCAGATAACGTGCACAACCAAACACACATAATTCATAGTAAGGAGTATGACCATAAAGATGGGAGAATGGTGAGGACCACTAAAGTTTAGAAAATGGGAGACGATTGATTAGGTGAATAGCAATGGAGACTACTTCAAGCCAATGATAGAGAGGAACATGACTTGTGAGAAGGAGGGTACAAGCCATATCAGCAATGTGGCGGTGTTTTTGTTCAACAAGGCCATTATGTTCGGGAGTGTGAGGACAAGAGAGTCTACAATGATTGCCTAAGAAAGAGCAAAGAGATTTGAAGGGCCCACTATCATTTTCCCCATCACCATCACTCTGAAATTGTTAGACGTGTGTGGCAAATTAAGTTTGGACATAGGCTAAAAAGTTTTTTGAAATGTTGGAGAACTTTAAATTTTTGTTTCATAAAGTATAGCCAAATAAAACAAGTGTAATCGTCCGTGAACAACACATAATATTTATAACCAGAGACAGAAAACACATGAGATTAATACATCAGTGAGATTGGAAACGGGAAATGTGTGGATTTACCCAAAGCATACCCAGAGCAGAAAGAGGATTTAAATTTAAAAGGAGTAGATAGCAATTTATTAGAACCCAAGTATGACATAACTTTTGCAGATGACCTAGCCGATTATGCCAAAGCGTGGATAAGGTGACCGAGGCAGATAAAGTGTGTAGGCGGGGAGAGATGGCTGGTAACTTGTAGAGACCATCCTTACATAAGCCCTGATAGAGGAGAGAATCAGAGGTGAGATAAAAAAAATATAGAAGTGGTGAGCATCAAAAGCACAAAGAACATGATTATCAGTGCAAAATTGAGCAATGGAAAGTAAATTTTTACGAATTGAAGGATCGACATATACATTATTAATAAGAAAGGAAAAAAGTCAACTGGTAGTATCATGTTACTCGTATAAGATATTGGTGGGTGATCATCACTGCCAAGTTGAACAAAGTCAAGCCCACTGTATGGTGTGGACTATTGTAGGAGAGTTGGATTGCCCGTCATATGGGTAGATGCACCAGTATCAGGATACCAATTGGGATCATTAAGTGGCCATTGTGAAGTTTGTTTATTCTGATGCAGTGAAGGTGAAACAATTTGCAGGCCCTTAAAGGCAGAGTTCAGCGACGGAAGAACGGACGGTTGCGCAAATGATGAGAGTTGGTAGCAAGTGCGGGCAGAATAACCAATCCCTAACACAATTGACATTATGACATGGATTTTTGAGTAGCGCCAAGAATACCTGAAGGGATTGGCATGGTTTGTGGATGGATGACCATTGGGTTTGCGGCCTTTGTTGCAAGAATTAGTGCGCGGAGCAATACCAAAACGAGTCTGAGATGCAATAAGGCGGAAAGTGAAGGAGAGGAAACGGTTTTGTATTGGGCCTCATAGTTAAGTAGTCGAGCACACAAATTAGAGAATAGTGGTAGTGAGTCAAAAATCTCGATAGCGGTGATTGCAATGTCAAACTCAAAACCAAGGTCGTTAAGAACGACATTAACCAGATCTTTGTTGGAGACATGCTCACCTATAGCAACAAGGGCATCAAAAATAGATTTAGCATCATGTAGATATTCAGATACAGATCGGGCACCACACTCGAAAGTGGTGAGTTGTTTTTGGCATAGGGATCAGATGATTTGCACCCAACGATGGAAGCTAATAGAGGTTCAGATAGTATGACAGAGATAACACTGACGAGGGTTTTGTCAGCTCGGAGCCAAATAGATCAGTGAGGTTCATCGTTAGGACAAGCATAGGAGCCATCAACAAACCTAAGAAGGCTTTGACCATAGAGAAAAGCTTTTTCCATTTGGTGAGACCACAAAAAAAAGTTGTCATCTGTAAGTTTGACAGTGATAAGGTTGGTGATAGTGAGAATGGATAGGGTTAGGGGTTCAGTAGTGATGGCGGAACCGCTATGGGATAATCATAATGGATATGGGGAGGCAGGTGAACTGGTACTTTGTGGAAATTTTGGGATGAAAATAGAAACTTGTATAAAGTTAAGGGAAGAGATCAGTGAATTCTTAAAAATATGGGGTTGATTTGTAAATTATTGGGTATCCAGTAAGATTTAGAAACTACTGGGGGTAGTTTCTAAAATTTAAATAATAAAGAAGGCAGAGGCCTTATATTGCTCAGAATGTCTAGGGCAACAAACACAAAACAATATAATGTACAAAGTTGCTGGTTGTCCATTTCAATGGCAGAACAACAGAAAATACAATGACGTTGGTCGGGTGGAGGAGGAGGAGGAGGCGGCGGTTGAATCTGAAGTAGATCCGCCGGTGGAGCAGATTTGTGATCTGCGAAGGTGCTGTTGCGATTTGGAGAACAGCGACAGTAGGCTGAAGACAGCGTTTGCGCTGGCGAAGCTTGGAATAGATTGAACAGCGCCAGATCTAGGGCTTTAGACCGGCAACGGCGGACGGCGGCAGCAGATCTCTGCAATTTCGATATCAAGAGCGAGAGGAGAGTCAGCCAAAGCAGCAACGTTGGCTGAAGAAGTGGCTGAACAAAGGCAGCAGCAAAAAGAGCTCACTGACCCACTTTGTTTCTTGCAAACACAAAATATTA
The DNA here is from genome assembly GCA_016647705.1 of Eucommia ulmoides. Classification (NCBI taxonomy): domain Eukaryota; kingdom Viridiplantae; phylum Streptophyta; class Magnoliopsida; order Garryales; family Eucommiaceae; genus Eucommia; species Eucommia ulmoides. Next base: position 21,747,809 of record CM028327.1, on the reverse strand, counting down.
ATCCTTCTACTGATCACAACCACCAATTCTCTTGTCTTTCTAGTAAGTGTTCCAATATTCCAAGTTCCTAACATAAGCCTATTGCCATGACTACCTTCATTATCCGTACCTGTCCACGATAATACGACAACTTCTAATTATTTAAAACCATATATGGGAGAAGACACGGTGTGTCGCCTCCAGACGACGACCTAGCCCACCCTTGCCTACTTCTCATTACATTCAAGTGATGGTAATGTAGCGCATCACAAGGGACATCCCAACATGCAATCTAGTAAGATTCATCATAAGAGTCGAAAAAAATTATGTTGGTTGTCAGCTACCTGACACAACCCTCTCCTCCTTAACCTCGGGGTGGGACCAGTTGTGTAAATACTAAAGCATAAAACAAGCATAGGAAATATAGAAAACAATTACAATTGTTGATAGTAATCTTAGTTAAACTTTTTCCATTGCTCTATTTTCTCCATAAGTAAATTGTGCACACTAACGTTTGTTGTTGAATTCAACAAAAGAGATTTTAACAAAATTAATATTATTTATTGTTGAACAAAGTAATATTAATATTGTTGTTGAACACTACTTATTTCAATTTTCCTGAGTTCAACAAGATAGATTTTGATGAATTTAACAAATGAAATTTTAATACACACCAACACTTGTTGAACTAACGATTATTGTTGCATTCAATATATGGATATTAACGAAATAAACGTAACGCTTGCCGTGAATTTTCAGATATAAGGTGCTCTTGAAACATGTGGACTTTAACCAAAAAAAAACCTTTTTAGTTAAAATATTAAACATATGGATATCGCATTGAAGGTCTTCTAATGGCAGTTCAAGATCTTTCTTTTTACATTTTTCAGCCATTGGTTATTGTGGCTTTTTATTAGATTACCGAATGTGGTTGGTGTTTTGACTGATCAATTACTCCTAGGAAAACAACCAACAAATATCACATATTTGGAAAATGCAATAAATGTCAAAATCGTTGAATTCAATATTCAATTATATCAAATACAAAAATCAAACATATGCTTATAGTTTTAAAGGTCCTTTAAAATGTTTCGTTTTTTAGTTTAACGGTTATCAATTTTTTTTTCCTCTTTATTTGGAACGTGGGATAGTTTGTGTAGTGATCAATAAAACCAGGATTAGTAACCATCTTTGTTGAATTTATCATAAATATCAGAGTCAGTTTAAGGAACTGGCATTTTCAGAAGCAATCTTGAATGAAACCGGAAAGACACATTTCAAAATAGATTAGGACATGAATTAATGATCATTATTGTGTGTTGACTAAACCCTATTAGAACCAAAATCAATTAAAACAATCATCAAAAGATATTTTCTTATTTCCACGGAATCTAATCTGCATCGAACATATAACCAATTCGTATGCCAAGCCACAAGGATATCTATAATTCAACATAAATCAGAAATTAAAGTTACCGGTGGGCTAGTATAGGCTTCAAAAGCAAAACCAGCAAGAATGACGGCGAGATTGATGTCGAAAGTAGGTCTCTCGATCTCCTCGTTGGCAACCGATACCACCTCAATTTCCGAGCTCGCTTTGCATAAGCAGCGCAACGGATACACTCCATTGCCGGCTCTTAAACTCCAATTCGAAACCCTAAGTTTCCGGGAAAACGAAATGGAATGAGAGTTTCGAGAGTAGCATAGTTTCGGGGAACGGAAGACGGGGAATTGAAGAGAGTAGAGGTCGGTCTGAAGAGCTGCCATGGATGAGAGGGAGAGAGAGGAGGTGGAGTGGCAGTTTGTGTAATTTTGAGGAGAAGATAAGGAGAATTTTGTGGAAATGTTGGTGCTAGAACGTAGGGGTAGAAAGAAGGTCCGAGAAAGTAGTGGCGCCAAGTAGAATAACGGCTAATCTAGATCGTATTTCGGAGGTCAAATTACACTTGTCACCCCTAAACTCTACCGCAATTCTTAGTAAGTCTTCAAACTATGTAATTTTAAAATTAGACATTTAAATTAGGAAGACTTTTTGAGAGGTCCCAAAATTCCAAAAATAATTTTATAAGGACCATCTCATGTGTAAAAAAATAACTGTTACAGGATTTCATAAAGTGATGTTTTTATGGAATGAGACTTTTGGGAGAAATTCCTTTTAAATTATGGGGTAAATATTCATTACAACAGTAATACAACACAACCATCAGTACCAGCATCCAATAAAAAAATCTATTTAGGTATTTCGATCTCAATCTTACATGAGTGAAAATTATGTGCAATATATATTGGGATTCACGTCACTATAATAGAATATTTGACCGAAAAGTGATAGGATGTACTAATTTGTATTTTTCAGATTCAATTCTCAAAAAAAAATATCGAAATGTTAATAAAACTTGTACACAAAGATCCAGTGATTTATATTACTTACTTTTCTTTTTATTTTATCTTAAATCAGATATCTCCCTTATCATTTTACAAATATCAGTCAATTCTTTTAATCATATTTTTCTTGTAAAAAGATATAAAGGCCCTTTATTTTTAATTATATTATATATTTTTTAAAAAAAATTCACTAAAATTTCTATTTTCAAAAATATACTTTTGACCTGCTATTTTTTCGAGAAATTTCATAGGCCTGTGCAAAATACCCGAGTGGCCCGGCCCGCCCGAAAAAATAGACTGGCTCGGCCCAATTTTGACGGGTCTGCTATTAGGGATGGTCATGGGCCGAGCTGGGCCAGGCTTGGCCTAGGGTATTACAAGAAGCTGGTATCCTCGAGCCTGGCTCGGCCCTATGCTCGGGCCCTATTATTATTCCCAAGCCCGACCCTAAGAAAAAAATTCAAGTCCTAAGCCCGGCCCTAGGGCCCCCAACCATATAATTTTTTTTCCAACAAAACATGATCAATGTACTGAACAATCGGAGCATGAACTGAAAATATGAAATAAACAACATAATTTCATCGAAAAATCAACGTAATTTCACTGAAAAATCAACGTAATTTCATAACACTAAGGAACGAGGCATGAACAGAATGAGAAATCACCAAAGCATAAACAGAAATCAAACTAGTTAATTACCTCAAATCTGTCGAGGCGGCAATCAACAACGATGTCGTAGCAGATCTGGTGGCTGAGGGGTCGGCGGTAGTAGATTTAGTGTTTGGGTGCCCAATCTAAGCTTCATCGGCTAGGAGGGAGGGAAGCCAAGCTATCAATGGTGATAGCAATCGTGTCCTGCAAATAGCAATCGATGGTGAAGCCAAGCTAGACAGCGGCGACGAGGCGATGACAGAGGCTGGGAGGGAGGGAAGTGGCGAAGAGAAAAAAAAAAGAGAGGGAATGGTCGCTGCCGTCATTGTGAGTGATAAGCCACCGTCGTTGCGAGTGATAAGTTGCCATCGTCATGAGTGATAAGCCGCCGTTGTCTCCAGGGAGGGAAGGGTCGTCGTCGTCGTTGTCGTCGTCAGTGAAGGATAAGCCGCCACGTCGTCGTCGTCAGTATTGGAGTTGCGAGGGTTAGGAAGTGTGAGAGAGAAATCGTGAGCTGGGTAGGAGATTAAGAAAGGGGCGGCTGAGAAATTAACCCTAATTTATCTCTTAAACACACACACACACATATATATATATATTAAACAATATATATAATAATACCTGGCCTGGCCCTAAAAATTTTGGCTTGAGCCCAAGCTCGGTCCTAGGTTTAGTCGGGCCTTAAAATTTGAGCCTAAGCCCTGCTCATGGGCTCAAATCTTGAGCCCAAGTCCTAAAAAATTAGGGTTGGACTAGGCGGGCTTATCGGGCCTCCAAGCCCATGACCATCCCTATCTGCTATACTTTCATATCAGGTCGGGTAAAACTCGATCCGAACATATTTCTAGTGAGGTCGGGTGCCGGATTTGGATCCCCCCACTTGTAGTACCCGAAACCCGACCGGTGACTCCACTTAAAGACCAATTCTAGGGTTCGTTGCTATTCATTTTCTCCTCCATTTCGATCCGGCGACGGCGGCGAGCCTCCAGAGTCTGGTCATCGCTTCTCTCTCTCTCTCTCTTGTAAATCTCGTCCAGCCGTCCTCCATCATTTCCGAAAACCAGAGGCTCTTCGTCTCTTAGCTATCGTCCAGTCGTCACCACTGGTCATTGGTCAAGGTAAGCCTGTTCATTTCACTCTTCAATACTCTTCCACCTCGATTGTTCTTCTTATTATTCTTCTCCAGTGTTTTTTCTCCAGTTCAGTGGACAGTGATGCTTCTCCGATGATTCTTCTCCAGTACACACGATTCTTCTCTAATGATTCTTCTCCGATGAAATCGTACCCAAAACGATGAGTTATTCTATTTGTTCGATTTGTTTGTTTCGATTTTGATTCTGTAAGAATTAGGGTTTTTGTTCTGGTCAATTGTGTTTTGCATGATGATGTTCTTGTTCTATGTTCTTCTTAAACCTGTCCAACCCGACCTTCAACCCGCCTGCAACCACCCGGCACCCATTGAACCCGAGAATGATCGAATTTTGATGTGCAATGGTTGGTCGTCGGTTCCAGGGTTTTCTCACCCGATAGGGTAAGGTCGGGTGGCAGGTCAGGGCCATACGGTTAGGTTTCAACCCTCGCACACCCCTAAAATTTCATAATTTCATCCCCACCCCACCTTCTCCTCCCGCCGCCAATGCACCCCACTCCATCCATCGCCCATCGAAATTTGTCTCTCTCTCTTCCCCTCCCTCTCTCACTCATAGAACCGTCGACGACAGATCTAGGCACTTGATCCATCTCCGGTAGTGGATTTGGTGCATAAATCTATTGTCGGCGGTTATGAGAGAGAGAGAGAGGGGGGGAGAGAGAGATTTCAATGACGACAGCAGTGGTGGAAGAAGTAGGGAGATAGAGAGAGAGGAGGAAGGAAAAGGAGAGGAGGCTTTGAAGGAGATCATTGGGGTTATATAGGGTTAGATTTTAGGGATGTAATAATAGGGGTGTTATTGTGAAAAAAAATAAAATAGGAAAATATATATAACACCTTTAAAGGTTATTTATGTATTTTAACTTTTAATTATTTAAACGTTTTAAATAGTTAAGGAGAAAATTGTCATTACAATAAAAAATTTATTAATTTTTTATTTATAAAGGAAGTAAGTGGTCTTTGACGTAAATGATAAGGAGGTTAACCAATATTTGTGAAGTGATAGTGGAGATATCTAATTTAGCACAAAATGACAAGGAAAGTAAGTGGTATAAACTCGTAGAAAAAATCATTGCAATAACCATTAGACGTTTACAAATCTAAGAACATTTAAAAATCTAAGAAGCATGAACACGAATATCCGTGTCGGGTACAATTCGAGAACACGATAAATTCTAAAAAATCAGTATATGGGTATGCTTAGGTTATGACAATATTATACATACGTGTATGTCTATGATTGCTTATGGTAGTTATAATACCAACAAATTTTACGAATAAATTATTACATAAAATTATAAATACATAAATGAATAAAAGACATATACTAATACTACAAAATTCTTTATATTATCAACCAAATCTTGTCAATAATTCAATTGCAAACACACTCATCTCTACTTGTGTGGAACATTGATATGAAAATAGATGTATCCGTGTGTTCTATACCGGTACAACTAACTTGAGAGAAGTATTTTTGCTTCTTAGTTAAAATAGTCATTCATGTATGCCTAATTTTTAATTTTTTAATTTTTTATTCTCGATACATTGTATGCCTTGTTTTTTTTTTGGGGGGGGGGGGGGAGGGAGGGTTACAGTGTCTAGACCAACTTACACGAATCTAAATTAATTATCTTCCCGAACGATCTTAAGAGTGCACTTCCCTACATCAGACTAGTGCATTCAATATTTAATATCTGAAGTGTTCCTCAAGAAAGTTCAATCATGGTTGACAAAAAACTGAAACACCTCTCCTTGTTAACTAAACTAACATCTCTTGCGTATTGCATACCAATTTTAGTGTATCATTTCATACACCTTTGTACGGCGTACGGTGTTGGGTGAGTTTTTTTTTTTTTTTTTCTTTTTTCATTTTATGTTCCCTAGAAATTAGTAATTGAAATAGAAAAATATAAACTTGTGTTTTAGAAAATACTTTAAAAAAGTAAACTCATAATTGAAAGATGGAATTGTCTGAATTAGAAAAGTAAATCTGTCAAAAAAGTATTTTTACTAAAAAAACAAAAGGATATGTTAAGCAACATAGAGATGATATCTCAATGTTATTCATGTATACGGTCCCTTAATCCAAAATAATTTTGTAAAAGGTTGAGAAAATTTAAATAGAAGGGTTCTAGTTTATTAATCCTTTAAAATATAAATATCGAAGATAGGAAAAACAATTAATTTTTACTTTGAAAAAACAATGTTTATATTTATTTTAAAACGCAAGACAAATGGTACTTTTATTTTAAGTGCTTTTTTGCTAATAGATAACTAAGTACTTAAGAAAAAGCGTTATCAAAGAGTGCCATAGGTTTTTTTTTTTTTTTTTTTTTTAACATATACAATAACTCTATTTTTTTAGATAATTATTGTCACGGTAAACATATACTAAAGAATTTATACCAGAAAATTAATTGCACTTCATTCATGATGAGAAAATTCCAAATCAATGAAAAATATTCATGATAACCAATTACTTGGTATCAAAAATAAGAAAACTCCTAGCCAAAACTTATGCACCATTATAAACAGCAGTTTGCCTGACAAATATTGCCTGGGGAAAACCTTTACGACAACTTATGAGTGTTCCTATTGAAAAAAATCTCACAATCAGACCAAGCAATTTATTACAACAAAATTAAAGGAAATTTGAAACATCAGCATCGATTTCCATAGTCTTTCATTTCTTCTCATTGACTCCCAGCATACTCCCGATGAAGAAGACGACCGACAAAGATGGAGAAGACGACCGGCAACGAAGACGAAGATGAATAACGAAGATAAAGACGATCAATGAAAAAGATGGTGAAGACGAAGATGAATGATGACGACGGCGAAGCTGCGACGATGAGAATGAAGAAGCAACGAAGTCGATCGACGAGGAAGAAGTGACAACAAAAAGTTGAGAATGAAGGATTTGACAAATTCAGCTTATTTCAAAGGGATTTCAAAATCCCTTCTTTTGCCCTTTTTTTAAGTTTGAAGGATTTTGCAATTTTCTCTCTCTTAAAACCCAAACGAGGGATTTGTCAAAAGAGGATTTTAAAATCCTCTAACCAAATGAAATCCTCTCTAGAAATCCCTTACCCAAACACAACCTTATATAATAGGTATGTAAATATCATAATTAAAATAGGAATCAAATACTATAATTAAAAAGAAATTTCTAAAATTTTATTATTAAACTTATATTATTAAAATAAGTATAAAAAATTATATTATCAAATGACTAAAATAAAAATTATATTATTAGGTATATTTTCACATTTTCTATTATTAAAATTTAATAGATTTCAAAAACCTATGTACAAATACTTACCTATCTAAATAAGAAAATTATGAAATTACATAATCAAATTCTTCATTTAAAAAAAATATCCAAAGAAGGAATTTGTAAATGATGAGATTTCAAAATCTAGAATTTTGAAATTCCATCATTTATAAATTTAAAAAATTTATCAAATCCCTCACCCAAACACAACCTCAAAGTTTTGAATCAAAATTAAAAATGAAAATGTTTGTATTTTTTTTATTGCATTCTCAAAATACTTAAAACATAAATATAAATTCTGAATAAAAGAATTATTATTTTTTTATCCTTCAAAAATTTATTCTAAAATTTTAAAATATATAAATGTGATGAAAGATATTTTGGGAGGTCTCGAGAAAAGACATATATAACGGGCGGTTTAAGGGCAAGCTCGTTAGACCTAACACAACCCATTGAGACCTAAGGATTCTATGTAGGTCCAATGATAAATGAACAAAAACCAAGATTACCTCAGATACCGACCACGACACCACCTAGCCCGGAATGCATCATGCGTTTACACGACATTACACAAGTTTAGTATTACCGAAAATTTGGTTAATTTATCTCTAGCTCGGGCCTTGACTTACCACTCGGGGGTACAGTTATCAAATATTATTATTGACCTATAGATCTACCCAAGATTTTTTTTTTGGGGGGGGGGGGGGGGGGTTTAAATTGGGTAATAATAAAAATTTAAATAAATAAATTATCAATCAATCAAATCTTCAATTTCCCTAACTGGTCGTTATTTTTAGCTATAGCGGAAATGTGTTTTAATAAATGCACAACCAAACAAGTAGGGATAGAAAAATTGAATACACCGATTTATCTTGGTTCAAAGAGCTACCATTGCCTACGTCTAGTCCCTTGAGCTTCCGAAGGGATTTCACAATCCACTAACCTTGATTCTTTCCTAGATAGAAATCAAACCTTTACTATTATTTTCATAGGTTCATGACTGTTGGCAATATTTTAATCGTTTTGAATTACTCACAAGTGCACGAGGTCAAATTTTAATAGTATAGGAAGAGTAGGGTTATCGTATCCACAAAGATTAGTTTAAATTATCGTTAAGTACCGCAATTGTTGTAACCTAACTTTATCTAGTCGATCCAATTTTTGGCTTTTGTAAAAATATAAAACTAAACTAAACTAATTACTAATTAAACTACAATACTAACAATAAAATATATGAGAATAAATTATTTAGGTATTAGCTTCGTTCACTTAAATGTGTTTGATTTAGTCTAGTTTACATTAACGGTTATTAATCTATCCGACAATTTAGGTGTCTAAAACTCACTCACTACCTCTCTCGAGTGTAAAGTGAATGAATATGTAATTTGTGTCAACATCGATATCCCTATCTAGCATCTAAACGAGTACATGCCCCAACCTCATGGATTGTACACGTTCTAATAATCTTCCGAAACATTAGAATATCGCGTTGTGTTTAAACCCTAGTCCGAATCCGGGGGTTAGCTCTCCTGAGTGTCAAACCCCGTAATCTCAAATCAACCAAAATATCATAACAAACATATAATGGAAGTAAAAGAACGGTAAACACAATTGAATAGGGATAAACAACCGATAATGAAACAACGATTTCCTCAAACAACATACTTTGTAAACTGCATCAATCCCTAAATAATATATGTTTAGCTCATGGACATAACCAAATATTCAACTAAAAATGAGATAAACATGATCAAACAACAAACAAAAGTTAAGAAATAAAGAGAGAAACAAGGGAGAATAACCAATATTTGAATAATGAATGTTTCTACGTCCGTAAAATCCCCTCCGATCTTGTTTTCTCTTCTCCAATTATGTGTTCCTATTGTTTGGTCAGATCTAGAGCTCCCAAAAATGTCCCAAAAATGTTCTTGGTCTTATGGGAATAAGTGGGAATCAAGTAGAGGTCTAAAATATCTCAAAAATATCTGAAAATATCTTTCTAGCTGGTGCCGGGTTGCTGCAGCAGAGCAGACCATCGCTTAAGTGATAGGAAGGTGGAAACTCACTACTGGATCACCACTGTAATGATCAAACCATTGCTGCAGCGATGGAAATTATTTCTGCAGCGATGCTCAAGGCAGTGTCGACACCAGGTTCTTATTTTGGCCGTAACTTTCTCGTCTGAACTCCGATTGAGGGAATTCAAAAACCTATGGAAATATAAGACATAGATCAACAACTTCTATGTTTGATATTTTCCAAAATAGGATTGCATCATGGTAAAAAATGGCCTTGATGTTACTTCACCTGAACTGATTTTGCATCTTATTCCCCATTTATTTATAAACCTACAAAACAACACAAAAATATATTAAACTAACAAAAATGCTTGAAAGCACACAAATATTTGAACCTAAAAATACTTGATTTGCTGTAAATAAACCACTCATCAAATATCCCCAAATTAAAATGTTTGCTTGTCCTCAAGCAAAAACACACACAAAAGAAAATAAACTACTACAATGAAATAACGAACACAACTTACTAAAAATGACAGACACTAACGAACTAAAAACAATGACGTGTGAGTTTTGAATTTCAACTAATTGACCAAAAAAGGTTTTCCCTCAACGACGCCCAATCATATAGAGTTCAAGAATAAAACCGCGATATGTGGTATTCTAAAATTTTAATATTCAATAATAGTAAATGTCATTCTAGATCCTTTCCAAGAGTGTGTGCAAAAACTCAATTATACAACCATCCAAAGACCGGATTAGATTATCCACCAACAAAGTTCATGACTTAACACCGATAAGGTATAGGATTTCCATATGCCAGACAAGGTTGCACTCTCCACTAATGTAGGCTTAGAAATTCAAAAAGATCAAAAGGACTTGATTTGGTTTTTATCAACTGACCAAGGGTATATCGGGAATATAAAATAGGTAAACGTAATTAACTCAACGATACCCAAGGCACAATGCTTGGCTCTCAATCACACTCATACCCTCAAAGACAAATCCAAAACAACCCCAAACTTAATTTTAAAACGTAGTACTCACTTGTCTAAATAAACAAAAACAAAACCATATTTACATTTTTTTTTTAACCACACCCTCAAACTTATTTGATTTGTACAATTTCACGGGTGTGGAAATATGATAGAAAAATGACAAGCGAGTACTCGAATACCTAACCAATCAAAAGTTCGCCCAAAATCCAACCGCTGACTTCAAGTAGCATAAACAAATGCTAACTGGATTTCAACTCAAATCGTTCCTTAGGTTTAGCGACAGTGGTTTGGAAAAAAATTAATTGGCCAGGGTATTTGTTACGTGTTTAGAATTGAAATAGCTAATAGGCTTCAACAAGGTAACGAGGGCTAAAACAAATAGCATGGAAGGCTTCAACGGTTCAAGCGATCAAAATGAATGCCTAAATCATATATCCTGAACTACTTCGCCTAGGATTGCACCTCAAGTTTTCTCCAATCAGGTTATAGAATCCCTTAAATTATCACAAACTTGGCTACTGGATAATTGGCGTCAAATCAATTGGATAGCTAGTACATTGAGTCTACGTGCTCGTGCAAATTAGGATCCACAATGATTTTTACCAAAATGAGGTGTCAAGCACATAGAACACACATGAATGAGCATTATGCTTGACCTCGACAAACACCTAGGGGATAAAATTATCATCAGGTAATGGTCAAGAAGAACCACAAAACTCAACACACAAAAACTACTACAAACACAAACATACTTATACTAATACTAAACAAACATGCATGAAATTAAACAACATAACATTTAGCAACTAAACATGCTTGAAACTAAACAACAATTTAACTTAAACTACACAACATTTAACAACTATTTAACTTAACTACTTAACCAACAAAAAGTCATTAAATAATAAAAACATACAAAACATCAACATCCCCCCAAACGTAGATTGGTTAGTGTCCACAGTGACCCAACATCGAACTCAACAAATGGCATATAGCATGACGATGAAGGGGTTTTTGAACTTGTACCTGGGAGGCGAGACAATCTCGCCTCTGAGTGTAGTCGGCGGTGATGGATTGATTTATTTGAAAACTTGGGTTGCCTCCTAAGAAGCTCTTGGTTTAATGTCCTCGGCATGACACGGAGAAGGGCTCATCAAAGAGTGACTTCCGCCCATAATATGTGTAATACAACATAACATACGGGTCTTGATTCTCAATGCCCTCAAGCTTGGCGAAATGTGGTAATGATCGGCACGTGCTCTCAACATGACTCGGCTCTGTCTCATATGCTTGGTGGGCTTGAATGAACGGTGCTAGAAGCGGTGGAGAACAAGTGAGCCATATTGGATCCTCGTAGATATGATTCTTGGTTTTCACAAACTGAAAACCGCTCCCTAACGGTTCCGTTTTAGTAGGTGAAAAAAACCGCCACTACGATTTTCCATCGGTTCGGTGCGATTTTCGATTTTGGGCCTAAAATAATTTTCGTGAGTTTTTTTGCATAACCCACATTACCCACAACCCATTTCCTTAATGAATTAATCCAAATTCAATTTCAGCCCATTAACCAACACAATTCTTAATGGCCCAAAATGATTTTTTTATAATACATAGAAATTATATTTTCAAATATTGTTTTATAACACAATATACTTCACTAATTAATAATCCATAAAATACAATTCGGTAATTAATAGTCCAAAAACTACAATTCATCAATAACTTTACCACATAACAAAATTCACCAACACAACACATTTCAACAATACAATACAACACAATTTTTTTAAAAAACTTACAATCCCAAACCATTAACATGATAATCCCAAAAAATAATAACAGGGATATTTCAACAATACAATACAACACAAAAAAAATTAAAAAAAACTTACAATCCCAAAAAATAATAACAATAGGGACATTTCAACAATATAATGCAACACAAAAAATTAAAAAAAAAAAATTACAATCCCAAACCATTAACATGACAGCCCCCCAAAAAAAATAACAGCATGGACATTTCAACAATACAATAAGAGCATGGACATTTAAAATAACAGTAGTCCCTACTGTCCCAAAAAATTAACAGTTTATGTTGTCCCAAAAAATTAACAACAGTCTCCCAAAAAAATAACAGCAGTCTCTGCTGTCCCAAAAAATTAACAACAGTCTCCCAAAAAATTAGCAGCAGTCTCCCAAAAACTCAGACTTGCTGTCCCTAAAAATTAAAAGCAATTCCTATCCCAAAAAATTAACAACAGACCCAAAAAATTAACAATCACTACTTATTAGTTAATAATCTCTGATTGGATGATCCGTTACTCATTAATAATCTCTGATTCCGAAAAAAGGTTGACCAGGATCTATAATTAAAAAAGAAAAGAAATTAATGCATTAACAAGGAAAATAAACTATGAATTGTAAACAAACATTTTCTATTTTTTATTACCTTCCTCCACGTCAATAAGATCAAGTTGTTCAACTTGTTCCATTGTTTCTCGAAGATTGATAGGAGTTGACCGCCACAACCAATTTTGAGAACAAATTAAGACTTCCACTATCTTCGGTGACAATGAGCTTTGGAATGGATCAAGAATGCGTCCACCGGTGCTAAAAGCAGATTCTGAAGTGACGGTAGATACCGGAATGACTAACACGTTCCTCACTACTTGAGAGAGAATTGGATAATTCGACAAGTTTATCTTCCACCACCCCAATATATCAAAATTATTACTTTCTTTCTCACAAGAATCAAGCAAAAACTTATCCATTTCTAATTTGTAACTCATATCACCCTCTTCTATTAGGTGTTTTTGAAATTTGGCAATGAAAGATTTACATTCATCCACTTCTTCCACGACTAAATCAATCGAGGGTACGTTTCTTTCTTGGGATTCACTCACGTTAACTGCCCCATTTTCAGAATACCAAGCATACAATTGATTCAAACATCATTTCAACTTATTAATTAACTCAAGCACAATGGATTTATCATAACATTCCCTAAGACACCTTTCAACATACTTTAACTTGTATCGAGGATCAAGAACAACCGCCACAAGCAACAACAGATTTACTTTTTTGGTATTTTTTCAATATTTGTTAAATTTTTCTTTCATTCCAATTGAGTTTAACTGTAAAAACGCATCGGAATTTTGACCCAAGTTACTTATTCCATTTTGGATTATCATAAGCTCCATGAAAAATTATTAGATGTCACAAATAAGGAACTGGAAAATCGTAAAGTTGCATTGTAAAATAATTTAAGAAATTTTACAAACAACTTAGTTTTTTTTCCCAATTGCCACTAGTTGGTGGACCCAAAACCTTTCTAGCCTTTTTTCCTCTCACATTCTCAGTATCAACTACATTATCTTCTTCATCATCATCATCATCAAAAACTCTATTCATTTGTGTACGCTCTTCCACCAATCGGTCAAACGCTACTTCAAATTTAATTGCCCTTTCCAACATGAAATAAGTAGCATTCCATCTAGTTGGCACATCAAGACAAACTTGACTCTTACAATCAATACCTTCTTTTTCGGCACAAATCTTGAAACTTGCCAATCTAGATGGGGATGACCTCACATGCCTCACTACATTTCTTATTTTGAGGATGGACTCATCCATTTATTTTAACCCCTCGCACACAATTAGATTTAAAATGTGTACACAACATTTAACATGTAGAAACTCATGTTCCAATACAATACCCTTCCAATTTTTGGTCTTTCTCTTCAAGAAATTAATTGCACCATTGTTTGAACTTGCATTATCTACTGCTATAGTAAGAAATTTTCCAATTCCCCAGTCAAGTAAACAATTTTCAATTGCGTTACCAAGAGTTTTGCCTTTATGATTTGAAACTAAACAAAAATTGAGGATTTTTTTGTGTAATTTCCAATCATTATCAATGAAGTGCGCAGTAAAACACATGTAATTCAAATTTTGCAAAGACGTCCATGCGGTTGTTAGGAAAACTCTCTTACCCTTCATAAAAGATTTCAACTTCTCCTTTGACTCATTATAAAGTCCCAAACAATCTCTAGAAATCGTAGTACAAGAAGGAATATTCACCCACATAGGTTGAGCAACACGTATAAGGTCCCTAAATCCTTCATTTTCAACAAACCTAAATGGTAATTCATCAATTATTACCATTCTAGCCAGTGCTTTTCTACAATCCTTTGCACAAAAGACTATGGTAATAATTGACCACTACCACTATAATCCGATTTCGCTTTATAAACAATCTTTGTTTGCTTGGGATTCGGGACTCTATATGGGTATTTATCACATCTTTGCTCTAGGTGAACTGCCATTGTCTTAGTTCCATTTTTTCTCGAATCACATGAAAAATCTTTAGAACAGTAATTACAAGCTGCCCTAAGACCCTCACCAACCTCAGATTTGAATTCTGCGAAATGTTTCCAAACAAATGACTTCTTATTTCCTTTACATTGTGGTGGGCGTTCAATATTGGTAACAACCGCAGGAGTGTCGTCAACATTTTCAGCCATCAAATATCTAACAATTTAGAAAACAAACACAGAAACTAAAACAAAGATATAGGCGTATCCTATTAATTTATACATCCAAATCCAACGTCAACAAAATAGAATGGTCATAATATGATGAGAGCACTAGGGTTTCGATTAAATATGATGACAACTTGATGTAAATCCCGCCAAGAATAACGAGATCTGACAAGAAAAAAGAACCCAAAATCGTTCTAAGTTCAGAATTGGATGACAGACCTCGACCCGTTGTTTACGACAAACAAGAACCTCGGTGTATATGACCTCAAACCAGTTGTTTAGTGCGAAACAAGAATGTCGGTATAAGGAAGATGACACAAACGGTGGTGAAAATCCGTTTGATGAGTCATTGGTGAACGCCACAGGAAATCCCGATAAATTCGAATAGTTCTTCAAAGAACCACAGAGAAAATACTCTCACAAATTCACTCAATAATGATATGCGTTTTTCATTCATTAGATGCCTATTTAAAGGCTGGAATTACAAGGAAAATTCCTAAAACAACTATCCTAATTAAGGCTAAAAATATGGTAACAAAAAATATGTCTTACTTGCCTAAAAGAAATACTTGCCTAAAAGGAAAAAAAAACGCCATATTCAGCCCCTTAATTGGATGATCATATATCTAAGATAGAAAAGGAAGGTTGGGAGTCTTAAGTGGCTTTGTTATCAGCCATATACACCCATAAATGTCAAAAACAAATAAAAGGAAGGTAAATGGCATGCAAGCCTTATAATCAGACCCAAAAAAGAGTATTCTTAAATATGCCAATTTAAGCTTAGTCTTGACCAGATTCTTCTAGAACTTGAATCATGTTGATGAATCTTTGTTTCTCAGGTGGATCATGATCAATGGGCCTCCACGAATTTGCTTGATTCCATGCCTCTTGAATCAGTCCGTTTAGTGCATCTTTAAACTTCTTTGCTCGTGCTCTCGTAATCAGCCTAATTGGGACTTGAACTAGGTCCCTTGAAGTTGTGCTATGATTTGCATCACAACTATTAAATATGCGCACATAAAAAGAAGAAATTGGAATGTGATACTTACCAAAAAAGAAATCTAAGGAATGAAGGCCTGTGTTCGATTGAGGGAGATCTCAACTGCGATTGTGATCGTTTGGATCTCAGGATCTGTAACAACAGCGACAATCATTCAACAAAAAAAGAAGATCGATTGAGGTGAAACTCTGTGCTTGCGATGAAATCAAACTAGAAGAAAGAGAGCTAGAGATGAAATCAAACTAGAGCACTAGGGTTTCGATCAAAATTGATGACAACTATCAAATATGCGCACATAAAAAGAAAAAATTGGAGAATGATACTTACTGAAAAAGAAATTTGAGGAATGAAGGCCTGTGTTCGATTGAGGGAGATCTCAACTCAAGTTGCGATCGTTTAGATCTCAGGATCTGTAACAGCAGCGATAATCGTTCAACAGAAGAAGAAGATCGATTGAGGCAAAGCTCTGTTCTTGTGATGAAATCAAACTAGAAGATGAAGATTGGTTGAAATCCGAAAGGAATGGAGAGAGAATGTATACCTGGAGACTGGAGAGTTGCGATTTGGAGGCGGCCAAAAATGAGAAATGAAGGCCTAGGTTTGCTAATGTGCATATATATATATATATATATATATATATATATATATATATATATATATATATATATATATATATATATATATATAATGACATTGTTTCATATGCAGCGGTTTGGCGCGGTTTAAACCGCGGTTCACGAAATGTAAAACCGCTCCTTGAACCGGGGTTGCAGTTTTCGGTGTCAAAAAAACCGAGCCAGTTGGTTTTTTTTTTTTTCGGATTGTTTTTTTTTTCATCGGTTTGGTTTGGTTTTTCAGTTCGTCGGGTTTTTTGAAAACCCCTACTCAGTACCACCACTTCTAACTTGGCCTCAATAAAGCAAATAAGCTGATCGATTTGCGTTTTGAGGGACTTTATGGTCACATCAATTTCAGTGCAGGTTATCTTCATATTGTCAAGGTGATCCTCATTCTCATTGAGACGGTAATTCGTTTTCCTCCAGAAAGCCTGACTCTCCCCTATAAATTCAGCGAACATCTCTTCCAGCTTGGGGGAAGACTTCACTTGTTGGTCTGGGGTGTCAATCCATGGCGCCGAAACGGTAGAACTATCCCCAAGATTTGGTAGCTTGTTGAATAATTCCAACTCTGAGAATCAAACTCCGCCATGTCTTCCAACAACCAATAGGTATCGTCCACAATTAGGTCGTAAAAAAAGGTGGTACCATTTCCTCTTTCTACCAAAGTTCTAGTTGTAGCTTATAACTTGTCGAGGAAATTCAGTAATTGACACTCTTTCGGGAAACCATGATTTGGAAACCAAAAGAGCAATTCTTTATATTTATCCCAAGCACAATAAAGCAGCTCGAAATCCCATTGAGAAAATCGCAATAGCATTTGTTGATGAGACATCTTCAAGTACCTCGCATTACAGACAAAACTAAAAATAAAAATTAAAAATAAAATAAATGCCTAAACTAAAATCAAGTTACTTATTTATAATATCAACAACAATCTAAATGCCAATCCCTGGAAACGGCGTCAAAAACTTGTTAGCAATATTTTAATCGCTTTGAATTACTCGCAAGTGCACGAGGCCAAATTTTAATAGTATAGGAAGAGTAGGGTTATCGTATCCATAGGGATTGGTTTAAATTGTTGTTAAGTACCGCAATTATCGTAACCTAACTTTATCTAGGCGATCCAATTTTTCATTTTTTGTAAAAATATAAAACTAAACTAAACTAATTACTAATTAAACTACAATACTAAGAATAAAATATATGGGAATAAATTATTTAGGGATTAACTTCGTTCACTTAAACGTGTTTGATTTAGTCTAATTTACATTAATGGTCATTAATCTATTCGATAATCTAGGTGTCTAAAACTCACTCACTACCTCTCCTGAGTGTAAAGTGAATGAATATGTAATTCGTGTCAACACTGATATCCCTATCTAGTGTCTAAATGAGTAAATGAGTCTTTCCCCAATCTCACGGATTGCACACGTTCTAATAATCTTCTGAAACATTAGAACGTCGCGTTGTGTTTAAACCCTAGTCCGAATCTGGGGTTATCTCTCCCGAGTGTCAAACCCCATATTCTCAAGTCAACCAAAATATCATAACAAACATATAATGGAAGTAAAAGAACAGTAAACACAATCGAATAGCGATGAACAACCGATAATGAAACAACGATTTACTCAAATAACTATTTTGTAAACTACATCAATCCCTAAATAATATATATTTAACTTATGGCCATAACCAAATATTCAACTAAAAATGAGATAAACATGATCAAACAACAAACAAAAGTTAAGAAATAAAGAGAGAAACAAGGGAGAATAGTCGATATCTGAAGAATGAATGTTTTCACGTCCGTAAAATCTGTTTCGATCTTGTTTTCTCTTCTCTAATTATGTGTTCCTCTTGCTTGGTTTGATCTAGAGCTCCCAAAAATGTCCTAAAAATGTTCTTGGTCTTGTGGGAATCAAGTAAAGGTCTAAAATATCGAAAAAATATATGAAACTATCTTTCCAACTGGTGTCGGGTCACTGCAGTGAAGTAGACCATTGTTGCAGTGATGGGAAGGCAGAAACTTACTATCGAATTACCGCTGCAGTGATCAAACCATCGCTACAACGATGGAAATTATCATTGCAGCAATGCTCAAGGCAATGCTGTCACTAGGTTCTTATTTTGGTCTTAACTTTCTCGTCTGAACTTCGATTGAGGTGATTCAACAACCTATAGAAATTTAAGACATAGATATACAACTTCTATGTTTTGAGATTTTTCAAAATTGAATTTTATCATGGTAAAAAATGGCCTTGAAGTTATTGTACTTGAACTAATTTTACATCTTATTTCCCATTTATTTATAAACCTACAAAACAATACAAAAATATATTAAACTAACAAAAATGCTTGAAAACACACAAATATTTGAACCTAAAAATACTTGTTTTGTTGGTAAATAAACCCTCATCAATGACTATCCTAATTCTTTTATCGGACTTAGTGTTAAATTCAAGGTTTTGATGAACAATTAAGGATTGATATTTTTTGTGGAACTAATAGTTTTATCGAATGTTTCAGATTTATAGTTTCATGCATTTGATTTAGAAGAAGATTTAATGAAGAAAACATAAAAGGTATAAGATGGACATGACGAAGATGTGAAGAGTTTTCAAAACGCTGAAGAAAACTAGGTGAAAACATCTCTTACTTTTATACTTTTAATGCAACCCGAATTAGAATTATGCACGACACTTAAAATGAGTTAATTCTATGTGTGTCATGATAAGAAGTGATAAGTTTAAGATCCTAAAATGAGATATTGTATATGCTTCTTATGTGAAATAATTTTGATAATTGACCTAATTGAAAAATGTATTTTAAAGTATAAAAAAATTGGGTTTTTGGGTTAATTCTTCAACGAGAAAAACAATCGGTTGACTAATTAAAACAATTAGTCTTGAGAGTTAAAATGAAGTCCTACTGATCCAATCGGTCAACTGAGAAAATAAATCGGTCAACCGTTTGAAACAATAGTTGAAATGAGTAAAGAAGTGAGCACACTAATTCAATCAATCAACTGAATGAAGAGGGTCAGTCAACCAAATAAGTCAGCAGATGAAATGGTGGAAATTGGAAGCTGTTGAGTCCAAGGTTTTGATGAATAATTAAGTATTGATATTTTTTATAGAACTTATAGTTTTATCGAGTGTTTCAGATTTATAGTTGCATGCATGTGATTAAGAAGAAGACCTCATGAAGAAAACATAAAGGGTGCAAGATGGACGTAATGAAGATATGAAGAGTTTTGAAAATCTTGAAGAAAAATAAGTGAAATAACTCTCTACTTATATATTCTTAATACAACCTGAATTAGAATAACACACAATACTTAAAATGAGTTAATTATATGCGTGTTATGATAAAGAGTGATAAGTTTAAGATCCTAAAATGAGATATGTATGTGTTCCTTGTGTGAAATGAATTTGATAATTGACCTAATTGGAAAATATGTTTTAAAGTATAAAAATTGAGTTTTCAAGTCAATTCAATCAACAAAAGTAATCAGTCAACTGAATCAAATAGTGTGTTTTGGAGTTAAAATGAGGTGCTACTGATCCAATCGGTTAACCGAATAAAATTGGTTGGTAAATCATTTGGAGCAATAGCTGGATTGGCAAAGGAAGTGAGCATACTGATCCAATCGGTCAACCAAATGAAGAGGGTCAGTCAACCATTTGAGTCAGTAGATGAATTGGTGAAAAAAATGGATCATACCGATCCAATTAGTCAACCAAATGGATGTGATCGATCAACTAACTGGCCTTAAGCCAACGGTTATATTTGGAGCAGGACATGTCGGTCAACCGACCTATGGGATTCTATCAACCGATTGAGTTAATTGAGATTTCAGGTGATTTGGTCTCTTGGTAAAAACTATCCCTTATTTTTTTTCCGAGAGAGAAATTTGGGGGATTTGAACTTAATTGAACTATTAACAACCTATTATGTTATCCCTATTGATATGATCCATATATTTTGAGATTCTTCTAATTTAAATAGTCAAATACTTCCTATTTCTATGGTTTTAAATTGAGAATAGTTTTATGGACTTAATTAAGAGAATTGAAAGTTATTTTTAAGCGAAATACACCTGAAATGGAAGGTTATCATATATGGAGTCTAAGAGTGTCATTAAGTGGCATATCTTTGAGAAACTAACCGTTAAAGGACTAGTTGTTGGTTTATTAATATAGAATTGAGGCAATTGAGTTGAGGACATAAAAAACAATTAGTTTGAGCTTTTCTAAGAGTGAGATTTACGCTAAAATTTTTACGTGAGATTCTATTCAAGTTATTGATCTAAAGCACTAGCTATTTGGCATCAATGATTTGGGTTTTAATTGCGATTTAATCTTTGTCTTCGGTATTTTCCTGGTAAGATCCTTCCAAGTTTTTATTATTTGTTTTGAAGTTATATTTATTTTGATTACTTGGTTTAGGATTGTTACAAAAGTCAATTTTGAATTTAAAAGCCTGAAATATTTTTTTAGCAATTTTTGTTTGTTTATCTGATTACATGCTAAATTTGTACTACCCATATTATTTATTAATCAGATTTGAATTGTCTCACATTGTATCTATCACATAGTAATTATTCGGAACATTAATTGGGTATATTTGTATTAAGATGGCAGAAGTTCCTTTTGGGAAGAAACTTGCATTTTGTTTTTTGTATTTGTGAGTTTGAGTGAATTAGACACATTTAGGATGGTGTCTAGTCATGGTAGCTAGGTTTCAATCTTTTTCCTGTGAAAAATATTAAAGTTTGATCTTTATCCTGCAAAAATGTTAGGTTATTCTTTTCCCTTGAAAAGAATTATGTTTTGATTCAACCTGGAATTGAATTAATTTTTAGTGATTTGTAAAGGTTCATCATTCCTTGTGAAAAAGATAAGTGAGAGAGAGTTAGGTTTTTCTTTAGCTTAGTAAAAAGATAGGGTTCATTCTTGACCCATCAAAAGGGTAAATTGTAAATGTTGATTCAGTGCCTGTAAAAGAATCATGAGTTTTAAAGGTTTGGTTCTTATTTGGTAAAGGAATCGAGATTTAGTAGATTGCGAATCTCCATGGAGATCGGAGGACTGGACGTAGGCAAGACTAGCTTGACCGAACTAGGATAAATTCTCGTGTGCTGCATTGATTTATTTTCTGTCTTGTGTTTGGGTGTAAACTTAGTATTAAACACATATCCGCTACGTATAAAGATAATAATCTATTTAAGAAAATTGATTATTTGTGTTTAAAGAAACTAATTGTTTAAATTTGGTAACTACCCAATTCACCCCCTCTTGGGTAGCTCTTTGGGCCAACAGAAACACACTGATCAATTCAGTCAACCGACTGGGGAAAGTTGGTCAACGGAATATGTGTGGTACCAACGGCTAAATTGTAGCCTGGCACAATTGGTCAACCTAATGGAGCAAGTCGGTCAATCAACTGCTTCAGTTAGGGTTCAGGCTAATTTGGTCTCTTGGTAAAAAATAATCCGTTTTTTATGATTCCAAAAGAGGGATTTGGAGGATTTGAATGTATTTCAAATATGAGCAACCTATTTAGTAATCCCTTTTTAATATTGTCCATATATTTTTGAGATTCTCTTAATTTAAACGATTTAATACTTCTTATTTCTGTGGTTTTAAATTGAGAATAGTTTTATGGACTTAAAAGTAAGATTTGAAAGATATTTTTAAGTGGAACATATCTATAATAAAAGGTTATGATATATAGGGTCTTAGAATTTCATTTAATGACATATATTTGAAAAACAAATTGTTGGAGGGCTAATTATTGGTCTATTAATAGAGACCTGGGGGAATTGAATGAATTACATCAAGAATATCAGTTTGAGCTA
Source organism: Eucommia ulmoides (assembly GCA_016647705.1). Lineage (NCBI taxonomy): Eukaryota > Viridiplantae > Streptophyta > Magnoliopsida > Garryales > Eucommiaceae > Eucommia > Eucommia ulmoides. The sequence goes on along the minus strand of CM028327.1, from coordinate 21,725,330 downwards.
TTATAAGAGTGAGATTTTTATTGAGATTTCAAAGAGATATTTTATATAAGTTCTTGATCTAAAGCGTTTGCAGTTTGGCATCACTAATTTGAGTTCTAATTGCGATATTATCATTGGCTTCAATGTTTCCCAGCAAGATCTATCCAAACTTTAATATTTGATTTCATTATATTTATATTGATTGCTTGGTTTAGGATTGTTAGAAAATCATTTTGAATTTAAATATCTGAAAATCTTTTAAACATTTTTTTACTTGATTATACGATTACGTGCTTAATTTGTGCTACCCACTTTATTTATTAATAAGATTTTAATTGTCTCATATTGTATCTGTCATGTAGTAATTATTCGGGATATTAATCGGGTATATTTGTATTAACGTGATAGAAGCTCCTTATGGGAAGAAACTCATATTTGTTTTTTGTATTTGTGAGTTTAAGTGGATTCGACATGTTGTCGACATAAATTATGTTCTGTCTCGTTTCAAAAATACTTGCAAGCGTACGAATCAATTGTAGTACAGATTAACGGAAGCGAGGTCCATCATTCGAGAATTGTTTATAGAAAAACTTAACCTATCCAATTTAATTTAATTATGATATAGTTCAAAATGATGTTGATTTTGTGATTAAGAAATAGAAAATTAGATAAACAGTAAAATAACCAATTTAATTTAATTGAAGATAGAAAAATACTAAGATTTCAGAATCCGCCGATATATAATTAATTAGTTCTTATTTTTGTGATGACTCCAAATTTTTAGTGATAGTTTTAGATCTGGACCTTATTATCTTCTTAAGATTTGAGAAATTAAGTACGATGTAAATCTCAAGTTGGTTTTTATTTGTATTGAAAATATAATTTCTTAAGCATTATATGTATACAAATTAATGAAAAACATATAATAAAAAAATATTATTTATTTTACAAATAATTCATAACAATTAATAATACATGATATTAAAGATGAATCATTTATATAATTGAAGCAAAAACCATAAATGTTAATTACAAATTATTTAGAATAAACACAATATAACAACTTAATTAATTACACATGGTTTCATCATTAATCTTTGTAAAAGAAAATTTAGAAATACATGATAAAAGAAAACAAACCCTTATAGAATATTGGCATCCTTCTAAGACTCTTTAGTGTCTAAGAATATCTTGAAATTACTCTAAGAAATATGTGTGAATTTCTTTCCAACCTCAAAGATATTTATAGAAGAAGTCTTGGGGGCAAAATGGCCAAAAGCCAAAATAACTTGGGGTGCAAGTTGGCAAGTTGAGGGTTCTATTCATATCGCGGCTACTATTTTATATGGCGGCTACTATTCATGTGCCGTTTTTGACGATTTTCTTTCGAATCGCCGTGGTTTGCTCGTCAACTCAACGCCATTTTGTTCATTTTTTTTAAAAACTTACAAAACCATATAAAATAAATCATTTTTTGATATTTTTAAGGGATCGAATGATTCGTTTCAATTTTTTTTGGTTTTTGTTCGGCTTTTGTTTAGATTGCTATGGTTTACTCACTTTTAATCCGATTTGCCCCATCTTAACGGCATGTTGATTCATTTTCATAAACATACATCAATAACTAAAATAAATCTATTTATAATTATTTACACTATTCGAACTATTAACAAACCTAAATTTAAAGGTATAAAATTGCACAAAATGAGGTGCGATCACACCCCTAAACCTAAATGTTGCTAGTCCTCGAGCAAAACTAATATAATAATTAAATAAAAAAAACCATTTTCATAGGAAACACGTTTGCATTTAGCGTATGCAATAAGCCTTTAAACTCCTTGATTACCCTTAGTGAACGAGTATAGTCTTGTGAGGGTTTACAGTGATACTACCCGCAAACATCCAAAAATTCCTTATTGTTAATTTTTTTTATTATTATATTTTTTTTATCACAAAAAGTTTATCAATCCAGTCTAATACTAAAATAATAAGTTGAGACCATACAAGAATTACTGAAATAATTATTGATTTCATAGCACGTGATTTTTGACAATATCTACTTTTGAACCCATAACATATATCCAACTCTCTTTTATAATAAATTTAATACAAGTAACTAATCAACTAATTTTAAACAATCAAATAATATTTTACCTAAAATAAATATATTTTTGAATATCTATTGTTTTTCTTTTTTCATTTTTAAAAAAATATATACAAATAAACATTTTTCTTTGAATAAATGACTTGTTCAATACTAACCCCACTAAGCTTTCTAATATGTCTATCTAGTGAGCATTGGGCCAATGATCCCAAACCAGTTGGCTAGGGGCATTAAGTGTTAAGGCACCCTTTAGACTTAAAAGCTTGAACAACTTAGGCTTCGAAGTTAACGAGGCATTTATTGTCTTGACAATTTGCTCTCCCTTTTAACGCACACACTCAAAGCTTACTGAGGTAAGAGTCCCGGTTACTTAGCAGAAGTTCATCATTAAGATAGAAATTTTTTATTATTAACAATTTTTTTATATACATTTTTTTTTATATATTTAAACTCCATAGACAGGTTATTTTTATTCCAAAATTTAGCAAATTAGCTCATACACTAAATTTAAAATAAAAGAAAGTTAGTATTAATGCAAGAGTTGAAAAAAATGAAATATTTTTTAAAAATCAGTGCTATACTCCAAAAATTATTTAGCAAACTCAAGTTTTTATTTAACATATATGCTATCATATGATGGTTTGAAAAACTTAAGTGCTAAAATTAATTGCAAAATAAAAAAAATAAAAAAACCCCAAAGGAATACAAACATTTACCCCCTCCCCAAACCTAAATCTTGCATTGTCCTCAATAAGAAAAGTACAAAATTAATTGGCAAGGAAAGGTACTACCTGGTGTAATTGAACTATACGGTCTGAATGCTTATTCCTGTCTACCACAACAGTGGGTTGCCTCCCATTTAGCGCTAAGTTTAACGTCTTTAACCAGACGTTTCTATCAAGAGAAGGATTAATCTTGATAAACGGGAGCTTCAAGGATTGTTTCTTCCATTTCTGGAGTTTTTAATTTCAAAAATGGTTTTAATCTTTGGCCATTAACATTGAAAACATCACCATCTTTTGGATTTTCAATTTCGGCAGCTCCATGGGGAAAAACAGTACGAACGACATATAGACCAAACCATCGAGAACGCAACTTTCCAGGGAATAGATGTAGACGAGAATTGTATAGAATGACCTTTTGACCTGGAAAGAAATATTTTCTCAAAATATTTTTGTCATGAATTTTTTTTTGTTTGATCCTTATACTGTTTCCTCAATTGTATGCATCATTTTGAATTTCCTTTAACTCATTTAATTGGAGTTTCCACTTAATGACTGTATGGTTTAGAGAAAAATTCAATTGTTTGATAGCCTAATATGCTCTATGCTCTAACTCGACAGGTAAGTGACATGTTTTTCCGTAAACAAGTCGGTAATAAGACATTCTAATAGGGGCTTTAAAAGCGATTCAGTAAGCCCACAACACATCAGATAATTTTAAAAAACAATCATTTCTTTTAGGGTTAACCGTTTTTTCAAGAATTTGCTTAATTTCCCTATTTGAAATTTCTACTTGACTACTTGTTTGAGAATGATAAGGAGTAGAAACTTTGTGAGTTATGTCATATTTCTTCACCAACTTTTCAAAATGTCTGTTACAAAAATATTTTCCCCCCCATAACTAATGATAGCACGTGGTGTACTAAATCTGGAAAAAAATGTTTTCTTTTAAAAAATTCAGTACAACCTTATGATCATTCACCTTACATGCAATGGATTCCACCCACTTTGACACATGGTAAACAACAACTAGAATGTACATCTTACCATAAGAATTAGGAAACGGATCCATGAAATCGATACCCCAAACATCAAATAACTCAACAATAAGAATTGGGTTTAAGGGCATCATATTCCTACGAGAAATGCTTCCTAATATTTGACACCTGTCATAGGAGTGACAATACGCATGAGTGTCTTTGAAAGCCAATAAAATCCACACGGCAAATTTTTTGCAGTGGTTTTCTTTGAGGAAAAATAACCTCCACATGCGTGATCATGGCAAAATGAAATGACACTTTGCTGTTCGCTCTCAGGAATATATATCCAAATGATTTGGTCAGGCCAATATTTGAGCAGATATGGATCATCCCAAAATAATTTCTTTACCTCAATTAAAAATTTAATTTTATCTTGGCTACTCCAATGATTAGGCATATGACTAGTGACAAGATAATTGACTAAATCTGCAAACCAAGGCAATTGGGATAAAGACATGAGATGTTCATTAGGAAAAGTTTCTTTGATGGGCAAATTTTCATCATTAGACTCTACTATCAACCTAGACAAGTGATCAGCAACAACATTTTTAGATCCTTTCTTATCACAAATTTCTAAATCAAATTCTTGTAATAATAAAATCCACCTAATCAAACGAGCTTTAGAATCTTTCTTGGAAAGATGGTATTTTAATGCAGCATGATCAGAATAAACAATGATTTTAGAACCAGTCAATTAGGATTGAAACTTGTCTAGAGCAAACACAACAACAAACAATTCATTTTTAGTAGTGGAGTAATTCAGTTATGCATCAATGGGAGTTTTACTAGCATAATTGATTGATGAGTGGTTTATTTACCAGCAAATCAAATACTTTTAGGCTTAAATATTTATGTGTTTTCAAGCATTTTTGTTAGTTTGATGTGTTTTTGTTTTGTTTTGTAGAATTACCAATAAATGGAAGAAACGGTACAAAATGCGTGCATGTGCTGTAACTTCAAGGATACTTTTGACCATGATGCAATTCAATTGTGTTTATCTTTATAATGCTTCCAAGGTATGCTTGCACATAATATTTTAGATGAATTGAGAACTTGAGATTTAACACTCGAGTGAGGTAATTTTGGGTTCAGACTTCAGATAAACACAACGTGGGTTTTAATAGATCAGAAGATATTTAAAACTTGCATAATCTATAATGTCGGGTTTAATGATTTTTTTCACCTAAATACTAGATAGGGATATCAGTATTGAAGTGATTACATATTCTCTCACTTGAAGCTTGGGAGAGGTAGTGAGAGAGTAATAACACGTGGACCTTGATTATTGAATGAACGAAATTGACTAATAATTTACTTAATAGGATAACATGGGAATAATGAGATGAAATCAAACCCCCAGAACATTTGTGCATAGATAATCCATATTTTATTTTATTTTTGTATTTATATTTATTTTTGTTTTATTTTATATTTACAAAAAAAACCCAAAAATTAGACGCCTAAATAAAGTTAAGTTATGATAATTGTGGTACTTAATGATAATTTAAACTAATCCATGTGGATACGACAACCCTTACTCTTCCCATACTATTAAAACTTGACCTGTACACTTGTGGTATCGTAGCGACAAATAATTCGCTACCAAATTTTTAGCGCCGTTGCCGGGGATTGGTGTTTTAGACTGTTGTTAATATTGTGAATAAGTAACTTGATTTTAATTTAGGCATATATTTTATTTTTAATTTTTGTTTTTAGTTTTGTTTATTTTGCGAGGTACTTGGAGATGGCTCATCAACAAGTCCTTATGTGTTTTTCTCAACGAGATTCTGAGCCATTTTATTATGCTTGGGAAAGGTATAAAAAGTTGCTCATTCGGTTCTCAAATCATGGTTTCCTGAAGGAGTGTCAACTATTGAACTTCCTCGACGGGTTACAAGCTGCAACAAGAACTTGGATGGAAGGAGAAAATGGTACCAACTCTTTCTACCAACTAACCGCGGATGAAACTTAATAGTTGTTGGAAGACATGGCGGAGTTTGACTGTCAAAGTTGGAATTGTTCAACATGATACCAAAGCTTGGGAGATAGTTTCAACATTTCGATGCCATGGATTGACACTCCGCACCAACCTATGGAGTCTTTCCCCACCCTGAAAGAGACGTTCGCTCATTCATGGGAAAAACTCAGATTTTTTGGAGGAAAACTCATAACCGCCTCAATAAGCATGATGACCGTCTTGACCAAATTGAGACAACCTGTACTAAAATCGACGCGACCATAAAGTCCCTCGAGACACAAATTGATCAACTTGTCAGCTATATTGAGGCCGAGTTAGGAACGGTGACACTGAGAGACACACAAGCCACATCCACTAAAAGCCACCATGAGGAACCAAATACAAGTAGGAGAAACTTGGGTTTGTTCGATAATGATGATTCCAATGAAGAGGAGACCCAAGAGTTGATCGATAATGAAGAATCACAAGATGACAATTGTGATTCTTTTGAGATCTAAATTGTGATGCCACCACCAAACGAAGACGATTACATCTACGAGGATCCGATGTGGCTCACTTGTCCCCCACCACTTCCAACTCCATTCTTTCATGCCAACCAAGCATATAAGCCATAGCAGAATCACGTTGAGCATTTGTGTCGATCATCGCCATATCTCGCCAAGCTTGAGGGCATCCTGAACCAAGACCCATTTGTTGTGTTATATAACACATACTATAGACGAACGCCACTTCTTGACGATCACTTCTCCTTTGTCAAGCTAAGGATATTAAACCAAGCGCTTCTTGGGAGACAACCCAAGTTTTCAAATAACGAGGCCTAAGGATGTATGCTATGGGAGAAAGCCTCACACCAGTTACCTTGCCAATAGCATCACCACTGACCACACTTGAAGGCGAGATTGTCTTACCTCCTAGGTACGTGTCTTACTCCCTTTTGCTTAATTTGAATATATATATTTGACTTTGAATTTGGGGGTGAGACACATGTTGGCGTATGTGTGTTAGGTTAGGAAATGATTGTGTGCGTGATTTTTATCCTATATCTTATGTTTTTTTAGCTATGTTTTCAGTTTTTTTTTCTTTTTACATTTGTTTGAATAAATGGTGAGTTTTGTTGAGATAAAAAGATTTAAAATCGATGGTGAGTTTAGACACGTGATGTTTTCTTAGGTGTTTTTAAAATGTATGTCATTGAGATGTCTGTGTGCTTGACTTGTGTTAATTGAAATTCATTCTTGACTCATTACACTTGAGCACCATGAATCACAATTACTTAGCCGTTTGAGTAATTGGAGAACATTTATGTGCTTTAGGTAGACTTTGACACCTCGTAAACACTAGAATCTATTTGAGTGAAACATGAGGCGAAATACTAGGTTATGTATTATTGGAGGGATGATGTTGGCACTCCTTGGATCGTTTAGGCCTTTGAAGCTATCCTTGAAAAAATGTTTTTCCTTCGTTAACCTCGTTGAGCCTTATTGCCCAATTCTTTCATTACCTACATATGTACATCCAACCGACTAAATGTATTTCCACTTCCTAAACCCATCACTAATTGATATTTTTGCATGGATCATTGAGAGTAATGACTAGCATAGGCTATGTTTGGAAAATCACTGGTGGATTGGGTTGTGTGTTTCTTTTTGGTTGTTTTAGTTGTCTATAAAAAAAACAAAAGTTGTAGTATAATGGTGAGTATTCCCGCCTTCTACCATATATTTTTGTGCAACATTAAGTACAATGTTGAGTTTGAGTTTGGGGGTGTGGTTCTCACATATTTTGTCTAAATAAATAAATACAAATTGTTGTTTTGGTGTGTTTTGTGAATAATACATTGTGGGATTGATTGAAAGAAGATATTTGACGAAAGGGGGAATCGGTGAAACTTTTTCTCGGAAATCGTGCAAGATCCATGAGTTGTGATACATGCCTAGGGGGAATTGAGCCTAAAAACGATATGTTCATCTACCTTTTACCCTAACCATACATTACAACCCACAAAGTACTTTTGATCTCTAATGACATATGTACCTACACAATTAGTGGAGAGTGACACAAAAAATGGGCTTATGGTTATTCTTACATTCTTTATCTAGAGATTGTTCAACATTTTCTTAGCACATAAATATATCTGAGACTCGTTTGGTTGGGTGAGAGTGATTGTGCACGCGCTGACACATCTAGAGTCTTGAGTGAATTGAAATTGACACTTAAAGTTGAAATTCTAGATAATCTCAGCGTGTGCATTCATTTTGAGATTGGAACATTGTGTGGTTGTGGAGATTATTGCACAGTTGTTGATTCAAGACCAAACTCACATTTTTATCGTTAACCTTTTTGTACTTGATTTGTTTTCTTTTATTTTTTTTCATTTTTGCTTGAGGATAAGCAAACGTTTGAGTTTGAGAGTATTTGATGAGTGGTTTATTCACTAAAAAATTAAGTACTTTTAAGCTCAAACATTTGTGTGTTTTCAAGCATTTTTTTTTAGTTTGATGTGTTTTTGTTATGTTTTGTAGAATTACAAACAAATGGGAGAAACGGTGCAAAATGCGTGCAGGTATTATAACTTCAAGGACACTTTTAACCATGATTCAATCTGATTTTAGAAAACCTTAAAACATGGAAGTTGTATATCTATGTCTTATCTTTCCATAATTTTTTGAATCACCTTAATCAGAGTTTGGACGAGAATGTTATAGCCAAAATATGATTCAAGTATCGGTGCTGCCCAACGCATGCTGCAGCGCGCTCTTATCAGTGTGCTAAGCCATAGTGCACTGCAGCAAACAAAAACTAAGCGCTACAGCTCACTCGCATTGGGTTGTGTCATCTTTTTACCCAAAAAACCTAATTATTGTACTTTCTTTAAATACATCATTTTGCCTTAAACACAAGGGGCAAGAGAAGAAGAAGATGAGGTGATTTTGGGAGAGACAATCGGCATTTTGGGCAAGAAAACATCGGATGGTGGCGTTTTGATGTGAGATTGAATAAGAAAACACTATTGGTGGCACTTGGGATTGAAGATTTGGAGCCCAAACCCACAATAAGCATTTTCTCTTCTTTTCTCTCTTCCTAATCTTTTATTTTAAGTTTGTATTTGTAATTTTGTATTGAACATGCTTACATATATGAATTTGTTGAGAAGATTAACTATGGATCTATCTATGTTGTGTTCGTAATCTAGATCTAGGGCTTGATGTAGTCTCATTTGAACCGTGTTATATTATTTTGATAATTGTTAGATTTAATTCCATTTTATACATCTCTTAGGCCTAATGTGTTTGATTTATGTGGCCAATGAGTTAGATGAGTTTAGGTTTGGAATTTTATACTCAAGAGAGGTTGAATTCGTAACCGGAATTGGGAGTGCATAATTTAGGTTGTTGTGAGTCCAAGAGGAAATCAACACCTAAGTAATCTAATTGGGAAATTAGGATTTTGTGAAACCGGAAGGTAATCGAGTTCTAAATTGATCAATTAAAATCGCCGTTCAATTGTGTTTATCTTTATAATGCTTCCAAGGTATGCTTGCACATAATATTTTGGATGAATTGAGAACTTGGGATTTAATACTCGGGAGAGGTAATTTCGGGTTCAGACTTAGGATAAACACAACGTAAGTTTTAATAGATCGGGAGATATTTAAAACTTGCGTAATCTATAGTGTCGGGTTTAACAAATATTTTCACCTAAATACTAAATAGAGATATCAATATTGAAGTGATTACATATTCTCTCACTTGACACTTTGGAGAGATAGTGAGAAAGCAATAGCATGGGGACCTTGAATATTGAATTAACAGAATTGACTAATAATTTACTTGATATGACAACATGGGAATAACAAGACGAAATCAAGCCCCTAGAACATTTATGCATAGATAATCCATATTTTATTTTATTTTATTTTTGTATTTATATTTATTTTTGTTTTATTTTATATTTACAAAAATCCCAAAAATTGGATGCCTAAATAAAGTTAAGTTACGATAATTGCGGTATTTAACGATAATTTAAACCAATCCCTGTGGATATGATAACCCTTAGGCTTCCCATACTATTAAAACTTGACCCGTACACTTGCAGTATTATAGCGACAAATAATTCAATACCATAGATCACATGCGGTAACCTATTCACACGTTGGCTCAGAATAGCACCTATAGTATAATCAGATGTATCACACATGATTTCAAAAGGGAGGTTCCAATGGAGAGGTCGAATGATCGGAGTAGAGGTCAACAAGTGTTTCAGTTTCTCAAATGCTTGAAAACATAAATCATCAAAGACAAAAAGGGCTTCTTTTGCAAGAAAACTACACAAAAATCGAGAAATCTTACTAAAATCTTTGATGAACCTACAATAAAAGCCAGCATGACCTAAAAATGACCGAATTTCTTTCACTGTTCGTGCAGGTGGAAGATTAGAAATTAAGTCAACTTTTACCTTATCAACCTCAATTCCATTTTTTTGAAATAGCATGACCTAGAAAATCCCTTTCATAAACATGAAATAATATTTTTCCCAATTTAACACAAGATTTTTCTTTTTGCATCTAACCAACACTAATTTCAAATGGTGCAGACACTCATCAAAAGTAGACCCCAACACAAAAAAATCATCTATGAAAATTTTGAGAAAATGTTCTACCATATCAGAGAAAATACTCATCATGTATCTTTGAAAAGTACTTGGAGCATTACATAAGCCAAAGGGCATACGTCGGTAGGCGAAGGTTCCAAACGGACAGGTGAAAGTGGTTTTTTCTTGGTCTTCAGGGGCAATGAAAATTTGTTTATATCCGGAATAACCATCAAGGAAACAGTAATAGGAATTACCTTCCAATCTCTTAAGCATTTGACTAATGAAGAGAAGTGGAAAGTGATATTTTGTAGTGACAGTATTCAGTTTTCTATTGTCAATACAAACACGCCACCCAGTTTGCACTCGGGTAGCAATTAATTCATTTTCATATTTTTTTACTATTGTTATCCCAGATTTCTTAGGAACTAACTGAACAGGGCTGACCCACTCACTATCAAAAATAGGGTAAATGATACCTGTTGATCCTAAGATTTTGATGAACAATTAAGTGTTGATGTTTTGGTAGAACTAACGGTTTAATTGAGTGTTTCAGTTAATTAAGTTCCAGTGATAAAAATGCGATGCCAAATTATAAATGGATGCTAAATGATGATGACAAATATGATGGAGAATTAAGAGTTTGAAAAAATTAGGGAAAACAACTCAGGTGAAGTTTAACTCTTAATATCCCAATTAGGAACACACAAGGAACAAAAAGTTTTTATTGTTTATGTGTGTTTTGATAAGCTGAAATCATTTGCTCCCTTGTGTTATTGAAAAGTAATATTTGAAAATGGTTAAAATTGAATTTGAGAAAGTTAGTGGAGCTAATTGAGAAAAGAAATTAGTTAAAGGGGAGAAAACGTAAATGAGAATGTATTAATGAGAAAAGTGTTCATCAATGACGAGTTGACTGATAAGTCGACCGAAGCGTATAAGACAAACTTGTTGAATTGATCAATCGACAGGTAAGTCGACCGATGCAGAGAAATGAAACTCTCTGAATTTCTAAGTTAACAGATAGGTCGACCGATGGACGCAGAATCTTTAGCTTGGCTACATCCTGAATCAAGTGGTCGCCTAGTTAGTCGACTGATGGCGCAGTTTCAGGATATTGAGGATTCCAAATTCATATCTAAAAGTAGCCATTTTTTGTTGGGATTTGTGAGAGATTTTAGGGATTTTATGATATTTAAGATATGCTACATCTATTATTTAATTCCTATTGATTTGGTTCATTAAGTTTGAATATTTCTCAATTTGGTGCTTAAAATTATTTCTATTCTATTTAATTGAGATTGAGAAATATTTAAGGGACTTAAATGAGAGTTTTAAAAGCTGTAATTAAGTGAATTAAACAAAAAAGAAGTCATAATGATATACGGGATCTAAGAGAGCATTTAAGTGTCATGATACATGAGAATTAGCCGTTAGAGAGCTGATTTATTTTCCATATATATAGACCTGCGTTTTTCATATATCATTAACATAGATTAAGGGAGCTTAAAGAGTTGAGATCATATTGAGTTGTTATAAGATATATCATTCTGAGATTTTGTGAGAGCTATTCTAAGAGACGATCTTGAGAATCATTGGCTATTAATCTTTGCTGCTACCGGATCTGAAGTAATATCGCTCTATTTATTTTTTCGATGGATTCTAGGTGAGATCTTTTTAATTACTTTCTATTGTGCATTGCATGTTTAATTTTTGGAAATTGATCTTTAGAAATTATTTTTGATTTTTATTGAAGAAAATATTTTATAAACAATTTCTTGAATCTGATTACGTGCTCAATTATTCGCTACCCATCTTTTGTTTAAAATCAGATTTTCAATCTCACACTTTTCTATCACTAGATTTGGGATATTAATCGAGTTTTAATTTATCTGGGGTGGTAGAAGCTCCGAGTGAGATAATCTACTTATTAATTTGTATTGCTGAGTAGTGTGATGGATTAAATACTGTTGGGGGTATTTAATTAAAGCGTAGCCGATTTTCAGTCTCTTCCCGTAAAGAGATTAAGGTAGTAATTCTTCCTAGATAGAATTGATTTTAGGTGAATTTCGTAAAGGTTCCATCCTTACTTCAGAAAATGATAGTTGAAGTGTTTTTGTGAGATTTTGATTCTTGAGCCTAAAGTATAAAAAAAATTAGGTTGTGATTCTCCCTGTAATAGAATTAGGTTATTCTTGAGCCTGTAAAAAATAGGGGTTATTCATAAGCCTGTGAAAAGAAATTTGTAAAGGTTGATTCTGAACCTGTAAAAAGAATCATTGTGAGAGTTTGGTTCCTACATATAAAGGAATCTTGAATTTAGTGGGTGTGAATCTTCGTGGGACTCGGAGAACTGGATTATTCAAGAGTAGCTTGGTGAACCAGGATATATTGGTGTGTACTGCATTGCTTATTTTCTTGATTTTATCTTGTGTTGTTTGGGTATACACCCAGATCTTATTACACTTATTCGCCACTATAAAGATAAAAATTAATTTTAAGATAAAATTAATTGTTTGATTTTTGAAGTGTTATTATTTCTCTGATAATTTTTTAATTATCCAATTCACCCCCCTTGGGGTATTCCACTGGGTCAACAATACTTACATCTAAAAGTTTAATCACTTTAACTCTAACAACTTCTTTCATGTTTGGATTTAAATGTCTTTGGAACTCTCGACTGGTCTTGGAATTATCTTCCAAATGAATATTATGCATGCACATTGATGGACTAATACCCTTAATGTCTCCAATTATCCATCCTATGGTTTCTTTATGATCTTTGAGGCCATCTATCAACTTATCTTTCTGATCATTATTGAGGTCAAATGCTATGATAACAGGCAAGGTTTCTGATGGTCCTAAAAATGCATATTTTAGGGTATCGGGTAAGGGCTTAAGGTCCAACTGTGGTGACTCAGAATTTGAATGGATAGACTCAATGGGTGTAACATGGTAAATTTTGGCATTCCATTCTTCAATATCCATTAATGGTGTAGATTCTAACAAAGAATTTACACCACCAATTGAATTTTTAACATCTATGTTCATGCCAAACTGCGTTAAACATGTTTCAAAAGGGTTATTTCCATTCATTTATAGGAAGAAATCATGGGTAGCAGACTCAATCATATTCACTTTACACAAATCATCTAGTTCCATACATTTATTAGCAACATTAAATACATTCAATTCAATAGTCATATTTCTAAATGATAACTTCAAGACACCATTATGACAATTGATTATTGCATTAGAAGTAGCTAAAAATGGTCTACCCAAGATGATAGGAATTTGAGTACTCAAGTTTTCAACTGGTTGGGTATCAAGAACAACAAAATCCACAGGAAAATAAAATTTACCAACCTTGATTAAAACATCTTCTATGACACATCTCAGAACTTTCACAAACCTATCAGCTAATTAGAGTGCCATAGATATAGGTTTCAACTCACCTAGACTGAGTTGCTCATAAACCAAATATGGCAATAAATTCACACTTGCACCCAAATCGAATAAAGCTCGTCTAATCTTTTGATCGCCAATTACACAAGATATGGTTAGACAACTAGGGTCTTTGTATTTGGCAAGAGTTTTGTGCTGGATTATGGAACTTACTTGTTCAGTCAAGAATGCCTTTTTTGGAACATTGGTTTTTATTTTCACAATATGAAGATCTTTCAAGAATTTTGAATAGGCAGGTGGTTGTTTTATCTCGTCAAGGAAGGGGATGTTAATGTGAACTTGCTTAAACACCTCTAAAATGTCACTATATTGTGTACCGATTTCTTTTGGAACAAGTTTTTGTGGAAATGGAGCTTTTGGAAGTTAAGGCAATGATTGATTTTCCTTCAAGTCTTTGGGTTCAAAATTTTTAGGTTAGCTCTTAGGACTCTCTTTCTCAAGTTCAGGTAAGTGATCAGGTTTGATGATGAGCTTTCCCGACCTAAGAGTAGTAATGGATTTAACTTCCTCATTAGGGTTCAATGATCTTACCTCAAATTGACCTTTTAGATTTGGGACGGGTTAACTTGAAAACTTTCATTTTTCTCTCTCTCCTACATCAGTTGCTAGTTGACCCAATTGCATTTCAATTTTGGAGATTAATTATTGGGTTGGCTGCATGAACTATTGTAATGTTTCCTCTAAAGATGGTTTTCTTGAAGGGTATGACAGATTGGGATGGTAGAAGTTTTGGTTATGGGTGTTAACTTGAAGCCTTGGTTTATTACTGATTGATTATGTCTCTATGAGAAATTTGGATGGTTTCTCCAATTTGGATTATATGTGGGAGGAAATGGGCTATCAAATAATTTCCCATAAGAATGGATTGCATTGGCTTGTTCCGAAGGCTTCCTGGAAAGTCGATAGTGATGGACATGGCTGAGCAATGTGGGACAGATTTTAACATAAGGCACATACCTCAATTTTAGAGTTCATACTTTGGCTCAAGACTAATGCATAAACTTTCTTAGTCAAATTGGCTAGACTAGTTTTTACATCATTATCATCTCTCACCTCATAAATTTATCCTCTCTTTGGAGTATTGGGTTTGACTCTAGAATCTAGATAGTTCCACTGTTGAGAATTTGCAGACAGTGTTTCAAGAGATTCCCAAGCTTACTGCCCATGTAACTGCAAAAAAAAATTCACCATGCAAAGATTGTATCATTTTACGATTTAAAGGGGCCAAACCATCATAAAAATACTTCACAAGCCTCTAAATTTCAAAACCATGGTGGGGACACTTTTAAAGTTATATCATTAAATCTTTCCCAACATTCATGAAATTCTTCACATTCTTTTTGGTAAAATTCACAAATTTCTCTCCTAGACATGGAAAGAATTTAGACAATAATTTATTAACAAGTTGTTCTGAACTGGTAATTGTTCTCAGGGGAAGGGTGTCCAACCAGACTTTTGGTTTATCTTTTAGAGAAAATGAGAAAAGTCTAAATTGGACAGATTCATCATAAATGTTTTGGAATCGAAATGTGGAGTGTATCTCAAGAAATTCCTCAACGGCATGTATGGATCTTCTCTTTCTAACCCATAAAAAAATAGCAAAAGTTGGATGATGGCTAGTTTGATCTCAAAGTGGGAAGTATTTGTTTGTGGTAAAACTATGTAAGAGGGAGAGTTAGCTGAAATGGGAGAGAAGTATTCAAGAAGAGTTTTCTTTGTTGTTGGTTGATTTGCACGTCTTTCCGAGTTTTCAACATGTTCTTTCATTTTTAATATTTCTCATGCAATTGTATTGAACGATAATCTTTTCCTAACCAAACGATTCTTTGAATTTTGTTCCCAAGCCTGCATAAACAACCTGTAACAATTTTTTTTTTTATTTGTTTTTAATATGTTTTTTTTTTTAACAAATGAAATCAAAAAATAAAATAAAATAAATAAAAAATAAAAGAGTAGGGGTTTCAACCTTTCTTTCAAGAAAAAATTAAAGAAAGAAAATAAAAAAGTAGGGATTTTAACCTTCCTTTCAAACAGAAATT
This sequence comes from Eucommia ulmoides, assembly GCA_016647705.1. NCBI lineage: Eukaryota > Viridiplantae > Streptophyta > Magnoliopsida > Garryales > Eucommiaceae > Eucommia > Eucommia ulmoides. Next base: position 21,709,413 of record CM028327.1, on the reverse strand, counting down.
AAAGAGCATAAATTAAAGATAGTAAAATAAATAGTAGGGGTTTCAACCTTCCTTTTAAGTAGAGATTAAATACTATAAATTAAAAAGAAAAAAGAAAAAAGAGTAGGGTCTTAACCTTCCTTTCAAATAGAAATTAAAGAGTAGAAATTAAAGACAGTAAATTAAATAGTAGTAGTTTCAACCTTCCTTTCAAACAAAAATTAAAGACTAAACATTAAAGACAGTATAATAAAGAATAGGGGTTTCAACCTTCCTTTCAGACAGTAAATTGAAGACAAGAAATTAAAGATAAGAAAATAAATAAATAAATAAAAGAGGGTGGTGACTCAGCCTGCAGATTCTCAACAGAAAAGAAAAAAAAAAAAAAAAAAAAAAAAATATATATATATATATATAAATAGTAGGGGGTTTAACCTTTTGTCCAATAGAAATAGTAGTAGTAGTAGTAGTAGTAGTAATAATAATAATAATAATAATAATAATAATAATAATAATAATAATAATAATAGCAGCAGCAATAGTAGTAGAAGAATTAAATTAATTTGGATCTCAAATTTTCCGTTGCAATCCCAGGCAATCGCGTCAAAAACTTGTAGTGAACAGAAACTGTAGTCAGTCTCATTTTAAAAATACTCGCAAGCGTACGAATCAATTGTAGCACAGATTGACGGAAGAGAGGTTGATCCCACGAGGATTGTTTATAGAAAAAATTAATCTATCCAATTTAATTTAATTATAATCTAGTTCAAGATGATATTGATTTTGTGATTAAGAAATGGAAAATTAGATAAACAGTGAAATAACCAATTTAATTTAATTGAAGATGGAAAAATACTAATATTTCATAATTCATCGATGTATAATTAATTAGTTCTTATTTTTGTGTTGACTCTAAATTTTTAGTGATAGTTTTAAATCTGGATCTTACTATCTTCTTAAGATTTTAGAAAATAAGCTCAATGTAAATCTCAAGTCGGTTTTTATTTGTATTGAAAATATAATTTCTTAAGTATCATACGTATACAAATTAATGGAAAGCATATAATCAAAAAATATTATTTATTTTACAGATAATTCATAACAATCAATAATACATGATATTAAAGATAAAATCATTTATATAATTGATGCAAAAACCATAAATATTAATTACAAATTATTTGGAATCAACATAATATAACAACTTAATTAATTACACACGGTTTCTTCCTTAATATTAGTAAACAAAAATTTAGAAATGCATGATAAAAGAAAACAAACCCTTATGGAAGATTGACATCCTCCCAAGATTCTTTTGTGTCTAAGAATATCTTGAAATTGCTCTAAGAAATGTGTGTGAATTTCTTTCCAACCTCAAGGATATTTATATAAGAAGTCTTGGGGGAAAAATGGCCAAAAGCCAAAACAACTTGGGGTGCAAGTTGGAAAGTTGAGGGTATTGTTCATGTGGCGGCTACCGTTCATGTGGCGACTATTGTTTAGATGCCATCTTTGACGATTTTATTTCGGATCGTTGTGGTTTGCTTTTTTTTTTTTTTTTTTTTTTTTTATCTAATTCACTCTAACTCAACGCTATGTTGTTCATTTTTGAAAAACCTACGAAACCATATAAAATAAATCAATTTTTGATATTTTTAAGGGACCGAACGATTTGTTCCGGTTTATTTTGTTTTTGTTTGGTTTATGTTTAGATTGCTGTGGTTTACTCGTTTTTAATTCGATTTACCCCATCTTAACGTCATTTTGATTCATTTTCATAAACATACATAAATAACTAAAATAAATCTATTTATAATTATTTACACTATTCGAACAATTAAAAAATTTACGTTTAAAGGTATAAAATTGCAGAAAATGAGGTGCGATCAAGACACGTTTAGAACAGTATCTAGTCAGGGTAGCTAGGTTTCAACCTTTTTCATGTGAAAAAGATTAGGGTTTGATTTTTATCCTACAAAAAAGTGAGATTTTTCTTTTCTCTTGAAACGAATTAGGTTTTGATTCTCCTTGTAATAGAATTGAGTGATTATAAAAGTTCTTCCTAAGCCTAAGAAAATGATAAGGGTAAAAGTTTAATGGAGTGGCATGTTTGATTTTTAGCCTGTTAAAAATATTAGATTTGATTCTTCCTGTAATAGGATTAGGTTAGTCTTAGGCTTGGTAAAATTATATATAGGGTTCTTCTTGAGCCTATGAAAATAATAATTGTAAAGGTTGATTTTGAGCCTATGAAAATAATCGAGATTGTATGGGTTTGATTCTTACTTGGTAAAGGAATCAGGCGTTTAGTGGATTGCGAATCTCCGTGGAGATCATGGGACTGGAAGTAGGTAAGAATAACTTACTGAACCAAGATATATTGTTGTGTGCTACATTATTTATTTTCTTATATTATGTTTGGGTGTGTATTTATAAGTAAACACATTTATGTCACATAACAAGATAATAATTGATTTAGGAAAAATTATTATTTGTGTCTTAAATGTTTAATTGTTTAAATTCTATAACTACCCAATTCACCCCCTCTTAGGTAGCTCTTTGGCCCAACATTTAGAATCAAACCTTTACAATTTCTCTTTTACAAGAATCATGAAGAACCTAATTCTTTTGTAGGCTAAGAATATAACTTATCTATATTTTTACCAGGCTAAAGACTAACCAAATCCTTTTACAAGCTAATATCAAACCTATCTATATTTTTAGTAGGAAAAATATTAAATCTAATTAGACACCAACCCAATATGTTTAATCCTCTCACACTCACCAGATTAAAAAAAAAAAAAAAAAAAAAAAAAAAAACTTCCTGCAGGAGCTTCGATCACCTCAATGCAAGATATCCTCAATTAATGTCTCAATATACTATGTGATAGAGCTATATGAGGATACAAATTTTATTTTACTCAATTAAATCATAAATCTAATATAAATCAGATTATCAAGCAAAAATCATTTCACAAGATGTTCAAGATATTCAATGATTAGAATACAATTTTTCTTAAAACAGATTACTACGAGCTCAGACAAAATATTTAAATAACATAAATCACATAAGAGAATGTAAAATAATTAGAGAGATCTCACTTGAGTTTCTTTGAAAACAATAGAGGCAAAGATATAGCACAAAAACCACCGATGAACGCCTTGATCAAGAACTTCTTCAAAAATCTCTCTCAAATATATATGTCAGCAAAATATGATAATTTTCTCTTTAAAAGTAGCCAATTTGAAACACTTGTTCTTGATTAATTTTCCTAAAAAATTCAGGTCAATATATATAGATTACAAACATTGCCTATAATGCCAATATTTTAAAAGATAAGCCCATAAATACCATATATAAACTCTATATATTAAATCTTTTCAAATTTTAAATGTTTGACCCGTAAATTCTATTTTAAAACTCTCAATTTAGTCCCAAAAGATTTTGATTCATAACCTGTTAAAAATATAAAGTATTTAACGCACCTTGGATTTTGTAAAAGTAGATGAAGTAGAGATCATGAAGAAGAGGAAAACGAGTTTTCATTAGTCCCGCTCGAAATTCTCAAAATCCGTTCATTTTTTAAAATGGTTTTCAAGGGCTTTTCTAGGCGTCAATTTTGAAAATGTTATTTGGGCCAAGATTTTGTTTGTAAAAAGAAGTTGCCACCTATCATGGGTTAAATGGTGTGCTTGGTCACCAGGATTTTAGAAATTCATTTTTTATTTTGAAATGGTCATTGTTTTAACTCGTAAAGGTCTTATATTAGAGATTTCTTTAAGTTCGGGGTTTGATTATGCTCAGGGAAGGTTTTAAGCACCTCAAGACACCCGTCCGAAAACGATACCTCAGTTTAAATGGATGTTCACTTTAAAACAAAGTTCAAGTAATTTTCCTTGGTTTTATTTGACAAAATAATTCATATTTTTATGTTTTTGTCTTTTTATGCATTTTTATGTAAGGAAAGAAAATAATATTTTTGTATTATTTTATGTGTTGTAAAGGTTGCCTACGTATTCTGGTTAACATAGGGAATCAGGTCAAAACGTAATTCACCTATTTAAGATGAATTGATTTTAATTTAGATAGGTGACCGAACTCATACATACGTTACCTACATACCTTGGCGAGTAACAAATGATCAGGTCAACACATAGTTCATTTGTTCAAAGATGATATGATTTTATTTAGATAGGCGACCAAACTCATAAATGCGTTGCCTACGTACCTTAGCGAATAACCAAGGATCAGGTTAACACGTAGTTCATTTATGTAAGTGAACTGATTTTATTTGATTTTATTATTAGACAAAAACATGAATCATACAATGATGTGTGAATAATTCCTTTAATTTTGTTAACCACACCGCAACCAAACTCATTTGTTTTATGCTAGATTAGCGTTTATATTTGAGTTGCTAGTTAAAAAGGAAAGAAAATATATAGTATATATGTCAGTCCTACTCGTAATTAAGAAGGTGCACACATATCCCTGAAGGAATAGAGGTCCTCCCTTTATCCCAAATTTTTAGCCACATGGGTTTCGACGGTATATATATATATATATATAAGGTGCCAGTCCACGAGCCTGAAGACTTAGTGTCAGGTTGTGATCTTGATGTTTTACAGTAAAGTAAAGTCAGTTATTAACAATTTATGGTTAGTGATTAATAGTTAATAGAGTTCGATATGATGTGTTCATGAGAGAATCACAGAGAATATGCACAACTTATGGTGTGATATATGTTTTGTCATGATCCTTATATATTCTTAACACGTTCTTGGATATTTTAGGTCTTCACATGTTCTTAACATGTTCTCGAACATTCTTGATGTTCTTGACGTGATCTTGGATAGTTTTAACATGGTTTGATGAATTTAACATAGTTTTAATATTTTTTACTTGATTATATGTTATATATAGTATGTATATGAAACATATGTTTAGAAACTTATGTGAACATTCTATGTGCAAGAAAAATAAACACATTTAAGACAATATCGAAGGATTTTTGAAAAACATACCTAGTTTAGCGGAGTGGTCTTTCCCTAAACAATTATCTTCTTTTCCTTCTTCGGATCTTCTCAGTTGTTTTTGATCGTTTGCCGTCAACCTCTTGAGATCTTCCTACATGATCCTCAAGAAATCCTGCGAGACGTATTTCATCATAATTTCAAGGTGTTTTTAGAAGGGAAAGCTTGAAAACCCTAATGACCTGAGAGAAGAATTCGAGCCTAGAGAGAGAAATGGTGGGCTCAAACTCTTGGAATTGTGAAAAATGAGCCATGTTTTTATAGGCTGGGACGTCTGCACATTGGGAAATGCACAGGCCATCCGAGGATGATCCTTAGGGTCTGTTTAGCTTAGGGGTTATCCCTTCATGTCTTGATGTTGAATGGTTTTGGACAAATTTGAAAAATATGGTAATATTTTCATAGATTTTGTAATGATTACCAAATCATTAAATATCTAAATGTAATAATTGGCAATCATTAGTCATCATTAGCTATCTTTAAATATGATTGGTTGCACATGGCATCATTTAATGTATGATGTGACCTTTCCGGTTTGGTTTAGTGGCTAACTATTAGTTACAGGCACTATTTTGGTTTGGTTGCAATAAATGCTTTGGAGGTTCTTTGAATCTAGTATTCAAGCGTCATTCAGAAATTAATTCTTGACAATGACACTTGATGTGATGGGCATTGAATCCCTTCAAATTGGATTGAATTGGTTTAGTTTGCCTAGTAACGGGTAGTCACATTTCAAATATTTTGATTCCTAAGATATTTTGATCAAAATATCTAGGTTACTTGAATGTGGTACTCATGTTTTATCCCAAGCATGTAATACTTAATGGTATGTGCATTTAATGTCTTCATTAAATGCATGGTAGGTGGAGAACTGGATTGGTTAGTTTTGATAACCGTTAGTTACTTCTTAAGTAACTTAGTTTCCTTCCTTAGACATTTTGTTGGAAATATCTAGGAAATATATTAGGCATTTAATGCTTATTAATAAGTTATTACATTCTTTGTAGGGCCCTTGATTTGATGGGCTTTAATGGCTAGTCATGATGACTTCAGTTTAGTTAATTTTGAACTGAGTTATAATCCTTAGTTACTTTGGATAACTTGAACTTGTCATGTCAATTATTAGTATTAATTAAGGTATTTTAGCTTTTATTTATGGATATTAATACTTTAAACAAGTATTTAAAGAAATAATTTTGGTGTTGAATAGACTAAATCGGTGATAATAAATCTTTCAGGGTCAAAATAGGTAATAAGGGTAATTGGTGAAATTTCCCATAATTGAAGGGTATTAACTAATTTTTATTCATCTTAAATATGATTAAATGGAAATAAACCTTTTAATAATGTCATCATAGTCCCTTTTTAACTTTAAGAATTTCGAGGTTTATACGAAACTTCAGTCAAATTCAGCAATTTTATGTTTCCTTTTGTTTTTGTCATTTTTCTATATTATCCAATGTGATCTAAGGTAGAACTTCATTCCCTTTAAACCTTAATTTAAAATTTATTTGAACTTATACTTTCAATTCAACACTGATTAGGCGGAACAAAATGCCATGTCTATAGTATTTTTTCCAATAAATCTCGTAGAATCAAGTAGAATATGGACTAAATAATAAGATCTTAAAAATATATAGTATACTTAAGAAATATAGTCAAAAACCTATAAACTATGATTTTATAACGTTCAAAGGCATAATGATAGGATTGAAGATCTCAAAATGTTTTGATCAAAGATGCAGAAAATACACTCGTTCGATCGATAATGCCATTGGCCGATCGGTTAGCCTAAACAACTCGCTTTCCAACCGTTAACAACCAGTCGATTGACTGTTTTAAGCTCAGAATTCACCGTCAATCCAATCGGTCAACCATCAAGCCTAAAACCTCAAAATCACCCATCTTGAATCTGCTACTCGACCGTTTCAATAGGCGGTCGACCATTCAAGCTGAAAAACACATTTTTCTCATTTTTTTAAAAATATTTTCTTGATCAATACTTTAAGAAAAATATTTAGACACTTGAATTTATCACTTCTATCCATATTTCACATAATTCAACTTATTTTATAAGAGTCATACGTGATCCTAATTAGGTTGCTTAAAAAAACATAAAAATGATTGTGTTGTTTTTATCTAGGAAAAAAAATAATCTTTTCTGCTAAAAAAATCTTCAATGTCTTCATTGCAACCATTTTAAACTTTCATCAAATGTCATCTTGAAATCCCATTCTTTTTCTCATTTCCTAATTTGGAACTTAATTCTAAAATTACTCAATAAAACCATTAGTTCCATAAAAATATCAACATTAATTTATCCCCTTTTAATGCTGACAATTAACTTTCATATTTCCTCAAAACAAATATGTCACCACGCTCCCCCTTAATATAAGAACGAGTTTTATATGAATTTAAGATCATTAATGAGAAAAACATTTTCAAGAATATGCAATGAGAAATTAAAAACATATTCGAAACATATGATAATCCATAAAAAAATATTTCTCTCCCTTTGTAAAAACTTTAATGAATTTATGCACAAAAAAACATCTTTTCTTCTCTCCTTTTCTTATCTCATAAAGTGGGGAGAAAGGATTAAAACATCTATTCTAGGCACACATCGTTATGTTTAGCCATTTTCAAACCCCGAATGATTTGAAAAAATTCTCGTAATAAGTTAAAAAAAACTAATATAATTGTAAAAGTGCTCCCCCTAGAATAATATAATCTTAAATCAAAGATTTTCAAAAGATTTTTAAACTTTCATAAGTAACCATAATTTTGTAAAAATAAATATTGATACCTATTTTTCAACCTTAAAATCAATAATGATATGATAAATTTCCTTTTAATTCCAAATCTTGAATTTATAATTTTAAGAAAATACAAATTCAATATTGTTCACAAATTCTCAAAAACTTATTTTTGATATCAAGATCAAATCATTAAAAATTAAGAATCAATTTTGCATGAAGAAAGCAAATCACATTTAATTGATATGTCAAAAAAATTAAATTTAATATTTATATGGATCATCTTGAGACAATATGATATTAAATATTAACTAGATCAAAATATAACCAACCAACCACCAATATCCAAAAAGACAATATCATCCATACGCCTAATTAGTACTAAGATGTTCACCACCACACCTATTTACTATTACAGACCAAAAGATTATTCAGAACATGTCTATAGAGAAAAACAATTACTAAATAGTTATTGTGACCAAGGGATATTCGCTAATCTTCAGGAGAGCCAGAGTACGAAGGAGGATTATATGAACTTGACATTCCAACAGATGGATGAAAAGCCTAATGATTCTGATTCATCACAAATCTGATTTACCAAAGTCAATGCACTTTCTACTTGATTCGCCAAACTCTCAAATCTCCAATCTACCATTCCATGTATTGTTGAAAATTATCAAATTGTTCTATCATCTGATCAATCTTTTGATGAATACTAACTGAATTTTCTGTTGCATCTTCATTATTGAGAATTATCATATCTTTTTGTTCTTCATTGCCTTTTCCTCCAAGGACCCACCGATTTTCCAAAAGCTCATATCCCATGGATTGAATTATCCTTAGATTAAGTAAGGTAGTATTTCTCACATAGTAAGTAGCACAATCATTATCAAGGGGAACTTAGAAATTTTGAAGAAGACAACACACTACATCGCCATATAGTAATACACGTGACTCAACATTCAATTGATATTGCATGTGTTCTAAAAGGAGAGACGAATGATCAATCTTAATCTTATGCAAAATAGCATTCAGTATGAATGTATCATAGTTGGTTACCATTGGAAAGTGACTACCACGAGGAACAATATTGTAATTATTGATATAGTGATAAATCTATTTTTCAAGAAATAGGGAAGAGACCCTAAAATTAACAATACTCAATTCTTGACGAGCTTGTTCAATATTAAAGTTTTGTTGAAGCCAAGTGGGTTAATTCTTAGGAAATATTGAACCTCTTTTAACTTCTAGGATAAAAGCAAACTCCTCCAAACACACATCAATTTTAACCCCGTTCACATAAGAACAAATTCTTTCCCTAACAAGTTGAAAATTATTGTAGAATATCCTCATCTAGTGACAATAACATTTATTATCTAATAAAAATTCATCCTATCCCAACCTTTTAAACTTAGTCAATACACCGATTCCTCTAAATGAAAGTTCAGTAAAGTTTATGGGCCTACTGCATACCACCTTTGTTTTGCTAAAGTTATTTTGAAACTTAACTTGATTATCAAAATATAAGATTTTTTTCCTTTGCAAATGACTTTCCTGAATTTCCCCTATTACACCTAAGAGCCATGTAACGACCCGGTTTCCCAAGACCGTTACTCGATTTTATTTTTTTTCCGAAGAAGAAGAAGTAAAAGACAAACCACTTTACTACCACGTTTTCGTTGTGCCACTATAATAAAAATAATAATTGGCATAATCTCCACTTGATATTACCCAACCAATAATAAATATTCACTAACTGTCAAATGACACAAACATTAATATTTACTATTTTAAAATTTAACTGTACTTTTTCAACTTTTCTATAACAAAAAAAAAAAAGTTTGAATCCCTGATTACCAACAACCGCTCTAATAGCCTACTCCCTCACTCTATCTAATGCCAATAGTGGACCCGCCTCTATTTGGAGTACCTAAAATAAATTATTTTATCGATGTACTATCTTTATAATATAAAACTAATTTATGAATCAAGTATTTTTATCAGAATCCACTTTCCAAGATATATTGCTACACAATGAGCAGTATAAAAATTCCACATATATTGTCATAGTAAAACAATTAAATTTTAAATAATTGATCAAATTATTTCGATATATAATAAAATACCACACGTACTTCTCTACTAATTATAGAATCGTTTTATCTCACGATTGGGAGTTATAACGGTACCGTAATCTATACAACTGTACAATCTAAGGTTGTCATCAGTGTCAGGGTCATTCAACATCTCCAATGGTAGGATCCAACACTTGACATAAATCACTATATCATTATGATAATCATCATCGTTAAGAACAATAAGTACCATCACCACCTGCAAGACTAACCCTCCTGTCAGGTCACAACACACCATCCTACAGAACATGCCCTTATGTTAGGACCAACAACTTCCCACAGGATATGCCCTATTGTCGGTACCACACTATTGCATAGTCAGATAATAATAAAAATCACTTTTTACAATCAACTTATTACTTGACCCATCTAAAGTTATAAAATTGTCCATTTTAATAAATCTTTTCTTTTCACTCTTTAGTAAGAAAATATAATTTAGAAATTTACATAGAAGACAGTACATTCACCTTGATATTTGTACTACTATTACGCTATTTCCGTAATGCCAACGTAGTTAGCGTCGCTTGTGAACCTAACAATGACAGGGCCTAAACTAAGAAGTTATCTAAAAAAAAATTGAATATGACATGCAATGCGTGACACTAAAATACAATTTTTCTCATTCCCAATTTTTTTTTTAACCCAATATCAATTTTACAACTAAAATATTATAATTACATTTATAAAATTTATTAATTAATAATTTTACTATAAGAAAAATATTAACAATATTACTAATCAATGAAATACTAAAATATCATTCTAAAAAAATTTAAATTTTTTATTTTAAATTAAATTTTTCACAAATTAAATATTTCTATACATGAATATAAACCTACCATATTTTCCAAACTCAAATACACACACACACACACACACACACACACACACATATATATATGAGAGGAAAAACCACCTCTTTCATTTTACTTTTTTTTTCTTTGTTTTTGTTTTTTTAATCTATTTATTTGTTTCATGTGTTGAGTTCTCCTTAATGTAACAACACAACACATTGTTGTCTTCATTTTAAGAAGACAACAAAAAAAACAATTTTTTTATTTGTATTATTTTTTTACACAAAACACCCCCTAACATAAAAAAAATATTAATCACCCAAAACTCTTACAATTATATTTTAATATAACATAATAATCCCAAAACTTTTAAAAGTCAAAATTAAAATTAACAATTAATTCCCAAAGTTTTTAAAACTAAGTTTTTAAATACCATAATAACCCCTTCTAGCCTTTTTGAGCAAGAATTCTTGAGTTTATATGGATATGGAGGATCTTGTAGCTTAGAACCCTAGAGAGGATGTGAAGGAGTTGAACAAATGAGACTAAAACCCTAAAATCGTGAACTTAACCCGTTAATAGTCGATTGACCAGATTATAGGGCGGTCGACAGACTCAAATCCATTTAGCTTCCATTAAGCCCAACCGCACAATTTTGGTCGACTGGTTACCTCTGAGGTCAACCAGATATGCTTAATTTTGATCTTCTTTGCTATGTTTAGCCTTATTCATTTCTAAAGTGATTTACATAAATATTTAATTTAAAAGCTCATTTTAAAATGTCAAATTAAAACACATAAACTACTAAATAAAAATTTAGCATAGAAGATAAGTTTAATTAGTTGAATAATGCAATGCATTTGTCTCCTTAACAAAGTTTATATATTTAAACTTTAAGAATTTGACATTCCTTTTTCATCATGTTTCTTAATTTGATAATCAACACAAGTCTCAATTTCCTTTGTAGTAACTAATTGAGCTGTCTTGACGTTATGAGATCAAATAGGTTGTTTCACCTTGATAATGTCTTCTTTTTGTAACGCCATTTCAAGTCCAACTTTAGTAGCAAGCTCTTTGCCTTTCTGGGATACTTAAGATTGCCCAATCATGTTACAATTCAAAATGACTTTATACACCGGTCTTTTTTTATTTTGAAATTGTACTTTTTTTTATGATAATCATTGGTTTGTCTCTCAAGCTGAAGTTGTGGATTTCTGAAATCATTCAATGTACTCCTTTGAATATCATATCCATTTATACTCTTAGGTCTAGCAAATCTTTCATATTTTCTTTGCAAATTATTTCCATTCATTCTCCTTAGCCTAGCAAATATGTTATTCGTACCTGCATGAACCAATTGGGTAGTATATATGATACCACCACTTTTAGCTGACTGAATTCCCCAAAATAATAGCATCTAAAATTCTTAAAGCTCTTCTTAGGATAATCGATTTTCCGTGTATGGGCACGATATTGAAGTTGATGTTAAGGAAGTGCCTTAGGGTCTACTGATTTTTTTAAAACTTTTGTTTTCTCAAAATTCTTGAATTTATCAACAGTCTAATTTGGCTCCTTTTGAGTCTATTCAAGTGAGCGTTCCAATGAACTAATATTCAGCTAAAGACCAAAATTTTTGTTCTTAAATTCAAGATTATTTTTAAGAATTTGACAGTCATTTTCAACTTAATAAATTTTTACATTAGCTCTATTAAGTTTACACCTTGCATTATCCAATTAAATATTTAAAGCCTCATTCTAAAATTTGAAACTCCTTGTTGAAGATTTGAAATATTATTTTTTTAGAAAAGTAGTTTCTTCTTTAAGGGATTTAACTTTTTCAAGAAGGATATTTATCTCGGATAGAGCATTTGAAAATTCATTAGTTTTAAAATATTTATCTAAATTCTTCTTTTCAAGAGATTTAGACGTACTAAACTTTTTATTTTCAAGAGTTGCAATTTTTTTTGTGAAAGCATTAAATTTTCTTTACCTAAATCAAGAGCAATCAATTTCTCAATAGCCTGATCAGTATCCTCATTATCATTATCTCTATCAATCCCACTAATAAAACATTGATTTTCAGAATAAGCACGGATACACCTTGACTATAAGGATCACATAAAATATTTTCTTTGGTGCAATACATGTGATTGTGTTAGCTAGAATGTAAAGTTCAGCTAAATCCAACTCTGATACCAATTGTTAGCCCACATATCTATCCAAGGGATGAGTGAATTGGGTAGTAATAAGAATTTAAACAAATAAATTATCAATCAATCAAATTACCAATTTTCCTAACTGGTTGTTATCTTAAGTTACAACGGAAACATATTAAACTAAATGCACAACCAAACAAGTATCGATGCCATGAGCTGAACCCTAGATTGTTCTTGTTCCTTTGTTGAGTTATTTTCTTCTTATGTTGTTTCCTCTCAATCAATTTCTCTCCTTCCGATTTTTGAAATCTAGGGTTCTTTCGATCTGATTTTGAATGTCTCTTTAAGCTAGGGTTTTTGAATTTTTGAAGCCAAAGTGTTGATTCTCTAAATCCCTTTTAAGTTGATTTTTTTTTTCTTGCTGGAATTAGGGTAAAAAAGAGGCAAAATCAAACCTCATTTCAAAGTTTGATTTCAGATCTAGAAATTATTGTTCGACGTTGTAGTTTTCGAGATTGAAATTTTAGATCTTCGTGTTAACTTTTGTTGATGTTTTGTGAAATATTCATACTGAATGTGGTTTGGTAAATGTTTACTCCAATTGTTTTAGCTCATATTAGAGTTTTTTTTATTGTTTTGAAAAGTAGGTTCATGCATGTGTTAACACACGATTTGCATGAATATTAATGTGTTATATTATTTTTCTTAGGTTTAAATATGATATGTGAATATTCAAGTACCATTCACATAATTGATACGTAAAAATCACAAATAAGTGAACATTGTAAGAAACAATTTTTGCATACACTCATATAATTCCCCCCTTAAACATGTTTCGTTGAAAACATATAAACACATATACGTGAATGTTGACGCAAAATATATAAACTATTTTTGTTGAGTGAAATATTAATTGAAAGTTGGGTGAAATATTGACGTGAAATTTTTGAGTAAACATTGAGTGAACATGAATTTGAACAAATTGAAATAGTGTTATGAAATATTGAATGAACATTCATACAAAAAAATAATTGAGTGAAAATTGAGCGAAGATGGAATTTAGTGAATTAAAAATATTGTTTTGAAATATTGAGTGAATATTTACGCAATTATCAAAATGATAATTCGTAAATAAGAAAAAACAAGGAAGCTATTTGTTGGAGACTTTTTTTATAGATTCTTCGAGGACTATAAACTTAATTATTTGAGTCAAAACTTTTTTTTTTACCCATCTTTGGAGGACTAAATAATTTTTATTTATTTTTTTAATTTTCACTTTTCCCTCTCCCCTTCTTCTTCTTCCCTACACCATCTTCTCTAGCTAGAATTTGACGCCGGTAGTGGAAGCCAAATTCTTTGTCTCTCTCTCTAACCTACCAAGTCCCTACCAGTACCACCACCCCGACCCTCGTTAGTAACTTCTGCCTCCACCCTTCATCGGCCCCCTATCTATCGCCTCCAATTTCTTCTTCTTCTTTCTCCTTATTTTTCTCCCCCTCCTTTTCTTCTTCTTCCTCCTCCTCCTCATCCTCTTCTTCTCTTTCTCGCTCTCTCTTCTATATACACACACACACACATATACAAAACACATATATACCTATTATTTAAAACTTCATTTGGCTTATGTTCAAATATTCTTTATTTAATTTTTTTTTTATATGTTTTTCATATGGAGGATTAATTGTACAAATGCATTCCATTCCTAATTTATTTCTAACACTAGTCAAATATTGGAATAGAAATGGTCATTTCAATACCAAAATCTAATCCATTTTTTCAACCGAACATAGGAATGATAATGATCATTTTATTTTATTATCATACAAATTTCAATTCAATTTTTATTCCATTCTATTCCAGCGCACCAAACGCAGTGTAATTACCTTCAAAGTATACCTCAAGATTATTAAGTTGAATTTTTTACCACTAAACCAACAATTCTCTCTTAAGAACTACAAATTTTAAAAAATTAAAATAAAACTTTTAACAAATCAGAAGAAAATGCCCCTTTATGCCAACCTGTTCACACATCGAGCTAATCTCTCTTGCCAAAACTCAAATTCCCTTTTAAACTTCTCGTTTCCCAATTCCTAATTGTTAAAATAATTGAGAAGTGGAATGGAGAACATAAAATGATTGTTTTGATATGTAGGAAAAATATGTTTACAGAGATTTACAAACAGATATTTATAGGAGATTAAGGGAACCCTAGAATTAGAGTTTTGACCTAATGGGCCGAGCCCATATATTAACCAAAATAGGCAAGCCCATATACATATAACCCCCTCAAACTCAAGGCGGTAAATGAGACGTGAACTTGAGTTTGAAAACCAGAGTGTGAAAGCGTCCGGGTGGATAAACCTTGGTAAAAATATCTATTGTCGAATCGGCTGAACTGACGGATTGTAAACAAATATTATTCTGGAGAATGTAGGGACAGATGAAGTAGCAATCAGTCTTGATCTGTTTTGTACACTCATGAAAGACATAATTGTGAGTGATCTGAAAAGCACTCCTATTATCATAATGTAGAACAGTGGTAGTAGGAGAAGTCCCATTTACCAAGTTCAATGGTGGCTAGATTAGTCAACATTTATATGTTTCGATGCAACAACAAGATGTTATTTGTAACAAGTAGTTTGTTGGTTGGTTAATTGGTCACATTTTATTCATGAAATAGGTTGGATTGGTATTAGTCTGGATACATTCTATTAGATGGGATAAATACATTAGTAGATTTAATAAGGAGCTTAACATTCGATCTACTAAGTACCTTAACAACATTCGATCTAATACGTACTTTAAGAAACCACCATTTATTTCTTACGACGCCATGAAATGAGCAAGTTACCCAAGAAGAAACAATAGCCAATGGTTGAACATCTATCGGTGAGATCACCAACACAATCGGTATCAGAATAAGCCTGTAAGGTGGGTACAAACTAGGCTGATAAATAAAATTCGTGAAATAAGATACCCTTGATATACCAAAGAATGCGAAGAACAATCTAGTAATGAGTGATCCGCGGAGCGGACAAGAACTGACTAACTTGATGAATTACATATGCAATGTTTGGACGAGTGACAGTAAGGTATATGATAGGTTGAAATTACTTATCTATTTCCAAGCCGAATTTGACAGTTTTAGAGTGTTTTTGTAATGTTTTAAATTATTTATATTCATTTTTATGTAAATCAGGTGTAGGGACGAAAACAATTAATATTCGAGCAAATCAGTAGGAAGTCGGTGGAAAAACGTTGAAAAAGATCAAAGAATCAAGACTGCAGCCTCACCGCTGTAGCGCTAGAATCAAGGGCTACTGGCCCTTGACCGGTGTAGTGATGGCCTTTATCACTGCAGCGTTGAAAGGTCAGCAGCATTCTGCCCAACCACCGCTGCAGCGATAGCCCTCATCGCTGTTGCGATGAAAGGGCAGAAGCCCTACTGATCAACCATCGTTACAACGATGCTTCCTATCGCTGCAGTGATCAATTAACCAGCTGACTTAGATCTTTTTAGATATTTTTAGGATATTTTTGGCCTTAGTTGATATCCACCCTTCCAATCTTGTATCATGCACGTTTTTACACTTGTGAGAAGCCATAGTTTAGACCAAGAAAGAGGAGAACTCATTTGAAGAAGAAGAAATTATCTCGGAGCAATTTTTGCGGAAGTGAAACACTCCACTCTTTAGATTTTCCATTCTCTCTTTGTTTCCATCTTCGTTTCTAAACTTTGTATCTTAAATGATGAAGTAATTCTCATGTTTTAGTGTATATTTGGTTGTGATCATGGTTGGCTAAGTAAATATTATCTAGGGTTTGATTAGTTTATGTATATGCATGTTTGAGTTAATATAGGTTTCATTAACGGTTGTTTATCTTTATTCGATTGTGTTTACCATTTTATTACATCCTTGATATGCTTCGTATGGTATTAGGGTTGGTTTGAGAATACGGGGTTTGACACTAGGGAGAGGTAACCCCAAATTCGGACTAGGGTTAAACACAACGCGACGGTCTAATGTTTCGAGAGATTATTAGAACGTGTGTAATCTGTGAAATTGGGTCAAGACTCATGTACTCATTTAGATGCTAGATAGGGATATCGGCGTTGATACGAGGTGCATATTCGCTCACTTTATACTCGAGAGATGTAGTGAGCAAGTTTACAATACCTAGATTGTCGGATAGGTTGAACACCGTTAATGTAAACTAAACGAAATCAAATATGTATTAGTAAGCGAAATTAATCCCTAGGTAATCCATTTTCATAGATTTAATCCCTAGTTGTTAGGTTTAATTAGTTTTCAATTTGCAAACACAAATCAATTCTTGAAACGTCTAGATAATAGTAAGTTATGTCAATTGTAGTACTTAACTAATCGCTCAAAAAATCCCAGTAGATGACACTCGATCTTAGGATCCACTATATTAAAACTTGACCTCGTGCACTTGCGAGTAAAATCAAAGAGTTAGAAAATAGCGAACAAGGTTTTGGCGCCATTGCAGGGGATTTAGAGTAGTGGTTTGGTTTATATTACTACTAAGTAGTTGAATATTAATCTTAACATTCTTTTGTTTTAATTTGTTTTGTTTAAATCATTTTCATTTGTTGTGGTGATAAGCAGTGTATGCAATGTGGCTGGAGTCTGGAATTCTTAATTCTTAATCCTGAGATTGAATGTACATTAAGGAGATTAAGGAGAGAGAGAAGAAACCGAACTCAAGCCATGGTCGACGGCGGTGATGATCATATGCCACGACAACCGCCGATTCATCAGGTGCTACCACAACAGTCACCGGAATTGGAAGTTCAACAGCAGGTCCTTAGGGACTATTATCGACCGGTGATGTTTGATAATTATTCTAGGATTCGGAGGTAACCGATCTAAGCAAATAACTTCGAGTTGAAACCCGCCTTAATCAACATGGTTTAGCAAAACCAATACGGCAGGAATCTTCACGAAGATCCAAATATCCACATTGCAACATTCTTAGAGATTTGTGATACAGTGAAAATAAACGGAGTCGCAGAAGATGTAATTCGGCTGATGTTATTTCTGTTTTCCCTTCGAGATAGGGCACGGGGTTCGTTTCAGTCAGTCCAACCAGGGAGCATCAATACTTAGGAGAACCTCGCTCAAAGGTTCCTCACCAAGTTCTTTCCACCTTCGATGACATCACAGTTGAGAGACGAGATTTCACAATTTTGCCAACGGGATTTTGAGCCACTATTGGAAGCTTGGGAAAGGTTCAAGGACTTTTTGAGAGAGTTCCACCAACACGTGTACCAGGATTGGTTTCAAACCCAACTCTTTTACAATGGGTTGGATGACCAGACTAAAATAATAGTGGATGCTGCCTCGGGAGGTTCTTTGTTATCGAAAACTTTGGATGAAGCTAATGCACTTTTGGAAGAAATGGCGGCTAACAATTACCAATGGCCTAATGAGAGAAATATAAGACAAAAGGTAGCCACAATTCATGAGGCCGATCCTCTTGCTACCTTATCGTCCCAAGTTTCAATGCTCACGGAACAACTAGTCGCCTTCTTTACTAGAGATGCTTCGTTGAGTTGAGAAGTGAAAAATGTGGCAAGTACATCGCAACTGGGAGTTGATAGCAAGTTTAAAGAGTGCCATTTTGTCAACAATTGGGCCTATATCTTTAGGCCCACCAACAATATTCCAACTCATTATCACCCTGAAATTCACAATCGTGAGAACTTTTTTCATGCGAATAATCAGAACACATTGCGACCTCCTCCCGGATACTCGTCATAATCTCAAGGATATCAACCGATGCAACAAAATTCGCTGCAAAGCCATAAGCCACCATTAGAAGACATGCTTGGCTCGTTCATGAAGGAAACACAAAGCATTATGCAAGAAAAGCATAATAGTCTCAACAAGTATAAGACAAGGGTAGACAATATTGGGACAATGTGCACCAATATAAATTCAACTGTTAAGTCGTTGGAAACTCAAATTGGTCAACTTACTAGTGCCATCAGAGGGTAAATCTTGGGGAAGTTTCCAAGTGATACGGAGACTAACCCGAAGGAGTGCAAAGCTGTTACCTGAAGAAGCAGAAAGGAAGTCGAAGCACCAAAGCCAACAGAGGAAGAACTAAGAGAGAAAATTGAAGTTGAGGAGAAAATTGAAGCCATTCCGATTGAGGAGAATAAAGAAGCACAAAGGGTGATTCCGAGAGGAATCTCATTTCCGGACAATCCACCGATACTCACTGTACCTTTACTATATCCGCAATGGTTACAAAAGAAGAAATTGGATTTCCAATTTGCTAAATTTCCTAACATCTTCAAGAAAATCCATATAAAAATACCGTTTGCCGATGCCTTGGAACAAATGCCCAATTACGAAAAGTTATTGAAAGATATCATGACAAAGAAGAAGAAACTTGAGGAATATGAGACGATCAAATTAACAGAGGATTGTAGTACGATACTTCAATGAAAGTTGCCTCAAAAGTTAAAAGATCTTGGGAGTTTCACTATTCCGTGCACTATTGAAAAATCTCACTTTGATAAGGCGCTTTGTGATCTAGGAGCAATCATTAGTCTAATGCCATCATCCGTTTACTGAAAGTTGGGGCTTGGAAATACAAAGCCGACTACGATTTCTCTCCAAATGGCGGATCGCTCATTGACCTATCCAAAGGGCATAATTGAAGATGTGTTAGTAAAGGTGGACAAGTTCATATTTTTGGTGGATTTTGTTGTTTTGGAAATGGAGGAGGATCGAGAAATTCCTATAATACTTGGGAGGCCTTTTTCTCACCATGGGGAAGGCATTGATGGACGTTCACAACGGAAACTTGATGTTGAGGGTGAATGAAGATGAAGTGAAATTCAATATTTTCAAGACAATGAAGTTCCAGATGAATGCCCAACATGCAATTGAGTGGAAGTTATGGACTCGTGCGTTAGGAAATTCTTTCATCAAAAATTGAATCGGGATCCATTGGAGCATGCTATCACAAATTCCCTATCTATAGGGGATTTTGGTGAAAAATGATCAACCATGAAAGAAGGTGTTGTGGACTACGTCCTATCTTTGGAATCCGTACCTAAAGATATAGTGGATTCAGTTCAAGTGGAGGCGATTATGACGAAGTTAGTTCACCCGAACCCTTAAATCCACCTCACGGTGGGTTGATTCTAAAGCAATTACCGGATTACCTTCAGTATACTTTCTTGGGGGAGAACTCAACCAATCCGGTCATTATCTCATCATCCTTGTCTCAAGAAGAAGAGAACAAATTGCTAAGTATCTTGAAATGACATAAATCCGTATTTGCGTAGTCTATTTCCGATATCAAGGGAATTAGCCCTACTATTTGCATGCACAAAATCTTGATGGAGGACTCATTTAGGCCTACCATTGAGCACCAAAGAAGGCTAAATATGGTGATGACTGAGGTGGTACAAGCCGAGGTGTTAAAGTTATTGAATGCCAGAATTATATACACTATATCGAACAGTAAATGGGTGAGTCCGGTGCAAGTGGTTCCCAAGAAAAGAGGCATGACGGTGGTAAAGAATAAGAGGAATGATCTAATTCCTACATAAACTATCATTGGATGGAGAGTGTGTATCGATTATAGAAAGTTGAACAAGACCACACGAAAAGATCATTTTCTTCTATCGTTCATTGATCAAATGTTGGATCGTCTTTCCAGTTATGACCACTATTGCTTTCTTGATGGCTATTTAGGCTACAATCAAATAGCCATTGCACCGAAAGACCAAGAGAAGACAACTTTCACATGTCCGTACAGAACCTTTGCTTACCGTTGTATGCGTTTTGGTCTTTGCAACACTCCAGCAACGTTCCAACGGTGTATGATGGCTATCTTTTCGAACATGGTAGAGGACATAATGGAAGTATTTATGGATGACTTCTCGGTGTTTGGTTTATCATTTGACCATTACCTTTACAATTTGTCACTTGTTCTCAACCGTTGTGAAGAGAAGCATCTAGTTCTCAATTGGGAAAAGTGTTATTTCATAGTTAAGGAGGGAATCATCTTAGGTCGTTGGGTCTCTTCCAAGGGGCTTGAGGTGGACCGGGTGAAGATTGAGACGATCGAGAAACCTCTACCACCAATCAATGTGAAGGGAGTCTGAAGTTTTGTAGGCCATGCCGACTTCTACCAGCGTTTCATAAAAGATTTCTCTAAAATGGTGAAGCCGTTATGTCATTTGCTTGAAAATGAAGCCCCGTTCATTTTTTATGATGCTTGTGTGGAAGCATTCAATGCTATGAAGGAGAAGTTAATCTCGGCTCCAATTATAGTCGCTCTGAATTGGAATGAACCTTTTGAAATCATGTGTGATACAAGCGACTATGCGGTTAGAGTTGTTTTAAGCCAACGCAAGGACAAGAGTTTTCGATCCATATACTATGCGAGCAAAACATTGAATGACGCTCAAGAGAATTACACCACCACTGAGAATAAGATGTTGGCGGTGGTCTTTGCATGTGATAAGTTCCGATCTTACATTATAGGGTCCAAAGTGATCCTCTATACGGACCATGCCATTATCCGGTACTTATTTGTGAAAGAAGGACGCCAAGCCACGTTTAATCCGATAGATTTTCTTACCCCAGGAATTTGATGCTGAAATTAGAGATAAAAAGGGGAGTGAGAATATGGTTTCTGATCATCTCTCCCTGCTTGTGCAAGAAGATGTTGGTGATGATTCTTGTATCACGGAAGTTTTCCTGGATGAGCAGTTGTTCAATGTTGAAACTAAACTTCCGTGGTTCGCGGATATAATCAACTATCTCGCGTGCAAAGTGTTGTCGCCAGACCTATCAAGTGCCCAGAGGAAGAAATTCCTATTCGATGCGAAGCATTACATGTGGGATGACCCAATGTTGTTGAAAAAATGCACTGACCAAGTCGTCCAGAGATGTGTTCCAGAAGAGAAAATGGCAAGCATTCTATACCATTGCCATTCATCACCGTGTGGCGGGAATTTTGGAGTGACACAGACGGCCGCTAAGGTGCTTCAGTTAGGTTTTTATTGGCCAACACTCTTTCATGATTCATATACGTTTGTAAAAACCTGTGATCGATGCCAAAGGGTTGGCAACATCTCAAGACGACATGAGTTGCCACTGACATCCATTCTCAAGTTGGAGCTTTTTTATGTGTGGGGGATTGATTTCATGGGGCCGTTTACGTCGTCCTTTGGTCAAGAGGACATCTTACTAACGGTGGATTACGTGTCCAAATGGGTTGAGGCTGTGGCAATGCCAACCAACGATGCCAAGGTGGTTATGAAATTCCTTTAGAAGAACATAATGACAAGGTTTTGGACTCCCCAAGCCATTATCAGTGATAAAGGGACCTACTTTTGCAATAAAATATTTAATACTTTACTGACAAAGTATGGAGTCCTGTATAAGGTGGCGCTTCCATAACATCCACAAACAAATAGCCAAGCCGAAGTGTCCAATCGAGAGATAAAACAAACATTGAGAAGATGATTCACACTAACCATAAGGACTGGGCAGTGAAATTAGATGATGCACTATGGGCATACCGCATAACGTTTAAAACACCGATCGGAATATCACTATATTGGTTGGTGTTTGGGAATGCGTGTCATTTGCCAATAGAATTGGAACATCGTGCCTACTGGGCAATAAAGAGGTTGAATTTTGATCTCAATGTTTCGGGGAAACAACATCTTCTCTAACTCAATGAGATGGAGGAATTCCGAAATAAGGCATATGAGAACGCCAAGCTATACAAAGACAAAACCAAGAAATGGCATGATAAACACATAGTTAGGAGGGAGTTCAGCCCGTGCCAACAGGTCTTACTATTCAATTCTCGGCTGAGGCTCTTTCTTGGAAAATTGAAGTCCAAATGGTCTGGACCATTTCAGATCAAGCATGTATTTCCATTCGGCTCAATCGAAAAGGAAGGTGATGACAGATGAATTTTTCGAGTCAATGGGGAGAGAATCAAATACTATTTTGGAAATGAAGAATGAGTTGTGGAGAGTATCTCTCTCGTTGACGACTGATATAGATGTTTGCTAAGTCTAGCTAGGGACATTAAAACAAGCGCTATTTTTGATATACAACCCAAGGGTATGGTTTTCTCCAACTTTTGATATATAGTAATTGTTTTGGAGGTGAAAATGGTCTCGAAGTGAGTTTGAGAGTGAATTGAGGAGTTCGGACATTTAAAGAAGTTTTACGATCATGAAAGTGATGAAACAGCAGAGTGGAAGCGAAGTGGTGGTAGGCCGTTTGAAAAAAAATGTAGAGAAACAAAGTGAAAAAAGCGCAAGCCTCCACCACTGCAGTGGTAGAATTGATCGTTGCAGCGACCAAAAAGCAGAAAGCTTTGTGCTGTTCCATCGCTGCAGCAATGGAGTTGACCACTGCAGCAGTGAAACATCAAAAAGCCTACTGGGCTTTCATCGCTGCAACGATGGCACCCCTATTCAGATAAGAGGGGTTCCGTTTCATCAAAAATTGAATTTCAAAACCCTAACCTCCCAAGCTCTTCAAATTTCTCTCCCAAACAGATATCCAACCTCAAATCCATCCTTCTATACTCTAAAACTAAGATCCCTACCGCAATTCAACCACCAAAATCCAATTTCAATCCCTAAATTCATGGTTCTAGGGTTAGAGCTTCAAAGAGGCGATTTCCTCCATTCTCAACCGTTGGGCACTCAAAAATTCATCAAGTAAGTTGTTTTGAAACTGCATTACATGTGTATGTTAAAATCTTGTGTTGATTTTCTTGATCATATGAAGATTGGTTGATAAATTGGATTGTTTATGTGAAACCCTTGAACCCCTACTGCGATTTTCTTGACATTGTGGTTTTGGGTCGATTTTTGGTGAAGAACAAGTTGTTTAGTGGTGGTTTGTTCATTAGATCCAAGAATTGTTGCCAAGTATATGTAATTTTTGTTCAAATCTTGTGATTAGTGTGTGCAAATTGGGGATTTTGGTGTTCTTAAAGATTTGATTCGATTTGTTGAACTGTGTCGTTCTATTGTGATTTGGTGGTAGATTTTTGTGTGTTGAATTGATAGGAACCATGCCGAAGAAAGTAGCCACCAAATGTCAAAGGGGTTAGGGATCCGGTTCATGATCCGCCGATCCCGACTCGAATTTTGACTCAAGCCGATTCATTTGAAAACAAGCGAAGCAACATTTTAATCGGTTTGAGCACAGGTGTAGTTGCATTCGTAAGCGCGGCTTTGACGAATTGGATGAGCTTCTAGCTGAGATTGCAAATGTGATAAGGGAGCAAGGTTGGCAACGTTTGTGTAGATAACCTACCCAAGACGACATAGCTTTGGTCCGAAAATTTTATGCCAACTGTGTAGAAGCTGAGAACCATAGGACCAAGGTACGGACTTAAGTCATAAAATTTGATACGGAAACAATAAACGAGCTACTGGGGTTGATTCCTCCGGAACAAGAAGAAGACTCGAATGAAGAAATAGAGCAACCATACCTATAAACGATCATCAAGACCCTCCGTTTCGGCAATGTTCAATGGTTACATACGGGGCCTGATCTCGCAATTTTTCCATCCAAGTTCTTGCATCAATTTTCAAAGATTTGGTTCCATTTCATATGCACCAGCCTCTACCCGATGTCTCATTTGATGGACGTCACTAAGACCGAGCCTTAACGCTATACGCTATTGAGACTGGCAAGCTATTAAACGTCGGGTTCCTTGTCAATTCAGCTATCCAGCATGTAATCCAGAACACAAAAACTGGCCTGCCCTTCCCATCTATTTTCACCAAATTTTTCAGGAGGGCAAGTGTGGTAATCTCTAGTGATAGCCCATTCCTCCCCCAAAAGACCTTTGGATCTCGCGACAATGAGACGAATTTGGAGCGTTGAGGTTGCGCTACCAGAAGAAGAAGAAGCAAGGTCGTCTAAGGCCCAAAGTTCCGAGGCTCCTATCCGAGCGAAATTCAATTTGGAAAGTCATCACCAACAGGGGTGTACCAAGGGTAGAAACTTCAGGCTCTACGGCTAGACGCCGCCGCCATTCTCAATGAAACCACTGCATTCCAAATCTACTAGGAGCAGTACAATCAGACAATGAATTAGGCTCTGCACTACTTCAGAATTCAGGTAGGCTATGATATGAGTGGCTACCTCGCGATACCGTTCCGAGCACATCTTCAACCACCACCACACAATCCATCCTACCACGACGGCGATGGGGATGACATTCCTCGAGATGGGCAGTAGGAGGTGAGACTTTAATGTCTCACCTCGCAGGTTTTGGGGGGATGTCTATCTTGTTTTGTATACAGGATGTTTGTGTTTTGTTATGGGATATTTATGTTTCTTTTGTTATGTATGCTTTAAGTATGTATGTTTTTCTTGTTTGTAGACATTTTGATGGATATGTAGTAGGCTTTAGTAGTTGTTAAACGTTTTATGGTTTAAGTTAAATTGTAGTTTTTGTTCATGCATGTTTAGAAGTAAATTGCGGTGTTGTGAATATTTAGTGTAATGTATGCATGTTTGTGTTTAGTTTTAGTATCAAATGTGTTTATGTATGAAATAGTAATTATGTGATGGGTTTGAGAGTTCTTCTGGGCCATTACCCGATAATGAAATTATCTCCTAGTTATTTATTGAGGTTAGGGGTCATACCCATTCATATGTGTTTTGTGTGCTTGACATTTCGATTAGGTAAAAGTCATTTTGGATCTTAAATTGCACGATCACGTAGACTCAATGTATAGCTATTCAATCGATTTGACACTGATTATTCAGTAGCAAGTTCATGACAATTTTAGGGATTCTAGAACCTGATTGGGGGAAATTCGAGGCGAAATCCTAGGCGAGATAGTTCAAGAGGCATGATTTAGACATTAATTTTGATCGCTTGAGCTGTTGAAGCCTACCATGTTATATGTTTACCCCTCGTTAACCTGTTGAAACCTGTAAGTCGTTTCAATTATGAACACGTAACAAATACCCTAGCTAATAAAACGTTTCCCAAACCTATGTCGCTAAACCTAAGGCAAAATTTGAGTCAAAATCAAGTGAGGATTTGTAAATGCTACTTAAAGTGAATGATTGAGTTTTGAGCGAACTTTTGATTGGTTCGATATTCGAGTACTCACTTGTTATTTTTCTATCATATTCCCATACCCGTGAAATTATACAAATCAAATAAGTTTGGGAGTGTGGTTAGTGATAAAAAAAAAAAACATTTGTAAATATAGTTCTATTTTTGTTTCTTTTGAAAAGTGAGTACAATGCTTTAAAATGTTAGTTCAAGATTGTTTCGAATTGATCTTTGGGGGTTCAAGTGTGATTGAGTGATAAGTGTAATTTATCTATTTATTCCCAAGTCGATTTTGGTAGTTTTCGAGTATTTTTTATAAAGTTTTATCATGTTTTAATATATTTTTATTTATTTTGTCTTAAATTTGGTATTTGGGGTGAAAATGGACTAAAACGGTCCTTAAACGATCAAAGCGAAGGAAGAACGATCGAGAAAAAGAGCAAAACGACCAAATTCACAACCTGCATCCACCGTTGCAGCGGTGAAAATACAGAGAGTTTGCTGAAGCTCCACCACTGCAGTGGTTAGGCACCGCTGCAAAGGTCAACCACCAAAAAATTCTACCAACCTATCCACCGCTGCAGCGATCAGAGCCTGACATTTTAAGATATTTTAGGATATTTTGAGATATTTTGAATCCTATAAATATCATCCCTATTCTTCCCAAACAAAAGGTTGACGTTTTTGGGAGTCTTGAGAGCTCTAAGGCCATTCGACCAATAAAAGATCACAACGTGAAGAAGGAGGAAGCGTTCTCGGAGCAGTTTTAGCGACGAATCTTCGAATAACGGCTAGTCTCCTCGTTTTTCTCTTTCTCTCTTAGATTTGATTGAATGTTTGTATATGTTTAGCTCGTTTCTAATTGTATATAGGGTTACGGCCATGTGTAGCCCAACATATATTGTCTAGGGACTTATGTACTTCACGAAAACGTTGTTTATATAAAATTGATGTTTTGTTAATGGTTGTTCATGTTTATCCGATTATGTTTACCGTTATTCCACGTTTATATGCTTGTTTAGATATACTAAGAATACAGTGCTTGACACTCGGGAGAGGTAATCCCAGCTTCGGACTAGGGTTTAAACACAACGCAACGATCTAATAACCCGAGAGGGAGTTAGAAAGTGTGCAATGAATGAAGTTAGGGCGAGACTCATGTGACCAAGTGTCATATAGACGCTCGAGGGGGACTTCGGCGTTGACGCGAAGCCACATATTCATTCACTTTACACTCGGGAGAGGTAGTGAATGAGATTTCGATACCGAGATTGTCGGATAGGATGCATGCCGTTAATGTAAACTAGATTGAAACAAACACATTTAAGTGGACGAAGTTAATCCCTAGGCAATAATTTCCCGTAAACGTCATACCACTATATTAGTATTTTAGATTAATTGGTTTAATTAACTTAGTATTAGTATATTTTATTATAAAAACAACATTTTTATCGCTTAAATAAAGTTAGTTTATGATAATCGCGGTACTTAACGATAGTATACACCAATCCCTGTAGATACGACAACACTTACTCTTCCAAACTATACTAAAACTTGACCCGTACACTTGCGGTGAAAGTAGCAACGTATCTACGTGCTACCATTGAGCGCCAAGCATTGTGCCTCGGGTATCGTTGAGTTTATAACGTTTACCTATTTTCTATTCCTGATATACCCTTGGCCAGTTGACAAAAACCAAACCAAACCATTTTGATCTTTTTGAATTTTCAAGCCTATTAGTGGATAGTGAAACCCAGTCTAGCATATGGATATCCTAATTATTTATGGTTTAAGTCATGATCTTTGTTTTTGAATAATCCAATCCGGTGTTTGGATAGTTGTATCATTGAATTTTCACACACACACTTGAATGGATCTAGAATGGCATTTACTAATATTGAATGTTGAAATTCTAAAACACCACATGGTGCGTTTTATTATTGAACTTGATTTGATTGGGGCCCGTTAAGGGAAAAATATTTTGGTTTATTAGTTGAATTTAGAACTTACATGTCATTACTTCAAGTTTTGTTTTCGTTTTTAGTATTGAAGTTAGTTAATTAGTAGTGATAGTTTATTTTAGTGTTAGGGTGTTTTGCTTGAGGACTAGCAAAATTCCAAGTTTGGGGGGTATTTGATAGGTTGAAATAACCTATCTATTTTCAAGCCAAATTTGATAGTTTTCAAGTGTTTTTGTAATGTTTTAAATCATTTATATTCGTTTTTATGTAAATCATGTGTAGGGATGAAAACGGTTGATATTCAAGCAAATCGATAAGAAGTCAGTGGAAAAACGTTCAAAAAGATCAAAGAATCAATACTGCAGCCTCGCCGCTGTAGCAATTAAGCTTATCGCTGCAGCGCTAGCGTCAAGGGCTACTAACCCTTGACTGCTGCAACGATGAAAGGTCAGTAGTATTCTACGCAACCACCGCTACAGTAATGGCCCTCATCGCTGCAGCGATGAAAGAGCAAAAGCCCTACTGATCAACCATCGCAAATAGCGATATTTTCCATTCACTGCAGCGATACTGCAATGATCAATCAACCAGTTGGCTTAGATATTTTTAGGATATTTTCGGCCTTAGTTGATATCCACCCTTCCAACCTTGTATCATGCACATTTTTACACTTGTGAGAAGCCATAGTTTAGACCAAGAAAGAGGATAACTCATTTGAGGAAGAGGAAACAATCTCAGAACAATTTTTGCAGAAGTGGAACACTCCACTCTTCAGATTTTCCATTCTTTCTTTATTTCCATCTTCGTTTTTAAACTTTGTATCTTGAATAATGAAGTTATTCTCATGTTTTAATGTATATTTGGTTGTGATCATGGTTGGCTAAGTAAATATTATCTAGTCTCCATTTGAGCGTCTTTTCGGTAAACCTCCCGATTACTTTGAACTCAGAGTCTTTGGTTATATTTATTTTTTTTCTTCTCAAACCACATGAATACAACAAATTAGAACCAATGGATCACCTGTGTTGTTTTCTTGGATATGACATTGAACATAAAGGGTATCGATGCTGGATCTCATTTCTAAAACTCTTTATATCTCTCGTTATGTCGTTTTTTGGGAATATCAAATGTTTTCTTTCCTACGGTCATTTGACATGTCAACCATCACCAATTCCAGATTTTTTACTAATCCATCTATTGAGTTATTTCCTAGGGATACAATTCTAGGTATTGTTGAGTCCATTCCAACACCACCAATTGAGTCCAGTCTTGCACCTTATGCTAAGTCCACTCCAAAACCACCAACTGATCTCACCCCTCCAACTTCATCGACCGTGCCTTCTCCTGTGGCCGATGATTCTATACTAACTGCCTCTAAGACCCACGCTACAGATCACTCCTTTCGCTTTACCAGGGTAACTCATCAACCACCTTATCTCAATGATTATGATTGTTTATCTACTATACTTCATCTGCATGAGCCTCAATCCTATAAAGAAACTAGTATTAATCATCTTTGGCAAAAAGCAATGGACGAAGAACTTTAGGCCCTCGCCAAAACTCACACTTGGGATATTGTTAATCTTCTATCTGGGAAAACTCTCATTGGGTGCAAATGGGTGTTTAAGATCAAAACACTTTCTGATGGTTCTATTGAACGATATAAGCTCGACTTGTTGCCAAGGGATTTGCTTAGAAATATGGAATTGACTATGAAGAGATATTTGCTCCAGTAGCGAGGCTCACATCTGTCCATACTCTTCTTGCCGTCCCTGCCATTCGAAAATAGACTCTCTTTCAAATGGATGTCAAAAATGTATTTCTCAATGGTGATCTTCTTGAGGAAGTTCATATGTTTACCCCTCCTGATCTAGTTGCCCCTCGAAATAAAGTTTATCGCCGTCGTTGTGCCTTACATGGTTTGAAACAAGCTCCACGAGCCTAGTTCACAAAATTCAATACTACCATTCATCAGTTTGGATTCACATCTAGTGCTCATGATTCGGCACTTTTTATTTTCCATAATGATAATGATATTCTTCTTCTTTTATTGTATGTAGATGACATGATTATTACTAGGAATGGTCTATGTAGTATCTCTAAACTCAAAAAGTTCTTTAGTGGACAATTCGAGATGAAAGATCTTGGTGTGCTCGCCTATTTTCTTGGCCTTGAAGTCTCATCTAGTTCAGATGGATATTTTCTTTTTCAGGCCAAATATGCCTTGAATCTTCTTTCTAAGGCTAGAATGATTAACTCTAGTACTGCCTCTACTCCTCTAGAGTCGAATATCAGACTCACTCCACTAGATGGTTTACCTCTTCTGGATGTCACTCTCTATCGCCAACTAGTTGGAAGTCTGGTAAACCTCACTGTCACTCACCCAGATATCGCCTATGTCGTTCATCAAGTTAGCCAATTATTGTCTACTACTCGGACCATTCATTATTTAGCTATTATTCACATCATTCAGTATGTCAATAGTACCTTATTTCATGGACTTCATTTCTCAGCCCAGTTTGCTTCCACTTTACAGGCTTATTTTGACACCAATTAGGCTGGAGATCCCACTAATCGACGATCAACCACTGGTTATTGTTTCTTCTTTGGCAACTCCTTCGTTTCCTGGCACAGTAAGAAACAAACTGTGGTTGCTCGTTCCAATATTGAAGCTGAATATTGTGTCATGGTTGATACAACAGAAGAACTACTTTGGTTTCAGTAGCTCCTCGCTGACATGAGAATCTTTTATCCTACTGCCACTGTTTTACACTGTGACAATCAAAGTGCTATGCAGATCGCTCACAATAATGTTTTTCACGAGCGTACAAAACACATCAACACTAATTGTCACTTCATCTGTCATCACATTCTTCAGAACACGGTTCGTCTACAATCCGTCAGTTCAACCAATCAAACAACAAACATTTTTACTAAGGTTCTTCCACCCGGACGCTTTCATTCTTTGGTATCCAAACTCAAATTCATGTTTCATTTATCGCCCTGATTTTGAGGGGGTATGTTAATGTTAATGTAATATATGGACTTGACCCATTATGTCAAAACTCTAACCCTAGGGTTTTCTTAGTACCCTATAAATATTCCTATTGTATATATTTGTATTGTATACTATTTTCCTGAGCATCAATATAATCGTTTAATGTTCACCATTCTACTTCTCAATTTTTCTAACATGTATGATGAATTTGGATTGATATTGAATCCCGTAGGAGTCAATGAAGTTGACAGTAGTGTTGGGACAGTCGACGGCATGTGAAGGCGCATTCGGACTTCTACTACAGTGATTTTGATGGTGTTGGAATCGTCTCTTCAAGACGAAGATGATGATATGATAGAAGTTGATTTCGTAGTGACGGTGAGGCATATCACAGTTAACAGATGTCGCGGACCTGTGGTGGCTTGAGGCGACATGTGGAGGTGCGTGAGAACCCCTATGGAGGTGATTTTAGTGTCCTTAAACGCGTTTTGACGAAACGAGTTTAATAGTGATGATGAATACGATGTTGGGGTGTTGAATGATGAAAACGAGATAGGCAGCGACGTGGCGGAAGACTTAAACGAAAATTTAGTAGGAACAGGGCCAAGAAAAATTGACTCTTAATACCATATTAGAATAATTGAAAAACGAAATGGAGAACATGAAACAATTATATTGATATATAGGAAAAGTATGTTTACAAAGATTTATAAATAGATATTTATAGGAGATTAAGAGAACCCTAGGATTAGAATTTTGACCTAATAGACCGAGTCCATATGTTAACAGGAATGAGCCAAGAGCCATATACATATTAACACCAATAATGAGACTCAATCCCTGATTACAAAAGTAACTCTCCATTTAGTTTATCGATTAACCACTTCCTTAAGAGGTTAAAATAGGATTATAATATTGAAAACAGATCTAATAAAATACATTTAGAACGATCTAATATTGAACTGAAAACAGATGTACTGCTGTTAACACATCAATAAATTCCAAACCAATTCTTTGAAAATAGGTTTCTTCAACCCTGCAGAAAGTTCTTTAATCAAAGAGAGACAAGAATCCGAATTCAAATTGCGCAATAAAAAAAGTGAGTCCACCGCTTTCTTTAAGGGAAAAATTGACAAGTCTCCACAATCGTAATTTCCCTTGAGCATCAATTATTGGGTTCAACATAAAAATCCTGGCATAACACATTTGATTTATAAAAACTACAAACCATGCTACTGCCATGAAATTACATCTATAATCTAATACCAAACTCAAAACACCACTAGGACAGTGTTTGTTCAGTGCTCTTGGGAACAAAACAGTAACATATATTTGTTTCGTTCCCAAACCTCGGTTTCTGAAAATTTCTTCGAATTAGAGAACAGAAACACTAAACAAACCAAACGGGGCCTAACGGTTAGTGCGCAAGTGCAACCGCAGCCTCCTGCACAAGCGGCTGAGTCACGTGCACGAAATGCTCCGCCTCCCTCTCCACCTCCTCCCAACACCTCTCTACCTCCTTCCCTTCCCTCATCTTCTTCACAAACCCTACAAACCGCCGCCAGTTCTCTGGCGAAAACAGCTCCGGATTCATCCTCAAATATGTAAAGGCACACATAGAATCACCGCCCTCACCACCAACCGCTGCCGCCAGTATCTGCTCATGGGCGTACTCGTCATACCTCGGCAATGCGTTTTCTCCGGCAAGCGGGACCCGTGCCTCCTTCGCTGCTAGCACTACCTGGTGGACCAGCTTCTCGGGCCCACACTGGGCATCCTGGGGTTGTTCATGGTCCCGCATCTCAACACACGTGAAGTTAAAGATTGCCCCCTGACGGGCCAGCATTTGGGCAATCGGTAAATACCCATCACGGAAACGGGTATTGTAGTAACCTGCTGTCAGCTCAGGGGCATGGGAGCGGGTCCCGTAGTGCCAGTGGATGCCAGCGACCTTCACCGAGATCTTGACACCTGTACCGTCGAAGATTGATTTCGCGGAGGTTAGGATTCTTTCGCCATGGTCTAGGAGCATTTGTGAGTACCAGGTGAGGAAGAATTCGCCATAGGGGCAGTTCCAGCCACCACCTTCCTTCCGGAAGAAGTTTGTGTCTTCTGGCCAGTTGTTGTATTCGCCGGCGTCAGTGGGCCCGGTGTGGCCCCACTCCGGTTTAACGGAAGCATCTGCAGCAGCTTTCAAGCTACTGAGCATGTACTGTGAGTCACCCCAATAGGTATTATTAGATATTAAGTCAGAACAGAGA
This sequence comes from Eucommia ulmoides, assembly GCA_016647705.1. Classification (NCBI taxonomy): domain Eukaryota; kingdom Viridiplantae; phylum Streptophyta; class Magnoliopsida; order Garryales; family Eucommiaceae; genus Eucommia; species Eucommia ulmoides. The sequence continues at coordinate 21,676,229 of CM028327.1, read as the reverse complement.
GATCACAAGAGAAATTTCACAACTGAAGTCAGAAAGGGGGGGAAGGGAAGAAATTTGGATGGGCTTCAAGCGGCGTTTGTTTAGTCATCCAGTTTCTCAGAAAACAGGAACAGATGTATGAAAACAATTGTATTTTTGTTCCCACAAATTTATTTAGAAAGTTTGAGAACATCACATTAACAGGAATAGATTTTCTTGTTTGGGTGCTTCTGTTTCTGTTCCCACAAACATAAATCTGAGAACAGTTCTGTTCCTAGAAATTTGCCCTAAAATTTAGACAGAAAAAACCAGAAACATTTTTTTTACTATATGTCCGTTTCTTTTTCCAAAAAAGCTGGGAACAAAAATAGAAATTTGAAAACAAAGCCTAAACAAATGCCGCCCAAGGTTTCCAGACTTCTGGTTCTTGTTCCCAGGAAAACTAGGAGCAGAAAATAGAAATCTAGGACCAATACTGATATGTTCCAAATCTTTTTCCAGAATTCTAAGAGCAGAACAAACACAGTTAATTTTTCATACTTCAGAAACGAGGCCATAAATTATGTACCTTGTCATAGCACTGAAACGCACCAATCCCTGGGAACTTCCATGTCCCATTTTGCTCAGGGTATGATGGGTATCGGAGCTCACCTGCCGGGCCCATCCCAACTTGAATTTCCTGAAGAAAAAAAAAAAAAGGTACTTATTTTCAATTAAGTGTGTTTGTTAAAAAATAAACACTCAAACTGATATTTTAACTCATTTTAAAATGGGCAAAAAATTTAACTAATGTGCAAATTCCTTTTCACTTAAACTATTAATTTTTTAATAACATCCATCACTAAACTATAATCTATAACGAACCACTAAAAAATATAGAGAAAACAGTATTAAAAAGAAAAGCTCTTAAATCAATTCAGCACCAGAATTTCAGAACTTAAATTTCAACACTTAATAGTTTTAGGTTAGTTTTCAATTTCATCAAGCATGCTCTAGATCTAAAAAAATTCCATATGATTTCATAAAGTTCCATTCTTTAGGCAATAAAGAGTAGGTAATAGGCAATCTTACCACAATGGTGTCACCTAAGAGGTGCTCAAATTTATCCCTAAAGGCACGCATGAAGTCGGAATAACATTGAACGGGTGTTCTTCCCTTGAGAATGGGAAGAGTATCACAACCAAGTGATATGTACTCATAATTCCTCCTCCCCCATTGATCGGTGTATGCAAGGTCAGGGTCCTTGTCCATTTCTTCCACAACCCATTTGGGCAAAGGGATTCTGGAAAAAGGAACACCAAAGCGTAAATATTAGATTTTTCTGCCTTTGCCTGAAAAAAAGAAAATCAGATCCAATCCTGACCAACCCACTTGTTGAATCAAATTAATTGCCACTGGAATCTCTACAGGCTTCAAATAAAAAGTTTTCCTAATGTTTTGGTCTTCAAAATCCTACTTTTGTTCCTGAAGACTTGGAAAAAACAGAAATACGGAAACAAATGAAAATTTTCTCTCCAGTTCCCAGAAATTTGATTTCAAAATTTCGGAACAAAATAATAACATATTTCTGTTCCAGTATGTTTTCCCATTAGATAATCATCAACCAACTTTGTAAGCATCCAAGCTCTGACATCATAGAAATGCCTTAAGTGAAGTATACAAATTACACATAATTACACATAAAAATGGTATTGACGACCATAAAATTTACTATGATTTCACCATTTTTTGACCTATGGTATACCTAATCTGGTTCCTTTCATGAGTAGGTCAAACGCCTAAGTTCACATGGAAAGGAACAACCAATATCTTAATCCATATTCAAACGTAAAAATCCTTTAATTCACAAGTACGTCATGCCAACTTATCTATCAATTTCATTGTTTGTTGTAATTGGTGTTATTTAGTTGAAATCACTTGTACTACAAGCATAATATTCATACCCAAATCAATCTTATATCTCTATTAGAAAAATACAACCACAATTTTCTGGCCATTATCTCCATTTCACGTGAACTCTAGCAGAAAATAAATAGATATAGCAGTATAGACCAGAAGAATCAAAAGTGGAAAAGGACATCAGTCAAGTATTTTTTAGTGAGAGAGAGAGAAAAGAGAGTAATGAACGTACGTAACCGAGTCGCCGACGTTTCCGCCGCACTTATGGAACGACATGACTGCCTGCACCTTGAGCCCATGCTTCTTCGCCATCTCCAATAACTCCGCATAACCACCCCAATTGTAATTCCCCGGCTCGTCTCTCTCCACCAATCCCCACCACACATCCATCATCACCCCCTCCACTCCGGCACTCTTCAGCGCTTGCAAACTCGCATTCATCGCCTTCCTCCGGTTCACCGTGTTTCCCATGGTCACGCTATCGAGCGGCATCATCACGAAAACAGGCACGCCCTTCTCCTTACGATGCAACCCAACGTCCTTGTACTCTCTCTCAACCAATTCCCCAGTTTCCGCCGTCTCCATCAGCGCCTGGCAAGCCACCGACAAATCCGGCCGCATCCCGGCCAACCTCGGACTCATCGGCGGCGAAGGAGACACCCTATCAATTTCCGCTCCCTGCACAGTTTTATGCAGAGCTCGGGGAGTGCCCGCCGGTGACCTCCACACCGCCGTCGCACTCACCGTCGTCGGCGTTGTCTCCGCGGTTGCTCCTGACTCCGTCGTTAACGGTGTTACAGATATGGCCCGGATCTGATGCGGTAAAGTCATTGCCATCTCCTTACAGAATAAGGATCCACCGAAACCCTTGAATCCGATCAGAAACCGAATGCCGATGCAGAGAATAATTGATTGATAATTCGATGTTTTCACAGAAAGCGATCGATAATTCAATGAATTTTACAGAAATCGACCGATATATAGACGCTTTCAACAGAAATTGGGAAATGAAATTGAAAACCTGAAGGACGTTTTTGAATAATTATTATGAAGAGTTTGATTGTGGAGATAAGAAGCGGAAATGGAGAAGCTGGGGGGCTATTTATGGAGGGGAAGCTACATTTTTCGAATGAGATAAAAATACATTTTTCGAATTTTACCGCAGCTAAATAAATAAAAAATTGTTTTTTAAGTTTCCTTTAAATAGCAAGTTAATTAAAAAAAAAAAAAAAAAAGGCGGTGGAAAACTAAAAATAGATTAGCCAAAATAGAAAAAAGAGGAAAAAATGGATAAGGAAAAATATTTATTTATAGAATACATTTTCTCGTGTACTATTCAACTTTTGTTACCAAGAGAATTTATTTTTTTTAAATGTGAAAATAAAATAGAATATCCAGCCAAAAAACCTTGATAGATTCCTATATATTCTTCCTATATAAATTTTGATTCAATAAATACCTTATTTTTTCAACTAATCACATAATGGGGCGACATGTCTTTAGTGTTAAAGATGCCATTTTTTTTTTACATACCAAGTGGAGGATATGTGCGAGGCACATGTCTCTTATCTATTTTATATGACATATTTATAATATTTTACATTATTTGTTCATTAAAGATAACATTAAAAAAATGTATACTAAATTTTTAAAAGAAATCAATAAAAAAAATATGATATATAAAAATTTCTTATAATATTAAATGTTAAAATAATTCATAGAAGTCACTTCATCTAATAAAATGAGAAGGTTATAATTAGCTAAAAAAAGTTAAAATTAACTTAAATACAAATATTATGCTTTAAATTAAATGGTGATAAGAAATAAAAAAAAAAAAAAAATTCACAAAAATATAGTTCAATTGGAATTTATCATGTCTAATAATTAGAAGTGTAAATGTTACTCAAAAATCCAATCCACGTAACCCTACCCGCCCAATCCGATGGCGGGTTGCTCGATTATGAATAGTTTTTCTTCTTCCACCCGAACTTGACCTGTCCGAATCCAGAAACACTTCGGCTTGACTACCCATCTACCCATACCCGATGCACCCGAACCCGCCCAAAGCCTAAACTCTAATAATATATATTTACCAAATACCCCCCTAAAATATGGCATATTACGAAAGACCCCATATATAAATATAACCTTAATCAAATTCAGATAATTCCATTTTTAAATTTCAACCCTAGTGCCACTCTCCTCATCCTCTCTCTCTCACTATAACCCAAAGTCGTCTTCATCGTCTATCAAACCCTAATAGATGTTTGATCAATAATTCTTGTGTCGTCTTATTAATCTTACCTTCTTATAGTCATGCGTCTATCAAACTCTAATAATCTCGCTGTAGATGATTCCTACAACGTTGCTATTTGTCACCGTAGATGGCTCCAGCACCTTTTTCGTTGCCTGCTTTGATACCATGATCTTTAAGTTTTTTTAAAAAAATAAATTTTTTAATATGTTTCTTGATTATTTCTCTATCTCCATCTCAAGCTAAAAAAAATCAGATCTACAAATTTTTAGTATTTCATCTTTGTTTTTTTATTCTTGTTACCTGACAATCGATCGACCCGACCAATCTCGACCAACCACAAATTAGACCGGGGTAATGAAGCAACACGATAGGATTAGGTCGGGGGAGATGCCAGACTTTTTCTTCAGGTTGGTTGATTGGAATCCTTTAATCTCGATCCGATCGACCGATTTATACCCCTACTACTACTAAGAAGCATGTTCGCATGACATGCTCAAAAGATGGATACTTGTATAAATAAGAATTGCGATTTTGAAGCTGTTTACGAGGCATGCCCTTCCATATATTGTTTATTTTGTGTTATGATAAAAAATAAAATAGTTGATGAAATAAATTTAGTAACAAAGTATTTAGATTGTAATTTTCAGTAAGCAACACATTTAGAAATATCACAATCAAGATGACTAAATAGGCCATATAGTAATGGTAGAGTTACATGAAATTCAATAACAGTTAGGTAACACTGTTGATATATTTTAAGGTCACTTACCAAGCAATTCCAAAAAAATATCAAAACTACTAATTAGACCCGCAACATTTTCTGTGAACCGACCAGTCCTTATGGCATTTTCGTGACTAAAATGTCCTAATTTAATGCATCACTTCATAACATCATGTAATCAACTTCCCCTAATGCGGAACTAATTTAGGTAACATGCGATCAAAAAATGAAACAAAAATATTTGTTTTAATCTCAATCCGAACGTGAAACAACAAAATTATTACACATTAATTATGTGCAAATAATTATATTTAAAATAAGATATCAATCACATTTTTTGGAGTTGTTTATCGTAATGAGTATGCATGTTGCATATAACATTTATTTTTAGGCCATGTTACATGTAATACGTATTTACGATCATCTCTCTTTATTAGTGTGTTGAATGTAATATCTTAACAAATTGTTGAATTATATTTCCTGTAAAATATTACATGTAACATGAATGTGAAAACCGAAAGTAAGAAAAAAAAATAGTGGCGTTGATATCATTTTAAAGATCTTATTTATGAATATATAATTAGATTGTGAAAAAAAATGTGTACAACAATAGTTATTTTGGTTTTAATAAAATAATTTTGTTGAATATGAAAACTCTCAATCCCTATTATTTTGCATGAAAATCAAATAAATTGATTTTGTTGAATATGAAAACTCTTAATCACTGTAGAGCTAGTGACGACAAATTTGTCAATGAAAAATATGCAGATTTGAATTTAGGGACTGCACGATGCATGTAAAATGTGTTCTAGGAATTTTTTGGTTTATTATCAAATCGATGGAATTAGTCAGTAATTTGGTGTCTAATTTGGGTCCTCCCGATAATTTTTTCTTTATTTTATTGTTATAATTAAAATAAATGATTGATGATAATAATTCCAATCAAATATATGAAAGTACAAAAAATAAAATCTATAAAGTAGAAAAATAAAATATATAATTATTATGAAAAAACAAAAATAAAATCTATAACTATCGAAAGTATCAAATTAATATATATTTTGTTCTAAATAGAGTGAAAAATATCATCTATTATTTTCAACATGTATTTTAAAATTACTTAAAAATTCTTAAATTAAATATCTGTATTTATATTTGTGGTTACATATTTTTTTTCAAAATTATTTTTACATTTTATATTTCTATTAAATAGGTTGAGTTTAATTATATCAAATAGTATTACTTTTAAGTATGCAATACAAAAATGGATAGACTATTTTATTTTATTTTAAATTTTTAAGTGCAATTTGTAAGTCTACTTTGTGTATAAAAAATTTGTCTATATTGAAATATATATTATTACTATAGAAATATCAAATATCTTTCTTTTAAAAAAATAAAAAAGTGAAATTTTAATTTTAATTTTTTTTTATGAATTTTTTTTATGATTTTACTTATATATACATATGAATGATAAAAGTAAAAAAAACAAATTAACTTTGAAAGTTATAGATAATAAGCTAATAGACACACACACACACACACACACACACACACACACACACACACACATATATATATATATATATATATATATATATATATATATATATATATGTAAATAATATATATCTATAATAGGTCAAAAAGTTAACCTTTAATTTTCACAAATTTTGAAGATAAATACGTAATTTTACATATGCAAATGAATAGTAAAAAAAATCTTCATTTATATAATATGTATATAGATATAGATAGATTTTTCTTTAAATTTTGAAAAAGTGTGCCTTAAGGATAAATTGATTTGTTTTAAAAATTTTGAAGGGCACTTTGGTAATTTTACTTAGACAAATGAATAATAAACTAAATATAAGAGTACATATTAGAGTTTCTCTGTAACAATTCAAAGATAACAAGGACAATTATGTAAATCTACATAGCCAAATGAATAGTAACTAAACATTCCTTTATATAATAGATGTTGGGGGTGTAGTTGAACTCTAGATCTTCTATGAAGGAGATAAGCTAGATATCTACTAGTTTACAAGTCTTGGGATAGTTGGAGATACTATGTCGACCATCACTTCAACACTTTTGAAGCAAAAAATAGCTTCACAAATATTTAATAATATGTAACAAAATAGCACATGTTTTGCCTTAACCATATTTGCACATATTGCACCTTTAACCAAAAACTGGCGGGGCTAGTTTATTATTTTTTGGTGGGATTTAGTTTATTAATATATTTTATTTTATTAGGGTTGTGTTAGATTAATTGCTTAATTTTCAATTAAAATACTCAATCAAATATATTCATTAGATTCAAATTACAAGAAAAAATAAAATAAAATATATAAAATGAATTGAAATTCAAACTAAATAAAAAATAATATTATTAAAAATTTAAAAATGAAAACATAATAGATTTAAAAAAATATAAAGAAATAAATTTATTTTTTAATTTTAATACAAAAATACATTTAAAAAATGGAACACCGTTTTTGTCACAACTGCTGGAGTACTCACCAAATTAATGTGTGGCGTAATACTGTTGGTGTGCAATACTAGGTAAATGGCACAACAAATTTGGTCAAGCTATTGGAGATGCTCTTAGTAGAAGAGAAAACAATTTTGGGACCCAAGTTATCTAATATCTAATCTAATAGAAAAAGTAAAAAATGGAATATTAAACTTGAAGAAAAATATGAACTTCGTAATGCTCAATTCTTTGGTCTACTCATCCTACCTAGAAAACAACGAACTCCACACTTGAGACCTCCGCCTCAATAAGAAATCTCCACGTGTATGCTGACCGGACCAACTGCGAGTGTTAACTAAATTTAGGCACCAACATTATGAAATTCGAGAAAGTTGCTTATTACATGCAATAAAAACGTTTTTGGAGGATCTTGGTTTTGAAATAGATACAAAGTATTAATTACGAATCATGAGTTGCAAAACTAATACCAAAATCTATTTTTTGTTCATATAATGATGAAAACTAGTGTGGATTGAATTGTTAAATGAAACATGATTTGGGCAGTCGATCGAATGTGCTGTTTCAGGATGTAGTTTGATCCGAGTATTAAATCCAAAAGTAGCCATTTTTTTGTTAGGATTTGAGAGAGATTTAAGGGATATTCTCTATATTTAAGATATGGTTCATATACTAATTAAATCCTTTTAATATGGTTAATTAAATATTAATGTTTCTCAATTTGGTACTTGTAAATACGACATTTTGACCGTCCCGCAAAAATAAAATAATTATGCTTCATTTTATAGCGGAATTTGTTTTATTTAATTTTGTTTTATTTCATTTGTTCAAAAAAAAAGGGGGGGGGAGAGAAAAGAAAAATAAAATAAAGAAAAGGGTGTGAAATTGGAAGAAGAAAGAAGTGGAGTTTTGAAATTGAAAAGAGTGCAAAATAAGGAGGGAGTAAATTGAAATTAGAGAAACTTGTGGGACCTCTTTTGGGGTCCAAACCGTGAGAGAAGAAAAAGAGCAAGAGAGGCGAAGGTAGGCATGGGGCCCACCTGCCCACTGCCTGCACGGCACCAGATAAAGAGAGAGAGAGAAGAGAAAGAGAGAGGGGCGGCAGGGCCCCACCCCTCTCTCCTTCTGCCACATGTCGTCGGCTTAAAAGAGGCGGAATGGGCGCATGTTCCTCACGTGCCCGAAGCCCTAAAGTATTTTTTACCTTTTTTTTTTCCAATTTTACCCTTTCCCAATCTAATTGGGATTGGGTTTGGCGGTCAGACCTAATTTTTAGGGTTTCCTAAAGTATTTTTCACGCCCGATCTTCTCCTATAAATAGGACCCTCATTTTCCCACTTTATTCATTCAAAAAATTGAGAGGAGTCACCCCCTTTAGAAGAGTGATTCTCAAAGCCTTTTCGGGAAGCCGTCTGTGAGAGAGGAAAATACGGGTATCGAGATTCTTGGCCTAGAACAAGTATATTTTTTTAAATTTTAATTCTTCTTTCAGTTTATTTTATTATTTTCGCAATTTAAATTTCTTCAAGTTTTATTTATTTATTTATGTATTATCGTCCGATGATCCGATAAGAACATCAGGGTGGGTTTCTCGTGCTTAAACTTAATCTCCGATCGTTAGGTGAATGACGTTTTCATTATTTATTTTATTTTGTTTTGTTTTGTTTACAAATTCATATACACAAAAAATAAAGTCGTCCGATGATCCGATGAAAACGTCGGGGTGAGTTTCTTGTGCTTAAACCTAACCCCCGATCGTTAGGTGAATGATGTTTTTGTTGTTTATTTTTTTGTATTTTCTTTCTTTATTTTTATTCTTGTTATCAAAACCCTAAAAAAAATAAAAAATAAAAAAATAATAAAATCTTTTATTTGTAGAAATTAATCCTTACGAACTTTAAAGTGAATCTGACGATTCGATAAATCGTGGGAGAGTTTTCCGTGACCTCGTTTCCATTCCCCGACTCGAGTGTAATTTTGAAATGAATGATTTTAGGAAATATCTTCCCTCGATAAATTTTTCATGGGATTTATTTTAAAGTATCTAAAAGATTAATTTCAACTAAATTACTTTCGCGAACCTCTTTCGATTATCTTATCCATAGAATTTGAGAGAATTTCAAAACGGGATTTCTTTAAATTAATCAGGCAAACTCAAAGTAGATTTTCTTTGTATCCACTTTGTATGTTTATTTCTCGTATCATTTAGACGGCATGTTTAGAACACTTTCACCACTCACATTTTTCATACATAGTTATTTTTTTATTTTTTTTTATTTTTTTTCCGAATCCACGCTACTTTTTTACATCTAGTCATGACATGTGCATTACTTATATTTCTTAATTAAATCATTGTCATGCATAATTACATTAATTCACGTAGTGTCCCCTATTCGATTCTCATATTCATATTAGTTTGCATCAACATATTTAAATTAAATCATTTAGTTTTTTTTAGTCACTTTTGCATAAAAAATAAAACTCATTTAGATGTTAGTTTTGCATTCATATTTTCAAATCTCATTCATCTATTTTAGTTTACCTATTTAAATTAAAGAAATATCTCGGAAACATACATAAACCCCCCGGGGACCATCCTTATCGAATCTTTAATATTCGATAAGAGGTTATACCGGGGAAACATTTCAAAAATTCAAAAACTTGTTCCACCTTATTTGTGAAAATACCAAAAATATTTTATAAGAAGGGAATGATTTCAAAATAAAATAAAACATTCGGACTAAACTAATTGAACTTAATTGGACATAAGGTACCATTTTCGGACAGGCGTCTTGGAGTGCCTAACACCTTCCCCGAGCATAACCGACCCCCGAGCCTTTAAGTGAATCTTTGGTTTGATCGTATTTTTTGGAGTCAATTTTTTTACTTAGGCCTTTTAAATTGTTTTCTAAAAAATTGGTGACCTAGCACACTATTTAAACCCAATGCTAGGTGGCGACTCCTTATTTTTTTAAAAACGGCCTAAGTATATTTCTTGAGAAAATCGGCGCTTTAAAAACCCTTCTTTCCTATATCTTATTATTTATTATTTATTATTTTTTTCCTTTTTGAAAAATCGGGGCGTGTCCGTATTTGAAATAGATTCTATACTTATTTATTTTGATTGAGAAAAACTTTGGGGGTTTAATTGGAAGATTTAAAAAATGTTTTTAAGTAAAATTGAACCTAAATGAAGTCCTTATGTTATAAGGGGTCTATAAGAGCTTTTTATTGTCATGACACTTGTAAACTAGCCGTTAGAAGGTTGATTACATATTTCTTTAAATAGACCTACGAATTTTATTAGAAAAACTAATTATTCTAAGAGAGTTAATCATTCTATATCATTTTGAGAAAGCTTTTATAAGAGTTAGTATTATTCGATATTGTGAGCTTTTCTAAGAGTGATTCTGTGAATTAATTGCGATCTATTCTTGCTGATACCGGATTTGAAGTTATACTGTTCTAATCATTAATTCTGTAGATTTCGGGTGAGATCTTTCCATATTGTTTATTGTTTATTATTTTATTTTGAAAATTAATCTTAGAAATTGTTTTTAATTTTTGAAGAAAATATTCTTTCAAACAATTTCTTGAATCTGATTACGTACTCCAATTTGTTACCCATATTATTGTTAAAATTAGATTTCTATATCTCACATATATCTATCACTAGTTGGGATATTAATTGAGTTTTTATTTATCTGGGGTAGTAGAAGCTCCGAGTGAAATTTATTACTTATCAATTTGTATATTGGTAAGTTGTGACGGATTAAATATCATTGGGGATATTTAATCAAGGATAGCTGAGTTTCAGTCTCTTCTTGTAAAGAGATTGAGGTAGTGATTATTTCTGGATAAGAATTGTGTTTTTTGAGTAATTTTGTAACGGTTCAATTCTTACTGGGTGAAAAGATATTTGAAGTGTTTTGGTGAGATTTTGGTTCTTGAGCCTTAGTGTTAAAAAGAATTAAATTATTCTTTAGCCTGTAAAAAGTAAAGATTCTTCCTTAACCTGAGAAAAAGAAATTGTAAAGGTTGATTCTGAGTCTATAAAAGAATCGGTGTGCGGGTTTGGTTCCTACCTTTAAAGGAATCTTAGTTTTAGTGGGTGCGACCTCCGTGGAGCACGGGGGACTGGATTAGCCAAGAGTAACTTGGTGAATCAGTATAAATCTTTTGTGTGCTGCATTATTATTTTGGTTATTTTTGTTATTTGAGTGTGCACTAGATTTATTATAATTCCGCTGTGGTACAAAGATAGTAATTAATTTAGGCATAAAATTAATTATTTAATTTATTCAAGTATATTCTGATAATATTTTTAATTACCCAATTCACCCCCTTCTTGGGTATTCTACTGGGTCAAACACTAATGTAACCCTTGATTGAAAATCATAAATTAAAACAATTAAAATTAACTGAAAAGTACCTGTACTTTTCGGGTAGACAAAACCTAAAAGCAACACAATTTCTTACCCTATTGCTAAAAATTATCCAATTATCTCAATCTCGGGTAAATCTCTCACTCGTTGTATTAAAACCAAAATTAAAATAATCTATCACTAACTCAGTTAAAACCAACAAATAATTTATTATGACCTCTATTTCAATTTGTTTAGTACTATTGAATATTTTTTCACGAAATTGGACATAATGAATTACTTTGGGGATATTTTTATTATTACTTGCATTCCTCTCTCGTTTTGTTGCAATAAGAAGTTAATTTTCTCCCCAAACCTATTCTTTTACTCATACATCTCATAATTATTGGGAATGAAAAATTATACCTAATATTTCAATGGAAGTTCAATTAAAATTCTTATATATTAATATAAGCCCATTTTAATTTTTATGAATCTTATATTAAATAATGGATAATAAAAAAATTTATCGCTATATTTAATTAAATTCAATTGAAGTTCTTAAGTTTTTATATAAATCTCTTTTGACTTTTATAAATCTTGTATTACGTTATGAAAAACAAATATAAAAAATTTATCCATGTATTTCAATCCAAATTCCATCAATATTCTTAATTTTTTCTATGGACTTCTCTTGATTTTTATAAATCTTGTATTATATTTTTAAGAATATTTTATTAAAATATAGGGGTAAAAAAATATATTCTCCATAATTATGTGATTTATTAGTGCAAAAATAAATTTGGGACAAAAATTACTTCTTATAACTTCAAAAGGAGATAGGGACACGAAAAATTATAAAAATATCCCCAAATTAATGGAATATGTCCAATTTTGTAATAAAAATTTTGATTGGACCAAAGTGAATATGAATTACAATATAAGGGATCAAATGTGCTATCTCTAAAAATCTCATGATCTTTTAAAACTCCACCCATACTTAAATGAGGGAAATTGAAAAAAAATTCCTATACTAATGACATTTCATTTTATTTAATTAAGAAAATTTGTGATTTGATCAAATTGAAATAAAAATGAAACTTCATTGAGTAAATGTGCAACTTTGTAAAACTTAGGAACCATATAAACACTTATCCCAAACTTTAGGGATCAAAAGTACAATTTTTGCTTAAATCTATATTGACAGTTACCTTTAATTTCTACATTTTTCATAATTAATATCCAATAATTAAATAAAAACCAAATACTTTCTATAAACAACTCTTAATAAATTAAAGAGTAAATATATTTTTCATCAACATTAAATTTAATGAGTATTTTTGTAAATAGTCTTTAAAATGTAGATATAAATTTTGTAGGCCTAAATATATATCGTTCTGATATATATACTTGAACGAAAGCTGCAAATTTATGTGGTGGATCTATTAAGATATGCTACACAGATCTGTATTCCACAGATTTATCTTTCTAAAGAGAAAGAGAGAAAATGAGGATGAGTAGAATGGAGTATTAGAGGGGACCAACGAGGTAGGAAAGTAGCGGTTGGGGAACCAGGGGTTGGGGGTTAGGAAATATGAGAGAGAGAGAGAGAGAGAGAGAGAAATCTTATGGTTGGCACTCGCCAGAGAAGAAAGAGAAGGGATGAGGAGGAAAAATGAGAAAATTATAAAAAAAAATTAAAGAAATATATGTGTTGGTATATTTTAATATAATATAATATGATTGTTATTAATTTATTTATTTTGGAGTTTCATAAGTTATGGAGCTAAAGAGTTTCCCACTATCTTAGTGGGTTAGTGCTCCATTTATGGTGTCATTTCATGTTTTTATAACTTTCAAGACTTAGTATTTTGTAACATTTTTCATTTATTTTGTGTATTTAATCTTTTGTGTTTTGAAAACCTATAAATATGTCCTCCTACCAGCTTTCTATATCATTCATATTTTCATATATGCAAATTTTATATTGGGAAAAGAAAGACGTTCTCTTGGTGAAGTTTTGGATTCTATTACTTGTTCAAAGTTAGTGTGAACCAAATGACTAAGCCGAGCTGCTGTATCCTGAAAGAGAGAAGTCAAAGATAAATTCTATTGCACCCGTCTCAAGGCGTTGACAACTACAAAGTGCATGACTTTCCTTAAAGAGAGCGAGATTTTTGTGCCTCAGTCTGATATTAGTTTGTATGTTTCTCGAATTATTTGTATTTTGTCTAACAATTTTAAGGAGATTCAATCATGTTGCCGATGATTGAGAAAGCTAGCGAACGTGTCGGAGATCTCAACAAGTTTTTCCACTTCAAGGGAATCCATTTCAAGAGATGGAAAGACAAGTTTCATTTTTATCTAAGTCTTCTCAAAGTTGCCAATGTTCTTACCGAGAACAATTCAGTCAAAGTTTCTACTGACAACATGACTGACAGGAAAAGTACATTCATCAGGATAAGGAATTAAGTACACCGATGACAAGGAAAAGTACACTCATCTTGAATTTTCTTACATATGGATTTTATGATTATCATGTCATTACTTATAAAATTTCCAAAAAAAAAAAAGATAGAAAAGCCTTGCAAAACATATATGATACCAAAGAGGTAGGTGCAAAGAAATAAGCCGCAAGTCGATTTTATTAATTTTAAATGGTGGATAACAAGTTCGTTGTGGAGTAATCTCAAGATATTCAAATGATCGTAGTAGAAGTGAGATATGAAGGCAGTAAGATTGGAGATAATCTTATTATGGCTAGAATAATTGATAAATTGCCACCGTTATGGAGAGAGTTTCAAAAATCTATGCGTCACAAGAAAAAAAAGATTTCACTAGGGACGTTAATTACAAAATCCGTTTAGAAGAAGAAACCTGAGGTCAAGATGCTCTTATAATACATAAAGGCAACGATGATTCCATTATAAAGGTAAATCTTATTTCTTCTAATAATAATTTGCGCAAAAAATTATCCTCTTGGAAAAAGTCATTTGAAGCCAAAAAAGAAACATATGAAATATTTTACTAAGCCTCAAAACAAGAGTAACATGAACTTGAACCAAATACCCTCTTCACCAAATCAATTTATTGTTTGTTTTGCCTATGGAAAAAATGAGCATATTGCTAGAGTTTGTAAATCTTGAAAACTTCAGTTTATTCCAAAAGCTAACATTACCGTCGAGCCATTTGTGGCAATGATTACATATATTAATATGGTTCAATTTCTAGAAGGGTAGTGGGCAGACTTTGATGCTAATAGAGATGCTTGGTGATTGGTTCGAAAAATATGCTCTATTTAATGGGGGAAAAAAACAATAATACTTGGTGATTGTAGTAAAACCAAGATACTTGAGGTTGGTGAGATTGATCTTAAATTTAATTATGGACGTGTGTTTACTTTAGGAGATATTTTATATACTCCATCCATGAGGAAAAAATTAATATCAAGTTTCTTACTCAATAAAGTTGGCTTCAAACAAATTTTGGAGTCTGATCAATATATTATCATAAAAAACGAGATATTTGTAGGAAAATGATATGCTTGTAATAGTATGTTTAAACTGAACATTGAGAATAATAAAACTTCAATGAGTTTTATTTATATGTTGTCTTCAATGATTTTTTGTCAAGGCCGATTATATTATATTAATAGTATATATGTGATAATTATGAGTAGCTTAGGATTATTGTTAAGACTAACGAAATTTTTTGAAAAATGTGAAGTGTGTAGTCAAACAAAAATTGCTAAAATTCCTCATAAAAATATGTAAAGAAATACTAAATTATTAGCGGTAATTCACTTTGATCTTTGTCAATTTGAAAGAATTTTAACTCGTGGAGAAAATAGACATTTTATCTCTTTTATTAATGATTGTTTATCTGTTAAAAAATAAAATGATACTTTTAAAAAATTTATTGATTTTCTTCATGATGCTGAAAATCAATTCAGTAGAAAAATAAAGAGAATTACAAGTGATAGAGGCTGAGAATGTGTGAATAATGATTACTCACTTGTTGCACAGTGTTTGAGAATAATTCATAAGACTATTCCTTCATACTCACCTGCATCAAATGGTGTGACGGAAAGAAAAAATCGAACTTTAATTGATTTAACAAATGTCATGCAAATTAATGCTGGTATACCCAAAATCTTTGGGTGAAGCATATTTAACTATATATCATGTTATAAACATGGTGCCACCTGATAAAAATAAAATACTCATTTTGAGCTATGGAAGGGGCATAAACCAAATTTTGGATATTTTAGAGTTTGGGGTTGTTTGGGATTTGTTAGGTTAACAGACCTTAAAAGGCCTAATTGGGTGCCAAATCTACCATTTGTATTTTTCTTGGATATACGGTAAATAATATAGCTTATTGATTTTTGGATATTGAAAATAATATTTTCATTGAATCTGGTGATGCTATTTTTCATGAAGAAAATTTTTCTTTAGAATCTAAATATATTGAGGGTAAAGTAAATGTGAAAAATATTTTATCTAATTCTAGTTCTTTTATTTCGATTTTACAAAACAAAAATTATTTTGAAATTGAGTTAAGAAGGAGTAAGGAGCTAGAGTTGAAAAAGATTTTAGCCCTAATTTTTATGTTTTTAATACTGAGAAAAATTCAATTACTTTTCAAAAAATTTTTTCATCACCAGACGCAATTTTTTGGAAAGAGGCTGTAAATGATGAGATTGAGTCACTAATTTCTAACAAGACTTATAAATTAGTTGATTTATCACCGAGTTTTAAAACTATAGGGTGTAATGGGTTCTTAAAAAAAATAAAATTAAGCCTAATTGTTCCATAGATAAGTTTAAAGTTAGACTTGTTGCTAAAATCTTTAAATAAAAAGAAAATTTGAATTTCTTTGATAATTTTTCTCCAATTACAAGAGTTACATCCATTAGATTATTAATTTCTATTGCTGCAATTTTCAATCTAGAGATTCATCAAATGGATGTAAAAATTGCATTTCTAAATGAATATCTAGATGAAGAAATTTATATGGATTGACTCGAAGGTTTTATTGAGCCCAGACAAGAAAACAAAGTGTACATAAATTAAATAAATCACTACAAGCTCCTAAACAATAGTATGCAAAATTTGATTCTTGTATGATTGGAAATGGTTTTAAGTCTAATGAGCATGATAAGTGCATCTATTTTAAATCTTGGAATAATTCACATGTTTTGGTTATTCTCTATGTTGATAATCTTTTAATATTTGGCTCTAATTTACATATAATAGCTAAAACAAAAAAATATGCTTGGAAGTCATTTTGATATAAAAGATCTTGGTGAGGTTAATTTTATTTTGGGAATAAAAATTACAAAAACAAGTGATGGTATTTTTCTTGATTAGTCACATTACATTGACAAAATTTTGAAAAATTTTAATTTTTATAATTGCAAGCATGTTGCTACTTCATTTGATTTTAGCATACATTTATTTATTGTTGAAAATGATTCTGATGTAATTAATCAAAAGGAATAAGCCAGTGTGATAAGTAGCTTGCGATATACGACTGATTGCATTAGACCTGACATTGTATATGCAGTTAGAGTATTTAGCAGGTTTACTAGCAAACCAAGTAAAGAACATTGGTGTACCATTGAGCAAATACTGAAATATTTATCCAACACTTGAAGGTTTTAGTGATGCAGAATGGAATACAATGACAGATGATTCTCTTTCTACCATTTGTTATGTTTTTATATTAGGTGGTGGTGTTAGATGTTGGAAGTCTAAAAATCAAACTCTCATTGTTAATTCAATAATAGAGATTGAGCTCATAACTCTAGCTTCTTCAAGTGAGGAAGCGAATTGGTTAAGAGATTTATTACATGAAGTCTTACTTTGGGAATAACCAATTTCGCCTATTTTAATACATTGTGATAACACTGCAACAATTAGTAGAATAAAAAATTGTTATTATAATGGAAAATTCAGACTTATAAGGAGAAAGCACAATATTATAATATCTTATATCAGTAATGGGGTTATTCATGTGGATTATATTAAATCTTGTGAAAATCTTGCATATCCACTGACAAAGGCCTTGACTAGAGAATATGTTTGGAATACATAGAGGGCGATGGATTTAAAGCCCATACTAATTAATAATTTACTTATGAGGATGTCCAACCTAGGGACTAGGGTCCTGAGAACTAGGTTCAATGGGAAAAAAAATCATAAGAAAATTTGAAAATTGCTCTATTTTATTTTGATCCATCCTTATGGTGTGAGTGCATTTATCCTGTAATGATTGGAAGGTTGAGTTTTATGAACTCTTAATGAATTCTGTATCTCTTATGAGTAGGATATCGTAATTACAGAAGTACCCTTGACATATATCACCTATATAAGTATGGAAGTGGGTCACTTTCTATGAGAATTAGGATATTCTCAAAAACACTTATAAAAATTGGGATAGCATAAGGTTGTAATGTGCTATGTAATAAAACTCATGTTAACACCTAGAATATCATGCTTGGATAGTGGTACTTTCTTTCTCTTAAGAAGTCATAGTTCAAGTCTGAAACTACTTTTGACTCTGGAATAGAGATTGTTGCTTCACTAAGTGAAGGTTCAATACAAAAGCACACTATCATTATGTATGTTGATCTATATTTACCCGATAATTTTATTTTATATTAAAATGAGTGGAAGAATGTTGGTACATTTTAATATAATGTAATATATATTATTAATTTATTTATTTTGGAGTTTCATAAGTTATAGAACTAAAAAATCTCTCACTATCTTAGTGGGTTAGTGCTCAATTTATGGTATCATTTCATATTCTTGTAACATTCAAGACCTTTAGTATTTTGTAACATTTTTCATTTAATTTGTGTGTTTTGGGAGACTATAAATAGGTCATCCTATAAGCTTTGTGTATCATTTATATTTTTATATATACGTACTTCATATTGGGCAAGGAAAGATGTTCTCTTGGTAAAGTTTTGATTTCTACTACTTATACAAAGTTAGTGTGAACCAAACGTCTAAATCAAGTTTTTGTATCCTGGATGGAACAAGTCAAAGATAAATTATGTTGCACCAATCTTGAGGCATTGCCAACAGCAGAGAGCTTTAATCTCCTTAAAGAGAGTGAGATATCCGTTCCTCAGTTCGATATTGGTTTGTATTTTCTCGAATTATTTGTATTTTCTCCAACAATATGTGTTAGTATAAAGGATAAAATAGTAATTGGATTAAATATTTTTTAAGGCAAATAGGGATGGCAAAAGGGGGTGTACATTTAGAAACAACCACGGAAATATCTTAACCTGTAACAATTTTGGCCCAATTGTTGAGGGTTGAATTATCAAATATAACATATTTTTGTAATGAAACATATAGGTAGTTGATAATATTGAATGTGTTGATCCTAAGATTTTGATGGACAATTAAATGTTGATATTTTTTGTGGAACTAACAAGTTTATTGAGTGTTGCAGTGTAAAAGTTCCATTGACGATTTAATCATGAAGAAATTGTTGAAGATGGTTAAGGATGCAAGAGACTGATAAAGAGACAAGTATTAAGAGACCGAAGATTTTGAAGAATCTAGGTGAAAACAACTCAGATTAATTTTTACTCTTAATGTATCTCGATTAGGATCATACACGACACAAAAAATGATTTTATGTTTATGTGTGTTTTTATTAGGATCATAATTAGTTAACATATTTACTTTAATGTGAAATTGAAGAAGAAATATTGACATAAGAAATATTAGTGCTTAAAATGATTAATAGTGTCAATTAAGTTAACCGATAAAAGAAATTGGTTAAAAGGACAAAAACGTCGAAGGTTGGAGTTAAAATGAACTAAGAAAGAAGTAATTCCGGTACTGATCGATCGACTAGCCTGGGAGGATCGGTCAATTGATGGGTGAAGTCTGGAAAATGGTAAAGTCTCTAGATCGATCGATCAATCAACCAAGAGGGATCGGTCAACCTATGTAACTCTCTGAATTGATCAATCGATAGGTCATGGAGAATCAGTCGATAGACCCTGGCCGAGAAATGGCCTGGGGAGTATCTTGAATTAATCATCCAACAGATCTATGGAGTATCGGTCGATCGATGAGTGAGTATTTTTTGCTTGGGCTACAACCTGAATTAATCGGTCAACTTATGGACTTTGGTCGGTCAACCGATGGCTCTGTTTTAAGATTTCGTGAATTTGATTAAAAAATAAATAAAAATAGCCGTTACTAGCCGTTTTTTGGTTAAAATCTGATAGATATCTTAGGGATTTGATGATATTATAGATAGATGGTTGTTATTTTGATATCCCTAAAGATATGGTATATATATTTTAAGTATTTATCAAATTGGTACATTTAATTCTTTCTATCCTATTAATTTGAGTTTAAGAAATATTTGAGGGACTAAATTGAATGATTTAAAAACAATAATTAAGTGTGTTGATCCTAAGATTTTAATAGACAATTAAAGGTTGATATTTTTTGTGGAACTAACGGTTTGATTAAGTGTTTCAGTTTATTAGTTCCTGATGAAGAAGATATGTTGATAAAGATGATGAAGAATTAAGAGGTTGAAGAATTTGAAGAATTTAGGGAATAATAACTCAGGTTAAAATTTTAACTCTTCATATCCCAATTAGGATCACACACGACACAAAAAGATTTTTAAATGATTTTGGTTTTTAATAGGATCCTAATTAGCTAAATTATTTGCTCCTATATGTAATTGAAAAAGAAATATTTATAATTGATTAAAATTGGATTTAAGTATTTAGTGGAGCTAATTAAGAAAAGAAATTGGTTAAAGGGACGAAAACGTCAATAAAAATGAATTAAAAACGAGTTTAGAAAAGTGATCGAGCATCCGTAAGTCGACTAGACAACGAAGGAAAACTCTCTGTATCTTTCAGTCGACAGGTAGGTCGACCTGTAATTAAGAATGAACTCTCTGTATCTATAAGTCGATAGAACGGTTGACCTGTGAAGAAAAATAGAACTCTCTGAATCTCTAAGTCGACAGATAGGTCGACCGATGGGGCACAGAATCTTTGCCTTGGCTACATCCTAAATCAAGTAGTCAACTGTTGATCTTGGTCAGTCGACTGAAGTGTCTGTTTCAGGATATTATGGAATTCTGAATTTAAATATGAAAGTAGCTGTTACTAGCCGATTTTTTGTTAGGATTCATGAGAGATTTTAGGGATTTAATTTGATTTGAGATATGCTACACATATTATGTTATCTCTATTAATTTGGTTCATTAAGTTTGAATATTTCTCAATTCGGTACATATAATTGTTTCTATTTTATTTAATTGTGATTGATAAATATTTGGGGGACTTAATTGAGAAGTTTAATAGCTATAATTAAGTTAATTAAACCAAAATGAAGTCTTAATGATATAAGGGGTCTAAGAGAGCAATTAAGTGTCATGATAAATGGGAACTAGCCATTAGAGAGTTGTTTTTATTCCCATATATAAATACCTGCGTTTTTTCATATCATTTAAGAGATATTAAGAGATCAAAAGATCATATTGAGCTGTTCTAAGAGAAATCATACTGAGTTTTTATGAGAGTTTTTCTAAGAGACATTCTTGATAATCATTGCTGCTATCGAATCTGAAGTAATATCGCTCTAATTATTTTTCGCTAGATTCCGGGTGAGGTTTTTTCAAATTACTTTCTATATTGTATTGCTTGATTAATTTTTGGAATTTGATCTTTAGAAATTATTTTCTGATTTTTTATTGAAAAAATATTTTATAAACAATTTTTTGAATCTGATTACGTGCTCAATTATGTGTTACCCAATTTTTGTTTAAAATCAGATTTTGAGTATCTCACATTTCTATCACTAGTTTTGGGATATTAATTGAGTTTTAATTTATTTGGGGTGGTAGAAGCTCCGAGTGAGAAAAATTACTTATCAATTTTTAATTAGTAAGTTGAGTGACGGATTAAATACTGTTGGGGGTATTTAATCTAAGGGTAGCTGGATTTCAGTCTCTTCCTGTAAAGAGATTGAGATAGTAATTCTTCCTGAATTGAATTGATTTGTGAGTGAATTGTAACGGTTCAATCCTTACCGGGTAAAAGGATATTTGGAGTGATTGTGAGGTTTTGATTCTTTTGCCTTTGTGTTAAAAAGAATTAGGTTATTCTTGAGCCTGTAAAAAGTAGAGGTTATTCCTTAGTCTGTGAAAAGAAAATTTTGTAAAGGTTGATTCTGAGCCTGTAAAAGAATCTTTGTGAGGTTTTGATTCTTTATCTTTTATTTTAAAAAGAATTAGGTTATTCTTGAACTTGTAAAAAGTAGAAGTTATTTTTTAGCATGTGAAAATGAAATTTTGTAAAGGTTGATTCTGAGCTTGTAAAAGAATCTTTGTGAGAGTTTAGTTCTTACCTTTAAAGGAATCTTGACTTTAGTGAGTATGACTCTCCGTGGGGCTTGAAAGACTGGATTAGTTAAGAGTAGCTTGGTGAACCAATATAAATTTCTAGTGTACTGCAATATTTACTTTATTTATTTTTTTTGTTTAGTGTGCACCTAATTGATTTTATATTTTCGTTGTGATATAAAGATAATAATTAATTTAGGATTAAAATTAATTATTTGAGTTATTAAAGTATTTTTTCTCTGATATTTTTTTAGTTACCCAATTTACCTCCCTTCTTGGGTATTTCATTGAGCCAACAAAGTAAATTGAACCAGGATTGAGTTATATCGATATAAACGGTCTATAAGAGCAATTAAGTGTTATGATATGTGAAAACTAGGCGTTGGAGAGCCTATTTCAAATCCTAATATATAGACCTGCGTTTTTTGGATCTAAAAAAAATTCAATTAATCAATTTTCAAGAGGTATTCAATTCCTGAGCTTTCTAAGAGTGATTATTCTGAAATTATACTGAGAGTATTATATTGAGATATTATCGTAAGATCATTCTGGTGTTGGAATTCGTGAGTTAAAGCGCTAATTCATTTGACGTCACCGATTTGAGTTGACTAGCGATTTGATTTGCATTCTTTCAGTATTTTTCTGGTGAGATCATTCCAAGCTTATTTTTATTGAGTTTATTATTATTATTGATTTCTTGATAATTCTTCCTGATTAGAATTAGTTTGTGTGATTTGTAACGGTTTCATGCTTGCCGGTAAAAAAGATACTTGGAGTATTTTTGGTGAGGTTTAATTCTTAGCTTAAGGTATAAAAGAATTAGGTTTGATCCTTAGCCTGTGAAATAATTAGGTTAATCTTGAGCCTAAAAAAAGATAAGGTTATTCCTGAGCCTATGAAAAAGGATTGTAAAGGTTGATTCTGAGCCTGTGAAAAGAATCAGTGTAAGGGTTTAGTTCCTACCTAGGAAATGAAACTTGAGTTTAGTGGGTGCAAATCTCCGTGGGATTCAGAGGACTGGATTAGCCAAGAGTAGTTTGGTGAACCAAGATATATCCTTGTATATTGCTTTGTTTAATTTATTTAATTTTTGTTATTTGGGTGTGCACCTAGTTAATAACACTTATCCGCTGCGATAAAAAGATAAATAATTGATTTAGGATTAAATTAACTATTTAATTAATTAAGTGTTAAAAGATAAAAATTTGATTTTAAATTTATAACTACCCAATTCACCCCCTCTTCGGTAGATCACTGGGCCAACAGAATGTATCAAAACGTAGTTCTAAACACTATCATTAATCATGAACACTTTTGTTTTTTTAAATGGGGGGTTTAGTTGTTGGTTGTAACATGGTTTTTATACTAAAACCCTTAAGTAGTTGATGATATTAAATATATATGTGTGTGTGTGTGTGTGTGTGTGTGTTAAATTCAATACTCTTCAAAATAAATAGTTTAAATGGCAACGTTATAAAAATATGATTGAATTCATAAAAGAGATTTTGTAGACTATCTGAATGAATCTTATATGTAATACTAAAAGTGGAATCATTCTCTTGTGAATGAATAAGAGTAAAACATTTATCATCTTCTCAATCCTATTCTCCAATCCAAATAAAGGGTTACGATTAATTCTCAAAATTTGCCTCTTCATCTAACCTACCAAATTCAACAGTCACCATTAATTCTCTTCACTAATCCTATCATATTCCTATATAAGACTTAATAGTCAAACTGTTAGCAATCTTTTCAATATTCTAATATTAATCCATTCCACTACTAATATTATATTAATTCCTTTTGACTCCTAACATTATAATCCTATTAGGAGAATGACTATTTCAAGCATTTTGGTGAAACCTATATTTTTTTATTTTTATTTTTATTTTTTATATATCAAATAATGAGTGTGTACTCATTTTTATTTTTTTTTTAATTTTTTTTGTTAGATTTAATTCTTTTCTCTAAATAGTGCACAAATATATGATTAATTTCTATAGTGCACATTTTAAATTACTTAAAAAATAATTGTGATTAAAAAAATATTTTCAACCAAAAATAAATCAAATACGATATAAATTAATTAGGTTGGAGAATGTCATTTTCAAGCATTTTGGTGAACTCTTATATTTTATTTTATTTTTGTATTTTATATATCAAATAATGAGTGTGCTACTCAATTCCTTTTTTTCTTTTTTTTCTTTTAGTAATATATTATTTTTTTTAATCAATGCACAAATATATGATTAATTTTCCTGGTGCACATTTTGAATTAATTAAAAAAATATCTGCAATTGAAAAAATATTTTCAACCAAAAAGAAATTAAATATGATATAAATTAATTAAATTAAAATTCATTAGACTTGTAAAAATTTGATAAAATTAATCCTAATTTATGGTTATTTGTTTGTTAGTTTAAGTATATTAGTAAAAGTTAATTTGTTGAAATATTATTTCACTTTTTATGATTATTTATGTAATTTTTAATTGTCTATTTATTTTCAATATTTATAAAATATCATTACTCAATAAAATTTATGCCTCTACTCTTGGATATTGCTACCAAAGTAACCAAATAATATGTATGTATTTCATGCTTTAATATTAAAAAATTATTATAATTTTTTTTAAGCCCGTGTAGTGCGCGGGTCTAAACTAGTAATGTTTAAATATGGAAGAAAAATACACCTCTTGCTTCGTAATGAAAATATGCTAATGGTTAGTAAATTTAAAATTTATAGGGAGCATAAACAAAAATATCTTAATAGCTATTAAATTTTGAAATTTTAGGCGGTATGACCATTAGAGGAAAAATGTGAAATTTCAGGGCTAAAAAGAAATCATAATTTAATTTAAAAATTTTGAAATCTCAATATCACAAAGTACAAGTAAATAGTTCTTTTTGTGATTTATAATTTTCAGATGTACAATTAATATAATAGTTGAACCCACATCCTAAAATGGCATAAAATGAAACAAACGGTCAATTTTGAACAAAAAAAAAAAAAAAAGGGTTAGAAGACAAAAGTGAATTCCAACTTCATAAAATATGAAAATAAATAAAATAAAAAATGATTATCTTTATGGATAAAATAATTTGCTAGAAAAATTGTACCAATAATTTAAGAGTAGTGTTTTGGGATAAAATTTAAAACTAAAACGAGGACCAAATTGTAAGGTCTCGATTACTATTTTTGTTTCCTAATTTATGTTTTCGTTCCAAAATTTTTAGGTTTAATATATAAAAATGTATTTTGTAAACACATTTCTATTTCCAAAATTTTGAGTTTAATTTAGGAGTAAATTCTGAATTTCTCAATGTAAGCCTAAAGATCTACCCAAGGAGGATGAATTGGGTAGTTATAAAATTGAAACAAATAACTTTAAAAAATCAAACCACTTCAATTTCCCTAATTAGTTTTTATCTTGATATTTAGAGAAAATGAGTTTTAACTAAGTACAAAACCAAACATGTAAGGATAAAGAAATTGACACAAATATCTATAGAGGTACAACAAGCTACTCTTACCTACGTCATTTCCCCTGAGCTCTCGCAGGAAATTCGCAATCCACTAATGTCGATCGCTTTCCCAGGTAGGAACCAAACCTTTGCAATCCTTTTCACAGGTACAAAATTAACCTAATTCTTTTCAGGCTCATAATCAACCAATTTTTTTTCCAAATCGCACGATTAATCTAATTCTTTCCACAAACTCCTAATTAAACCTATCATTTTACTAGGCGCAGGATTAACCCTAATTAGGCAACATTCTTTTATCCCTAGTCTACACTCACTTAGACCAGGTACAATTAAGCCTAAACTACAATTCACAAATATAAAAAAATTAACAAGTTTATTCTCACACGAGCTTTTACCACCTTAATTTAAATTTAAATTCAATTAATAACCCGAAGGCTAGTGGTAGAAATTATGTGAGATAATAAATCTAATTTTTCAACAATTAAAGGACAAATATTTTCTTAATTAGATTCTCAGACAAAAAATCATTTTAAAAAAATTTCAGGATATTCAACAATAAAAACGATTTTCCTAACAAATATAAGAGACCCAAATATTCATATATATATATATATGTTGGCCTAATGAGCTACCCAAGAGGGGGGGTGAATTAGGTAGATAAAAAAATTATCAGAGAAAATACTTTAAAAATCAAATAATTAATTTTAATCTTAAATTAATTATTATCTTTATATAACAGCGGAAATATAATATCAACTAGGTGCACACCAAACAACAAAAATAAATAATGAAAAATAGCAGCACACTATAAATTTATATTGATTCACCAAGTTACTCTTGGTTAATCCAGTCCCCCGAGCTCCATGGAGAGTCGCACCCACTAAACTCAATATTCCTTTAAAGGTAGGAACCAAACACTCATAAAGATTATTTTCACATGTTTAGAATCAACCTTTACAAATTCATTTTCTCAGACTCAGGAATAATTTCTACTTTTTACAGGCTTAAGAATAACCTAATTCTTTTTGTACCTTAGGTTAAAGAATAAAAACCTCACAAACACTTCAAATATCCTTTTACCCGGTAAAGATTGAACCATTATAAAATTTCTCACAAATCAATTCAATCAAGGAAGAATTAATACATCAATCTCTTTACAGGAAGATACTAAAACCAGCTACCCTTCGATTAAATACTCCCAATAATATTCAATCAATTACTCAACTCACCAATTACAAATTGATAATTGATTTTTCTCACTCGGAGATTCTACCACCCTAGATAAATTAGAACTCAATTAATATCCCAAAACTAGTGATAGAAAAGTGAGATATTCAAAATATGATTTTAAACAAAAATTGGGTAGCACGTAATTGAGCACTTAATCAGATTTCTTCAAGAAATTGTTTCAAAAATATTTTTCAATAAAAAATTAAAAAACAATTTCAAAGATCAAATTCTAAATATAATCAAGCAATAATTAATAGAAAGTAATTTGGAAAGATCTCACTAGGATTCTACCGAAAAGATAATTATTAGAGATAACAATGAAACTTCAGATTGGTAGTAGCAATGATTCACAACAAATATTCCTCAAGAATAAATCTCAAAAACGATCTCACAACTCAATCAATATGATTACTCTTAGAAAGCTCAAAAGTGGAATAACTCATAATAATTCTCTTGATGTGTCTTTTTTTAATATGAAAAAGGCAGGTCTATATAAAAGGGAATAAAGTTAGCTCCTATATGTTATGACACGTAATTGCTCTTATAGGCCCTTTATATCATTAAGACTTCATCCTGGTTCAAATCACTTAATTATGGTTTTTAAACTTCTCAATTAAACCCCTCAAATATTTCTCAATTACAATTAAATATGATAGAAAGAATTACATGTATCAAATTGAGAAATATTCAAACTTAATAAACTATATCTATAGGGATATCATAATATATATTGTATATCTTAAATAACATCAAATCTCTAAGATATCCCTCAGATCTTAACCATAAAACGGCTAGTAACGACTACTTTTAAAATAAAATCTGTAATTCCACAAAATCCTGAAACAGTGCCATAAGTCGACTGACCAAGGGTCACCTGTCGATCGCTTAATTCAGGATGTAGCCAAGCTAAAAATCCATCGCCTATCAGTCGACCTACCTGTCAACCTAGAGATTTTGAGAGTTTCATTTTTTGTCACAAATCGACCTCCCTGTCGGCTTATCGATTCAGAGAGTTCACCATTTAAGCTCAGGTCGACCTAGACAGAGAGATTCGGCAACTTCATATTCTATGCATCGGTCGACTTACCTGTCGACTTACCAATGCTGGAATCCACTCCTTATTTCATTTTGAATTCATTCTCATCGATGTTTTTGTCCCTTTAACCAATTTCTTTTCTCGGTTAGCTCCACTAAATTCTTAAATTCAATTTTAATTAATTATCAATATTTATTTTTCAATTACATATATGAGTAAATAATTTAACTAATTAAGATCCTATCAAAAAACACACATAAACTTTTAAAAAAACTTTTTGTGTCGTGTGTGATCCTAATTGGGATATTAAGAGTTAAAATTTATCTGACTTATTTTCCCTAGGTTTTTAAAATTTTTCAACCTCTTAATCTTTCATCATCTTTGTCATTATCTTTTAGTATCCATTCATTACTTGTCATCATATCTTCATCGTTGGAACTAATAAACTGAAACACTCAATTAAACTATTAGTTCCACAAAAAATATCAATGTTTAATTGTTCATTAAAATCCTAGAATTAACAATCTCGCTTTTTTTTTTTTATGATGACAATTAACTTTGATATTTTCTTCAAAACAATAATGTAACCACGCTCCACCTGAATCCGAGGATAGTTTCTTTAACTCGTTAAAACAAAGTAATGAAGATAATCATAATATTTTTAATGAAAGAACAAACGAACAAATTTCAAAATAGAATAAACTCCCCCTTAAGAAATTCAACAAAACATCAACGAATTCTCCCTCTTTGTCATCTCAAAAAAAATTGAAGAGGGAGGAACACAAAGAAACACTACTATAGGCAAACAACATTATACCTAGCTATACCCAAACCGCGAATAATTTTCACAAACTGATCTTCCATTTGTGGTTTGGTAAAAATATCAGCAAGCTAGTGAGATATCAATATACCCAATAACAATGTCCCTTTTCTGAATGTGATCACGAATAAAGTGATATCTAATCTCTATGTTCTTAGTTCGTGAGTGCTATGTAAAATTTTTACTTAGACAAATAACACTTTTATTATCACAATAAATTGAGACCTCCTCCATGCAAATTCCAAAGTCATTTAACTGTTGCTTAATATATAAAATTTGAGCACAACAGTTACCAGCTGCCATATACTTAGCCTCAGTAGTAGATAAGGCTATTGAATTTTGTTTCTTGCTTGACCAAGAAACTAATGCATGTCCTAATAAATGACATGACCCACTTGTGCTTTTTCGCTCAACTTTGCAACGGGCAAAATTAGCATCGGAGTAACTTATCAATTTAAAATCACTCCCCCTAGGATACCATAATCCTAGGTCAGTTGTCCTTTTTAAGTATCAAAAAATTCGCTTAACCACAGTTAAGTGCAATTTTTTAGAACAAGACTGAAATCTAGCACAAAGACAAACACTATACATAATATCAGGTCTACTAGCAGTTAAATACGATATACTACCAATCATACCTCGATACATTTTTTCATTAATACTTTTGCTCGTATCGTCTTTGTCTATCTTTGTAGCCGTTTCCATAGGAGTTTTGTACTCTTTAGCACCATCCAAACCATATTTCTTTAACAACTCCTTGGTGTATTTTGCTTGGTTTATAAATATCCCTTATTTGGTTTGCTTAATTTGCAATCCAAAAAAGAAATTCAACTCTCCTATCATGCTCATTTCAAATTCGACCTGCATTATTTTAACAAACTCTTGGCAAAGATCCTCATTAGTAGATCCAAAAATAATATCATCAACATACACTTGTACTAATAGGATATCAGAATTAGTTTGCTTCACAAACAGTGTTATATCAAAAATACCTATTCGAAAACTATTTTCGATCAAATATCGGTTAAGTCTCTCATACCAAGCTCTAGGAGCTTGTTTGAGCTCATACAAAACCTTGCGAAATTTAAATACGTGATTGGAAAATTTATTACTTTCAAATCCCGGAGGTTGTTCTATATAAACCTCTTCTGCTAGAAAGCCATTTAAAAATGCGCTCTTAACATACATTTGATATAACTTAAAATTACATGAACATACAAAAGTGAGCAGCATTCTAATTGCTTCTAGTCTAGCAATAGGAGCATATGTTTCATCATAATCAATTCATTCATCTTGATTATAGTCATGTACTACTAATCTTGCTTTATTTCTAATTACCATCCCAGATTCATCATTTTTATTTCTAAAAACCTATTTAGTACCAATAACTAGATGAAAATCCAGTCTCGAAATAAAACATCATACTTTGTTCCGCTCAAATTAAGCTAACTCATCTTACATTGCGGAAATCCAAGATTCATTAGTTAACGCCTCATCTATATTCTTAGGCTCAATTTGAGATAAGAAAGCATGATTAATTATATCCCTAAGAGAAGAACGAGTACTTACACCTCTTTCGAAATTATCGATGATTTCTTTTACCGAATTTCTTAGTACTATCTTTATAGTTCGTGGTAAAGCCGAATATTTTTTCTTAGGTTCCTCCTCTTGTTGGGACTCCTTAGGTACATTATTACCTTGGTTTTGGTTATTTGAAATATCTGTATCATCATCATCCAAAACCTTTATCGACAAGAATAGATCAACTTTCTCAAAAACAACATACATAGTTTCTTCTACTACTAACGTACGTTTATTATAAATTCTATAAACTTTACTATTAGTAGCATATCCAAGGAAAATCCCATAATTAGATTTAGCATCGAATTTACCAAGATTATCCTTGTCATTCAAAATAAAACATTTACATCCAAACACTTTAAAATAAGAAATATTAGGAGTCTTATCATTCTAGATTTCATATGGGGTTTTGTTGAACCCTCTACGAATCGATACCCAATTTACCACATGGCAATCTATACTTACTGTTTCGGCCCAGAAGTAGGTTGGTAAGAGATTTTCATTAAACATCGTTTTGGTCATCTCTTGAAGCATCATGTTCTTCCTTTCCACAACACTATTTTGTTGTGGTGATCTTGGTGTAGAAAAGTTATGAGCATAACCAAATTGATAAGTGATTTTTCTTACTCAGAACTTCTACTACCCCAGATAAATTAGAACTCAATTAATATCTCAAAACTAGTGATAGAAAAATGAGATATTCAAAATCTGATTTTAAACAAAAATTGAATAACACGTAATTGAGCACGTAATTAGATTTCTTCAAAAAATTGTTTCAAAAATATTTTTCGATAAAAAATTGGAAAACAATTTCAAAGATCAAATTCCAAATATAATCAAGTAACAATTAATAGAAAGTAATTTGGAAAGATCTCACTAGGATTCCACCAAAAAAATAATGATTAGAGATAGTAATGAAACTTCAGATTGGTAGTAGCAATGATCTACAACAAATATTCCCCAAGAATAACTCTCAGAAAATATCTCACAACTTAATCAATATGATTACTCTTAGAAAGCTCAAAGTTGAATAGCTCACAATAATTCTCTTGATGTGTCTCTCTTTAATGTGAAAAAACGCAGGTCTATTTAAAAGGGAATAAAACAAGCTCTCTAACAGCTAGTTCTCATTTGTTATGACATTTAATTGCTTTTATAGACCTCTTATATCATTGAGACCTCATCCTGGTTCAAATCACTTAATTATGGCTTTTAAACTTCTCAATTAAGCCTCCCAAAAATTTCTCAATTACAATTAAACAGGATAGAAAGAATTACTTGTACCAAATTGAGAAATATTCAAACTTAATGAACCATATCTATGGGGATATCATAATATATATTATATATCTTAAATAACATCAAATCCTTAAGATATCTCTCAGATCTTAACCATAAAACGGCTTGTAACGGCTACTTTTAGAATAAAATCTGTAATTCTACAAAATCCTGAAACAATGTCATAAGTCGACTGACCAAGGGTCACCTATTGATTGCTCAATTCAAGATGTAGCCAAGCCAAAAATCCATCGCCCATCGGTCGACCTATCTGTCGATCTAGAGATTTCGAGAGTTTCATTTCTGGTCACAGGTCGATCTCCCTGTCGACTTGTCGATTCAGAGAGTTCACCATTTAAGTTCAGGTCGACCTACCTATCAACCGGGAGATTCAAAAACTTTATATTATATGCATCGATCGACTTACCTGTTGACTTAACAATGCTGGAATCATCTCCTTAATTCGCTTTGAATTCATTATCATCGACGTTTTCACCTCTTTAATCGATTTCTTTTCTCAGTTAATTCCACTAAATTCTTAAATTCAATTTTTTTTTTCAATTATACATAGGAGCAAATAATTTAACTAATTAAGATCCTATAAAAAAACACACTTAAACTTTTAAAAAATCTTTTTGTGTCGTGTGTGATCCTAATTGGGATATTAAGAGTTGAAATTTAACGTGAGTTGTTTTCTCTAAATTTTTCAAATTCTTCAACTTCTTAATCATTTATTATTTTTGTCATCATTTTTTAACATCCATTCATTACTTGTCATCATATCATCATCATTGGAACTAATAAACTTAAACACTCAATTAAACCGTTAGTTCCACAAAAAATATCAACATTTAATTGTTCAGCAAAATCTTAGGATCAACAATATATATATAAAATCACGTAGAGCAGAATCAATTTTAGCAAGCAAATATGAATATAATGTTCTTACTTGAATTTCCTTGAGAAAGATATGAAAAAAAACGATATAAAATCAAACCTGATTTTTTAATAAAAGCCTTTTCTCTATCAAGAATGTTGCACAAATTTTTCTCCAAAAAATATTTTGGAAAAAAATATGATCCCTTTTAAAAATCTAGAATAATATGTATTCTTGATGATATTATTGGTGATATTTAAATTGAAATTGGCAGGTCTATAAATAAACAATGACTATAAATGCAATTTTCTGAAAGATATGAACAAAAGTGGCATATATGGATTCCATATATAAGATAGATTCAAATTAGTTTTGTTTGAATTTTTAAAACATTCAATTTAGTCCAAAAAAGATTTTGATTTAAAACCCAAAATTATAGAAAGAAGTTTATCCAATATAAATCACAAAATCAGAAAATAGATGAACTTAATCAAAAGATCTTCAAAATATAAGATATATCTTTGGAATACAGTCTAAACCCATTACAATAATATAATGTAACATTGAATTGCTTGAAAAATGGGTGAAAAATCTTTGAAAAACCGTTTTGGTCCAATTTTGAAAAAGCTCTTATCGGTCGACCGATGTATTAAACTGTTGATCGTTTGACCTCCAATGTCTAAAATTCTAGCTGTTGCATTGCAGGTCGGTCGATTGGATGGTCGACCATTTAAAACTCTAAATCAACTGTTCAACCTATAGGTAGACCGATAGTCTAAAACTCTAAAAAAGACCATCCTAAATAATTCGGTTAACCAGTTTATGGGGCGGTTGGCCGTCCAGGCCGAAAAATAAATTTTTTGAAACTTTTCAAATATTTTGATCGAGTACTTAGGAAAATTATTTGATCACATAAATTATCACTTCTGACCACTTTAAAAATATTTAAAGTTAATTTCAAGTGCCGTGCATGATCCTAATCGGGTTGTATTAAGAGCTTAACAAAGAATAGAGTTGTTTATCTAGAAATACAAAAAATTGCTCCTTGATAAAAAAATTATTCAATATCTTTATTGCAATCATCTTAATTTTTATCATTCATCTTCATAAATTTTCTCATTAAATCACAATAACTAAAATATGAAACACTAAATAAATACATTAGTTTCTCAAAATATCAATATTAATTGGTTTATTAAAACATTTAGGGTCAACATTGAAGAATTTGAGAAACAAAAAAATGTTGATTCATATTTACTATCGCAAAACTATTCCCACCACTACCCTCGGCTGCCACCACCACACCAGTCACTACACAATTAAAGGAAAAAAAGAAGAAGAAATGTTACAACCAAAAGTGTTTCTTGTTTCTATTGTCGTAAATTAAACGAAAAATTTGAAGACAATTGTCATTATGAAACATGTTTCTATTCTTGAAATACTCTAGAATAAAATAAAATTCTCATCCCAATTTATTAAAATTGAAAACACGCAGAAATACTAAACAAATTGTATAGCATAAATATTTACTACATTATTAGGTATATTGTAACATTATTTAGATTGTGTTTGAGTAAGAGATTTGATAAATTCATGAAATTTGTAAATGATGGGATTTCAAAATTTTAGGTTTCAAAATCTCATTATTTACAAATTTTTTATTTGGATAATTTTTTTAAATAAAAAATTTAATTGTGTAATTTCATAATTTTATTGTTTGAAAAGATAAATATTTGTAGGCAGAATTTTAAAATTTATTAAATTATAATAATAAAAAATTTGAAAATTTATCTTAATAACTTAGTAATATAATTTTAACAATTTATACTTATTTTAGTCATATAATTTTAATTATACATCATTATTAGTAATAAATTTTAATAATATAATTTTTATACCTTTAATAATATGATTTTTATACACATTTTATAAATATAATTTTATTATATAATATAGAGAGAAAAGAGAATTTTGAAATTTATATATTTACAAATTAAAAGATGATATTAAAGTGAAATGTATGAAGAATTGAAAAATAACAAATTTCTTTTCAGAATAATTTAGAAATAATATGTTTTTTTTTGTTGAGATTTACAAATCCGGCGTATTTTATAAATGAATAGATTTTATAATTTATTTTTAACAATATCCAAACAAAAACTTAATAAAAAAAAATAATTATAAATTTTTCGAACAAATTAAATCCCTTTCGGCAAATTAATGTAATTCACACCCCCCAATAGATGTTTTTTTTCCCTAAACCCAAAAAAAAATGTGGTCCATATGCAAAGTAAAAGTTTGTACTTTATATACTCGATCAGCCTCTTAAGTTTCATCCAAATTTTTGTGCGGTCATCGGAGAATGAATTTATACATTTTAGTTTCTAAAGTTTAAAATTTATTTTAAATCAAGAAACATAATTAGACAAAAGTGGCACAATTTATGGTGATTTGAAATAATATAGAAACTTTATGGTGTAATTGATTGAAATTTCAATCTTATAGTTTGTAATTTGTCCTGATTTGAAGTAAAACTAAAACCTTTTAAGGACTAAAATAGGTATATTTATACTTTTAGAACTAAATGGGAATCGAGATGAAACGTTGAGGACTGTTTAGTATAAAACACCAAAATGAAGTAGATATTCTTGGTTTTCAACCAACTGTCATTTTCCCACCATGTGAAGGTTAACACGTGGCAAACGGCAGACGGGTCCGGGGGCTCACGTGAAGATGGACGGTGGGATTTGCGTAGCGCGTGAAGGCTGTAGAAATAAAGGCTCTTAGAGAATCGAGAGGCGGTGGGCGGTGACACGTGGGGAAAGCAACCACTTGTAACTTTAGCGTGTTACAGTGACGGGGGCGGTTTTGTCGTCTTGCTTTCTACGGTTGCTACGTCCACGCAAGATGGATTGGTTTGGTGGTTTTTAATTACTGTTTTTTTTTTTTTAAATATATTATTTGTTTAAAAAAATAGAATTATGAAATTGATTTTATTATGTATTTAAAAATTTATTTCAAAAATCAAATAAATTTATTTATAATTTTTTAAGAACATAAATACCAAACAAATAGGGCCAATGTATTTGTTTATGTTGGGCGAGATAGAACATAGAAAAATATTTTCATTTTCATAAATGAAGTTTGAAATATATTTTCTTGAGGCCTAAGATTTTGGTAGGAGATTTTTTTTCGCTCTAATAAAAAATAAATAAATTTACTAAAATATATATATATATATATATAAAAGAATTTTTATTATTTCATCCAATTACTATAGAAAATTAATCACATTAAGAGTTACTATAGAAAATTAACCACATTAATAGTTTTGTTCTTAAAATAATCATTCGTAAACAATGTTGAGTATTTAGTCTTGAACGTTTTAGTAACTGTATAGATTGGACAAGAATGCTCTGCGATAATTGTGGAAGTTAACTATGAAAATGTTGGTTAAAAAAAATTATATTTATGTTAAGTTGTATATTTTCTAGTGAAAGACATGAACCAAATCATTCGAAAGATATCCTCGTCTTCGAAAGAAGTCCCTCCGTCCCCAAGCCCAGCGGCGGCACAATCATCCTGTGCATGCTTGATGAGTTCTCGATCCCGCTAGATGTAGTAGATCAAAGAGTGATCTACATGAAGGTCATCTCATCATCCAATCTCACCATCAATTTTGGCAAAACTTTGAAGCCCAACGAATTTATTTACATACTCCACCTCGAGGTCCTCAATTCCTACCTCCGAGCTTAGGTAGAGTCCTCAAGTGCCATAATCCTCAAAGCCCTCGTCACAAATTTGATGTAGTTGCAAGTTTAATCCAAGAGTTAAACGCGTCACTCTTCACGGGCAACCATATCTACACCATCAGCGACTAGATCTACATATTCATTGGCTATATCTAACCCATTATCGATTAGATCTACTTTGTGGCGACTAGATCTTTACCTTTAACGATTATATCTATATTAGTTACAATTAGATAAACATCAATCTTACGACACCACTTCCATCTCTCATTATCCATGACCATGTCTTCACGCCAGATTTAGTCCTAGATCTGCTTTTTCGATGTTGTTGTTGTGAATTGGGTGTAATTGATAGTATTATGCAGGTTCTTGTTCGTTGAATACAATAACAACGATGAGCAACGGCAAAAAAATTTGCTGTTATGTTTGGATGATCTGATATTTTTTCATAGAGAACATTCACTCTTTCAGTGACAGATGTTGAATAAGTTATTTTTAAACAATGTAAATGTAGGCCCAATTTTGCATGTACGTATTTTTAATTGCATTTTAGGACATTTAACAAATATTTTGATCTAGTATATTATTTCAAATTTTATTTAAAATCTTTTAGTGATCATTATGATATTTAAAAATTATTTTTTTTTGAAATTTTAGGGATTAATATGTTAAATTTAATTTGATTTTATAAATTTTGAGGACCAATTGTTATTTTAAAATATTAACATTTATCTTTTGAATCTAAATAAAAATTTAGAATTGATGAGGGATGTTAGTATAATTTGTAATGTATAAAAATAATAATAATAATAAAAAACAATCAAAGATAATAATAACAATAATGATGATGATGATGATGATGATGGTAAAAGAAGAAAAACGTGGTTTTACCACTAGCGCCCAACAAAGAAAGAAAAAAGGCATGTGTCCCCATCTCTCATTCTCTACATATACAAATTCTATTATTTTCTTTCGAGGGTTGCGCTCTCTCTCTCTCTCTCTCACTTGGCTAAAAAGTGTAAGATAATTCTCTATTATCAATATGCATGTCTATGTGTGTATATAAATATAGTGGAGATGTTGGCCTAGTAAACTATCTAAGAGGGGGGTGAATTGGGTAATATTAAAAAATTATCAGAATAATAATAACACTTCAAAAATTCAAGCAATTAATTTTATCCTAAAATTAATTGTTATCTTTATAGCAACGGATATGTGTTATGAACTAGGTGCGTACCAAACAACAATAATAAATAATGAAAAATAGCAGCACACCATAAATTTATATTGGTTCACAAGTTATTCTTGGCTAATCTAGTCCCCCGAGCTCCACGGAGAGTCTCACCCATTAAACTCAAGATTGCTTTAAAGGTAGGAACCAAACTCTCACAAACATTCTTTTCACAAGCTTAGAATCAACCTTTACAAATTCCTTTTCACAGGCTCAAGAATAACCTTTACTTTTTACAGACTAATGAATAATCTAATTCTTTTAATACTTTAGGTTAACGAATTAAAACCTCACAAACATTCCAAATATTCTTTTACCCGGTAATGATTGAACCGTTACAAAATTGTTCACAAAACAATTCAATCAAGGAAGAATTACTACTTCAATCTCTTTATAGGAAGAGACTGAAATCAGCTACCCTTAGATTAAATACTCTCAAAAGTATTCAATCCGTCACTCAACTCACCAATTACAAATTGATAAGTGATTTTTCTCACTCGGAGTTTCTACCACCCCTGATAAATTAGAACTCAATTAATATCTCAAAACTAATGATAGAAAAGTGAGATATTCAAAATCTGGTTTTAAACAAAAATTGGGTAGTGCATAATTGAGCACGTAATCAGATTTATTTAAGAAATTGTTTCAAAAATATTTTTCAATAAAAAATCAAAAAACAATTTCAAAGATCAAATTCTAAATATAATCAAGAAATATTAAATAGAAAGTAATTTGGAAAGATCTTACCCGAATTCCACTGAAAAAATAATGATTAGAGATAGCAATGAAATTTCAGATCGGTAGTAGTAATAATCCACAACAAATAATTCTCAAGAATAACTCTCAGAAAAGATTTCACAATTCTCTCAGTATGATTTGTCACAACCCGTCTCGGACTCCCATCATCCCGGGGCTGGCGTGACTACAGCATGACATCACTAAAATCCAAACAACCTAATAAATATGACAATATACACCCACTGTATAATACATAGATCTATTATGGGGGCGCACCCGGCCTGGAGTTTTTCTAACTAAAAGTATTTATTCCTGAACCTTCTTAGGTTCGCCTCTGACGGCTTCTCTCAATCATCCACAAGACTCCATCACATAGCTTTACCTAGTGCCAATAGGGGATCGACTCCTAGCCGTTGTACCTGCGAGTGTACTACCTTCTTAGTAAAACATTTCGAAAATATTAATACTTTCTAAATATTTCCACAATCTAGTATGGATCAAGCACAAGTATATAAGCGATGACAATAAAGCGATATAGATAAGTTCCATCTAGTATAAAGTCCTACCAATCATCATAATAAATAATATCAAATCAACCAATATACGTAAAACACCACATTTTAAGCACCAATCTCAAACACACACCTCCAACACACACACACTGGCCAGTCCTAGTGATCGTTTTAACCTCACGATCGAGAGTTGCAACGGTACCGTAACATCCGTAGAAATGCCTTCCTACGAAATATCCACACCCTTTTTTGGGGAGAAATATAATCCACACCCCTTACGGGGAGAAACATAATCCACACCCCTTACGGGGAGAAACAACTATGGCATCGTCAAAATCAGATACAGCATCATGGAATCACAATCCAATAAATATCGTCTAATTACCACGTCTATTTTTTTTCTCTCAAAACCAACTTTTAAATCCAGAAATCATATATCACACCCTCTTTTAAGGAAAACATCTGATTTTATTAAAATCACTTTTCCATCCTTTATTTTTGTAAAAACCAGGCATGTTTAGGAAACCGATGTTTTCTATTCTCTTTTAAAAACACCGTCTGATTTCACCAAAATCCAACAGAAATTCATTTTCACCTTCCTTTTTGAAAACCATCGAAATCCAATTTACCAAATTATTCAAATCCTGCTTGATTCATATTATTTATAAATTCATACAGTTTAAATAATCCCATATCTCATCACATATATTTATAGAAAAATAGTCTGGCAAGAAGACAGTACACTCACCTCGATATCCGTTTTGCCAAACTGACCCTGATCACACTTTATCTGGACGCCAGTGCCTGCGAACCTAATAGTGGCAGATTCTAAATTAATATCTTATCTAAAGCATCCTAATCATGCAATGGGGATCCTATATTCCGAATCGTTATTAATTTTATATACCACGTACTTAAAATTAATTAATCATTACGAAATTATTATAATTTTAGGATTTGTAACACTAACTAAAATTTAATTTAACGAGAATTTATAATCGATTGAGGTTTCACCTGATTCCGAAACGTTTGGCGACCACGAGATGGGTTTTGGATTTTTTCTGGGGTGGTTTCTGCAATTTCCCCTCTTTTCTCTTTTTTTTTTTTTTTTTTTTTTTTTTTTTTTTTTTTTTTTTGCGGCTGTTGCCTGAATAGAACCAGCCACCGCCGAACGACCAGCACACCGTCGACTGCACACCTACCTCCGGAACACTCAGGCCACCGTCATCGCCGGAGGAACACCCACACACCGAACACTCTGCTGAACCAATCGAGCCGAGCCTTCTTCTCTCTCTCGGATTTCTGGTTTCACGTCTCTGATGCGCTCTCTTTCACCTCACCGATCGACGGCCTCACCGTCAACGAAGACCCCTCCGGCCCATGCCCACCAGCGACCACACCGGCGATCACACACACACACACAACAATAACAACAGCTGAACACCCCCACACACACCACCAAATGATCGCCCCTCCACACACAGTCGCATGACCATTTCTGCCTCCGTTTCGTTTCAGTCGTCCGCCGGAACCGACCCCCGACGCCGGCGAACCCTTCTCTCTCTTCTCCTGTCGCCGACCCATCTCTCTCTCTCTCTATTTTTCTCTGCCAACCTTAATCATGGCGATCAACACACACAAACTCAGTTGACGACGAGCCGAACACATTACCAAACGCTTACCGGACAACCGGCGATGATCACCACCACCTATGCCGAACCACCCTTTTCTCGACCACCGCATGCCTACGCACGCCCACAACCCTGTAACCGAAACACCCTACCTTGCCGGCGATCACTTTTCAAACCCCAAACTCCGTTCTGCTCTCTCTCTCTCTCTAGATTTCGTATTTTCAGATTTTCGGATTTTGGATTCTTGATCATTACCGGTGCATGAAATTAGTGGATTCGAATTGTCTAAGCGTGCCACGTCGTTCCTCTTATCTGATTCCTTGCCGGCCATGTGTTTCCTCTGACCGCCGGCTTGTGGGTATGTATAAATGATAAAAAAAACATTTTTCATTAATTGCTCTTTCCTCCCCCCAATTTCCTTTAAACCTTGATTTTAATCCTTTTCAACTTTTAAAAGTTTCTAAGATTTTCAATTTCACCCCCTGAAAGTTTCATTTAAATGTTAAATGTTAATTTACCTCCCTAGATTGGGATTTACTGTTTCTATATTTTCAATTTGACCCCTAGACTTTCTATTTGAATTTTTAATTGTCCTAGTTTTACCCCGAATTTTCACCATTACTCTAAAATATCACTGAAATGACGTACCTGCTACAATTGAGGTCTTACATGATTACTCTTAGAAAACTCAGTATAATTCTCTTGATCTCACACTTAAATGTGAAAAATGCAGGTCTATATAAAAGGGAATAAAATAAGTTTTCCAATGGCTAGTTCCCATTTGTTATGACATTTGATTGCACTTATAGACCTCTTATATCATTAAGACTTCATCCTGATTCAAATCACTTAATTATGGCTTTTAAACTTCTCAATTAAGTCCCCCAAATATTTCTCAATCACAATTAAATAAGATATAAAATATTATGTGTACCAAATTGAAAAATATTCAAACTTAATGAACCATATATATAGGGATAACATAATATATATTGCATATCTCAAATAACATCAAATCCGTAAAATATCTCGTGAATCTTAACCATAAAACGGCTAGTAACGGTTACTATTAGAATAAAATCTGGAATTCCACAAAATCCTGAAATAGTGTCATAAGTCAACTTACCAAGGATCACCGGCTGACCGCTCGATTCAGGATATAGCCAAGCTAAAAATCCATAGCCTATCGGTCGACCTCTTTGTCAGCTTATTGATTCACAGAGTTCACCATTTAAGCTCAGGTCGACCCTACCTGTCGACTTATCGATTTAGAGACTTCATATTCTATGTATCGGTCGACTTACTTGTCGACTTACCGATACTGGAATCCTTTTCTTAATTCGTTTATAATTCATTCTCATCAACATTTTCGTCCCTTTAACCGATTTCTTTTATCGGCTAGCTCCACTAAATACTTAAGTTCAATTTTAGTCAATTATCTTTATTTTTTTTCAATTACACATAGGAGCAAATAATTTAACTAATTTGGATTCTATAAAAAACACACATATTTATAAAAATCATTTTGTGTCATGTGTGATCCTAATTAAGACATTAAGAGTTGAAATTTAACCTGAGTTGTTTTTTCTAGGTTCTTCGAATTCTTCAACCTCTTAATCCTTCATCATCTTTGTCATTATCTTTTAGCATCCATTCATTACTTGTCATCATATCTTCATCATTGGAACTAATAAAGTGAAACACTCAATTAAACCGTTAGTTCCACAAAAAATATTAACCTTTAATTATCCATCAAAATCTAAGGATCAACAAGAGATATATATACACACACACGGTAATAAGAGGGTATGTCCTTTAGGACGTTGTGTTGTGACCTGACAAGAGGGCAAGTCTTGC
The DNA here is from genome assembly GCA_016647705.1 of Eucommia ulmoides. Taxonomy (NCBI): domain Eukaryota; kingdom Viridiplantae; phylum Streptophyta; class Magnoliopsida; order Garryales; family Eucommiaceae; genus Eucommia; species Eucommia ulmoides. Next base: position 21,634,077 of record CM028327.1, on the reverse strand, counting down.
AGGTGGTGGTGGTTGTTGTTGTTAACGATGATGATTATTATCATGATATGGTAGTTTATGCCACGTTTTGGCTCCTACTATTGGAGATATTGAATAGCCTTGACACTGATGAAAACCTTAGATTGCATAGTTGTACAGGTTATGGTACTGTTATAACTCCCAATCGTGAGGTGAAACGATCATATGGCTAGTAAGAAAGTATATTTCTGGTATTTTATTATATAAAAGTGATTTGATTAGTTGATTTATATTTAGTTTTGATATCTTGATGATATCTGTGAATTTCGTTATTGTTCAGTGCGATTATATTTAGTTTTGGAAAGTATCATTGTGATTATATTTTGTTTTGAGAAAGTGGATTCTGACAAATTTACTTGATCCATAAATTATTTTTTATATTAGAAAAATAGTACACCGATAAAATATTTTGTCTTAGGTATTCTAAGTAAAGACGGGTCTACTATTGGCGTTAGACAGGGTTAGAAAGTAGTACTGCTTTTGAGGTAGTCGGGGCAATTGTTGGTAATCAATGGCTCAAACTTTTATAGTGTTAAGTAAATATTAAAAATTTATGTAAGTTAACCATTAGTTTATATTTTTTATTGGTTAGGTAATAGCAAATCGAGGTCATGTCTAGTATTCTTTTATTTATCAGAGTAGTGCAACGAAAGCGTGGCGGTGGAGTGTTTGTCTTTTACTTTTACTTCTCCGTAAAAAAATAAAAAGGAAAAGCCGAGTGGCTGTCTTGGAAAACCGGGTCGTTACAATGAACATTTACATTCAATATAATAATAGTGAGCGTGAAAGTTTTGTAAATATTCACATAATTATTTGTTGAAATACTATTCAATTTAATAAGTTTGGATAGTGTGTTGCTACTGTCGCGACAATGGCCAACAACATGTTGAATGTGAACATTCACATTATTTCTTATGAGTATGTTTAATCTTGTTAAAACAGTGTGAATGTTCACATTCAATATAATACTAGTGACTGTAAATATTTTTTGTAAACATTCACTAATTATTTGTTAAAATAATAGTCAATTTAATAATTTTGGACAATGTGTTGCTATTGTTGAATTAGTTGCCAACATCACGTTGAATGTGACCACTAACATTTTTTCTTATAATTTATTTTAATGGTATTGTGAATGTTTCCTGAAGTTCAAGTAGATTCTAAATGAATATAAACCAATGGGAGGAAATTTTTTATTAAACATATAGTCCCATACATTTTTTTTTTTTTATTAAATGTGGTCGTTCATTAGCAAGTCTGTAGACACCCCATTTTGACTCGTCTACTTAAGTTGGCAAAAGTGTCAATTCTAAAGTGCAAATTCGGATAAACTTTAGATTGATATTTAAAGGGAACAATTTTCTGTCTTAGATTACATTGAATAATACAAAAAATTCAAAAAAACACAAGAAAACATAAAGTTGTTAATTTGATTTAATTCGGTATAAGTAAAAGTTTCAGGTCAATCTTGAAAGTTCCTAAAGTTAAAGAAGGGCTAAAATGACATTATTAAATGTTTGTTTTTTCATAAAATCACTTTTAATATGATTTGAAATTAATTACTACACTTTAACTTAAGGAAATTTCGTCAAACTCATTTTGACCCCTGAAACTATTACTACCACCGGTTTCATCTTCTTGATACCAAACATACTTCTCTAATTTTACATTTAAGGTATCAAATTAAAACAAATCAAGACAAAGGTCTAGATCAAACCAAGAAATTTCCATAACAAATCCAAAATTACCAAAGTAATTAAGGACTTGGACTTGGTTTGAAATTAACCAAACCAAAGTCATTATGACAAACCATCAAGGCCCATTGAATTAAGATTCCAACCCATCATTTAAATGATTCAAAAATGAGCATTGAAATGACCAACAAGCCCTAATATATTCTCTACACAAAATATCTAGGGAAGAAATTAAGTCACTTAGAAAGTGACTAACCGTTATCGAAACTGAACCAATCTGGTTTGCCACCTTGCATACACTAAATGCAGACATTAAGGTGGCAATTGGTTAGTGTTCCCACTTTTCTCAACCCAACTGAGATGAGTTCGGTTGGGTTGAGTTGAGAATTCTGTTTCCTTCTGGGAATAGAATTGCGTTTGGTAACGACAATTTTTTTGTGTGCTGGAAACAGAATCACGTTTGGTACCACATTATTCTGAAATTATTTTCTCATCTAAACAAAAATCATCCAAACAAAAAAATCACCCCCCCCCAAAAAAAGTAACGAAATCGATTTCATGATCGATTTCAGTAACGAAATAAAAATTTAGTAACAAAATTGAAATCAAAATTGAACCCCAAACCAAATTAAAAAACCAAACCCTAAATCAATTTGAGCAAAATCAAAATCGAAATTGAACCCTAAACCACTAACAATCGAAATCGAAACCCGAAACCAAATTCAAGAACAAAATCGAAACCCCAAACCAATAACAATCGAAATCGAAAACCAAATTCAAGAACAAACCTGCAAAAAACCATGCAAACCTTCAAAAACCCAAGCAAGAACAAACCTGCAAAAAACCAAGCAAAAACAAACCTGCAAAAATTAAACAGATTCGAATAGATTGGAGCAACCAAACACAAACAAATTCGAACAGAAATCATTGCATAGAGCAGTGGCTTTTTTTGAACCCGAAATCGAGCAGACGAACCCATAGAGCAGACGAACCCTAAATTAAAATCGAAATCGATTTCGAAATGTAAAATCGAAATGAAAATCGAAATCGATTTTGATTTCAAAATCTAAAATCGAAACAAAAATCGAAATGAAAGTGAAACCAACAAACAAATCAATTGAAATGAACAAACAAATCGATTGATGAAATCGAAACCCACAACCGAATTGAAATCGAAACCCACCACCGAAATTGAGATCGAAAATCGAAATAAAAAATCACAATGAAATCAAAATCAAAATAAAAAATCAAAATCAAAAATCGCGATTTGGCTACGGTAATGGTGAGTTTCGACCATAGGAACTTTCGCGACGGCGAGCTTCGACCATAGAAGCTTCGGCGACGATGGAGAGTTTCGAGCAGAGAGAAGATGATGAAAATAATGACGATGGAGTGCTTCAAGCAGAGAGACGATGATGAAGAAGAGACGATGGAGTGCTTCAATGATGGGGAAAAGATACGCGAAAAAAAAAAGAAAATGTTGAGCTTAATAGAAGTTAAACGGTGGCCTTACTAATAACTCATATAATACTGCGCGTGTCCCTATTTTTAGGTTGAGTTTTTTGGGCACAAAAAAAAAAAAGTTTTTTTTTTCCCCCCCATTTCCTTAGGATTTTGAGAATCAATTCTCATTTTTTGTGTTGGATTGGACTGAGTTTTATGTTGCCAAATGCATTCCCAAAAATCAAATTCAGAATTTTTGGGTTGGGTTGGGTTGGAATAGAAACACTAACCAAACGGGGCGTAAGTGTCCATCACATCAAGCATTTAATGTTTGGGAAGACAAGGATAGGTTGGATTCAAAGAACCTAGACATTTTCAAAAAAATATCTTAGGGTTAACTAAAACCCTTGAATGTAACTACCGATTACAAGGTAAACTGAGTCGGTTCGATCCAAATCCAACCAAATCCAAGCCCATCACATCAAGGGTCACCATCAAGAATTAAATTCCAAGACCACATTCAAAGAACCTTGGAAGCGTTAATGGCAACCAAATCGAAATAGTGAAAGTAACTGGTGTTTAGCCCCTAAACCAAACCGGATATGTCTTTTGAAGCCATAAATGCTCCCATGTTCAACCAACCATATACAAGATTTTGTAATGATGACTAATGATTGCAAAAGATTTGCAATCATTACCAATCATTGAACCTAGTCATGCAATCATTATAAGATCTTAGAGAATCTTACCAAATCTTTAAGATTTGTTCTAAGCCATTCAAGATCAAGACAAGCAGGGGTCACCACTAGGCCAAGAGTAAGCTGGGTATGCCTGCGCATTAGTTAATGCACAGGCATCCCGAGCCTATAAATAGGGGGCTTATTTTCATTTGGAAAAGGTCTTGGATCCACACATTCTCTCTCTAGGCTCAAAAATCATTCTTGGATCTCTAAGGTTTCCAAGCTTTCTCTTCAATAATAACTCAAAATTCTACTAAAATTCTACCCCAATGGAAGTTCTTAAGGTTCTTGGAGGACGAACTCGAGGATCTGACGGCAACCGATCGAGGAAATCTAAAGAAGATCAAGGAGGAAAGGAAGGTAATCACTTAGGGAAGACTACTTCCCCTAAGTAGGTATGTATTATTGAAACACCCTTTGATCTTAGCTTAAATATGCATATGACGTTTCTACATTGCATGATCTTGTAGTATCTATACTTAAATTTCATAAACATAACATGTGTAACAAATAATCAGAAAAAAAAACAAAACATTGAAAACATGTCAAAATCATAAAGCTATGTGGTAGGGTGTGGAATACGCCGCTACTTACACTCACAAGTATATGAGGTCTAAGTTTTAGTATAGTGTGATCGTTAAGATCGGGTTATCGTATCCACAGGGATTGGTGTCGTTACTATCGAATACCGCGTTTGTCGTGACCTAATTTTATCTAGGCGAAAAACAAATGTATTTAATTAATTAAACTAATACTAATATAACCTAAATTAACTACACTAATATGCTAATATATTTTAGGGTGAATAATTTCCTAGGGATTAACGTGTTTACAAATACATGTTCGATCTCGATTTACTCATGTTTACGGTGTTCAACCTATTTGACAATCTCGGCACGAAAACTCCACCGCCACCTCTTCCGAGTGTAAGACGAGGGAATAAATGACTTCGAGTCAATGAAGAAGTCCCCCTCAATGTCTTAATGACCTTAGGTCATGCGAGTCTTGCCCAGCGTCATTGATTGCACACAATCCAACTCCCTCCCGGGTTATTGGCTTGTTGCGTTATATTTACACTATCGACAATCTTCGTTCTAAAACTCTATCGCCACCTCTCTCGAGTGTAAGACGAGGGATATAACGCAACTTAGAGCCAACGAAGAAGTCCCCCTCAACGTCTTAATGACCCTAGGTAGCGTGTGTTTTGCCCCACGTCATCGATTGTCCACAATTCAAACCCCGACCGAGTTATAGAATCGTGGCGTTTGTTTACCTTAATCCGAATCTGGGGTTTGTCAAAACCCAATATTCTCCATTTATCTAACTAAGTATGATAAACAAACAATACGACAAATATAATCAAACTACGAAGAACATTCACAAACGAAACACTGAAATCATCCAAACAACGTATTTATAAATATAGTGTTAATCCCTACTACAATCCATATTTAACTTGTGGCCATAGCTGCATAAACATATAAATAGAGCTAAAAATGCTCACATGATCCCAAGATAAAGAAATAAGGAAAAATAATCGAAGAACTTAGCCTCGTCCGAAGATAAACCGCTAAGAATGCTCAACGATCGATTCGCCCTCTTCTCCACTTCGGGATGTGAGATCCACCTCTAAAACTCCTAAATATACCGTTAGATATAGCCTGAGGGGCTCAAAAATCCAAGGGGGCAAGAGAGAGACCGGCCAAGGGGGAGGAGAGGGGGTATTTATAGCCAAAATATCTAAAAAATATCTAAAAATATCTCAAGACTGTGCAGGACAAATCCGCCTAAGCGGAGTTAGGTCGGTTCGGTCTGATCGCCTAGGAGGTGAAGTAGGCGGTGGACGTGGAGAACACTCTGTTGGATTTCTGCCTAGGCGAAGAAAACTTCGCCTAGGCGAGCAACTGTCAGTAGCCCATCTGCGTCTTCTGCTGGATTTCTGCCTAGGCCATAGAATCTTCGCCTAGGTGATTGTCCATCAATAACATTTTGCTCTTCTCAGCTTCTTCACCACCTAGGCGGTGGGCCTGTTTCATCTTTTAGCCTCCGAGCTTGTTTATCCACCGTAACTTCGAACCGCTTTGGTTCGATCTCATCGTTTTCTCTCCAATTTCCTATCTTTTTGCCCCACACACCTGATTTATACAAAAATTAGAAAAACTAATTAAAACATAACAAAATACTATATAAACGCTCGAAAACTAACTTAATTCGGTTTGAAAATAGATAGGTATTTTACACCTATCACTATGTCATAAATATTCAAGAACATTAAGAACACATGAAAGTCATCACTAAATGAACTACGTGATGACTTGATCTTTGGTTACCCCTCAAAGTATATAGGTAACCCATATAAGGGTTCGATTACCTTTAATAAAATAAAACCATATAGTTTTCACCTTAACACAAACGGACTACGTGATGACCTGATTCTCATTAATATGAGATATGTAGGTAACCCACGTACGAGTTCGGTCACATATCTAAATAATTTAGTTTAGTTTGCATACTAGAACTACATGTCGATCTGATTCCCCGTGTTTACCGGGATATGCAGGCAACCTTTATAAGATTTGGTCATTTATATTTTTGTCTCTTATATACTGCTATTGCGTTGTCTCTGACTAGTTGGTATAGTATTTACTTGCTTTCCGTTATATCATGTCAAAAATACATATAAAAGAACAAAGAAGATTTAAAAAAAGAATTATTTTGTCAAAGCAAATTAAAGAAAACTTCTTGGATTTTGTTTAATATTGAATATTCATTTAGAATTAGGTACCATATTTGAATGGGTGTCTTAGGGTACCTAACACCTTCCCCGAGTATAACCAACCCCCGAACTTCAAAGAAATCTTTGGGTAAAAGACCAAATATTTTATGAGTCAAAACTTGGGCCCTTTCCAAAGTAAAAATGAATTTAAAAAATTTCAGTGACCTAGCACACCATTTAACCCCATGCTAGGTGACGTCTCCATTTTTCATATAAATCTCGGCCCAGGGCATCTTTTCAAAATCGGCGCCAAGAAAAACCCCTGAAAAACATTTTTTCTAAAATGAATGGATTTTTGAGGATTTCGAGAGGGGGGAATGAAAACTTGTTCTCCTCGTCTTCCCGATCTCTACTTTCTTATTTTTTCAACGGAAACCTGGGGTGTATCAGCTGACGACTCTACTGGGGACTTTAGAGGGTCAAGCCTAATTGGAGTCTAAATCCATATTCACAGTTAAATGACATCCAAGAAATATGTCTTTGGTTTTCAAACATAAATAATTCCCTTCCAAAAATATAATAATAATAATAATAATAATAATAATAATAATAATAATAATAATAATAATAATAATAATAATAATAATAATAAGATGTCAGGTGCAACCACTTCTCCTAAATCCAATTGGTGTTAGGAAAGACATATGCCCTAGCCTTATAGTACATTTAGCAACACAAGCGCCCACGACATTCAATTGTAACTTGATCCACACTTGGGCCTCTGCCATGGGACAATTGCTATCATAACCCTGGCCAACAATCTCTCCCGTTAGGAATCGAACCTGTGACCTTGGCTATGATGCCACTTATAGGACTTCAAGCGCAACCACTTATCCTAAAACCAATTAGTGTTAGGAAAGGCATATACCCTAGACTTATGGTGCATTTAGCACACACAAACGCCCACGACATTCGACTGTGACTTGACTCACACTTAGGCCTCCGCCACGGGACAATTGTTGCTATAACCCTGGTTAACAACAAAAACAACAACAATAATAAATCATGTCATTCCATATGTACACACTAGTATGCATCTACTTACTATCTTTACATTACTGTCATTTAAATTACTGTTTTTAAATACTGCATTTAAATTTCAATCTTTACATTTATGCATTTACATTTCTGTATACTCTCTCCAATGCACGAGTACTCACTATTGCATTGCATATCATGATGAAAAACCAAAACCATAACCTTCTTAGGAATAGAGAGGCCGATAGTAGGGGTTGACATTGGTGAGGTCATGACACCGAACTAAGCCCCCAAAACCCTTAGGATGGAAAAAAAAGTCAGTAGAAGCAAGTCTTGGGGGTTTCTTCCTCCGAGAGCTTGCCAAGAAACTCGACTTGCTCGGACCACAAACCATAATGGATGTTCTCCCAAAGAGGACGTTGGAGGTTTGAAGGTCTGGGAACCTAAGTTTTCTAGGATACGCTAGAAGAAAAGCCATAACCACATATAGTGAGCCTAGGATAGAGGATAACCAAAGCCCTGTTCTACTTAGCACACTATCTTGGAGAGAGATTTTTATTTTTATCTTTTGTTCAGTTATTTAAATAATGGTTATACTAGTTAAAGAATAAAAATTTCTAGGACAAGTAGGCATAATAAAGGTGTAAGAGTTCTTGTTCTATCCTATGCATTGCTGGTTGGCTTGGTGTCGAAAAATATTTTTGAAAATCTGAATATGGAGCAAGCTGCAAGAAAGAATGAGAATCCTTATCTCACTTAATCCAATAAACATTCCAATACAAACAGTAAATCATAAATGCCCATTGCATTCGTAATAATCCACTTAAAACTTACTTTAGTAAATTACCTTCGTCTGTAAATAAATTATCAAAAAGTTCATATCGAATAAACAGATAATAATAGCCTTTGTTAAACAAAGTTGTCTAAGGTTCACCCACTAAGACAACATGAAGAATCTACTCCGATGGTGTAAAATCATGATGGTCTTACTAAGACATAAAAAGGGTGTCATCACACAGTCATATCAGGACTGTGCGATCCAATAAAAACCGTACCTCGAGTTATGTTTCCCTAGGGTTTAAGTGACATGCCCTAAGTATAGTGTCATTTCTCATAAATTTTATACAGTAGGAATTATGCACCATTAGGAATACATTCTGTATAGGTTCAAAACGCCTTAGGCTGGTCAAAATCAGTCTTGATAGAAGGCCACCTAAGGTTTACCAGTCAGACTGTCAAAATAAAGTCACCCTCAGTGAGATGTTATGAGACAAAAATGTATCAGACCTTTCCTCAAGTCCTAGGAATGATAATCCATCTTTTAAGGAAGAAAAGTGATAAGTTCTTTCATTAGGTCTTAGGGAAAAATGATCTATGTTTGAGAAGAAAATATGACAATCCTGTCATTAAGTCTTAAGAGAAAATGAGACAGTCCCGTCAATAGGTCCTAAGAGAAATGATCCAATTTTTTTTATTAGGTCCTAAAAAACAATAATCCATTTATGAGGAAGAAAATAAACGAGTATGTCATTATGTTCTAGGAGTAATTATCCCTACTTTGAAAAGAAAAAAATAGAAAATAATTATGTCATTAAGTTCTAGGAGCTATGATCCATGTCTTGAGGAAGAAAATGACGATTCTGCCTTAGAATTCTAGGAAGAATGATCCGTATCTTCAGGATAAAAGGTCAATCATGCCATAGTCCTAAGATGACTATAACTTTTAAACTTGAGGATAAACCAAAGTTGTATGTTACCTTGTCTCTACGAAGCCATGTCCAAGCCGAAGTCTATCCAGAATATATATTAGAATTGCTTACTAGAGCTACATCTTCCTATACATACCTCACGAACATAATCATCCATAGTCAAAAGAATATAACTATTCATAAAGATATGATAATTTTCACCCTTAAAAGTTCTTTAGTAGAAGTTAAGGTTGTTAATCACTTAATAAATCTAGAAAATCTACTTTAGGTGACTTTTGCTAAAAGCCATCTGAGATCCGTTCACAAGATCATAAGATGGAACCGATCCTTCCCTCTATTGAAAGTACTCAGATCGACTCCAAGACTTCGACATTGAAAGAATACATTACCTCCCTAACACAAATGCTAAACCAGATGAATCCAACCATGCTATTTCAAGAAGAGAGAAATGAGGACCAATTATCGTCACCTGGAAATACCCTTGGCATGATAAATTGTTGACATAGGTTACGAATCAAGAGGCTCTTTCATGGAAAATGGATTGCCACAGAAAACTTCATCAGCCTTGATAGACAGGAGGATGACATTCTTGTCACCGTGACAAGCCAATAGTTGCCTAGTTAGGAGAAAACCATGAACTTAAGGAAAACTCAATCGAAGGAGAAATTTCTAAAATATGGAAGCAGATAGATTGCATGGACTAATCTATTAAAGAGATCAAGCAGGTTATGGGGACCCCTATCCACCCAAAACACCAACCTTTCATCTCTTCTCCATATCCAAGCAGCTATCCTCAAACCCGTAGCTAATTATAAACTCCAATTCAATTACCTCATCAAATTTTCAAGCCTACCCAAACACTTAAAGAGAGGATATGGTTCATCCCATTCCCTGTTCTACTTTCTCAAATCTATTGCTACTGCTTCAAAAATAACTTATTAGCACCTATTTCCCATAACTAAGGAAATTCTCAAGATCCAAGGTTTAACTTTTGCATTTTATGTCACTACCACTCCAGAGAGACTGGTCATCACACTAATCAGTGTTAGGACCTCAAGAATTATATCGAAGATCTTATCCAACTAGGGGTTATGAGTTTAAAAAAAAAAAAAAACCAAGAACTTTAAGGAGGTGATATCTATCTCTGCCTTTCCCTTAACTTCTTAAGTCCATTCTAATGAATTAAGTATTATCTTGTACACCTATGTACTAGATCTACGTATCACTAGATACAGGCTTATTTAAGCTAAGGTCGACTCAGATCTTTATACTTTGACTTTATTAAATCAATTTGCTTGTCATAATTCACACATTGCAAATAATAAATAATGATAACATAAATTCAATACTAAATTAGACCATTATCCAAAGGAAAATGTTAAGTCTTGTTTCAACAAGACGATGGTAAGATATTGAAAAAAAAATTGAGAACGTTAGAAAGAAAACCTAAGAGCCCTGATGTAGAATCGTTACATATAATCCAACCTGTGGATATCCGAAGAACCATAGAGGATTATAAAAGACCTCCTCAACCCAAATAAAGGAGAAAATATCTAGAAGATTCATGATGTGAAGGATGAATGGATAAAGTCCTGGAACCTAACCCCGCCAAAGAAAAGTTCTTGAAAGGTCAGGCAGATTAACAAAAGAAGATAGTCTAATATAGACTAGGATTTTACCCCAGCAATAACTAATCCGGAAGCATGTGAAACCTACTTAAAATAAAAAAGTAGGATAAACCTTGTAAGATTGAAGACAATGAGACTCTACCAAGATAGCAGCCGATAATGGAAGTATCTGGGATAATAGTGAAATCAACAAAGACATCAAGATTGACTCAAACTACCTTAATTCTCCAAAAATGTAAAAATCCTAAAAGTGTATGTTTAGAGAAAATAAAAATAAAATAAAGACTGGTCTCAGAAAGATTTTAAGCACTGAGTGGTCACACGAAAGCAATTAGGTAAATCACGCTCTCTATACAAACCAAGTATTAAGTCGTAGGGGTGTCTCAACACCCAGTGACTTAGGCCAACTGGATCGGGATTACTATCTAAAGCTTGCTACATGGATTATATAGGAAGTATGAGTCCTTACTTGTTAGAGTGAAGAAAAAAAGAAAACAGAATGAAATAATTCTCATAATACTACTAGGATAAGACAACATTTGTTAGTCGTCATTAACTAACACTTGTTTCTCTATCACTTCTTTTCTGTCATCTCGGGAAGACCCATTATGTTTTCCTTTATCTCAAGATAGAAGAAGTGAAACAGAGCCGCCGAAGAAACCTTGGGTAACATATAGGGCCTAGGTAAGCTTTAAAGGCTCAAACGATAAAAACGAATGCCTAAATCATATCTCCCGAACTACCTCGCCTAAGATTTCGCCTTGAATTTCCCCCAAATCAAATTCTAAAATCCCTATTGTCATGAATTTGGGTGACAGGTAATCATTTTCAAATCAATTGGATAGTTATACAATGAGTTTATGTGCTCGTGCATTTAGGATCTACAATAACTTTTATTAAAACGATACGTCAAGCACACATAACACGCATGAATGAGCTTTAAGCTCGACCTTAATAAATAATCAGGGGACAGACTCATCATAGGGTAATGGCCCAGATGAAGTCAAAACTCAGCATAAAACAACAACTAAACTAATAAACTAATCCTAAACAAACATGTATACATAGAAAACAATAAAACATACTACACATCATTGCCAAACTTAAAATGGACAGTGTTCTCAACAACCCATCAGCGATCCTAATGATAACATATAGCATGATAATGAAGACAACGGTTTAGAACACGTACCTGAGAGGCGAGAGAATCTTGTCTCCGAATCAAGTCGGCTGTGACGGATCCAATTTTTTTTTTTTCACTTGGGTTGCCTCCCAAGAAGCGCTTGATTTAAGGTCTTCAGCTTGACACAGAGAAGTACTCGTCAAAGAGTAGCTTCTGCCCGTAGTACGTGTCGTACAATACCATATATGGGTCTTAGTTTTGCATGGCCTCAAGACTGGAAAGATATGGTATTGAATGGATCGAGCTTTCAACTCAACTCTTCTCCATCTCTTGTGCTTGGTTGGCATAAATGTACCGAGCTGGAAATAGGGTAGGATTGGTGAGCCACATCGGATCCTCGTAGATACGATCGTCTTAGATCGAGTGTGGCATCACCAACTGGAATTCAAATGGTGAATACTCACAACGATTAATATGTGAATCTCCATCGCCAATCCATACTTGGGTTCTCTCCCGATTAGCTTGATCATCTTCGATCTCACCCAAGTGCTTTCCGTTTGCATTCGGTTTCTCACGGTAGCTTTCACATTCGGATGTGATTTATTCGCCTCTTAGTGCCACCGTTTTGGACTAGGACTCAATGAAGCAAAGAAGTTGGCCGGTTTGCATCTGAAGAGACATTACGATCACATCAATTTCGATGCAGACCATCTCAATGTTGTCAAGACGATCCTTGTGCTCATTGATCCGGTTATTCGTCTCCCACCAATACACTTGAGTCTTCCTAATAAAATTAGCGAATATTTTCTCCAGGGTGGGGGAAGACTCAACATATTAGTCTGGGTGTCAATCCATAGTGCCGAAGTGTTGGAACAATCCGCCAAGCTTTGGTGACTTGGTGAATAATTCCAACTTTGAAAATTGAAAGCCGCTAATTCCTCCAACGACCAAATGGCTTCGTCCACGGTTAGGTCGTAGAAAGAGAAGGTACCGTTTCCTCCTTCCACCCATGTTCTGGTTGTGACTGATAACCCGTCGAGGAAATTTAGGAGTTGACATTCCATCGGGAACCCATGATTTGTAAACCGGAATAGCAGCTCATTGTAATGATCCCAAGCGCAATAAAATGGCTCGGAATCTTGTTGAAAAAAATGCATCAATACTTGTCGATCTAATATCTTCAAGTACGCTGCATAAGAAATAAAAACCAAACTTCAAACAAAAAATTATAAACAAAAGAAATGCCTAAATTAAAATCAAGTTATTTACTCACAATATCAACAATAATCTAAAAACCAATCCCCGACAACAGCACCAAAAACTTGGTGGCGGAATATTATGTCGCTACTTTCACCGCAAGTGTACGGGTCAAATTTTAGTATAAATGGGAAGGAGTAGGGGTTGTCGTATCCACATGGATTAGTTGAGATTATTGTCGAGTACCGTAATTATTATAACCTAATTTATCTAGGCGATAAAAAATGATTTATAATTAATTAATACTAATACTAAGTTAATTAATCTAATTATACTATAATACTATATTGAGATGTTTAGGGGAAAAGATTATCTAGGGATTAACTTCATTTACAAAAAACGTGTTTGGTCTTGTTTAGTTTATAATAACGGTGTTCAACCTATTCGACAATCTTTGTATCGTAAACTCACTCACCACTTCTCTTGAGTGTAAGATGAGTGAATATGCGATTTCGCGTCAATGAAAAAGTCCCCCTCAATGTCTTAACGACACTAGGTCACATGAGTCTCACCCCAACTTCATTGATTGCATACTTTCTAACTCCCTCTCGGGTTATTACATCGTCGCGTTGTGTTTACCCTAGTCCGAATTCGGGATTACCTCTCCCGAATGTCAAACCTTGTATTCTCTATATATCTAAACAAGCATATAATCAAAGAATAATGGTAAACACAATCGAATAATGAAGAACAACCATTAACGAAACACAACTCAAACAAACAATATTTTTATAAATATTGTTAATCTCTAGACAAAATTCGTTTAGCTCATGGCCATAACCGTTTATACAATGAAAAATGAGATAAACATGCTAAAAAAACTACCAAAGTTAAGAAATTAAAGAAAGAAACGGAAGAACTTAGCCGTAGTACGAAGATTTGCCACTAAAACCGTTCAACGATCGCTTCTCCTTCTTCGCAACGTGTTCTTCTCCTTCGGATTTGGTTGAGCACTCCCCAAAACACTCTCAAAATATTATGAACCCTAAGAGGTCTCTCTTTCCTGAATGGAGAGGAGGGGAGAAAATATAGGGCTAAAAAATATCTAAATAAATATCTAAACTGTGTGCAGAGTGACTGCCGCGGCGGTGGGTATGTCGATTTGGTCACGGCCTCGGCGGTGGATACGGCGATGGGTGCAGAGACTTCCTGTTGTTTCACCGCTGTGGCGGTGGAGTTTTAGCAACTTTAGGGCCTTTTCTGCATCTTAACTGCCATGGTGGTGGTTTCACCACCGAGGCGGTGGGCTGCAGGTTATGAATTTTGCCATTTTGCTTGTTTTTCCACCATTCTTCCACCGTTCTTGATCCGATTTAATCGTTCATGATCTATTTTCATTCCTTTTCACCCCACACACCTGATTTATGACAAAAAGAATAAAAATGTTTTAAAATATAATAAAACATAATAAACATACTCGAAAACTAACAAGTTTGATTTGGAAATGGATAGGTAAATTACACCTATCAGTGAGCCATCCTCTATTTCAAGTCGAGGACATTAAACCAAATGCTTCTTGGGAGGCAACCCAATTTTTCAAATAATGGGGCCTATGGATGGACGTTATGGGAGAAAAGCCCCACATCAGTTACCTTGCCTAGAGCATCACAGTCGACCTCACTCAGAGGCGAGATTGTCTCACCTCCCAGGTACATGTCTTATCCCCTTGTGTTTAATTTGAATATATGTTTGACTTTGAGTTTGGTGGTGAGACACATGTTGGCGTTTGTGTGTTGGGTTAGGAAATGAATGTGTGTGTGATTTTTGTCCTATATCTTATGTTCTTTTGGCTATGTTTTCAGTTTATTTTTCCTTTTGTTAGTTTGTTTGAATAAATTGTGAGTTTTGTTGAGATGAAATGACTTAAAATCGACGATGAATATAGGCACTTGTTGTTTTCTTAGGTCGTTTGAAATGTATTGCATTGAGATTTCTGTGTGCTTGACTAGTGTTAATTGACATTAACTCTCGACTCATACAATTGAGCACTATGAATCACAATCACTTGGCCTTTTGAGTACTTTGAGACCATTTATGTGCTTTAGGTAGGCTTTGACATCTCATGAACATTAGAACCCATTTGAGTGAAACTTGAGGCGAACTACTAGGTTATGTGTTTTTGGAGAAATGACTTAAGCATTCTTTTTGGATCATTTGGGCCTTTAAAACTAACCCTTGAAAATGGTTTCCCCCCTCGTTACCCACGTTGAGCCTCATTGTCTAATTCTTTCACTACCCATATTTGTGCATCCAACCCACTACATATTTTTCCACTTCTTAAACCCGTCACTAATTGACATGTCTGCATGGATCATTGAGCATAAGGACTAGAGTAGACTATGTTTGGAAAGTCATTTGTGGATTGGGATGTGTTTTTCTTTCTTGTATTTGTGTGTTGAAAAAAAAAAGTCGTTGTAGTTTAATGCGGAGTATTCCCGCCTATCGCCTTGTTCCCTGCAACATTGGGGACAATATAAATTTTGAGTTTGGGGGTGTGATTCTCAATTGTTTTGAAAAAAAAAAAGTTGTTGTTTTGGTGTGTTTTGTGAATAATACATTGTGGGATTGATTGAAAGAAGATATTTGATGAAAGGAGGAGTCGGAGAAATTTTTTCTCAAAAATTGTGCAAGGTCCATGAGTTGAAATACATGCCTAGGGTGATTTGATCCTAAAAATGATATTTTCATCTACCTTTTACCCTAACCATACATTACAACTCGTAAAGTACTTTTGATCTTCAATGACATATATACCTATATAATTAGTAGAAAGCGACATGAAAAATGGGCTTATGGTTCTTCTTAAATTAACTACATAGAGATTATTCATTGTCTCCTTAGCACATAAATATATTTGAGGCTCATTTGGTTGAGTGAAAGTGATTGTGCACGCACTGACACATCTAGAGTTTTGAGTGGATTGAAATTGATACTTAAAGTTGAAATTCTAGATAATCTCGATGTGTGCATTTCCTTTGAGCTTGGAGCATTTTGTGGTTGTGGAGATTATTGTACGGTTTTTGGTTTGATACAAAACTCACATTTTTTTCATTAGCATTTTAGTACATGGTTTGTATTTTCTTTTATTTTCTTTTCTTTTCTTTTTGCTTGAGGACAAATAAACGTTTGAGTTTGGGGGTATTTGATGAGTGGTTTATTGAACAACAAATAAAGTACTTTTGAATTCAAATATTTATGTATTTTCATGTATTTTTGTTAGTTTAATGTGTTTTTATTGTGTTTTGTAGGATTACAAATAAATGGGAGAAATGGTGCAAAATACGTGCAAGTGCTGTAAATTTAAGACCCATTTTGACCACGATTCAACTCTATTTTGGAAAATCACAAAACAAGGAAGTTGTAGATATACGTCTTATATTGCCATAGGTTTTTGAATTACCTCAATTAGAGTTTGGATGAGAAAGTAGCGGCAAAAATACGAATCAGGCACCGACACTGTCCAAAGCGCACTGCAACGCGAAATTGAGCGCGCTGCAACGCCCTCCCATCAGAGGGTTTCTGGCCTTAGCGTGCTGTAGTGTTGTTTATCGCAAATGAAACCTATTTTAGGGTATTTAAGCTTATTTTGATGGAAAAAGAATGGAGAGACGAAGGAAGAACAGAAGGGAGCCGATTTTGAGGGCAAGAGGAGGTGATTTTGGGTAACAAAACACCAGATGATGGCATTTTGATGCAAGATCGATGAAAAAAAATCATTGGTGGCACGTGGGATTGAATATTTGGAGCCCAAACCCACAATAAACATTTTCTCATACCTTTTCTCTCCCTAATCTTGATTTAACTTTGTATTTGTAATGGTGTGTTGAACATGTTTACAATTATGAGTTTATTGAAAAAATTGGTTATGGATTTGTCTATGTTGAGCTAATATCTAGATCTAGGACTTGATGTAGTCTTGTTTAAACTATGTTGTGAATATTTTGTTTATTGTTAGATCTAATTTCATTTTATGCTTTTCTTAGGCCTAATGTATTTGCCGTGTGGCCAATGAGTTAGGTGTTGTTAGGTTGCGAATTTCATACTCGGGAGATGTTAAATTCATAACCGGAATTTTGAGTGCATAACTTAGGTTTTTGTGAGTCCGGGAGGAAATCAACACCTAGGTATTCGAGTTGAGAATTTAGGATCTCATGAGATCGAGAGGTAATAAATTGATCAATTAGAATCACCATTCAATTGTGTTTATCTTTATAATACTTCCAAAATATGCTCCCACATGATATTTTGGTTGAATTAAGAACTTGGGATTTGACACTTGGGAAAGGTAATCCCGGGTTCGGATTTAGGTTAAACACAACGTGAAACTTTAATAGATCCGGAGATATTTAAAGCTTACATAATCTATAAGGTCGGGTATAACGGATGTTTTCACCTAAACATGGGATAGGGATATTGGTATTGAAGTGATTACATGTTCTATCACTTGACGCTTAGGAGAGGTAGTGAGAGAGCAATAGCACGAGGACTTTGATTATTGAATGAACATAATTAGATAATAATTACTTAATAGGATGACATGGGAATAACAACACGAAATCAAACCCCTAGAACAGTTGTGCATAGAAAATCCATATTTTATTTTATTTTTGTATTTATATTTATTTTAGTTGTTTTAGTTATTTTAATTTAAAAACCCAAAGATTTTATCACCTAAATAAAGTTAGGTTACAACAATCGTGGTACTTAATGACAATTTAACCGAATCCCTGTGGATACGACAACCCTTACTCTTCCCTATACTATTAAAACTTGACCCGTGCACTTGAGGTGTTGTAGCGACGAAATAATTCGATACTACTAGGTAAGTATTCTTAAATGTCATTTGATCTTGTCTTAAATACTATTATATTACTTGTATACAGCATGTTTGTGTAGTTCTTAGATTCACATTTCATTTATATAGTATACATATCAAGAAAAAAGTCAAAAATGTCGAAAACATGTAAAAAACAACAAAATATGTCAAAAACATCCAAAAATATGTCAAAAACATCAAGAACATGTCCAAAACATGTGAAAAACAAAAAAAAAACATCAATCACACCATGAGTTGTACATAGCGTATTTGATTCTCTTAAGAACAAATGAAATCGAACTCTAATAAACTCAAAACAAAAATCATCTTAGGTTGAACTACATGTTGACTTGATTTTCAGCAACCTGAGATACGTAGGCAACCCACGTATGGGTTCAGTCACCTGTCTAAATAAAAATAAGTTCATCTTGAACGATTGAACTATGTGCTGACCTGATTCTCAGCTACTTGAGATACGTAGGCAACTCATGATAGGTGTAATTGATTTATTTATTCTCAAGCCAATTTTGGTAGTTTTCGAGTATTTTTATAGTGTTTTAATATGTTTTTATTTATTTTATTATAAACCATGTGTTTGAGGTGAAAGGGGACAAAAACGGTCCATAAACGAGCAAGTCGGTGGAAGAACGATGGAGAAAAAAAGAAAAACAGACAATATTTAGAACTTTCATCCACCACTGCAGCCGTCAAAGTACAGAGAGTTGTTGAATTCTCCACCGCTGCAACGGTAAAAATTTAGAGAGCTTCACCGCTACAGCGGTCACCTGCCAGAAAGTCACCGACTTCTCTACCGCTGCAACGGTCAGGCGCCAAACAGTTTAGATATTTTAGGATATTTTGTTGATATTTTGGATCCTATAAATATCCTTTATTCTCCCCCAAACACTAAGAAATATTTTCGGGAGTGTCTTGAGAGCTCCAAGGCCTATCAACCAAGAGAATATCACAACGCGAAGAAGAGAAAACGTTCTTGGAGCAGTATTAGCGTCGATTCTTTGGATAACGGCTAGTCTCCTCGTTTCTCTATTTTATTCTTAGTTTGGTTGATAGTTTTATATATGTTTAGCTTGTTTATTATTGTATATTTGGTTATGGCCAAATATAGCTAAACATATATTGTTTAGGGAGCAATTAGTGTATAAAAACGTTGTTTATATAAAATCTATGTTTCGTTAATAGTTGTTCATGTTTATCCGATTGTGTTTACTGTTTTATTACAATATTAATATGCTTATTATGGTATTATGGTTGATTTTGAGAATACGGGATTTGACACTCGGGAGAGGTAACCCTGGATTCAGACTAGGGTTTAAACACAATGTGACGATCTAATGACCCAGGAGAGCGTTAGAAAGTTTACAATCCATGAGGTTGGGGCGAGACTCATGTGACTAAGTGTCGTATAGATGCTCAAGGGGGACTTCAGCGTTGACGTGAAGTCATATATTCATTCACTTTACACTCGGGAAAGGTAGTGAATGAGATTTTGATATAGAGATTGTCGGATAGGATGAATGCCATTAAGATAAACTAGATTGAAACAAACGTGTTTAAGTGGATGAAGTTAATCCCTAGGAAATTTACTCCCATTAACATCAATATTAGTATATTAGATTAATTAGTTTAGTTTATAATTATTATAAAAACGTATTTTTTATTGCCTAAATAAAGTTAGATTATGACAATTGCAGTACTCGACGATAATCTAATCCAATCCATGTGGATAAGACAACCCCTACTCTTCCCAATCTATACTAAAATTTGACCCGTACACTTGCGGGGAAAGTAGCGACGTAATTTATGCGCTACCAAGTTTTTGGCGCCGTTACTGGGGATTGGTTTTTAGATTATTGTTGATATTGTGAGTAAATAACTTGATTTTAATTTAGGTGTTTATTTTGTTTATAATTTTTGTTTTGTAGTTTTTTTTTCTTGCAAGATACTTGAAGATGTTAGATTAACAAGTGTTATTACATTTCTTTCAACGGGATTCTGAGCCATTTTACTGTGCTTGGGATCGATACAAGGAGTTGTTGTTCCGGTTCCCAAACCATCGTTTCCCAAGAGAGTGTCAACTACTGAACTTGTTCGATGGTTATTAGCCGCAACTAGAACATGGGTAGAAAGAGAAAATGGTACTACCTCTTTCGACCAACTAACCATGGATGAAGCCTATTGGTTGTTGGAAGACATGACAAAGTTTGATTTTCACTATTGGAGTTATTCAACAAGCTACCAAAGATTGGAGGATAGTTTCACCATTTCGGAGCCATGGATTTACAACCCGGACCAATGTGTTGAGTCTTCTCCCTCCTTGGAAGAAATGTTTGCTGAATTTATGGGGGAGAGCCAGGCATTTTGGAGGGAAATGAATGATCGGATTAATGAGCATAAGGTTCATCTTAACACTATTGAGACAACCTGTGCTGAAATTGATGAGACCGTCAAGTCTCTTGAGACTCAAATCAGTCATCTTTTTTGCTTCATTGAGGTTGAGTCTGAAGCGATGGCATTGAGAGACGAACAAGCCATATTTAATTGTGAAAGCCACTGTGAGGAACCGAATACGAGCGAAAAGAGCTTGGGTGAGTGCAATGATGATTATTCGAATGCGACGGGAACCCAAGCGTAGATCGACGATTGTGATTCTTTACTATTGGAGATCCACATTGTGATGCCACCCCCGATCCAAGACGATCACATCTACGAGGATCCGATGTGGTTCACGTGTCCTTCTCCGCCATTTTCAATGTTATTTTGTGCCTACCAAGTACATGAGCCGGTGAAGAGTCTTGTTGAAAGCTCGAGCCAATTAGAACTAAATCGCACTAGTCTTGAGGGCATTTTGAATCAAGACTCGTGCATGGTGTTGTATGACATATACTACAGATAGAAGCCGCTCTTTGACGAGCACTTCTTTGTGTCAGGTTGTGGACAATAAACCAAGTGCTTCTTGGGAGGCAACCCAAGTCCAAAAATAAATTAGAACTTTACCGCCGACTTTATTTGGAGGTGAGATTGTTTTGCCTCCCAGGTACGTGTTCTAAACCCCCTTCGTCGGCATGCTTTATTTTCAAATATTGAGAACGATGATTGGGTTATCTTCGATACTGCTCGTTTTAAGTTTGGGGGTGATGTGTAGTAAGTTAGTATGTTTTGTTGTTTTATTGTGTGTATGTTTGTTTAGTGTAGTATGTTTTTGTTTGTTGTTGTTGTTGTGTGCTAAGTTTTGCGTTCATCTGGGCCATTACCCGATGATGATATTATCCCCTGGTTGTTTATCAAGGTTAAGGGTAATGCCCATTCATGTGTGTTCTATGTGCTTGACATGTTGTTTTGGTAAAAGATATTATGGATCCTAATTTGCACGAGCACGCAGACTCAATGAATAGTTATTCAATTGATTTGAGGTCGATTATCTATTAGCCAAACTCATGAAAATTTAAGGGATTCTAGAACTTGATTGGGGGAAACTTGAGGCAAAATCCTAGGTGAGGTAGTTTAGGAGATATGAATTAGGCATTCATTTGACTCACTTGAGCCTTTGAAGCTTACCATGTAATATGTTTATCCCTCGTTACCCTATCGAAGCCTATAAACCGTTTCAATTTTGAACACATAACAAATACCCTAGCCAATTGAATTCTTTCCAAACCTATATCACTGAACCAAAGGCACAATTTGAGTGAATCAAGTTAGCATTCGTGTATGCTACTTGAAGTGAACGGTTGGGTTTCGGGCGAACTTTTGATTGGTTCGGTATTCGAGTACTCACTTGTGATTTTTCTTTCATTTTAACCACACTCATGAAATTATAATAATCAAATAAGTTTGGGGGTGTGGTTGTTATTAAAAAACAAAAACATATGTAAATATAGTTCAATTTTCATTTCTTTTGACAAGTGAGTACGTTAGTCTTAATTGTATGTTTAGAGTTATTTCAAATTTATCTATGGGGGTTCAAGTGTGATCATGTGCTAAGAGTTGTGCCTTGGCTATCGTTGAGTTAACAACGTTAACCCATTTTATATTCCCGATATACCTTTCGCCAAATTTTCCAAACCGAACTAAGTTCTATTTATATTTTTGAACTTACAAGCCTACATTAGTGGAGAGTCGAACCCATTTAGGCATATGGATATCCTAATCCTTTACGGTTTAAGTCGTGACCTTCGTTGGTGGATAATCCAATCCAGTTGTGGGATAGTTATGTTATTGAGTTTCGTACACACACGTTGAAAGGATTTAGATTGGAGTTTACCATCATTGAATGTCAAAATTATAGAACATCACATGGTGCGTTTTACTCCTGAACTCGATATGATTGGGGGTTGTTAAGGAAAAATATTTTGGTCGATGGTTAAATTCAAAACTCGCATATCATTTTGTTTAGGTTGTTTGTGTTTTTATTTGTTTTTTAGTTTTTGTGTTAGTTAATTTAGTTGTATTTTTTTATTTTAGTGTGAGTGTTTTGCTTGAGGACTAGCAAAATTTTAAGTTTGGAGGTATTTAATAGGTGTAATTTATCTATTTATTCCTAACACGGTTTTGGTAGTTTTCGTGTATTTTTATAGCGTTTTAATATGTTTTTATTTATTTTGTTATAAACCAGGTGTTTGAAGTAAAAAGGGACAAAAATGGTCCATAAACGAGCAAGTTGGTAGAAGAACGGTGGAGAAAAAGAGCAAAACAGACAATATTCAGAACCTGCATTCATCGCTGCAGCGGGAAAACCACCGCTGTAGTGGTCAAAGTACATAGAGTTTTTGAATTCTCTACCGCTGTAGCGGTCACCCGCCAGAAAGCCACTGACTTCTCCACCGCTGCAGCGGTTAGGCCCTAGACAGTTTAGATATTTTAGAATATTTTGTTGATATTTTGGATCCTATAAATATCTTCTCTTATCTCTTAAACACTAAGAAACGTTTTCAAGAATGTCTTGAGAGCTCCAAGGCCTATTAAGCAAGAGAAGATCACAACATGACGAAGAAGAAATGTTCTCGAAGCGGTTTTAACGTCGATTCTTCGGATAACGGCTAGTCTCCTTAGTTCTCTATTTTATTCTTAGTTTGGTTGATAGTTTTGTATATGTTTAGCTTGTTTATTATTGTATATTTGGTTATAGCTATGTATAGCTAAACATATATTGTCTAGGGAGCGATTTGTGTATGAAAACATTGTTTATATAAAATCTATGTTTTGTTAATGGTTTTTCATGTTTATCCGATTGTGTTTACCATTTTATTACAATCTTTATATTCTTTTTATGTTATTAGCATTGATTTTTAGAATACGGGGTTTGACACTCGGGAGAGGGAACCCCAGATTTGGACTAGGGTTTAAATATAACATGACGATCTAATGACTCGGGAGGACGTTAGAAAATATGCAATCTGGGAGGTTGAGGTAAGACTCATGTGACTATGTGTCGTATAGACACTCGAGGGGGACTTCGGTGTTGACGCGAAGTTACATATTCATTCACTTTATACTTGGGAGATGTAGTGAATGAGATTTCGATACCGAGATTGTCGGATAGGATGAATGCCGTTAATGTAAACTAGATTGAAACGAATACATTTAAGTGGATGAAGTTAATCCCTAGGCAATTTACTCTCATTAACGTCAATATTAGTATATTAGATTAATTAGTATAACTAGTTTAGTTTATAATTATTATAAAAACTTATTTTTTATCACCTAAATAAAGTTAGGTTATGATAATTGCGGTACTCAATAATAATCTAATCTAATCCTTGTGGATATGACAACCCCTACTCTTTCCAATCTATACTAAAACTTGACACATATACTTGCGGTGAAAGTAGCGACATAAGTTACGTGCTACCAACTCACATATGGGTTCAGTCATCTATCTAAATAAAAATAAGTTCATCTTGAATAGATGAACTACGGTTTGACATGTTCCCCGTGAAAATCGGGATAAGCAGGAAACCTTTACAAGGTTTGGTTGTTAAAAAAGACAACAATATTTTAATTTCAATCTATTTTATCTATTGTTGCTGATAGATAATTAACTTTTACATGCTTTCCTTACATAAAAAATTCATAAAAAATACAAAAATATAAAAAATGGAAATTATTTTGTTAAACAAAACCAAAAAATATTGATTGGAATTTGTTTAAACGTGAACATCTATTTAAATTGAGGTACCATCTTTGGACGGGTGTCTTGGAGTGCTTAACAAATTCCCCGAGCATAACCAACCCTTGAACTTAAAGAAATCTCTATCAAAAGACCAATTATTTTGAGTCAAAATTTGGGCTATTTCAAATAAAAATGAATTCCTAAAATCCCGGTAACCTACCACACCATTTAACCCCATACTAGGTGGCGACTCATTTTCTAACATAAACCCCAGCCCAAAGAACGTTTTCAAAATCAGAGCCTAGAAGAGCCCTTGTAACCATTTTTGAAAATGAAAGGATTTTAAGGATTTGGAGAGGGAGGAACGAAAGTTTGTTTTCCTCTTCTTCCAATTCTTTACTTCCTCTACTTTTAAAATATCCGAGGTGCATCAATGAGCTTGATCCTCCAATTGTGATGGAAACTACAGGTCCTGTTGACACTGAAAATTAGTTGAGGAGCATAGTGCACACATTTGAAGCAATGTGCATTATCGATGATAGTTGAGTCCCTCTTGTCACCTTCTAACTCAAGCGAGAAATTGAACGTTGGTGGGAGGATATGAAATTATTGATTTCAATTGCAGGCCATGAGATCACTTGGGTTCAATTTGTGGCAATTTTCAACAAGAAATATTTTCTCGGAGTCTTACCTGTTCAAGATGGAAGAAAAATTCATACTACTAAGATAGAGGAAGAACAATCTCCAATACAAAATTGAATTTGATGCTTTGTCTCGATTTGCCCCTTACTTATTGAAGACTGAGGAGGTAAGATACTAAAGATTCCAAAGAGATCTAGATTTGCAAATGAGTTCAAGATTGACAGGACGACAAATCAAAAACTACTTTTAACTCATAAATATAGCAAAATTAATAGAGAAAGATGTGCAAAAAGTTGCCCAAAGTCTTGAACAAGAGAAGAAGAGTAGGTTTAAGCCACCCAACAGATACTCAGGTGGTACATCTTAGGAATCTAGCCCTTAACTTTATTTTTCTTGGGCTCTAGTGGTTGACTAGTTAGCTAGGAACGAGGTCAACAAAAATCTTATTCAGGCTTCGCATATCCGAAACCTTCTACTATACTTACACCTTTTGCCAGCAGTGCTGGTAGTATTGGCCCTAGCGGTGGTCAGGGGCAAGGTAGAGAATAGACTTTACAGCCTTCCAGTATTCCAAACTTGGATCCACTTGATATTTGCTAGTCAATCCAATACATAACTAAAATAATGCCTAGTAGATAGCATTGCAAAAATGAGACTTCTAATTTCCAAGGCATATGGAATCATACTCATCGTAATCTTCTTTTCAGAATAAGAAAGACTCATCTTCTGAGTGAGTTGAATTCTATGTTGGACTGATAGATGCCCTTCTTGGAATTCACCATGCTAAATCGTTTCAACACTTTGTCTATGTACTCTGATTGGGATAAACCCAACATCGATCTAGATCTATATTTTTAGACCTTTATACCCAATATATAGGACCCTTCTCCCAAATTCTTTATGGAGAAAGTTTTATAAAACCATATGTTTGTAGTTAACAGCATCCCTACATCATTTTCAATTAGTAGAATATCGTCGATATACAACACTAGGACACAAATGTCCTTTTTCCATCCATTTTCTTGTACGCACATGGATAATCCAAGTTTTGAAGGTAGATAAAGGATTTTAATGCCTCATCAAAATGGAAGTTCTAGCTTCTTGAAGCTTTCTTAAATCCATAAATGGAATTTTGCAAATTGCTCAGGATTTCACCTTCAGCTATGAAGCCATCTAGTTGATGCATGCAAATCTCTTCCTTTATGTTTCCATTGAGAAAACCTTCTTTACATCCATCTGTTAAGTTTCATAGTCGTTGCAAAACCCCACCCCGGACACCCGTCACCTATGGGGCCGGCGTGACGTCGACACGACATTTCCTAAGCGACAAACCAACTAGAAAGCGACGGTATGCATTCATAATTATACAAACATCAAAATACAGGTCATAAACATCTTTCCAAGCCAAAGACACACCCGTACCTGAAATCCCTTCTAGAACAGCAAAAGAAAAAAAAAAAAAAAAACAAAACAAACGATGAACCTTTCCTAGGTTCGCCTCAAGCAACACTTCCCGAAAATTTTAATTCCTTGCTATACCATCGACGGACTCTACGCCGTGCCAGTAGGGGACCGACTCCTAGCCTTTTCACCTGCGAGTATACTGCCTTCTTAATAAAACCATTCTTATTTAATAATAACACTTTCTAGATAAAAAAAACATTTACACAAAGATTCAACATAAGCATCATATATGCAGTAAAAATGAAGTAGTATATTTAAGTTCCATTTCTAAAACCATCCAGTATAAATAAATAATAAATCACCCAATATAA
This sequence comes from Eucommia ulmoides, assembly GCA_016647705.1. Taxonomy (NCBI): domain Eukaryota; kingdom Viridiplantae; phylum Streptophyta; class Magnoliopsida; order Garryales; family Eucommiaceae; genus Eucommia; species Eucommia ulmoides. Next base: position 21,607,348 of record CM028327.1, on the reverse strand, counting down.
ACAAAACATCACATCATAAACCACCACTCCACCACAACACACACTGGCTAGCCATGGTGATTGTTTTAACCTCACGATCGGGAGTTTGCAACAGTACTGTACCATCCGTAGGATATGCCTTCCTACGAACACTCATCACTCCGCCGAAGCGGATCATTACTGCGCAGTACAAACGTCTAACATCACTCTGCCGAAGCAGATAAACATCACTCCGCTGAAGCGGATAAACATCACTCCGCCGAAGTGGATCAACATCACACAATAATATCGTCTAATCATCACATAATGTTTTAAAAGCATCTAATTTAAATACAACCATTTTTCATCATGTATGTACATATACAAATAATTTGGCGAGAAGGCAGTATACTCACCTCGTTTCTGGTGCTAGAAAAACCCCACCGTCCGCAGCTTATCGAGATGTTGGTGTCTACGAACCTAGAAATGATAGGGCTTAAGTTAATATTTTATGCAAAATCACCTAGTCATGTAATGTAGGCCCTAAGTTTCACATTTTTCTATTTCCCATATTTTATCCTTGGGATTTGTTATTATACTAATAATTTTGTTCTGTTATTTATTACATCAGAAATCTTATAATCTGAACGACCCTAAATTTATTACTCCGGTTACAAAGATTTTTAGGTTAAGATTGAATTTAACCAAATTAGAATAAATTTAACGGAAAACGATATCCATCCCGAATCGTTCACGGGTCGTGAAAAGGATTTGAATTTGAATTTAATTTTTTTTTTCTTTTTGTTGGGGTTAATTGTGCAATTCCCCCCCTTTTTTTCTTTGGTTCTTTTTCAGACCGACGGTGGCCTCCCCTTCCTTACCGACTCTCCTGTCGCCCCTGTACCACCTATGACCTCCCTCAGACACCCCCCATCCGACCGTCTCAGCAGCTCGACCGCACACCCAATCGCTACTGTTCATGCACCTTGCGACACACACACAACCACCCATGCATGCAACTATGCTTGCATGCCACTGCCGACGGCACACCACGGGACCAACGATCCCTGCCGACGGAGACCCACACACACAGCGGCATACCGTAGCTGCAATCAACTCCCACCACCGCCACCGCCGTTGATCGTCCTCTCTCTCTCTCTCTCTCTTTCTTCGTTTTGATCTTTCCCTTCCCTTTTGCTGGATTTTCGTCGACGCATTATATATTTTACACTCGCACACTCGCACACAGTAGCCAAAAAAATCAAAACACACACACACACAAACCCACGTGCTGCCGAAAAACGAAAACCAAGCACACCCCCACACCGTCGAAAACTTACCGATCCAACTCGTCACGCTCATGCATGCACACATCTATCAATTAATTAGAGAAATACATATAAATACTCACTTGCCCGACGATCGTCGATGGTCAAACGGCGATTCGTAACTCCGCTCACCGGCGATGTTAACACGCAGACTGCCACTCCGTCGACGAACCACGCCACCGGCCGAACCAATCTCTCTCTCTCCCTGGAACTGTTTACAATGCCCACACGACCACGCTACCGGAGGAATGTCGATTCAAGAAAAACCGACGACCCCTCCGTTCCGGTTCTCTCTCTCTCTAGAATTTCTTGAGTGTTTCTCCGGTTTCCTTCTTCCTTTGCGTGGGGGAGGGTTTTTATTGCATGATTTTAGTGATCAAAGTAATCCTCAGCTCGACACGTCGCCCCCCGATCGCCCCTGCTCTGGCCGGTGGATCGCCCGTCGGTCGGATGGTTATATATATATATATATAAAGGTTAAATTACACTTTCCTCCCTCTAGTTCCTTTAGGATCTTCATTTCAGTGTATTTCCATTTTAAAAAGTTTCAAAATTATAATTTTGCCCTTAACATTTTTACTTTTGATTTATAATTGCCAATTTAAATCTCAAGTTTAAATTTTTGCGTTTCTAAATTCCCAATTTGACCCTCCAACTTTAGATTTGAGTTTTTATCAATAAAATGTTTACCCTAAAATTCTCTAACGTTCTATAATACAGTTATTTATGACGTACGTTCTACAACTTAGGTTTTACAACTCTTCCCTCCTAAAAGAAATTTTATCTCGAAATTTTATTTATTTATTTATTTATTATTATTATATATATATATATTTTTTTTTTACCTTAGTCAAACAAATGCGGGTATTTGCTCCTCATTTCTTCCTCTCGCTCCATGTCGCCTCTTCCACCGCATGACTGCGCCACAACACTTTGACTAACGGGATCATCCTCGTTCACAAAACTTGATCTTTACGGCTTAGGATTTGGACCGGCTCTTCAACGTAGGACAAATCAGCTTCCAATTCGATCGGCTGCGAGGTCAACACATGAGAATGGTCTGACACATATTTTCGGAGCATCGATACATGGAAAACATCGTGCAGTTGAGATAACTATGGCGGTAACGCGAGTCTATACGCTGTTGTGCCAACCCGCTCTAGAATTTCATATGGTCCAATGTATCTTGGACTCAACTTCCCTTTCTTTCCAAACCTCATTATGCCTTTCCACGGAGAGATATGCAAGAACACATGATCCCCTACCTTGAACTCTAACTCCTGACGGCGTTTGTCTGCATAACTCTTCTGCCGATTCTGAGCGATTTTCAACTTCTCTCGAATCACCTCTACTTTGTCTGCTGTCAGTTGAGCTATGTCCGACATCAACATCTTATGTTCACCCACCTCAGTCCAACAAACGGGAGTTCTACATCTCCTACCATACAGCGCCTCATATGGAGCCATCACAATTGCCGAGTGGTAGCTGTTATTGTAGGCGAATTCCATCAACGGCAAGTGATCGTCCCAGCTCCCAGGAAATTGCAGAACATATCCCCTCAACATATCTTCCAACGTTTGAATCGTACGCTCTGACTGGCCGTCTGTCTGAGGGTGGAAAGCGGTGCTAAATTTTAGCTTGGTACCTAAAGCAGTCTGGAGACTCGGCTAGAATCTCGAAGTAAATCTCGGATCTCTATCCGACACTATAGAAACCGATACGCCATGCAATCTAACAATCTCATCGATATACAATTGGGTATACCTTTCAAGAGAAAATGTCGTCTTTACGGCTAAAAAATGAGCGGACTTGGTAAGCCTATCAACGATCACCCAAATGGAATTATACCCCTTTTGAGTACGGGGTAATCCCGAAACAAAATCCATCGTGATATGCTCCTACTTTCACTCTGGAATAGGTAGGGGTTGCAGCAACCCACCTGGACGCTGATGCTCAATCTTTACTTGTTGACACACAAGGCACCTGGCAACAAATTCTGCGATCTCCCGTTTCATTCTAATCCACCAATAATGCTCACGCAAGTCTCGATACATTTTAGTGCTCTGCGGATGCATTGCGTACGCGGAGCTATGTGCCTCTTCCAAGATATCCTTTTTTAAATTGACATCATTAGGCACACATAGCCTATTTCCACACATCAAAACTTCGTCCCTTTCCCTGATATGATGATCAGTTCTGTGACCATTTTTTACTTCATCTCGGATCCTCTCCAATTGAATATTTAACTTTTGAGCTTCAGTAATGCGGTCAATCAACGTCGGTCTCAAAGTCAAAGTTGCAAGCAGTGCTGCCGTATACAGGTTAGCATGGGCAACACGAAGGTGGGCAACCGAGCCTGCCGATTTCCGACTTAAAGCATCTGCTACAACATTAGCCTTTCCTGGATGGTAATGGATGGTGCAATCGTAGTCCTTGATCAACTCCATCCAACGCCTCTGCCTCAGATTTAATTCCTTCTGAGTAAACAAATACTTCATACTCTGATGGTTGGTGTATATTTCACATATCTTGCCATACAGGTAGTGCCTCCAAATCTTTAGGGCGAACACAATTGCAACCAACTCCAAATAGTGCGTTAGGTAATTACGCTCATGGCTCTTCAATTACCGAGATGCATATGCGATCATGTGACCATGCTGCATCAGAACACATCCCAGCCCTTGGTGTGACGCATCGCTATAAATTACGAAACCACCCCCTTCGGACGGAAGGGATAATATTGGTGCCGATATCAACCTACTCTTTAACTCCTAGAAACTCTGCCCACATTTATCGATCCACTCAAATTTGGATTCCTTGTGAGTCAATCGGGTCAACGGGGTAGCTATAAGGGAAAATCCTTACACAAATCGTCGATAGTAACCCGTCAATCCTAAAAAGCTTCGAACTTTAGTCACATTTTTTGGTCTTTCCCACTGAATGACAGCTTCAACTTTCTTCGGGTCTACCTGAATACCATCTCCTGAAATGACATGACCCAAGAATACCACATGATCTAGCCAAAATTCACATTTACTAAGTTTCGCATACAACCGCTTCTCCCGTAACGTCTACAATACAATCCGGAGATACTTCGTATGCTCTTATCTACTTTGGGAATAGACCAAAATGTCATCTATGAACACTATAATAAATTGGTCCAGATAAGGTTGAAAGATACGGTTAATCAAATCCATGAAAGCCGTAGGGGCATTTGTTAATCCAAAAGGCATAACCAAGAATTCATAGTGTCCATATCTCGTACGGAATGCTATTTTTGCCACGTCACTCCCCCTAACTTTCAATTAGTGATACTCCGATTGGAGATCTATCTTGGAGAATACTTTAGCTTTCTGAAGTTGGTCAAACAAGTCATCAATCCTTGGCAACGGATATTTATTGCGAACCGTTATCTTATTCAGTTGCCGATAATCTATACACATTCTCAACGTGCCATCCTTCTTCTTTACGAACAGCACTGGGGCACCCCATGGGGAGATACTGGGCCTGATGAACCCCCGGTCTAATAAATCTTGCAACTTCACCTTCAACTCTTTCAACTCAGTAGGTGCCATACGATAAGGTGGAATCGATATAGGGGTAGTGCCTGAAATTAACTCGATCATGAATTCTATTTTCCTATCGATGGGCAACCCTAGAAATTCTTTCGGGAATATGTTAGAAAAATCTCGGACTACTAGAATATTTGCCACCGGAGTTTCTCTCTGACTGGTGTCAATTATGTGCGCAAGATATCCCTGACAGCCTTTCTTCAATAATTTCCTGGCTTCTAACACTGAAATTAAACTGACAGGAGTGATAATTCTATCTCTAGAAAATACAAACTCTGGCTCGCCTAAGATTCGAAATATTACTACCTTCTTGAAATAGTCCACCGTGGCATGATATCCAGATAACAAATCCATACCCAGTATTATATCGAAATCGTGAATACTCAGGGGTAATAGATCTACCAATAACTCTCTATCACCAAACCGAAGTGGACTGTCCTTATACACCCTATCGATCCATACCAACTCACCCACTGGAGTAGAAATAACAATACGGTAGGATAAAGAATTGGGAAATCTGCCTGCTTGCATCATAAAGGTTGCCGAAACAAAAGAATGCGTAGAACTGGGATCAATAAGCACACGAGCATCTTTAGCATATAAAGATATGATACCTATGACCACCTCGGGAGTAGCCTGAGCATCTTGTTGAGTAGTAGCAAAAACACGGCCTCGCGTTGGAGGTCTACCCGGTGATCCTCTACCAAGTCCCTGGGCGGTACTAGGACCCGTATTACCCATACTGCTCGCTGGAGGTACGAATGTAGAAGCAAGTTTCAGACAATTTGTAGATTTATGACCTGGCACATGACAGTAGAAACATATCGGGACTCCCACATGACAGTCTCTAGCAAAGTGACCCGTTGCTCCACAGTGATAACATTTATCCCCCTCCAGCCCGACTCGACGGCTGATTCCGTTCTTGCCTCTGCAGACTAGCACTAGCTTCCAATGCACTTTGTTGTTGCCTAGGGTAGGATCACCGGGAACCATGGTTCCTGGTGGATTGGCCAAATGATGAGGCCCGAGCAATTGGCGGTCGAACTACCGTCCCCCATGAAGTGCCACCCGAAAATCTGTTAGGCAACTCAAATCTGCTTTTCTTGTACTGCTCTCGACTCTCGGCGGCTTCCTGCACATCCCTCTCCACTAACTTTGCCGTATTCACCAACTCTGCATAATTCTTAATTTGCTTGCTTGTCAGCCTGGAGCGGATATCTAACTGAAGTCCCTTCTGGAAACGTCTGCATTTCTCCTCCTCCGTTTTTACCAGATCAGGGGAAAAATGGGATAAAGCATCGAATTTAACTTCGTACTGCTGAACAGTCATCTTTCCCTGCTTCAGGACTATAAATTCCTCCTCCATCTAGAATCGATAATACTCGAGAAAGTATTTTTCATTAAACGCGGCGACGAAACGGTCCCATGTGATCTCCTCACCAGAACCGGTAATCAGTCTTTTCATTTCTTCCCACCAGTGCTCGGCTTCCTCCCTCAATTGAAAAGTGGTAAGGGGAACTCGACTATTGTCGACAATCCCCATCGCCTCAAATATGTGCCCCACGCCTTTGATCTAATTCTCTGCATCAGCTGGACTCGCTGTCCCGGTGAAAGCCGGAGGGTCTAACTCCTTGAACCTCTTCAATCGTACTGCCTGAGATGTGGCGGTATTACCTTGGGCCCTCTAACTTTCCATAATCCTCGCTTGCTGCTCCGTTAGCTGGGCAGCGGCCTGCAAAATTCTTTCGACCGCATCTAAACTTCCTTGCAGCCTGTCACCCTGCGTGTGGGATCCCACAATCTGCAAACTTTCCTGCTCCCTATCTCTCTGTTCCTGAAACTCTACTTGCCTCGGGGGTTCCGCCTGTCTCTGGGGTCCCACACTCCTAGAGGTTTCACCTTCCCCTTCTATACCTGTTATCAGTCACAAAATCCAATTCAACAACTAACTAGGTCAACCAGAAAAATGCCAATAATTAACATACGTTAATTAACTATTACGCGAGTATTAAAAGCACCTACTAACACCTTATCTTAGCGTCCCCTACTGACTAGACGACTGACACGTTTCCCATCCCATGATCCTCTACGGGTACGACACCTGACAAGTCTACAGAACCTATAACCTAGGTTCTGATACCAAAATTGTCACACTCCACCCCGGACACCCGTCACCTGTGGGGCCGGTGTGACGTCGACACGACATTTTCTAAGCGACAAACCAACTAGAAAGCGACAGTATGCATTTATAATTATACAAACATCAAAATACAGGTCATAATCATCTTTCCAAGACAGAGACACACCCGTCCCTGAAATCCCTTCTAGAACAACAAAAGAAAAAAAACAAAAAAAAAAACAAAACCAACGATGAACCTTTCCTAGGTTCGCCTCAGGCAGCACTTCCTAAAAATTTTAATTCCTTGCTATACCATCGACGGACTCTACCCCGTGCCAGTAGGGGACCAACTCCTAGCCTTTTCACCTGCGAGTGTACTGCATTCTTAATAAAACCATTCTTATTTAATAATAATACTTTCTAGATAAAACAACATTTACACATAGATTCAGCATAAGCATCATATATGCAGTAAAAATGAAGTAATATATTTAAGTTCCATTTCTAAAACCATCCAGTATAAATAAATAATAAATCACCCAATATAAACAAAACATCACATCACAAACCACCACTCCACCACAACACACACTGGCTAGCCATGGTGATCATTTTAACCTCACGATCGGGAGTTTGCAACGGTACCGTACCATCCGTAGGATATGCCTTTCTATGAACACCTATCACTCCGCCAAAGCGGATCATTACTGTGCAGTATAAACGTCTAACATCACTCTGCCGAAGCAGATAAACATCACTCTGCTGAAGCGGATAAACATCACTCCGCCGAAGCAGATCAACATCACACAATAATATCGTCTAATCGTCACATAATGTTTTAAAAGCATCTAATTTAAATACAACCATTTTTCATTATGTATGTACATATACAAATAATTTGGCGAGAAGGCAGTACACTCACCTCATTTTTGGTGCTACAAAAACCCCACCGTCCGCAGCTTACCGAGATGTTGGTGTCTGCGAACCTAGAAATGATAGGGCTTAAGTTAATATTTTATGCAAAATCACCTAGTCATGTAATGTAGGCCCTAAGTTTCACATTTTTCCATTTCCCATATTTCATCCTTGGGATTTGTTATTATACTAATAATTTCACTCTGTTATTTATTACATAAAAAATCTTATAATCTGAACAACACTAAATTTATTATTCCGGTTACAAAGATTTTTAAGTTAAGATTGAATTTAACCAAACTAGAATAAATTTAACGGAAAACGATATCCATCCCAAATCGTTCACGGGTCGCGAAAAAGATTTGAATTCGAATTTAATTTTTTTTTTCCTTTTGTTGGGGTTAATTTTGCAATTTCCCCCCCTTTTTTTTTTTGTTCTTTTTCAGACCGATGGCCGGCCACTCTCTCTCTCTACGGTGGCCGACCGCCGGTGGCCTCCCCTTCCTTGTCGACTCTCCTGTCGCCCCTGCACCACCTACGACCTCCCTCAAACACCCCCCTCCAGCCGTCTCAGCAGCTCGACCGCACACCCAACTGCTACTATTCACGCACCCTACGACACACACACAACCACCCATGCATGCAACAATGCTTGCATGCCACTGCCGACGGCACGCCACGGGACCAACGATCCCTGTCGACGGAGACCCACACACACAGCAGCACACCGCAGCCGCAATCAACTCCTACCACCGCCACCGCCGTTGATCGTCCTCTCTCTCTCTCTCTCTCTCTCTCTCCGTATCGATTTTTTTCTTCCCTTTTGTTGGATTCTCGTCGACGCATTATACATTTCACACACACGCACACTCGCACATAGTAGCCGAAAAAATCAGAACACACACACACAAACCCACGTGCTGCCGAAAAACGAAAACCGAGCACACCCTCACACCGCCAGAAACTTACCGACCCAACTCGTCACGCTCATGCATGCACACATCTATCAATTAATTAGAGAAATACATATAAATACTCACTTTCCCAACGATCGTCGATGATCGAACGGCGATCCGCAACTCCACTCACCGGTGACACTAACACGCGCACTGCCACTCCGTCGACGAACCACGCCACCAGCCGAACCAATCTCTCTCTCTCCCTGGAACTGTTTACAATGCCCACATGACCATACTGCCGGAGGAACGTCGATTCAAGAAAAACCGACGACCCCTCCGCTCCGGTTCTCTCTCTCTCTAGAATTTCTCGAGTGTTTCTCCGGTTTCCTCATTTATTTGCATGGGGAAGGGTTTTTATTGCATGATTTTAGTGATCAAAGTAATCCTTAGCTCGACACGTCGCCCCCCGATCGCCCTTGCTCTGGCTAGTGGATCGCCCATCGGTCGGATGGTTATATATATAAATATATAAAAAAAGAGGTTAAATTACACTTTCCTCCCTCCAGTTCCTTTAGGATCTTCATTTCAGTGTATTTCCATTTTAAAAAGTTCCAAAATTATAATTTTTCCCTTAACATTTTTACTTTTGATTTCTAATTGTCAATTTAAATCTCAAGTTTAAATTTTTGCGTTTCTAAATTCCCAATTTGACCTCCCAACTTTAGATTTGAGTTTTTATCAATAACATTTTTACCCTAAAATTCTCTAAAGTTCTATAATGCGGTTATTTATGACGTACGTTCTACAACTAAGGTTCTACAGTCGTGGTATAAAGTGATAGCCAATAAAATCTTATTAGACTTTAAAAATGATGACCGACAAAATGTTTCTTCATAGTCAATTCCTTAACATTAAGTATATCATTTTACTACCAGTCTAGTCTTAAACATGTCTAATTTACCATTTGAAACTAGATTTCTAATGAAGATCCATTTAAACCCAATGGGAACAATTTTCTCAGGTGGATCATCAAGTGTTCGAACTCAATTAGTGTATATAGAGTCCATTTCAGATTTCATTCCTATTTACCACTTCTTACTATCGATATCTAACATCATCTCTTTGTAATTAGAGAGGTAGCTCATCTCTGTCATTATGTACAAGATATGCTATATATCAAGAAGAGCAGAGGTTCTGCCTGATATACAAGGAATATGTGTACTAGATGCATATACCATTGTCGGGTTCATATTTCTAGTTTCTTTGGCTTGCTTAGTATTCAACACATTTGCCAAATCCATATTTTTCCTAATGTTGGATTCTTTCAGAAATACTTCTTCAAAGAGTATGAAAAATGTAGAAACAAATACTCTATGTTCTTCTAGGAGATAAAAGACATATCCAACGATTTCCATGGATAGCCCATAAACTTGCAAATGTGAATCCTATATTCCAACTTGTGTTCCTTAAGTCTTTTGACGTCAGCTGGATAACTCCAAATCTGAACATACTTAAGACCCACTTTCCACTTGTACCTCATCTCATGCGATGTAACTGATGTGGACTTAGTTAGAAACTTATTTTGTAAATGAGTTGTGGTAATCAATACATATACCTAAAATAAAATGGTGAAATCAGTATGAATCAACATCAACATGACTATATCTAATAGGGTCCAATTTATCCTTTTTGGTATACCATTTAATTGTGGTGTAGTAGGTGGAATCCATTGGGAAATATACCATTAAGTTTGAAATAACCAAGAAACTCATCGGATAACTATTCTCCACCTCGATCTAATCAAAGTGCCTTAATACTCTTTCTATTTGTTTTTCTACTCTTTTTTTTTTTTTTTTTTAATTCTTTAAACATTTCAATGGAATTAAACTTGTCTCTTATAAGATACAAAAAACTATACCTAGAGTGATTGTTGGTGAAGGTAATTAATTGTGAATATCCATCTCGAGCTGAGGAGCTCATGGTCCCACATACATCATTATGTACTAGACTGGTACATCAATAGTCCTTTTCGAATGTCCAACAAAGGGTGACTTGGTAATTTTGCTAATGAGATATGATTCACAAGTTGGTAATGGCTCCAATCCAAATGGGCCCAAAATCCAATCTTTAATCGTCTCATTAGTTTTCTTCTTATTAATATGGCCTAATTTGAGATGCCACAAGTAGGTAGAATTTTTATTTCTCAATATTTTCTTTGTTATACTTTCAGTTGTTATGTTGTTAATTTTACCACACGTATTTAAATAATAACAAATTTTATAATATATGCCCAAACCAACCTACTTTGAATGAAAACAAACAATGCATTTATTATTCTTAAAAAAGAAACTGAATAACCATCCTTCATTAAACAAAGAACAGAAATACTATTTATAAAAACTTTAATCATAAATAAACAATCTTTTAGAATTACCATGTGCGGCGATAATAGCCTCAAGTGAAGATCTCCCAACAACTCTTGCACCATTTTCCAAGCTTAGTGTTGTAGACACTGCATTTTGTCCCACCTATTTTTTCATTTTGTAAAAGTGTCAGGTCTAAAGTGTAAATTTGGACAAACTTTAAACTATGTTTAAAGGTACAAATTCACGCCTTAGTGTAGACACCATATTTTTTTCGCTCCTTTTTACTTAAAAAAAAAAATTCAAGTCTAAAGTGAAAATTCAAATAAACTTTAAACCGATGTTTAGAGGGACGAATTTTTTCCTTATATTACATCTTTAAATAGTAAAAAAAAATTGAAAATTTGCCAATTGGATTGAATTCCGGCATAAACAAAAGTTTCTGGTCAAAATTAAAATTTCTAAAAATTAATTGGAGACCAAAATGACAAAATTGAAAGTGTTTTTCGAATGGATATCACTTTTAATATATTTAATGTCGGTTTTCACCCTTTAAGTTGAATAAATTTCACCAAATACACTTACTTTTCGCTTTGACCCCAAAAACTTTTGTTTTCCCTAATTTCGTCAAATTGATGGCTAAAACATTTTGTTTTTCAAAATTGAACATTACAATAGTATTTTGGATAGTGTCATTTCATTTTTAAACATTTAATTTTAAGAAAAATAAAAAGTAAGCCTTTAATTGGACAAAAGTGCCCAAAACACAAATTGCTATGCGCACGCCTCTAGAGAATAAGACGAAGCATCGAATGCTTCTTGGGAGTGGTGATAGCTAAAATTAGGCTTCCTAAGGTTATTATCATAAGTGGTATGACTTGATTCTATAAAAATTGAAGATTCTACACGCCATACCAAAATAGAGGGCTAATGTAATTTTTATGCAATAGCAAGAGTGCCCCCCAAACACCATTTAGGGCATTTAATGCCCCCTAGATGGCCTACATATTCATGAGTGTGAAGGCCTCCTAGCAATCTAAATATGGGGTCTTTTCTTGACCCCAACTTGCAACTTGATCAAATCTCCCTCTCTCTCTCTAAGATCAAACACTTTCTCGGGTTTGCTATATTCTAAGCATTACTCCCTCTCTAAAGCTTTCTAAAGTTGTAAAAAAAACTCCAAATAATATTTCTAAAACCCTCACAAAAAGAGGTAAAAAAAAATAAGAAAAAAAAATAAAAACAACAACAAGAAGAAGAAGAAGGAAAAAAAGAGAAGAAAAATATGGATATAATTAAGGAAAGGCATCCTCCCTAACAAGGTAAGCTTTCCCTAACACTTTCACACCCTTTATTTTGCTTTTCAAGTAAAAAAGAACAAAAAAATTAACAAAAGTTCCAAGCAAAGTGACACACCTCGGATTTTGAAAAAGAGAGAAAAAGAAAACACGATTTGGTTTCCTCCTCTAAAATCCATTCATTTTTAGGAAAAATAGTTTTAGGGGCTTTTCTAGGCCCCAATTTTGAAACATTTCTTTGGCCCAAATTTTATTTGAAAAATGATGTCGCCATCTAGTATTGAGTTAAATGGTGTGCCAGGTCACCAGGACTTTTGAAAATTATTTTATCTTTTAAAATAGCCCAAGTTTTGACACAAAAAAATATTTGGTCTTAAACAGATATTTTTTTAAAGTTCAGGGGTTGATATATTATGCTCGGGGAACGTGTGAGGCACCTCAAGATATCTGTCTGAAGACGGTACCTAAATTTAAAAAATCTTTAAATCGAAACAAGTCCAAGTAATTTTCTTCGGTTTGATTAACATGCTAATTCCCATTATCTTATTTTCTATGTTTATTTTATATAAAAGAGAGAAATTCTTTAGAATGATGAAATTAACAAAAAGACAAATAAAACAAGAAAAAATCACAAATGTCCCCCTTTTAGATCGCCTATCGATTATAAAGAATTTTCTTGATTATTTTTTTAAGCAAAAGCTTAGAAGATTTCCTTTCTTAGAAGAAACACAAGTTTGAATTTTATTTTTTATTTTTTTAAGAAAAATCATTTTTTAATTTATTTTGTTAACACAACCTTAACTAAAAATGACAAATGTCCCCATTTTTCTTGATTTTGTTTGTTTAAGGAAAAATAAAGACAAAAAATCTAGAAAAATAAAGTACACGTTATTTTTTTTTTAACACAACCTTAACTAAACCACTTGATTAGGCAAGGTTATATTAAATATGTTTTTAGTTTTTTTTTTTTTTTTTAGGTTAAGGAACACAGATAAAATAATATATATTGTTAGTCCTACCTGTGGCTATGGGAGGAGAAACGTTTCTGAATAAGACCGCACTTATCCCGTGAGGAATAGAGGGTCTCCCTTTATTCTACTTTTTAGCTAGGGGGACTTGACTTAGATTATATATAGTTCTAGTCTGAGGACTCGACTTACATTATATATATATGGTGCCAGTCCAAGAACTGTAACTTGGTGCCAATCCAGGGTCTCTACTAAAAAAAATAAAGGTTCCAATCTAAGGATTGTGACTTAGTCCCAATCTAAGGTCTAGACTAAAAAAGAAAAATAAAGGTGCTAGTCCAAAGACTTGACTTAAAAAGAAAAATGCAAGAAATGTAAAGCGCAAAAAGGTGCAGAACAGAAAAGTAAATGATGAAAAAGTATAGCAAGAAAAGGCGTACAGTAGAAAAGTAAATGCAAGGAAGTAAAAGATCAAAAAGGTGCAAAACAGGAAAGTAAATAACGCAAAAATAAATAGCAAGAAAAAAAAAGTTTTTAGTTAGTGCTTACTTAGGTTTTTGTTAGGTTTTTTTTGTTGTTTTTATTACTTGACAAGCAAAAATGATGTAAGGCGGTTAGGGAAAGCTTACTTTGTTAGGGAGGATGCCTTTCCCTAAGTGTTTACACCTCATTATTCTTCATTCCTCTCCTTCTTTTTCCTTCTTCATCTTCTTCTTCTTTTTCTTTTATTCTCTTGTATTGTTTTTAACCTTTTTCTGTGAGGCTTTTAAGAAGCTTCTTTGGAGTCTTTTTGATAACTTGATAAGCAAAAATGATGTGAGGGGGTTAGGAAAAGCTTACCTTGTTAGGGAGGATGTCTTTCCCTAAGTGTTTCTATATCCTTCATTTTCCTTCTCATTCTTTCTTCTTTTTCTTCTTCTTTTTCTTTTCTTTTGTTGTTTTATTTTAGACCTCTTTTTGTGAAGATTTTAAGAAGCTTATTTAGAGCTTTTTTGAGAGCTTTTGGTAGACGATAAAAGGGTATAGTGCTAAAAGAGTAGCCAATTCGAGAGTGTATTGATCTTAAAGAGAGAAGGAAATGATCAATGTGTAATTTGGGAGAAAAAAATGACCCCCTATTTATATTGTGTGGAGGTCTGCGCACTGGGGAATGCCCAGGCCATCCAGTGGGCTTTAAATGCCTCTGATTGATGGGGGCTGCCCTCTATGGCATAATTTTTATATTTTAAACACTAATTTTATGGTATTGGGTGTAGAATCTTTAAAATTCTCCAAATCAAGTCATACTACTTATGGTAATGACCTTGGGATACTCAATTGGCGATTTTTCTTTTTTGTTTTCTTGTTTTTATTTTATTTTATATATATATATTTTGCAATATTTAACATGTAATCTAAGATGAAAATTTATATCTCTAAACTTTTGTTTAAAGTTTATTTGAAATTTTACTTTAGACCTGAAACGTTTTTAAAGTAAAAGGGAGCGAGACAAAATGTAGTGTCTACACAAACAAAACAAAAAATTACTTTCTTGCTATTTACTTTTCTGTTATTTTACTGAAATGTTGAATAAGGGAGGGCCCCTTATACCTTGCTTTAGGTTTCTCGAATGTGAGGAAGCTTTAAATGGTGGCCCTCTCCAGAAACATTTCTCATTTTCAGTTAAGGTTGTGTTGACAAATATATATGCATTTCAGTTTTTGTAAATATATTGTTATTTTTATTTTCCAAAAAAAAAAAGAAGAGAAAAACGAGTTTTACAAAAGACTTTTTTTTTTCTCAAAAAGAACTTTTATCTTATTCTAAAAAGAAAAAATATTCTTACAAAAGTGCTCTATTTTAAATGGATTTTCCTTTCAAAAAAATATTTTGTAACACGTCTTTTTTAAAAAAAAAAGATTTTTTTTTTCTAAAAAGCTTGTTTCCTTTCTAAAAAGAAACTTTCCAAAAAACTATAGTGTTGGCCCAGTAGAATACCCAAGAGGGGGGGTGAATTGGGTAATTAAAAATAATCAGAATAAAAATCAATAAATCAAATAATTAATTTTATACCTAAATTAATTATTATCTTTATAAACGGCGGAATTAATCAACCAACTAGGTACACACACAAACAATAAAAATAGACAAATTAAGAAAGCAACACACCAGAGATTTATGCTGGTTCACCAAGCTACTCTTGGCTAATCCAATCCTCCGAACTCCATGGAGGTCGCACCCACTGAAACCAAGATTCCTTTAAAGGTAGGAACCAAACCCGCACACTAATTATTTTACAGGCTCAGAAACAACCTTTACAATTTCCTTTTCAAAGACTAAGGAATAACCTCTACTTTTTACAAGTTAAAGAATAACTTAATTCTTTTTAACACTTAGGCTCAAGAATCAAAACCTCTACAATTTCTTTTTCAAAGGCTAAGGAATAACCTCTACTTTTTATAGGCTAAAGAATAACTTAATTTTTTTTTAACACTTAGGCTCAAGAATCAAAACCTCACCAAAACACTCCAAATATCCTTTTACCCGGTGAGGATTGAACCATTACAAAATCACTCACAAACATGTAATTCTTATCCAGGAAGAATCACTACCTCAATATCTTTATATGAAGAGATTGAAACCTAACTACCCTTGATTAAATATCTCCAATGATATTTAACCTGTCACAACTCACCAATACAAAAATTGATAAGTAAATCTCACTCGAAGCTTCTACCACCCCAGAGATATATAAACTCAATTAATATCCCAACTAGTGATAGAATTATGTGAGATACAAAAATCTAATTTTAACAATATATGGGTAGCAAATTGGAGCACGTAATCAGATTCAAGAAATTGTTTGAAAGAATATTTTCTTTAAAAATCGAAAACAATTTTTCTTTAAAAATCGAAAACAATTTTTAAGATCAATTTCCAAAATACAATAATAAACAAGTAATAATCAATATGGAAAGATCTCACCTGAAATCCATAGAATTAATGATGAAAACAATGTAGCTTCAATTCCGGTATCAGCACAAATTGATCGCAGTTGATTATCAGAATCACTCTTAGAACAACTCACAGTATCGTTGAATGATAACTCTTATAAACGCTCTCTCAAAAAGATATAGACTGATTTTATCTCTTAGAATGATTAGAAAATTATTAGCTCTCTTAGAAAATTTGCAGCTCTATATAAGGGCACATGTAATCAGCCTCCTAACGGCTAGTTTACGAGTGTCATGACAATAAAATACTCTTATAGACCCTTCATAACATGAGGACTTTATTTAGATTCAATTTCACTTAATAACAACTTTTAAAACTCTCAATTAAATCCCCAAAGTATTTCTCAATCAAAACAAATAAGTATAGAATCCATTTTAAGTACCAAATTGAGAAACTTTAATAATTAATGAATCATATTGAAAGGATTTAATTAGTAAATGAACCATATCTCAAATGTTAACAATATCCCTGAAATCTCTCTCAAATCTTAACCAAAAATTGCTACTTTTGGATTTAAAATCGGATAAACCAATATCCAGAAACTGCGCGTTCAGTCGACTGCCCAGTCGACTGAAGGATACTGGAAGTAGCCCATGCACTTTATCGGTCGATTCCTCAGTCGACTCGCAGATTCAGAGAGTTTGCCAAGCTTCTATCGGTCGACCGCTCTATCAACTCGCAGATTCAGAGAGTTTGTCAAGCTTCTATCGGTTGACCTCTCAGTCAACTCGCAGATTTAGAGAGTTCATCTTCTTTCTCCGGTCGATTCCTCAGTCGACTGCCCCCTTCTGAATCTCTTTTCTGATCTCGTTTTTAACTTACTTTCTTTTACAATTTTACCCCTTTATCTATATTTATATTCAAATAAACTCCACTAATACTCTTATATTATATTTTAGTCATTCAAAAATATTTTTTTTTTTATTCACATAAGAGCAAATAAATATACTCAACCAAAACACACATAAAAGATAAAATTCATTTTGTACCATGTGTATGTTCCTAAATGGGATATTAAGAGTTTATATTTACTTGAGTTGTTTTCCCTAATGTCTTTAAACTCTTAATACTTTTTCATCATCTTGATATCTTCATTTAGCATCTATTCACTTTGACATCTTCATAATTAGAACTTTAAATCACTGAAACACTTGATCAAACATTAGTTCCACCAAAATAGAAATACTTAATTGTTCATCAAAATCTTGGGATCAACATATAGTTTTTTCGAAAAAATGATTTTCAAGATTCTTCTTAAAAAATATATATATACTTTTTAAATGCTTTTCAAAATTGTGTTTCTTTTAAGCAAAGTTGTCTTTAAAAGTATTTTCTAAGAATTAATTTGCCAAGTAGTTTTTTCTCAAAAAGAATATTTTCTAAAAAAAATCTTTACCTGATTTTCAAAAAAAAAAAAAATTGACAAAAGTGTTCCATTTAAAACGGATTTTCCTTTCAAAAATAATATTTTGTTACACGTCTTTGGTTTTAAAATATTTTCTGAAAAACTTGTTTCCTTCCTAAAAGGAAACTTTCCAAAAAACTTTGGTTTTTTCTAAAAAATGATTTTCAAGATTCTTCTTAAATATATATATATTTTAAATGCTTTTCAAAATTGTGTTTCTTTTAAAAAAGAGAATCTTTCAAAAGTTGTCTATAAAAGTATTTTCTAAAAATAAATTTTCCAAGTAGTTTTTTCTTAAAAAGAAAATTTTCTTAAAAAAATCTTTACCAAATTTTCATAAAGGGTCAAAACTCAAACAAATACAAACCGTTATCCGAGAACGTCCAAATAAATTTGTTTTCTTGTATTTACCTTACCGTTCTGCGTCTTTATGTACTTTTACTTTTCTGCATTTACTTTACTGTTTTATGCCTTTCTGCAGTTTAAATTTCCTGTATTTTTTTCTTTTTTTAGTCGAGTCCTCCCTAGCTAATGGTCAAATAAGAGAGGACCCTCCTACCCCTCATTCCGAATTAAGCGTAGGAAAATGGCGGTCCTCTCCAAAAATATTTTGCCTTTATAGCCATGGTTAGAACTGGCATTATACATATACTAAGTTGAGTCCTCGAACTAGCTTTATATATATACTAAGTCAAGTCCCGGATTAACATTATACATAAATATCTATACTATATATAGACACACACTATACTTATTATATGCACACACACACACACACACATACACACACATATATTTCCTCTTTTCTTATTTTTTCTATATATCAAAAAATAAAAATAAAAATAAAAAATAGAAAAGGGATATAAAAATTAAAAAAATAAAAATTTCGTAGACTAAAAACCATAAAGGGATGATTTTTGATACCTCATTTTTTAGGTTTCCTATCTTGTGAGAAATTTTAAATGAGGGTTAAGGAAGATTCTTCTCCCAAGTGATTTTAGTTATGGTTATTATGATAACAATATTTATAAAAAAATTGTTTTGCTAAAAAAAGTAAAAGAATAAGTCTGTTTTTCTTCCAAAACAATTAAACCTTCAAAAAAAATGTTCTTGTTTTTGTCTAAAAGTTCTTTCCATAGAATAAAGTTTGTTTAAGGAGAAATGTTTTCTGCATCTAAGAAAACCAAAAATTAACTTTCCTAAAAAAAAAATCTTTGATAAAACTTTAAATTTTACTTACATCTTTAAACTAAAAATAATTTTTTTTAATGAAAATAAAACAAAAATGTTTTTTTTTCTTTGAAAATAAAACAAAAAAGTTTTTTTTTCTTTAAATGTTTTCTGTAATTAAAATATTTTTTCCTAAAATGTTTTTCCCTCTAAAAAAGACTATCTTTTTTTTTTTCTTGAAATTAATTTTCTCAAAAATGTATTCCTCATAAGAAAACCTTTTTTTTTTTTTTTTTTGAAATGTTTTTTTTAAACTAAAAGTGTTTTATCTTCAAATTCATCTTTCTTTCATTTGTTTTAAAACAAGTTTGTTTCTTTTAAGAAAATAAAACTCTTTTTTTTTTTTTTTTTTACTTAAAATGTTTCTTCTTCAAATAAAATTCTTTTTCAAAGTTTTCCTCACGAGAAAACTGAACCTTTATTTTTTTTTTAAATATTTTTCAAAACCAAAAAAATGTTTCTTTAAAATTTTTTTAAATCTTTTTTTTAATCATTTTTCTTCATTAATAAAAACAAAAAAAATATTTTCTTAGTTTTTGAATTGTTTTTCTTGAATAAGGGAAGCACTTTTTTCACAAAAAATTTACCTTAATGGAAAGGTCTTGTTCATTTGAAAATTTTATTTTCTCTTTTTAATACATAAATTTTTGCCATCATAACTTAAACTAAAATCAAAACCTCCCCCTGAGATCAAATTTGTTGATTCTTTCGTAATTGATAATTTGTTTAAAAGGGGAACATTTTTTGCATTTTATTTTACATGTTATAAATATATTTTTTTACTTGCTTGTTTTAATAGATTTACTTTATTTGCATGTCATAAACATAATAAAAAAGAATAAGGGGAAAAGATTGTGTTAACCAACTAAATCAAATAAAACTTGGACTTGGTTTAATTTAAAATACTTAGACACTGGGTACTGTTTTCGAACAAGTGTCTTGGGGTGCTTAACACTTTCTCTGAGCATAATAGACCCCCGAAATTAAAGAATTTTTGGTTAAGACCTTTTGAGTCAAAATTTTGGGCCATTTAAAAAAAATCTTTGACCATTTAAAAAAAAAAATTTCTTTATATTTATTTTTTTGTTTAAAACCCTGTGACCAAACACACCTTTTCAAAATCAATGCTAGGTAGAGATTGCAATTTTTCATAAAATTAGGCCCAAGTAAATTAGTTCAAAACCGACACCTAGAAAACTCCTCCTGAACTTGTTTTCTTAAAAATGTTTTCAAAATAAAAGCTTCTCCAAAAGCATTTAAAAAAAAAAAAAAAAACTTGTCTTCAAAGATGAACGGGATTCCAAATATAACACTAGCAATCGATTAGTGTTGTCATTCGCAAATAATCTGGGGCTCGTCAACTAGTGACTCCACAGGGACTTGATGAGGATCAAGCTTAGTAGTGTCAAAATAACTTTAAATTAAATCCAAGTTCAAGAAATTTCTTTCATTTAGTTGGTTAAAATAATGCATTTTCCATTAACAAAAAAAATATTGTCCTTCTTTCATTTTTTCATACAAAAGTTTATTTATTTCATTCTTTAAATTACCGTATCATATTTATTTATTTCCTTCTTTAAATTACTGCACCATATTCTTGTTTACTTACTACTTTAAATTTTTGTTCTTTAATTTCATTTTACTCTACGTATTTCATCTATTTATCTCTTTTTTCAGATATATTTTTGTTGTGATTCTCTCCAAGGCACGAGCACCCATTACATTTGCATCCACTTTGAGTACCCAAGTTGTAGACCTCATTAGGCTTCGACAGTAGATGCTGAAATCAAGCAGTCCGTTTAAGCTTTGAAACCCTGTAGGACTAGAAAGATGAGTCCGTAGGGGCTAGGCCGTGCAGTTCATCTGCCGAGATTTAGGCCTCGAAACTCACCTTGCTTAGATCACCAACCAATGATGGATTTTTTCTGGGGACAACAGAGGTTATGCACCCCGAATTTTTTGAAAAGCAGAGAAAGTAGAGATTCAGAAAAAGAGGAAAACAAGTTTTCATTCCTCCATCTCGAAATTCTCAAAATCCGCTCATTTTCGAAAATGAGTTTTCAGGGGCTTTTCTAGGCGTTGGTTTTCAAAACATTCTTTGGACTAGGATTTATTTTAGAAAATGAATCACCATCTAGAATGGGTTAAATGGTGTGCTATGTCACTGGAATTTTCGAAATTCATTTTTTATTTTCCAAATGACTTGAATTTTAACTAGTAAAGGTCTTGTACTGGAGATTTATTTAAGTTCGGGGATCGGTTATGCTCGGGGAAGGTTTTAAGCACCTTAAGACACCCTTCTGAATATGATACCTCAGTCTAAATAGATATTTACATTTAAATAAATACAAACTAATTTCTTTTTGGTTTTGTTTAACAAAAAAATTCCCATTTTTAAGTTTTCATCTTTCTTATGAATTTTTTTATGGAAGGAAAGCAGGTAAAAGTTAACTATCTATCAGCAGCAACAAATAAAGTACATGAAATGAAAAAAAAAAAATTGTATTTTTTGATGACCAAACCATGTAAAGGTTGCCTACGTATCCCGATTTAGGTCAAACCGTAGTTCATTTGTTCAAGATGAACTGATTTTTACTTAGATAGGTGACTGAATCTGTACGTGGGTTGCCTATGTACCTTGGAGAGTAACCAAGGATCAGGTCAACACATAGTTCATTCGTGCAAGTTGATTTGTTTTATTTTGATTTTATTATGAGACAAGAACATGAATCATACAACGATATGTGGATAATCCCTTTGATTTTGTCAAGAATATTCCAATCGAACTCACTTGCTCATGCAATATTAGTATTTATGTTTGAGTAAATAGTTAGAAAATGAAAGAAAATATATAGTATATATGCCAGTCCTACACGTAACTAAGAAAAACAGAAACGATCCTGAAGAAGGTACACACATATCCTTGAAAAACTAGAGGTCCTCTACTTATTTCAATTTTTTAGTCACAAGGGTCTCGACGGTGTAATGTATATATATATATATATATATATATATATATATATATATATATATATATAGTACTAGTCCATGAGTCTGCTCCTTAGGGTCTGTTTGTCTTAAGGGTCATCCCTTTATGTCTTGAGGTTGGATGGTTTTGGACGAATCTTAAAGATTCTTAAGATCTTCAAAGATTTGGTAATGATTGCCATATTTTCAAATATATAAGGGTAATGATTGGAAATCATTGGTCATCATTAGCAATCATGAGATATGATTGGCTTTCACATGGCTCATTAATGCATGATGTGACCTTTTTCGATTTAGTTTGGTGGCTAAGTATTAGTTACTAGAACTATATCGGTTCGGTTTCCATTAATGCTTTCAAGGTGCATTAAACTTAGTCTCCAAGTGTCATTTATAAATTAATGCTTGACAATTACAGTTAATGTGATGGGCATTTAATGCTCTCAAATGGAATTGATTTGATTTGGTTTGCCTTGTAATGTATAGTCACATTTCTAGCAATTCGATTTTCCTAAGATATTTTGATTAAAATATCTAGGTGACTTGAATGTGTCCTTACTATGTCATCCCAAGTATTTAATTCCTGATGGGATGGGCATTTAATGGCTCATTAAATGCATGCCTTGGTGGCAAACCGGATTGGTTACATTGATAACCGTTAGTTACTCCTCAAGTAACCTGGTTTCTGCCTTAGATATTTTATAGGAAATATATTGGGTATTTAATGCTCATTAATGAGTCATTAAATGCTTGATATGGCCCTTGATATGATGGGCTTTGATTGCTAGTCATGATGACTTGAGTTTGGTTGATTTCGAACCGATTCCTAAGCCTTAGTTACTTTGAATAACTTGGACTTTTCATGGAAAATTTATTAACTTTATTAAGGTCTTTTGTATTTGATTTATGAATATTAGTACTTTAAATAAATGTTTTTGGCGTCAAATAGACGAAACCAGTGATAGAAAATGTTTCAGGGATAAAGTAGGTAACAGACATAAATTGGTGAAATGTCCTATAGTTGAAGGGAGTAACTAATTTTTATTTTTCTTAAAGGTGTTTTTGGGTATTTTTTGTAGTATCCAGTGCAAAGTAGAAATTCATTTCCTTTCAACCTTAATTTAAAGTTTATCTGAACTTGTACTTTTAATTCGACATTGACTGGGTGGGACAAAATGCAGTGTTTACAGGAGGTTTGAAGATCTGGGAGTTGAATCTGATCGTACCTCATTTTGTGCGATTTTATACCTTTAAACTTAGGTTTGTTAATCGTTTGAATAGTATAAATAATTATAAATAGATTCATTTTAGTCTTCTTTTTTTTTTATTTTTTTATTTTTTTATTTTATGAAAATGGATTAAAACGGCATTAAGATGGGGCAAATCAGAGTTAAAACGAATAAACTACGGCAAGCCGAATGAAAACCGAACAAAAACCAAAGATACTAGACCGAATCATTTGATCCCTTAACAATAAAAAAAAATTATTCATTTTATATTTATTTTTTTTGGTTTTTCAAAATAGAATAAAATAGCATTGATTTGGGGCAAATCGGATTAAAAACGAGTAAACCATGCCAACAAAAATCGAACAAAAACCAAATAAGTCGGAACAAATTGTTCGATCTCTCAAATTTATAAAACATTTATTTATTTTATATGGTTTTGTAGGTTTTTGAAAAGCGAACAAAATGATGGTGATTTGGAGTGAATCTGATAAAAAATGAGCAAACCGCGACAAGCTGAACAAAAGACAAACAAATGAGATTGCTACAGTAGCCGAGCCGCTGCAGTAGCCAAGCTACTACAGTAGCTGCCCAACTTGACCTATATCGGCAACCCTCCTTGTCTTTTGCGCTTTTTACATTTCTACCCCCCTTAACTTTTGACAGTTTTTTAAAATATCATTTTCATCTCACTTGCTTTTGATTTTGTTTGTTTTACTCCCCAAGACTCTTTAGTTTGCCTATAAATATGACCTGGGGTTGAGAGCAAATTCGTACATAATTTTCTTAGAAACATTTCATGAAGGATGCTAATCTTCAATATTAAGGGTTTGTTTTATTTTATTATGAATTTCTAATTTTCTTTCACTAAGATTAAGGATGAAACCATATGTAATTAATTAAGTTGTTATTTTGTGTTGATTCCAAATAATTTGTAATTAATTTTTATGGTTTTTGCTTCAATTAAATAAATGATTTCATCTTTAATATCATGTATTATTGATTGTTAGGAATTATTTAAATGAATGGATTTGAATTGTAAAATAAATAATATCTTTTGATTATATGTTTTCCATTAATTTGTATACATATAATGCTTATGAAATTATATTTTTAATACAAATAAAAACCAACTTGAGATTTATATCAACCTTAATTTATAAAATCTTAAGAGGATAGTAAGATTAATTTCTAAAACTATCACTAAAACTTTGGAATCAACACAAAAATAATAACTAATTAGTTTTCTATCGGTGGATTCCGAAATCTTAGTATTTCTCTATCTTTAGTCAAATTAAATTGGTTATTTCATTGTTTATCTAGTTTTCCATTCATTAATCACAAAATCAACATCATCTTGGACTAGATTATAATTAAATTAAATTGGATAGATTAAGTTTCCTATAACTAATCCTCATAAGATCGACCTCGCTTCTGTCAATCTGTGGTACAATTGATTCGTACGCTTGCGAGTATTTTTAAAACAAGACAAAACGCAGTTCTGTCCACAACAGAAACCTTTTAGGAAACATTAGAAGAAAAGTCGTGAGCCCCATATAGTGAGCGTAAGATAGAGTCTTGTCGAAACCAGGATTTTTAGGACACTACATAGGATTGGAGAGATATGTTTATATATCCATTGTTTTATCCTGATTTATCATTTTTAGCCTAAAACTATTCCCTAGGAATCCCTAGGGCCAATAGATCCTAGAAATAGGTAATGTAGTAATCCCTGTTTTCTTCCCATGATCTTGTTTAAAGTCAGCATTATGCCCAAATGACAATGAACATATCACAAGGGAAAATTTATAAGTCCTGCATTATCTATATCATGTCTTATTGGGCAAAGAGATATCATTTTAGGTCATTGGATTTGTAAAAATATGACGAACTGAAATAATCAAAATATCATTTTTATATAAAGCATGTTTTAAGAAACATACTACATAGAAATCATTTAAGATGCAGATAGACATGACGCATTCATAAAGAACACAAGTTGACTATTAAGACTCAAAATTTGCCTTGCTTAAGGTAACCTTTGAAGCCAAAATCTTTACCTAGTTTAAGCTTGATAATGGGAAAATGAGGAAAAAAAAATTCTATTTAGTAAAAAATGAGCGTCATTGAGATTGAAATTTACAAGTACTTCCCACACACTGAGATAGTTGTGTCATGGTTCAAAATGGTTGTACCTTTGAACGTTTAGGACAAATGGAGATTTCAATTTATCTAATCATGAATAATTAAGTACGATCCAATTCAAGACCCTTTCATCAAAGGTCAGTCGATGTTTGTATTTCAAACCTATCCCAAAGATGCATGTTGGAGCTACATCTTCTTAGGATTTCATATAGCAAACATGTTTCATGTTCATAATCATCTCTTCATATAGATTCATGCATAGGCAAGAATATGATCACGCATAAGGAGAATTTCATTAAGGAAACCCTAATATTTCACTAATAAACATCTAGGTTTCTAACTACTTAATAATTCAAAGAACTTACTCTGATAAAGGTAACTCTTGCTAAATCCATCCAAGATTCGCTCACAAGATCAATAGAACCAATCCTCCCTCTATCGAAAGTACTTAAAACAATACCAAGTTAACTATGATGCAAGGAAGCATTGCCTCTATAAAACGAGCTTTAAGATAGATGAACCCTACCTCGCTATTCCGAGAAGTGAGAAAGGAAAACCAATCATTGCTTCTTGAAGATACCCCTAACATAATAAAGGATTAGGACGAATTACAAATCAAGAAGCTCCCTCATGGAAAATGAATCGCCATAGGAAGTTGTGAGAAAACCTACTTGATAGAAAAGTCAAGAAACAACCTTACTCGATCAAAGGATGACAACCTAGAAAAGTTTAATGAGCAGGACAAAGCCAAATCAACAGATACCTAGACTACCGCGACAAATCAAGAAAGGTGCCAAAGGAAAAAGAGATGATTAAGTGGGGGAAAATTCAAGAAGAAATCTCCAAGATAAAGAACCTGATAGGCCCCATAAACCAATCCATCGAGATGATTAAACAATTTGAACTCATTCTCCAACTTTATAGTGGACACCTAGAGAAAACTCTATTATTTGGAACCCCCTATGTTCCCAAGATACAAGTCTATTCCCTCTCTCTTGTGCCCAAGTGGTCCTAATCATGCACAACAGTTCCCAGTCTGACAAACCGCTAACCTAATGTACTATAATCTCAAACCAACCCAAGCAACCCAAAAGAGAAAGCAATTTACCCCACTTTCCTATTTCACTTTCCAAAATCTTTCACGAATGCCTAAAACAAAAGTTACTAACACAAATTCCCCCTCACCAAGAAAACCCCCAAGCTCCAAGGTTTAACCTTCATAATTTCTGTTAGTACCAGTCTAGAGGAATCAACCATCATATCGACCAATACTACCACCTCAAGCACCGTATCGAGGACCTCATCCACGCAGGAATCATAAGCATCTTAGGGAAAAGTTTTACCATCAAGGGAAATTAAAAAGAGAAAGGGAAAAGTAGTGTCTGTCTTTTACTTTTCCTTTAATTTCTTAATTACCTCTCAATGAATTAGGTATTATCTTGTACGATTATGGACTAGATCAATGTTTGAAGGAATGCATGCTTATTTTATCTAAAGTAAACTCAAGCCTTTATAATCTAGCTTTCAAGTAATGAATTTGTTTGTCAAAATTCACACCACCACGAATAATCAAAATTATGATAATATGATTTCAATACTAAATTGGAACATCATCCAAAGAAAATGTTAAAATAAATGTCTTGTTTCAACCAGACGATAGTGAGATATTGTAAAAAACTAAGAAAGTTCGAAAGAAAACTGAGAACCCTGATGTGGAATCGTTAAATTTGTTCCAACCTAGGAGTAGTGAAGAAACAAAGAATAAATAAAGAGAGGACGTATACATGATTTACCTATCAATAAGAATTCTGGACGGTGAAAGAAGGACCT
Source organism: Eucommia ulmoides (assembly GCA_016647705.1). Classification (NCBI taxonomy): domain Eukaryota; kingdom Viridiplantae; phylum Streptophyta; class Magnoliopsida; order Garryales; family Eucommiaceae; genus Eucommia; species Eucommia ulmoides. Next base: position 21,580,113 of record CM028327.1, on the reverse strand, counting down.
ATGGCTGACATCATCTATTAAGAATCCCTAAAAAGAAGAAAGTAACCCCGAAAGCCTAGTTTCACCCTAAGAAAATTCTTAAGAGGGTGTAGAAAAATGAAAAGCCATTTTTATAGGGAACATGATTGCATTTAGTGTATGCAATAAGCCTTTAAACCCCAAAGTGATCTCTAGTGGATGGGTTTTAGTCTCGTGAAGGTTTACATTGATGATACCCATAAACATTTGTACCTCTTATAATAATCTATTTAGAACTATAGGTAGAATTCAAAAATAATTTTTTTAGTGAAGTACATGCTTATCGAAGGATATAGCTATTATTTCTGTCAGAAAACACTCAATTTAATTTCACATCTTACTTTGTTCAAATGACTCAATCTCAAGTATAAGTCATCTCGACACTCAACATTAGCAAGTTGATGAATTTCAACCTCAAATGGACTTGAGTCTTCTCTCTAATATTTTATAATTATCATTTTTTTTCCTCTTTTTTTTAAGCAATTGATATGTGCAATGTTAGTCCACTAGACTTTCTAGGATGTCCATGTATCTAGTGTTGGGCCAATGATCCCTATCCAATTGGCTCAGATCATTAGGTGTTGAGGGCTTCGGGGTAAACCGATCAAATTTTTTTTCACAATTTTTTTTTTTTTATTATTAGAGAGAATAACATAAATTCATACTTTAGCTGTTATTTAATAATTCTCTAATATGAGCTAAGATTACCAAACTTAAAATTAGGGTGTGTAAACAATAGTGTAACTTGAAATTAATTCAAGTGCAACTTTCATGTTATAACAATTTTGCCCCGAGGGATTCACATGCGTCTACTAAAAAAAAATACATTCCTAAACGTAATATGCATTTTCTTTTTATTTATTTATTAGTATTTTTTTTTAATTATGACATTAGGTAACCCTCCCCCACACCTGGTTGTAACATTATCCTTAATGTAAAGAACAATAAAACTTTGAGTAAAAGAGCGAGACTACCAAATGCTGAGAGGGGTTTAGACTTCTTGTTGTGGAAATTTCTTGATATGCTTCCAAACCTATGAACTATGCACATATAGAAACAAAAGGTACAAGATTAAGTATTATATGAATGTCCTTTGGTTTCATAATAAACTTTTATTTATTTATTTAATAATATTATTATTAGTAATTTTTGTATATATATTATTGTTATTATTAATAAAAAAATTATATTTATTTTTATAGATATGCATATATTTTTTAGTGGGTTGCCTATCACTTATCGCTAAGTTTTATGTCTTCAGCTAGACGTGAGTGGGTTACACTTATCCGTAATGAAATAACCCTTTTTCTTACATTCTGCTCGGTCACTTTCCAATCCACCATATGTAACTCGCATTTAGCATTTAAGCCCATAAATATTTTTTTGGGAATGAATCCCAATTTTGTTTTTGGGATTTTTGTGGTTGTCCCATCAATAGGACTTCCAATAATAATTGATTACCATCACCCTACTCTAATTGACAAGCTTTAATCTCAATTAGGGTTGACGGGCGGTCCACCACATCAGTTAAGTTTCTATTGATTTCGAGATGCAGTATCTCGGGTATAATAGGTACTTTATGTAATGAAATAATCTCTAAATGTGTGTTTAATTCTTGGATTTGATTTTCCTTATGATTTTCTACCATGACTTCACCCATATCATTATATCTAAAATACATACATTCATCATCACTCTCATATTCTACCTGATTGTTCACTTTGTATCCACTCATAAACGTCGTAACTGATTCACCCTAATTCTCTACCAAAGTCTACCCATCAAAATTGATTGTGGACAAACTTGGTGATACTTCCAACAAAAACTTAGCTAATGTATCATTAAGTGCTCCTAATCGGGACTCTACATTTTGCGATTGGGCGAGGTTCTGTTGGGCTTGGAAGAGATTGGACTTAATGGTTTCTAGCATTCCTATCATCGTCTCTTTAAGACCAGGTGGATATTATGATGCTAAAGGGGGATAAGGTGTTTGAGACTCATAATAATTTTGATAGAGATTTGGTCTTAGGATCTCATTATAGTAAGGATAATTTTTCCACATGTAGGTATTTGGATATTGATTATACACAATTGGCGGGTAAGATAGTACATGATAAATATATTCATTATTATATGTAGAATATTGCCAATTAGGTGGAAATTGTGTGGTAGAGTGATATGGGTTTTGATCAAATGGATAAATCATAAATCACCTAATACAACAAAATTAATAATAAATGAAAATAAATAAATAAATAAAAATAAAGTTCAAATTAGAATGTTTAACCTAGTTTTCTAAAAAAAAAAAAATTGTATTTGAATCTATGAGCCCTAGTTAAACAATCAGATCTGCACAAAAATATTCATAGCATAACAAAGAAAAAAAATGACAATAAAAAATGGATATTACAAATGGATGAAAAATAATTAAAAAATTAATAATAATTAGTGTTGTCAATCCCCAGCAATGGAGCCAAAATTTGATCGCTCAAATTTAATTCCCAATTTAAGCACTAACTATCAGAGTATAGTGCTTAAGTACGGGTCAATCCACATGTTGTAATTATTAATTTTTATCTTATTCTTTGCTTGAATTTAACAAGATTGGTTTTTGAAATTTTTACTTAAAAAATAGAGAAAATAATTAAATTAAAATACTAAATGATAAATAACCGGGTTGAGGGCATGCATTCATCTTTCAATTATTCTAATGTGTTTTAATTCTTTATCTATTTTGATTCTGTGTATAATGAAGTAATTTAACTACAAGAAAAATTATAACGAAAGTTTGATCATTTAATCGACTTGAACTATCTTCGGGATTAAATTCTTAATATTCGATGAACTAATCTCTAAGTATAATTCATCATATCAAATGTATCAGTTAATCGACCATTTAATCGGAATGAACTATCTTCGGGATTCGATTCCTAATCTACGGTGAATCAATCCCTTAGTAAAATCCATTCTATTAAACCATATCAATTCCAATAAAACTAATTATATAATGGTTAGATCTAAACCACAGGTATTAAATTTAATCCAAAAGTACCAATAAATTATTTCTAACATTCATAGAATGATAAAAATAATAATTGATTGCATAAACAGTATAAGAACATTAAACCCTTGTTATACAATTTTATACACAAGTAAAATAGAATAAGAAATTAAAATTGCATTAAGAAATCTTAGAACGAATACAGCCTAACCCGGTATGAAGCCATAACCGTTCATGACAGTTTATTCTTCTTCCAAAAGATGATACACAAAACCCATTGAGAACTACACCAAGAATTCAACAGAAAAAGAAGTGGGAAAAAAAAATAGCCAAAAGAACCCACTGGAAAAAAATACTAAACCTAAAAAGTGAAAAAGAAAAAATCAATAAAAGAGAATTCTTCCCCAAAACTCCATTGCTGAGATAATATATCTTGTAATACCTTTCCCATTAATTTCCTTTATAGTGGTCAATTAATGGCCTTAAATGCTGTCCAATATTATGTGTAACGTCGCAGTTACAGTATTGGTTAGTTGTCTTATGTCGTGCGCACTGTGTGTCTAAGAGTCTCACTCCATATTCGGTTCGGGTCTCAGACTGGGTTGGTTTCCTGGGTCGAGATATTTTTTCTTATCTTTTTTGGTCATTGTTTGTGGTTTTCTTCGTTATTTTTTCGTATTTAATTATTTTTGACTTTATTCCTGCAAAAATAAATAAAAAATTGTATTGTTACTAACTAAAAATGATAAAAAGATTAGCAAAATTATAGATTAAAAGTGTAAATTTTGTATAAAATTGTGAACGATCAGTAGGTGACCATATAATGTTCTCAAGGGAAAACAAGCAGCCAGGTTCATGTTTTAGAAACTAAAAATTCGTCAAAAGTTCATGAGAATTACGAAACCTAGCCTTACCCGAAATTCTCGAAAAGAAGTAAAGCAAGTATTCGGAAGAGTGCCTTTGTGACCTAGTTGATCCGAGAAATAAGAACAGTTAGATGAAGATAAGAAGTCACTATAAGGAAAAAGTCAGTATTGAATAATCAACGTGGGCAAGACAAAAGTAACCGAAGATCCCGAGATTGACTCAACTTATTTTCACTATTCACTATGTAAAGAACTAGAAAGTATGTGTTGAGAAAAGAAAAATAACAAAAATAAAATTAAGAAAAAGGTTTATTTCAAAAAGTTTATATACATTGAGCGGTCACACGAAAACTTCGATTAAATAATCATTCTTCTTAGTCCGAGTGATCAAGTCGTAGGGGCGTTTCAATACCTGGTGACTTGGGCCAACTGAACTGGGATCACTAACCAAATCTCGCTGCATAGACTATTTAATAAGATGCAAGACGCTAATTTCCCGAGTGAAAAAAAATATAACAAAGAAAAAATAAAATCTCTCAATCCTTTTTGGATAATCTTCCATATGATCAGTCGCCTCGGCTATTATTTGGTCTTTCTAATCTCTTCTTTTCTCCTTTGAGTAATGTCAGACGTGTTCGCTCAAGATTGCCTTCAATGCCAAGATAGAACGATGAAAGTCAAAATATCCCGAGAATCCCGGGAAGCATATAGGGGTAGGCAATCTCGATAACAAACTCAAGAAAGATCAATAATCAGAACTTGATGGAATTGATCTAGAAAACCTCTCTAAACAAAATAACTGCGGATATTTGGCCCAAATTATTGTTGAAATCATATTAATCATAATCTAGATTAATCTGATGTAAAAATCACAGCAACTAGAAAGATGCTTGAATGTTTGAATATGATTGCTTGAGTACACTCTAGCCAAAATAATCTTGCATGAAAATGAATAATAAATATGCATAGTATGTGTAGGTGTGATACCTTAAATCATTGGAATTTGACTTAAGATGATAGAGGAAAGAAAAGAGATGAAACCTAAAACGGCTCTACAAAAATCATCAAAAGAAGCAGTGAAAAGCCTAAATTTGGTAAATCCTCATCCTGAGTTAGGTTTTGTCCATTCCAAGACACCTTGAGCTCGACTATGGAGTAACCCTCCTATTGGCCCAAAGAGTTACCCAAGAAGGGAGTGAATTGGATAATTACAAATTTTAACTGTTGGCCTAGTGAGCTACCCAAGAAGGAGGGGGGGGGGGGGTTGAATTGGGTAGTTTTAAAATTTAATCCAAATTTATAATACTTCAAAAATCAAACAAATAATTTTATCCTAAAATTAATTATTATCTTTTATAGCAGCGGATTATGTATTATCAACTAGGTACACACTCAAACAATAAAATATAAACAATGTAAATAATACAGCACACATAAATTTGTATTGGTTCACCAAGCTCCTCTTAGCTAATTTAGTCCCCCAAGCTCTGCGGAGAGTCGCACCCACTAAACTCAAGATTCTTTTAAAGGTAGGAACCAAACCCTCATGACGATTCTTTTCACAGGCTCAGAATCAACCTTTATAATTCTTTTTCACAGGTTAAGGAATAACCTCTTCTTTTTCCCAAGCTCAAGAATAACCTATCTTTTTACAGGCTAAATATTAACCTAATTCTATTACAGGGAGAATCACGACCTAATTCTTTTTATACCTTAGGCTCAAGAATTAAACCTCACAATCACTTCAAGTATCATTTTCCTAAGTAAGGATGGAACCTTTACCATTCACTCACAAATTCAAACAATAAATAATTAATACCTAAGCTTTTTATACCTTCGGCAAAGATTGAAAACTCAATCTCTTTATCGGAAGAGATTGAAACCAACTACCCTTGATTAGACACTCTCAGTAGTATTTAATCCGACACTCAACTCACCAATTACAAATAATTGATAAGTGATTTTCCCACTCGAAGCTTCTACCACTCTAGATAAATTCAAACTCAATTAATGTCCCGATACTAAATATAAAAAAGTGAGAATTTCAAAATCTGATAAATAAATATGGGTAGCAAGCAATTAAGCACTTAATCAGATTTTCTCAAGAAATTGTTTCAAAAATAATTTTCAATAAAAAAATCTGAAAAACAATTTCAAAGATCAAATTCCAAATAATAAATAATATAATCAAGCAAAAATTAATAGTAAGTAATTTGGAAACATCTCATCAGGATTCCACCGAAAAAATAATGATTAGCAATGCAACTTCAAATCGGTGATCGAACAAATAGTCTCCAAAGAATGATTCTCAAGAAAGATCTTATAAACTCTCAGTATGATAACTCTTAGAAAGCACGAAAGATGAATAGCTTAGAATAAATTTGGATTATCTTGATTTTTTCTCAGTTAACATGTGAAATCCACAAGTCTATTTAAAGTCACTTGAAACAAGCTCTATAACGGCTAGTTCCCATAAATCATGACATTTAATTATACCAATAGATCCTCTATATCATAATGATTCAATCCTGGTATAATTCACTTAAAAATATCTTTTAAACTTCTAATTAAGTCTCTCAAATTTTTTCTTCAAACACAATTAAATAGGATTAAAAGAATTATATGTACCAAATTGAGAAACATAAAAAATACTTGAACCATATCTATTGGAACACTTAGATATTATTTAAATAACTAAAAACACTTCAGATTCCTAAGATATCTCAGAGATCCTAACAAAAAAAGGGCCAGTAATGGCGACTTTTAGAATAAAATCCAAAATTCCAAAAAATCCTGAAACGGTCCCATAAGTCGATTGACCAAGGGTCATCTGTTGACCGATCGATTCAGGATGTAGTCAAGTCAAAAATTCTTTGCCCATCGGTCAACCGCTCCTACATCAACTGTTAACCAAACAATTTAGAGAGTTTCTTGAGTCAACCTATCTGTCGACCTAGAGATTCAGAGAGTTTCACTTTTGGTCATAGGTCGACCTCTCTGTCGACTGATCGATTCATAGAGTTCACCATTTAAACTCAAGTCGACCTACCTATCAACCGAGAGATTCAACAACTTCACTTTCTATGCTCCGATCGACTTACCTGTCGACTGGTCAATGTTGGGAACTTCTTTTTAAATTCATTTGTAATCTATTTTCTTCAACGTTTTCGCCTCTTTAACCGATTTCATTTCTCAGTTAGCTCTACTAAATTCTTAAATTATTTTTTAATTAATTATCAATATTTCTTTTTCAATTACACATAGGAGCAAATAATTTAACTGATTAGGATCCTATAAAAAATACACATATTTTTTAAAAACATTTTGTGTCGTGTGTAATCCTAATCGGGATACATTAAAAGTTAAAATTTAACCTGAGTTATTTTCTCTAAGTTCTTCAAATTCTTCAAACTCTTAATCTTCCATCATTTTTGTCATCATCTTTAGCATTGTCATAATATATTCATGATCATTTTCATCACTGAAACTAATAAACTGAAACACTCAATAAAATCATTAGTTCCACAAAAAACATCAACATTTAATTGTCCATCAAAATCTTGGGTTCAACATAAACAATTAAACACTTAAACTTAAATAACCAGTTTCCCTAAATCGATTATTATCTTATAACGCAGAGCAAATGTGTTTATCTAGATACACACCCAAACAATAAAAAATAAGTCAATGCAGTACACAACAATATATCCTGATTCGGTAAGCTACACTTACCTACATCCAGTCCCGCGAGCTCCATGAAGATTCGCAATCCACTAAACCCCTGATTCCTTTACAAAGTGGGAACTAAACTCGTACAACGATTCTTTTCACAAGTACAGAATCAACCGTTACAAATTACTCTTTTCCCAGGCCAAGGTTAAACCCTATCTTTTTATAAGGCTAAAAACTAACCTAACTCTCACTCAGTTATCTTTTTTGCAGGGAAGGATGAACCTTTACAATTCACTCAAAATAATTTGAATTACCGGAAGAACCAAAGCCTAGTTTTTTTTCAAGGGAAAAGAATAAACCTAACCTTTTTACCAGGACAAAGATCAAACTCTATTTTTTTTTTTCATAGGGAAAAGATCGAACTCTAGCTATCCTAACTTGACACCATCCTAAATGTGTCTAATCCACTTAAACTCACAAATACAAAAACTATGAGTTTCTTCTCACAAGGAGTCTCTACCACCTCAATATAGATATACTCAATTAATGTCCTGAATATTTACTATGTGATAGATACAATGTGAGACAATTCAAATCTGATTAATAAATAATGTGGGTAACACAAATTAAGCACGTAATCAAATAATCAGGTAGAAATCGTTTAAAAAGATTTTTCAGGCTTTCAAGTTTAAAATAATTTTCTAACAATCCTATATCAAGCAACCAATAGAAATATAACTTTAAAAGGCAATTAATAAAGCTTGGATATATCTTACAGGGAAAACACCAAAGACAATAACAATATAACAATTAGAACTCAAATTAGTGACGCTAAACAACTAGCTCTTTAGATCAAGAACTTGAATAGAATCTCTTGTAGGAATCTCAACAAAAATATAACTCTTATAATAGCTCAAAATTGATGTTCTTGATCTTTTAAACTCAATCCCGTAGGTCTCTTTAAATAGACCTAGAACTAGCCATCCAATGGCTAGTTTACAAATATTATGTCAATAAATGACACATATGGACCCCATATATCATATAGATTTATAATGGCTATATTTGATCAATAATATAACTTTTAAAGCTCTCAATTTACTCTCAAAAATAATTTGATCTTAGTCAATGAAAGTATAGAAAGAATTATATTTACGTATATAAACTAAATCATAAGGTCAAATAAAATCTCATAAATCTCTCCCATATCGTTGACCCCAAATATTCTCTACCAATATAGTAATATCTAAATTCAAAATTCATAGGTTTAATAATAGATATTTCAAAGATATCTTATAATGACTACTTTCCCACTAATATGTCATTAAATGACACCCTCAAGACTCCATATATCATATATTTTCAAAAAATATCTTTTTCTTTTAAAAATATTCTTGAGAAATCTCATTTTGGTCCTTAAAACATTTTAAAATCAAAATCCATCAAAATAGAAAGTATTAAGACACTTTAATTAAAAGAACATTTAATTAAATAAAATCAATTAATAGAGATCACAAAATATATCAAGTGTATTTGAATTAGACCTAAATCCCTCAAAAATCTCTCTTGAAATTATCAAAACCGAGATGATTTGGCCAATACTCCAAAACAATCAATATGTTAACTAAGACAATCGGTTGATCGACCGCACCCATTCGGTCGACCGCCCTGTGCCAAGGCTGAAATAGCCTTTGGCCTTACACCCAGTCAGTTGACCGACCCTACCCAATCGGTTGATCGACTCAATTAGTAAGCATTTAATTTTCTCCATTTCATCCACTAACTCATTTGGTTGACCGACCCTTCTTGTTCGGTTGATTGATTTGATCAGTATGCTTACTTTAGTACCCATTCAGCTACTGTTTCAAACGATTGATTGACTGCTTTTCTCGGTTGACCAATTGGATCAGTAGGGCTCCATTTTAACTCCCAAAACTCACTGTTTGAATAAGCCGACCGACCACTTTTGCCGATTGACCTAATTGACCCTAAAACACAAAATTTTATAATTTGAAACACATTTTTCAATTAGGTCAATTAGCAAAATCATTTCACATATGGAGCACATAATAATTTATATATTAGGATGTTAAACTTGTGGCTTCTTACTAACACATATAAAATTAATTCTTTTTAAGTGTCGTGCATGATCCTAATTTGGGTTGCATTAAGAGTATATAGATAAAGAGTTGTTTTCACCTAGTTGTCTTCAATATTTTCAAAACTCTTCACTACTTCATCATTTCCATCTTGCACCCATCATATTTTCGTCAATGATTCCTCTTCGACAATTTCTTTTCTAAAACACATTACATGGAACTATTAATCTGAAACTACTCAGTAAAAACATTAGTCCTATAAAAGTATCAATATTTAATTATTCATCAAAATATTGGATTCAACACCTCCACCATTGTTGGCCAAACCATTCCATTATATAACAAAAGTCATATATAAGGTTCCCAAAGGGCAATTTTAATCCAAATTTGAACTTCAATTGTAGTAAAATCAGAGCAAAGAAGATTAAAGCCTATCCGAAATACCGATCAATCTTTCACATCAGAGACGATACAAAATCATTTAAAGAAGATGGTTGATAGAAAAAAAAAGCTCCTAATGCAAGAAAGATTGAAAAATAATTGAAAAATAAAAAGAAAAATAGGTGGCATCTCCATATAGGTATTGCACTCCTAAGAAAAACATTCTGGAATCATTAGCATCATATATCATCATCCTCCTAAGTCACGCATTTGATGTTCACACTAGCCTAAAAGGGGATAAATAAGAAAATAAAGAAGACAAATGAAAGGAAAAGACTACATTCATTTTCACAAAGTGTCATTATTTAAGTCTTTATGCCATGAAAAGACATTGCACTTTCTAGGAATTCTATCTTAGAAAATTCAAGAAAAACAAATGTGTCGTCATCCAAACACTATGTAAAGCATCATGCATTATCATTTTTCACATAGGTTTACATAAAATTTGCAAACATGAGAAAAATTAGTCATCACATTTCACAATAGCATCTAGCATCACGCATATCATTTATCATCAATAGGTCATCATTAACATCCATACACCTTATCTAGTAGCTCTATTGTATCAAAATTGGCAATTCAAGCACCAACCCTCTAGAGAAACAAAAGTAGAATAACATCCTTTAAGGACTCTATCAAACCAACAATCAGACCACCAGTTATTCTTACCTAGCTAACGCTCATGCAAGAGACTCTATCCATTCCCCACAAAATACCGAGACAGAGCAAATTGTTTACAATGATTATAGATATCTTGACCCATGACATGTGCGTCTCTTGGAACCATTAAAAGTTCAGAACTACGTTGTGACCTGATTCTTGGAAAAAACCAAGATACGTAGAAAACCCAAGTGGTTCCAGTCGAATCAAAGAAAAATAGTATCAACTTCACGACATTTACCTAACCTTATACTAGGATGCATTGCTTCCTGGAATTGTTCCTTGACCTTCCTCGAAAAACGTTTACATTTTCCTTGGCACGACAAGGGATGTTTAGGCCAAACTACATAGGAAACTTATTATGGTTCAGTCATCCAGCTTGTAAGAACCCCATCCATGTGCTAGGGAACATTCTTGGAGTTCTTGTCATTATACGTAGGTTCACCATGCATGAGTCTTTCAGATTACAATGAGACTTGATAAAATCCTCCGCGAATTTTTAACAAAAAGATAATAACTTGAATTTAAATTTGCACTCCTGATTGATAGGTGGCGGCCTCTTTGCTTATTGGAAGATTGACTGACAGAGCTCTTCGGTTTGGCTTTCAGTGATCTTAAGTGGGAGAGATGCTGAAAGGCAAAACCTTTATTACTCCTTTTATGAAGCAAGAATACTGGTTTGTGTCATTTGATCAATCATTGGGCCATTCTTCTTGAACCACATAGCCAATCTCGCCTAAAATGGATCTCGTTGACAATTTATCGAAAGGATAGAAGTGGTGAAAGAGAAAACAAAAGATAAGGAAATTAGGATAATAAACCTCCAAAAAAAAAAAATTTACTCCTCATCCCACAAGAAAAGAGGAAAGCCTAGTACCATCACCAAACTAGTAAAAGTGAGAAAATTATGGAATAGCATTGCTACTAACTACCAGTCACTTGATTATGAAGCTAGACATGAGAACGAAGAGTTATCCCAGAATAGTTAAGATACAGTTATGGAATGATGGTGAAGAATTTTCCACCGCAATGAGTTTTGATAGGAAAACAAAGAACGAGGGAATCTTTGTTTCACCCAGCAACTTCAACCATTCGAACTTAGAGAGAGTCATAAGTCACGTGTTTCTCCCAAAATACAGTATCCAAAGAGAAGAAATGTACAAGACTACATAAGCTTCTAAGGATAAGAAGAAGATCGATTAGATAATTCCAGACATTAAGAAGCAATCAACCAAGCTCTAGATAAGAGAAGAAGAAAATAACAGACGAGAGTCTCTTTCTATGTAACTCTTCTTCGATTTTGAACACAAGAAGGCAAGTACAATTTCTACGAAAAAGGAGAATCCATGCATTAACCCAAAAAAAATGGAGGTAACCAACCATGGTATTTTGTTTGGAAGGGATTAATATCCTACAAGCCCCCTCCCGGTCGAAAAGTTGGGGCCCGTCTCATTAAAAATCAACTTTCCCAAAGGAAATTTGACTTCATTTTTCATCATCCTTGATGCAACCCGGATTTTGGAAAAAGCGGGAAGAAAGCGAAAGAAGAGGAAGACACAATTTGTTTTCATCCCTCTCAAAATCCGTTGATTTTAGAAAAAAAAAATAGTTTTAGGGGCTTTTCTAAGTGCCAGTTTTGAAAATGTTCTTTTGGCTGAGATTTGTTTGAAAAATAGAGTTATCACCTATCATTGAGTTAAATGGTGTGCTAGGTCACCAGGATTTTAAAAATCATTTTATTTTTTAAAAAAAGCCCAAATTTTGAATCAAAATTTTTATTTGATTATCGAAGAATCGACAAATTGAGCCTGGCGGAGGATTTTTATTTGAAAGCTTGACTTGACAAACTAGTATTTATTTTAAAACAAAAGAAAAGAGTAAAACAAATTTAAGAATACATTTTTATTGAAATGTGGAAAATCATGTTTTAAGTATTACAATAACAAGTAAAAGTTTTATTATAGACAAAATATATAAAATATTTATTTATGAAGATATTTTACAAAAACAAATGTTTATTTTTTTAGAGTAAAACACAAAGTACTTTTCATGTAGAAAACTTCTTCTGTGAAAACTCTTTTTTTAATTATTTTTTTGTTTATTTAAGAAAAATAAGAACAAGACATGACACAAATGGTAAATGATATACACATTTGATTTTTGTCAAGAACACTACAACCAAACGTACTTCCTTAGGCAAATTTAATGTTATTGTTTACTTTTGTTAGTTAAAAATGAAAGAAAATATAGATATAAGTACCAGTCTAACTCGTAACTAAGCAGGAGGAAACGTTTTGAAAGAAGGTACACACTTATCCTCGAAGAGATAGAGGGTTTCCTTTTATTTTGCCTTTCAGCCACAAGTGTCTAGACGTAGTAATATATATAAGGTGCCAGACCATGATATAAGATATAGGGCTAGTCCATGATCTAGGATTATATATTTAGGGGTGTCAGTCCACAACGTAGGGTCAGACCATGAACTAGGCTAGTGCAAAAAGGTGCAGAACAGGAAAAATAAATAGTTAGTTGTGAGTAGTTAGTAGTCCACACTCATTGGTCAATTTTAGGTTTATAGAGTTTGGTTTCATGTATTTCTTGACAGAGGAAAAAAATGTTATGTATACCAAGTGTTCTTGTTGTTCTTGACACAAAACAAAGACTATGTACTCTATGTACAAAGAAAAAAACACTAGAGACAACCAAAAGAACAAATTATACAAACAATCAAAGGATGATAAACAAACAAACTAAATGGAGATTTAAGATTACCTAACTTAGGGGAATGGTCTTTCCTTAAGTAATGTTTTCCTTCTTCTCCTTCCTTAATGTTTTCTCCCTCTTTTCTTGGTTTTCTAGAGAAACTTCTTGAACTAGTCTTTATAAAAGAGTATCAATATTACATTTTAAGAGTTTGTTTGTTTGTTTATTTTTTGGAAGAATTTGGATTTGTTTGAGAGGTAGAAAACTTAAGAAATCAAGAAACTCGCGAGAGAATTTTAAGTTTAGAGTGAGAAGTGGTCCGACCAGTGTCTTCTCCTTACCAAAACAGACTGGCTTTTATAGGTAAAGGTATGCCTGTGCATTCCCCAATGACCAAGCATTGCCAGCCTGCATTCTCCAATGAGTAGGCATTGCCAACCTACATTAAATAACCATTTAATGATCATTTAAGGCTATTTATGGCTAGTTTAGGTTAGAAATGATAAGATTCTTCCAATATATGCTAGGTAATTATGAAAATCTTGCTAATGATGAGATTTATTTGATTAAAATCTTTCCAAAAGATTCGATATTTAATGCATCATTAATGATTTCATTTAATGTCCATTAATGCTCTTAATTGTTTTGTCATGATGAAAGGCTACTTAGGCTAGGTTTAGGCACTAATTACCTATGGAAATAATAAGATTCTCTCATGATGAGATTTTTTAAATCAAATCTTTAAATAATATATGCCTAATTAATGCTTCATTAATGACTTCACTTAATGTCATTTAATATTATTCAATGATGTCATGCTAATCAAACTAGATTAGGCATCATGACATTTCATAGAAAATGATGACATTCGATGGATGAAATATTCCCATAAGAACTCATTAAATGCTTGACATTAATGCCTAATCCTATCTTTCTTGGGAAGCTCCCAATTTGGCTAAGGGCACTCTAGTAAAGGAATCATATGCTTCTTCCTAAGTTTGGAAGGTGTGCTCTTAGTAATCTTGGTGTTTTGGACATCCATTTTCCTAATCAAGGCTTTATTACTTGATTTATGAAATTAAAACTTTAAACACAAAATTAGGTAAATATTTTTTGTTGTTAATTTGACAAAATCAGAGAAAATGAAAGTTTCAGGGGTCAATACGTGAAATAATGATAATTGGTGAAATTTTCTCAAATTAAATGGTATAACATATTAAAAGTGATATCTATAGAAAATCCACTTTCTTCCCTCTAAACCTCGATTTAAAGTTTATCCGAATTTTCACTTTAGACTTGATACTTTCAAAAACTAAACGAGCGGGACAAAATGTGATGTCTACAATCCCCGATCACTAGCCAGGGCATATTCCATTAGGTTTAACTTTCCCGAGAAAAGTATACCTTCATTTTTCACCACCCCTGGCCACAATCTGAGGTATTCTTCCATATGTTATGACTTCCTCGAGAAAGGTCCACCTTCATTTTTTATCACCCCCAATTAAAAGGCCATACTACTAGCGAATTATTTGTGCTACGATACCGCAAGTGTACGAGTCAAGTTTTAATAGAATAGGAAAAGTAGGGGTTGTCGTATCCATAGAGATTGATTTAAATTGTCGTTAAGTACAACAATTATCGTAACCTAATATTATTTAGGCGATCGAATTTTGTGATTTTTAAATTAATAAATCTAAAACGACTAAATAAAATATAAATACAAAAATAAAATAAAATATGGATTATCGATGTAGAAATGTTATAGGGGCTTGATTTAATCTAATTATTCCCGTGTTTTCCTATTTAGTAATTATTAGTCAATTCAGTTCATTTAATAATCAAGGTCTTCGGGCTATTGCTTTCTCACTACCTCTCCCAAGCGTCAAGTGAGAAAATATGTAATCACTTCAATACCGATACCCCTATCCCGTATTTAGGTGAAAACATTCGCTATACTCGACCTTATTGATTACGCAAGCTCAAAATCTCTCTCAATGTATTAAAACTTATGTTATGTTTAACCTAAGTCAGAACCCGAGATTACCTCTCTCGAGTGTCAAATTCCAAGTTCTTAATTCAACCAAAATACCGTATGTGAGCATATTTTGGAAACATGAAGAAGGCAAACACAATTGAATGGAAAACCTAGAACTTGATCACCTCCCGATTTCACAAATCCTAAATTCCTAACTAGATTAATTAGGTGTAGATTTCCTCCCAGACTCACAACAACCTAAACTATGCACTCCCAATTCCGGTGATGAATTCAACCTCTTTCGAGTATAAAATTCGTAACCTAACATCGTCCAACTCATTGGCCACATGAATCAAACACATTAGGCCTAAGAGATGCATAAAATATAATTAAATCTAATAAATTAACAAAATAATCTAACATGGTTCAAACAAGACTACATCAAGCCCTAGATATTAGCACAACATAGGCAAATCTATAGTTAATTTTCTCAATAAATTCATAAATGTAAACATGTTCACACAATATTACAAATACAAACCTAGAACAAAAGATTAGGGAGAGAGAAAGGAAGAGAAAATGTTATTATGGGATGTGGGCTTCAAATCTTCAACTCCAAGTACTACCGATGGTGTTTTCGCCCTCGATCTCACATCAAATCGCCACCATCTGGTGTCTTCTCGCCCAAAATCACCACCAATCATCGATTTTCCTCTCCAAAATCATCTCCTCCTCCGTTTTTCCTATTCTCCCAGTCAAAATTAGATTAAATATCCTAAAATAGGGTTCAAACCCGACTGTCAGCACTGCAGCGCGCGTTTTAGTGCACTGCAAAGCTACAAGGGCAAAAAATAGCCCATTTGCACTGTTGGGAAGGCGTTGTAGTGCACTCAGTTTTGCATTGCAACATGCTTTGGACAGTGGTGATGCTTGTTTTGTATTTTAGCTGTAACTTCCTCGTTTGAACTCCGATGAGTTGATTCAAAAAGCTATGGAAATCAAAGACGAGATCTACAACTTCCATGGTTTGAGTTTTTCCAAAATAGGATTGCATCGTGGTCAATATCAGTCATGAAATTATTGCACCTGTACACATTTTGTTCCATTTCTCCCATTTATTTGTAATCCTACAAAACAATACAAAAACACATTAAACTAACAAAAATACTTGAAAACACACAAATATTTGAATCTAAAAGTACTTGATTTTTTGGTAAATAAACCACTCTTCAAATACCCTCAAACTCAAACAATTGCTTGTCCTCAAGCAAAAAATAAAGAAAATACAAATCAAGTACTAAAATACTATCGATAAATACGTGAGTTCTATATCGAAACAATGACCGTGCAAGAATATCTGCAACAACAAAATGCTCTAGGCTCAAAAGAAATGTACACATTGAGATTATCTAGAATTTCAAGTTTAAGCATCAATTTCAACTCACTCAAGGCTCTCAATATGTATGTGTGTGCACAATTATTCTCATGCAACCAAATGAGTCCCGAATAGATATATGTGCTAAGAAGACAATGAAAGATCTCTAGATAGTAAATTTAAGAATAACTATAAGCCCTTTTTTTGTGTCACTCTCCACTACTTGTGTAGGTACATATGTCATTGGAGATCAAAAGGACTTTGCGGGTTGTAATGTATGGCTAGGGTAAAAGGTAGATGGGAATGTCATTTTTTTAGGCTCAAATCACCTTAGGCATATATCACACCTCATGGATCTTGCGTAATTTCAGAGAAAAATTTACCTACTCCCCCTTTCGTCACATGTAAAGGTATTATTCACAAAACAAAACAAAAGAACATTTTTTATTTTTTTTTTGAAAATAGGTGAGAACTACACCTCTGAACTCAAAATCAACATTGTCCCCAATGTTGCAAGGAACAAGGCGACAGATGGGAATACTCACCATTATACTACAACAATATTTTTTTATTTTTTTTTTTGAACACAAATACAAAAATAGAACACACATCTCAATCCACAAATGACATTCCAAAGATTGCCCATGCTAGTCATTACGCTCAATGATCAACGCAAATAGGCCAATTAGTGACCGGTTTAGGAAGTGGAAAAACATGTAGAGAGTTACATGCATAATTGTGTGTAATGAAAGAATTAGACAATGAGGCTCAACGAGGGTAACGAGGGGTAAACAATTTTCATGGGTTAGTTTCAAAGGCCCAAACGATCCAAAGAATGCCTAAATCATCTCTCCAACAACACATAATCTAGATTTTCGCCTCAAGTTTCACTCAAATGGGTTCTAGTGTTCACAAGATGTCAAAGCCTACCTAAAGCACATAAATGTTCTCCAAGTACCCAAAAGGCCAAGTGATTGTGATGCATGGTGCTCCAGTGCAATGAGTCAAGAGTGAATTTCAATTAACATAAGTTAAGCACATAGAAATCTCAATGCAACATATTTCAAACGACCTAAGAGAACATCACGTGTCTAAACTCATCATCAATTTTAAGTCATTTTATCTCAACAAAACTCATAATTTATTCAAACAAACTAACAAAAGGAAAAACAAACTAAAAACATAGCCAAAAGAACACAAAATATAGGACAAAAATCACACGCACAATTATTTCCTAACCCAACACACATATGCCAACATATGTCTCACCCCTAAACTAAAAGTCAAACATATATTCAAATTAAGCACAAGGGAATAAGACACGTACTTGGGAGGCAAGACAATCTTGGCTCTGAGTGTAGTCGGCGGTGATGCTCCAGGTAAGTTGACCGGTGTGGGGCTTTCGTCCACAACTTGCATCTTTAGTCTCTATTATTTGAAAACTTGGGTTTCCTCCCAAGAATTAGGATCTATCATTTGAAAACTTGGGTTTTCTCCAAAGAAGCACTTGGTATAACATCCTCGGCTTGACACGGAGAAAGGCTCGTCAAAGAGCGGTTTCTGCCCATAATATGTGTCATACAACACAATAAATGGGTCTTGATCTTCAATGCCCTCAAGCTTTGTGAGATGTGGCAGTGTTAGGCATGTACTACCAACGTGACTTGGCTCTGGATTTTGTGTTTGGTGAGCTTGAAAGAACGGTGCTGAAAGTCGAGGAGGACAGTTGATCCACATCGGATCCTCGTAGATGTGTTCTTTTTTTATCGATGTTGGTATCACAACATGGATCTCAAAAGGTTGAGAATCACAAGTGTAATCTTGTGAGTCTTCATCGTCTGTCATCTCTTGGGTTTATTCCTCATTAGAATCATCTTCATCACACGAAACCAAGTTTCTCCCACTTGTGAGCAGTTCCTCACAGTGGCTTTCAATGATCGGTGGTGGCAACACCAATTGGATTTCAAGAGGTGAGGACTCAAAATCATCTTCTGATTTGTCATCAACTTACAATTCTTGAGTCTCGTCCTCTTTCGAATCATCTTCATAAAATACCTAAAATATCCTCCCATTGGCATTTGGTTCCTCATGGTCATTTTCACATATGGATGAGCATTGTGTGTCTCCCATTTCCCTCATGATGTTTTGAGTTTCCATCATGAATGCATTGAATGTGTCTTCAAAGTTCGGAGAAAACTTCGCATGTTGGTATGGGGTGTCAATCCAAGGCGCTAAAATGTTGGAATTATTCCCCAAGTTTTGTTGACTTGTTGAATAATTCTAACTTTGTTAGTCAAAATCTTCCATGTCTTCCAATGAAAAATAGGCTTTGTCCGCAATTAGGTTGTAGAAAGAGGTGGTACCATTTCCTCCTTCCACCTACGTTCTTGTTGCGGCTTGTAACCCATCGAGAAAATTAAGTAGTTGACACTCCTTTGGGAAACAATGATTGGGGAACTGAATGAGCAACTCTTTATATGTTCCCAAGCAGAATAAAATGGCTCGGAATCTCATTGAGAATAACTCGTGAGGACTTGTTGATGAGCCATCTCCAAGTACTTTGCAAAAAAATTAAAATTAAAAATAAATAAATAAATAAATAAATAAATAAAAACAAAATAAATAACTAAATTAAAATTAAGTTACATATTCACAATATTAACAACAATCTAAAACGTCAATCCCCGACAACGACGCCAAAATCTTGGTAGCAAATTATTTGTCGCTGCGATACTGCAAGTGTACGGGTCAAGTTTTAATAGAATAGGAAAAGTAGGGGTTGTCGTATCCACAGAGATTGGTTTAAATTGTCGTTAAGTACCACAATTATCGTAACCTAATATTATTTAGGCGATTGACTTTTGTGATTTTTAAATTAATAAATCTAAAACGACTAAATTAAATATAAATACAAAAATAAAATAAAATATGGATTATCAGTGTAGAAATGTTCTAGGGGTTTGATTTCATCTAGTTATTCCTGTGTTTTCCTATTTAGTAATTATTAGTCAATTCCGTTCATTCAATAATTAAGGTCCTCGTGTTATTGCTCTCTCACTATCTTTCCCGAGTGTCAAGTGAGAAAATATGTAATCACTTCAATACCAATATCCCTATCCCGTATTTAGGTGAAAACATTCGCTATACCTGACCTTATAGATTACGCATGCTCAAAATCTCTCCCGATGTATTAAAGCTTACGTTATGCTTAACCTAAGTCTGAACCCGATATTACCCCTCTCAAGTGTCAAATTCCAAGTTCTTAATTCAAAAAAAATATCGTATGTGAGCATATTTAGGAAGCATGAAGAAGGCAAACACAATTGAATGGAAAACCTAGTTGGTAAATCTAGAACTTGATCACCTCCCTATTTCACAAATCCTAAATTCCTAACTAGATTAATTAGGTGTTGATTTCCTCCCGGACTCACAACAACCTAAACTATGCACTCCCAATTCCGGTGATGAATTCAACCTCTTCGAAGTATAAAATTCATAACCTAACATCGTCTAACTCATTGGCCACATGAATCAAACACATTAGACCTAAGAGATGTATTAAATAGAATTAAATCTAACAATAAACAAAATAATTAAACACGGTTCAAAGAAGACTACATCGAGCCCTAGATCTAGATATTAGCACAACATAGACAAATCCGTAGCAAATCTTCTCAATAAATTCATAAATGTGAACAAGTTCACCTAATATTACAAAGACAAACTTAGAATAAAAGATTAGGGAGAGAGAAGGGAAGAGAAAATCTTATTGTGGGATGTGGGCTTCAAATTTTCAACTCCAAGTATCACCAATGGTGTTTTCTCCCTCGATCTCGCATCAAATCGCCACCATCCGGTGTCTTCTCACCCAAAATCGCCACCAATCGTCGATTTTCCTCTCCAAAATCATCGCCCCCTCTGTTTTTCCTGTTTCCCCATGTCAAAATAGCTTAAATACCCTAAAATAGGATTCAGAACCGACTGTAGGTGTTGCAGAGCACGTTTTGGTGTACTACAACGCGATAAGGGCAAAAACCAAGCCATCCACACTATTGGGAGGACGCTATAGCGTGCTCAGATTAGCGTTGTAGCACGCTTTGGATAGCGTTGACACCTGTTTTGTATTTTAGCCGTAACATCCTCGTCTGAACTCCGATTGAAGTAGTTCAAAAATCTATGGAAATGTAAAACGAAGATCTACAACTTCTATGGTTTGAGTTTTCCCAAAATAGATTGCATCGTGGTCAAAACTAGCCGTGAAACTACTACACCTATACGTATTTTGTATCGTTTCTCCCATTTATTTGTAATCCTACAAAACAACACAAAAACACATTAAACTAACAAAAATACTTGAAAACACACAAATATTTGAATCTAAAAGTACTTGATTGTTTGGTAAATAAACCACTCTTCAAATACCCCCAAACCCAAATGTTTGTTTGTCCTCAAGCAAAAAGAAAATAAAGTAAAAGAAAATACAAATCAAGTACTAAAATACTATCGATAAATATGTGAGTTCTATATCGAATCAATGACCGTACAAGAATCTCTGCAACCAAAAAATGCTCCAAGTTCAAAGGAAATGTACACATTGAGATTATCTAGAATTTCAAGTTTAAGCATCAATTTCAACCCACTCAAGACTCTCAATATGTATGTGCGTGCACAATCACTCTCACCCAACCAAATGAGTCCCAAATAGATATATGTGCTAAGGAGAAAATGAACGATCTCTAGATGGTAAATTTAAGAATAACCATAAGCTCATTTTTCGTGTCACTCTCCACTAATTGTGTAGATATGTCATTGGAGATCAAAAGGACTTTCCGGGTTGTAATGCATGGTTAGGGTAAAAGGTAGATGAGAATGTCATTTTATTTTTTTTTGGCTCAAATCACCCTAGGTATGTTTCACAACTCATGGATCTTGCACAATTTCAGAGAAAAATTTACCTACTCCCCATTTGGTCGCTTGTATTCTTTCATTCGATTCCACAAGGTATTATTCACAAAACAAACAAAACCAACAATTTGTTTTTTTCAAAATAGGTGAAAACCACACCCCCAAACTCAAAATTAACATTGTCCCCAATGTTGCATGGAACAAGGCGACAGACGGGAATACTCACAATTATACTACAACAACTTTTTTTTTTTTTTTTTTTTACGACACAAATACAAAAATGGCACACACATCTCAATCCACAAATGACTTTCCAAACGTGGCCCGTGCTAGTCGTTACACTCAATGATCCTTGTAAACATGTTGATAAGTGTGATCTACCTACGTATTTCCAAACTGGTTTTGTTAGTTTTATAGTTATTTTTATATGTTTTAATATGTTTTTATTCTTTTTGTATTAAAATAGGTGCGTGGGGTGAAAAGGTTTGAAATCGGAGCATAAATGATCAAATCATATCAAGAACGGTCGGAGAACGGTAGAAAAACAAGCAAGGAGGCAATATTCTGAAAGAAGCCCACTGCCTAGGCATCTAGACCACCACCTAGGTGTTGAAAATGTTGAGAAAACACAAATGCTACTAACGGATCACTGCCTAGGCAGTGAACCAGCAAAATGTTTTCCACAGTCACCGCCTAGGCAAACCTTAACCGACATACTCCACCGCTTAGGCTGTGGCCTCTGCACAGTGTTAGATATTTATTTTAAATATTTTGTCTATTTATACCCCTCTCTTGGAGCTCTTCGGCTATTACAGCCCTTAAGGCTTAGGTTTGTATATAGAGAGAGTATAAGAAGTGCTCAAACATATCCGAATGAGAAGATCAACACGCGGAGAAGGAGAATCGTTCGGTGGACGATTTTAGCGGCTAATCTTCGGATATTGGCTAAGTTCATCCATTTTTCCTTTTATTTCTTGTCTTCAATATACTTGAGCACATTTAGCCTAGTTTCAATTGTATAAATGGTTATGGCCATAGGTTAAACGTGGATTATGTATGGGATTAATATCGTTTATAAAAACGTAGTTTTGATTGAGTTTTGTTTCTTTGATGATTGTTCAATGTTTGAGTGTGTTTATCATATTGTTTGTTTATTATGCTTAGAATGAAATATTGAGAATACAGGGTTTAACAAATCCTGAATTCAGATCAGAATAAACAAACTCCACGATCCGATAACCCGGTCGGGGTTAGGATTGTAGACAATCAATGACATTGGGGCAAGACTCACGTGACCTAGGGTCGTTAAGACGTTGAAGAGGACTTCTTCGTTGACTCGAAGTCATGTATTCCCTCGTCTGACACTCGGGAGAGGTGGCGAGGGAGTTTACGAATTGAGGTTTTGTGTCCAATCAATGAGGTTGGGGCAAGACTCACGCAACCTAGGGTCGTTAAGATGTTGAGGGGGACTTCTTCGTTGACATAAAGTTGCGTTATGTCCCCGTCTTACACTCAAGAGAGGTGACAGATGAGTTTTAGATACCGAGATTGTCAAATAGGTCGAACACCATTATTATAAACTAAACGAAATCAAACGCGTTTCAGTAAATAGAGTTAATCCCTAGATAATCCATCCCATAACTATCTCGTATTAGTAATTAGTATAGTTAAAGTAGTATTTTAGTATTAGTATTTAATTTTATATTCCATTTTTATCGCTTAGATAAAGTCGGGTTATGACAATCGCGGTACTCGATAGTAATCTCAACCAATACCTGTGGATACGATACCCTACCGAAAGGTTCATTATATTAAAACTTGATCCGTACGCTTGTGGTGAAAGTGGTAGTGCATAAATTAGCGGCCACCACATGTCAATTAGTGACCGGTTTAGGAAGTAAAAAAAAAACATGTAAAGGGTTGGATACCCAAATATGGGTAGTGAAAGAATTAGACAATGAGGCTCAACGGGGGTAACGAGGGGTAAACAATTTTTATGGGTTAGCTTCAAAAGCCCAAACAATCGAAAGAATGCCTAAATCATCTCTCCAATAACACATAATCTAGAATTTAGCCTCAAGTTTCACTTGAATGGTTTCTAGTGTTCACGAGATGTCAAAGCCTACCTAAAACACATAAATGTTCTCCAAGTACCCAAAAGGCCAAGTGATCGTGATGCATGGTGCTCAAATGCAATGAGTCAAGATTGAATTTCAATTAACATAGGTCAAGCACATAGAAATCTCAATACCATACATTTCAAACGACCAAAGAGAACATCGCGTGTCTAAACACATCATTAAT
Organism: Eucommia ulmoides; assembly: GCA_016647705.1. Taxonomy (NCBI): domain Eukaryota; kingdom Viridiplantae; phylum Streptophyta; class Magnoliopsida; order Garryales; family Eucommiaceae; genus Eucommia; species Eucommia ulmoides. Next base: position 21,556,094 of record CM028327.1, on the reverse strand, counting down.
TTTTAAGTCATTTCATCTAAAAAAAAACTCACAATTTATTCAAACAAACTAACAAAAAGAAAAACAAACTAAAAATGTGGCCAAAAGAACACAAGATATATGACAAAAATCACACATACAATCATTTCCTAACCCAACACACAAATGCCAACATGTGTCTCACCCCCAAACTCAAAGTCAAACATATATTCAAATTAAGCACAAGGGAATAAGACACATACCTAGGAGGCAAGCCAATATCACCTTCGAGTGTAGTTGGCGGTGATGCTCGAGGCAAGGTGACCTATGTGGGGCTTTCATCCACAGCTTCCATCCTTAGTCTCCATTATTTGAAAAGTTGGGTTACCTCCCAAGAAGCGCTTGGTTTAACGTCCTCGAATTGACAAGGAAAAGGGATTATCTAAGAGCGACTTTTGCCCATAATATGTGTCATACAACACAATAAATGGGTCTTGATTTTCAACGCCCTCAAGCTTGGCGAGATGTGGCAGTGTTTGGCATATACTCTCAATGTGACTCGACTCCGAATTTAGTGCTTGGTAAGCTTGAATGAACAGTGCTAAAAATGGAGGAGGATAGGTGAGCCATATCCGATCCTCATAGATGTGTTATTTTTTTATCGGTGTTGGTATCACAACATAGATTTGAAAAGGTTGAGAATCAGAAGTGTTATCTTGTGATTCTTCATCGTCAATCAACTCTTGGATTTATTTCTCATTAGAATCATCATTATCGCATAAACCCAAGTTTCTCCCACTTGTGAGCGGTTTCTCACGGTGGCTTTCAATGATTGGCGGTGGCAACACCAATTGGAATTCAAGAGGTAAGGACTCAAAATCATCTTTTGATTTGTCATCAACAAACAATCCTTGAGTCTCGTCCTCTTTTGAATCATCTTAATAAACTACCTCCAATGTCCTTCCACTTGCATTCAGTTCCTCATGGTCGTTTCCATATATGGATGAGACTTGTATGTCTCCTATTTCCCTCATGATGTTTTGAGTTTCCATCATGAATGCATTGAACGTGTCTTCTAAGTTGGGACAAGACTCTGTATTTTTGTGTGGGGTGTCAATCTAAGGTGCCAAAATGTTGGAAGTATGCCCCAATTTTTGGTGACTTGTTGACTAATTCCAACTTCGATAGTCAAAATTTGTCATGTCTTCCAACGACAAATAGGATTTGTCCTCAATTAGGTTGTAAAAAGAGGTGGTACCATTTCCTCCTTGCATCCATGTTTTTGTTGCAACTTGTAAACCATCGAGGAAGTTCAGTAGTTGACACTCCTTTGGGAAACCATGATTTGGGAACCGAATGAGCAACTCTTTACATCTTTCCCAAGCACAATAAAACGTCTCGGAATCTCATTGAGAAAAACTCCTGAGGACTTGTTGATGAGCCATCTCCAAGTACCTCGCAAAAAAAACAAAAAATCCAAAATTAAAAATAAAATAAATACCTAAATTAAAATCAAGTAACTTATTCACAATATTAATAACAATCTAAAACGCCAATCCCCGACAACGGCGCCAAAATCTTGGTAACGAATTATTTGTCACTACGATACCGCAAGTGTACGAGTCAATTTTTAACAAAATAGGGAAAGTAGGGGTTGTTGTATCCACAGAGATTGGTTTAAATTATTGTTAAGTACCGCAATTATCATAACCTAATATTATTTAAGCGATCGAATTTTGTGGTTTTTAAATTAATAAATCTAAAATGACTAAATTTAATATAAATACAAAAATAAAATAAAATATGGATTATCAATTAGAAATGTTCTAGGGGCTTGATTTCATCTCGTTATTCCCGTGTTTTCCTATTTAGTAATTATTAGTCAATTCTGTTGATTCAATAATCAAGGTCCTCGTGTTATTGCTCTCTCACTACCTCTCTCGAGCGTTAAGTGAGAAAATATGTAATCACTTCAATACCGATATCTCTATCTCGTATTTAGGTGAAAACATTCGCTATACCCGACCTTATAGATTACGCAAGCTCAAAATCTCTCCCAATGTATTAAAACTTACATTATGTTTAACCTAAGTACGAACCCGAGATTACCTTTCCCGAGTGTTAAATTCCAAGTTCTCAATTCAACTAAAATACCATATGTGAGTGTATTTTAGAAGCATGAAGAAGGCAAGTATAATTGAATGGAAAACCTAGTTGGTAAATCTAGAACATGATCACCTCCCGATTTCACAAATCCTAAATTCCTAACTAGATTAATTAGGTCTTGATTTCCTTCGGGACTCACAACAACCTAAACTATGTACTCCCAATTCTGGTGACGAATTCAACCTCTCTTGAGTATAAAATTCGTAACCTAGCATCGTCTAACTCGTTGGCCATATAAATCAAACACATTAGGCCTAAGAGGTGCATAAAATAGAATTAAATCTAACAATAAACAAAATAATCTAACACGGTTCAAACAAGACTACATCAAGCCCTAGATCTAGATATTAGCACAATATAGACAAATCCATAGCTAATCTTCTCAACAAATTCATAAATGTAAACATATTCACCCAATATTACAAATACAAACTTTGAACAAAAGATTAGGGAGAGAGAAGGGAAGAGAAAATCTTCTTGAGGGATGTGGGCTTCAAATCTTCAACCCAAAGTACCACTAATCGTATTTTTGCCCTTGATCTCATATAAAATCACCACCATCCGGTGTCTTCTCGCCCAAAATCGCCACCAATCGTCTGTTTTCCTCTCCAATATCACCTCCTCCTCCATTTTTCCTGTTTCTCCTTGTCAAAATAAGCATAAATACCCTAAAATAGGGTTCAAACCTGACTATCGGCGCTGCTGCGTGCGTTTTAGCATGCTGCAGCATGACAAGGGCAGAAACCAACCCTTCTACACTATTGGGAGGGAGCTGCAGTGCTCTCTTTTTTACGCTGCAGTGCGCTTTGGACATCGTCGATGCTTGTTTCGTATTTTGTTTGTAACGTCCTTGTCTGAAGTCCGATTGAGGTTATTGAAAAAGTTATGGAAAGCTAAAATGGATATCTACAACTTCCATGGTTTGAGGTTTTCCAAAATAGGATTGAATCATGGTGAACACTGGCTATGAAGTTACTACTCCTATACATATTTTGCACCATTTCTCCTATTTATTTGTAATCCTACAAAACAACACAAAAACACATTTAACTAACAAAAATTCTTGGAAACACACAAATATTTGAATCGAAAAGTACTTGATTTGTTGGTAAATAAACTACTTATTACATACGTTCATTAGGTTAAACTTCCCCGAGAGAAGTCTACTTTCATTTTTCATTACCCACGACATGAGTTGGAGCATGTTTCACCAGATTTGACTTCTTGAAAAATATACCTTCATCGACTATCACCCTTCGGCATGAGTCGAGGTATATTTTGAAAGATTTGTCCTTCTTGAGACGAAGCCTATCTCCACTTCCCCTAGCTTTTGGCTGGGGCACATTCACAGATAATCACCCTCAGTCATGGACCGGGGCATATTTCATATGTCATCATAATAATCCCAAGCCCGGGATAAAGGCCTTTATCGTTACCATCATGTAGTTCCCAGGCTTGAACTGAGATGCCAGGCTATGATTCGATTTCTTTATGAAAATCATTTAAGCCTCTTTTGTGCTAAAGGCCAAGGCATAGCTCGGGGAATCCATTCCTCTAATAGGCTCCTCATTTCCCACCAACTCTTAAATTATTTGCAAGTTCTTACCATTTATCGCCTCGTTGAAGGTTGGGATGTAGGAACTACATTAACATGATTCTTGGCATGACCAAGAAATATAGGAAACCCCAAGTAGGTTCGGTCTAAATTCATGAGATATTCATGATCGACATGCTCCATCCTCACATTGTGTTGTATCCTTCCTAGAATGGGTTCGTTGACCCCCCTTAAAACTCTATTCCTATCCCTTCATGGAAGGGATTCGTATCCATGTTTATTTTTTGTTCTTTCGTCTAAAGGATAAAGACTTGTTAGAACTACATCTACCTGATTCTTACCTTGTCTAAAACATGTAGGAAAACCCCTGGATGGGTTCGATTAACGCACCCTGGATTTTTAAAAAGAGAGCTAAGAGGAAGACACATTTTGGTTACCTCCTCTCAAATCCGTTCATCTTTTAGAAAAATAAAATAAAATAATTCAAGGGATTTTCTAGGCACCGATTTTGAAAGCATTTCTTTGGGTGTTATTTGAAAAATAGAGTCACCACCTAACATTTAGTTAAATGGTGTGCCAGGTCACCGATATTTTTTTAAATTATTTTCATTTTTGAAATAGCCCGAGTTTTAACTGAAAAATATTTGGTATTAACCAGAGATTACTTTAAAGTTCAAGGGTCGGCTATGCTCGAGGAAGGTGTCAGGAAACCCAAGACACCCCTCCGAAAATGGTACCTAAGTTTAAATAAATCATTAAATCAAATTATGTCCAAGATATTTTCTTCAGTTTTGTTTAACATACTAATTCCCATTATGTTATTTTTATGTTTATTTTGTGCAAAAGAAAGGAACTGCCTTAAAATGATAAAATTTAACCAAAGACAAATAAAACAATAATTAAAAAAGAACAAATGTCCCATTTTTAGAATGCCTATCGATTATAGAATAATCAATAAGTTTGGCCTCTTGGGGGATTTTTATTCCTTCTTTTATTTAGCTTCGATTGTTTTGGCAAATTTATATGCATTTCTATGAGAAAAAAAGGGTAAAAAAATTAAGTATGAAAAATATTTTTTGGAATATGGAAAGCCATGTATTTTAAGTTTAGAAAACATAAAGAAAACATTTTTTTTAGAAAGAAATTTTAAAGGAAACACATTCGTTAGTGAAAAGAGTTTAGAAACAAATTTTTCGAGAATCTTGTTTAAGAAAAATCTCTAAATACCCATTTTTAAGAAAGACGTCAAATTTTGGCAAGGTACTTTTAGGAAAGGAAAAAACAAGTTTTAAAATAAAAAGAGTAAATCTAAGAAGTTTTAGAAAGACATTTTTTTAAGAAAAAAACATTCTATAGAAAAATTCCCTAGAAATAAAAAACTTTTTTTATTTTTTATTTTTTTTTAAATTAAGAGCTTTTTAAAGATGATTTTAAAAGGGTATCTTTGAAAAAAATAAATTTTTAAAAAGAACCTCGTTTAGGAAAAATCTTACAAAAAAAAGTTTTAAAGAAGAGCATTTCTTTTTAAGAACAATTTGGAAAAAATAGTTTTCAAAATTGGGACCAAGTTAAAACACGTTTATAAAGTAAGTTAATTCTTCTTCTTCTTCTTCTTCTTCTTCTTCTTCTTTTTTTCCTTTTCTTTTGGGTGTGTGAAACTTTGGTAAAGACACTTTTTTTAAACAACAGTTTGAAGAATCAACTTTTAGAAAAAAGAATTTCTAAGACAAAGTTTAGATGATTCTTTTTTGAAAAGAATCACAAGTTTGAAATCAATTTTAAAAAATCTTTTGTTTTAGAAGAAACTTAAAAATCATGTTTTGAGAAAACTAGAGTTTTTTGAAGTTTCCTTTTTTAGAGTAAAACAAAAGTTTTTCTTTTTTAAGAAGAAACTTCTCTTTTGTAAAAAATCATTTTTTTCTTGATTTTGTTTTTTTAAGGAAAAAGAATGACAAAACATTTACAAAAATGAAATGCATATTATTTTGTCAATGCAACCTCAACTAAAACCACTTGCTTAGATATGGTAATGTTATAATTTTTCTTTTTCTTTTTTTTATTTCTTATTTTTAGGTTAAGGAACACATATGAAGTAATATATATATATATATATATATATATATATATATATATATATATATATATATTGCCAGTCCTACCCGTGGCTAAGGAAGAAGAAACGTTTCTGAAGAAAACTGCACTTATTCTGTGTGGGATCTCTATTTATTCTACTTTTTTGCCATGAGGGACTTGACTTAGATTATATACATAGTGCCATTATAAAGACTCGACTTATATATATTACTGATGTTAGATTTTGGATAACCGCAACGGTATAGTCAGGTCAGTGTTGGTGGAGATGGGGAAGTATAGAATGGAGATCTTTAATTTGTGGAGAGGTCTCTGGCCGAGAAGGGATGGGCCTGAATTAGAACGGGCCCAAAAGCTTTCTAAGCCGAGAAGATGAGAGCTAAAACGCTTTGTGATCCAAGAAGAGACCTACACTAAGATGGGGAGCACCTGAAAACCTACACAAAGAACTTGCCGGGATGGTCCCGGTGTGTCCCCTCTGGCGTGAAAATCAGCACTCAAGGGGGAAATTTATAGAGAAACTACCGAGAAGGGGGAGAAAAATTCATCTACCTTTAGGCAATAGTATTCCCTTCTATCTATAGGCATGGAAAGGATTAGATTAAGGTCTTAAGCATGGATTAGTGTCCCTTTATTGTCACATCAGTGTCCCATCCCGGCATTAGCCAATAGGAGGGTTCCAAGGAGCCTTTTGGGTCAACCATGGGCTTGTTAGCGAATGAGGAGAGGTCATGTAGACACCTTATGTCAGCCATGTCAGAAGATATTTGTAGATATTTATAAAAATTTATGGTTGGGGAAGTATGCCAACCCATAAACTGAGAAGGACACTTTTCTATTGTAGCCAAGATGAGGAGTTTGATTCCTACCCTTTTCGGATAGCCGGAGACAGGAAGGGGGAGTTATGTGGAGATTTCTGCCCTAACCTTCTCGGATAGCCAGGGATGGAAAGGAGGGCTTTGTTGAGGATACTTCCGAGATGGGTGATGCCACTGTAGAGAATGCTGAGATGGAAAATGATTCCCCATCCCGGTGGTGGCTCGCCTACTCTTCCTGGAGAGTGTTGAGGCCTTTGGAATGGCTGGCATGGCTAGATATGTTCCTCTGCTCAGTGCAATCTTCACACTTAATCTTTGGTATGAGTCAATCTTTGTGGGAAGTTGTGGACACGTGGCGGTCTTTAATTAGCTGTGTTGGGGTAACCATTTTTACACTCATCAGTTTTTTCTCAGTCCCTAGTGTTGAGAAGAAATTTAAAAGACTGGGGACTTTATTGTGAGCCTTTTCTAGAGTTTTGTTGCTTCTATTGGAGTCTTTTGCGGTGTCCGCGACCTTTTTGGTTTGTAAGGGGAGTTGCATGGGGGTCAGGCCTATTTTTTGAGAAGGAAAATGGGCAGTTCCGGGATGGGAACAGTTAGCCCGAGAACGAAAAGAAAGGTTTGAGAATACAAACAGGTGACCCGATAACGGTAATGATTAGCCCACCCTAAATCCACGAAAAAGTCTACGGTCACCGCGTGCGTGTCTCATTGCGCCTGCGTGTCTTCGGTCGCGCCCTTTCAATATGCCCTGACACATCGCTTGCTCAATCAACAAGAAGGAAACACGTGGTAGTACGGTTCTCTGAGCGGCGCATCGTTCCTAGAGACCTTCAAATCATCGTCAACCATGATGATTAGTATGGATAGGTCCCCTCCTATATAAAGAGGCACTCTAAGTTCATTTTTACATTTTTGCAAATTGTGGACTACCCTCCTTCTTGGCAGATAATTTCTTTTCCTTTAACATATCTTTGTTCTTCTTCTTTCAAGTCTGCATCGGGGTCTACCATCCCTAAGCAGGCCCTAGATGTCTCTCTGCTCTGATGGGTTGATCCCCTGTTTACATTGCCCCTATGCTAGGAGGAACAAGCGAGTTCTTCGGGTGACGCTAAGCCTTCCGATAGTTGTGATGATGGCAATGGTATTGGGCCTATTAGGGGCCCTACCATAGAGGTGAGCTCAGGCTAGGAAGATAAAGTCAGGACAGGAGAGGGTACGGTTCTAGGACAAAGTCCCATTTGGGAGATTGCATAAAAAATAACAAAGGAGAAAATCAGTGAGGCTCAAAGAAAATACATCTTCCTAAAGGGGGTAGAGACTCGTCTTCCCCTCCCTGAGGATAGGGCTTGTACCCCTCTGAGGGTTTTATCACAGCTTATTTGGAACACCTGCGTGGTGGTTTACGATTTTCGATCCACCCTTGGATACGGACCCTATGTGCGGAGTACAAGCTGTGTCCATCACAACTTGCTCCCAATAGCATTTAGGCCTTTGTGGCTTCATTTATTATTTGCAAAGCTGAGGGACTAGAGCCATCCCTAGACTTGTTTAAATCTATTTTCTTTCCCAAATCCATGCATTTCGGGAAGGGGTGGTGCTATTTCGCGTCTAGGAGACAGTTTCTCTTACACCTTGAGTCTTCAGTGAAAAACTGGAAGCCCCAATACTTTTTCTTGGGAGGAACTAACTGGGAATTTGGCCCCAATGAGGGGGGAGTCAACCCCATTCCCAGGGAGTGGAGTATCGTAGGTGAGAATGATTATGTTTATGAGTGGTTGCATTGACGAGATTGCTAAAAGAGAGGGCAGCCAAAGTCACCGCTGAGAAGAGATAGGCCTCTCGGTCTCAGGTGGAGGTTCCCTAGGGGAACTACCAAGAAGGTAGAGGAGACTGCCAGAATGAGTTCTGTAAGTGAGGCCCCTGTCGGGGTGGAGAATGAACCAATGAGGATAACTAGGAAAGAGCAACAACGAAGATAAGCTAAGGCTACGGCTAGGAAGGAGATGTCGTCATGATCAGAGTAGGCCCCCACGCCTTCCTCCGAGAAGAACAGTGTCGGAGTGAGCCAAGAGAGAGGGAAGAAAAAGGTGGAAAGGACAAGGGCTAAGGGATTAAAAAAGGCCAAAGCTGAGGGGACTCTTGGATCTCCCTAGCCAAGCAAAACTTTTACCCATGCATCCTTCCTGACCCTGGACACAAGTCTTCTTTTCGGCCAAAGGACCCTGGACTACCCAAAGATGTTAACTGCATACGTTAGATAAATCATCCCCTCCAAAAACCAAGAGCAAGTAAATGCTGAGCCAGATGCACCGATTGCTGCCACGCTGCAAAGGGATGCGATGTTAGTAAGCTTGATACCGAAATTCATTTTGACTCTTTACTGTACTTTGTTCTTGGGTAATTACATGACACATTTTTTTACAGGTGTTGTCTAGGGCCTCCTCATTGTCTACACATTTCTATTCCTCCTTAGAGAGATAGCAGAAACTTAATGAGAAGAGCCGGTAACACCTGGCTTAGGCGAGAAGATGGCACGAGATGACCAAGCGGCTGATGATGTGTGAGAGCAACGCCAGAGAAGACGTGATAAGGCTAATTGAGGAAAAGATAAGGCTGATTGAGGAGAATAAGGTCCTCAAATCCCGTTTCAGCAAGCTTGATGCCGACCTCGTTGTTGTTCAGGAGATAATGGATGAGATGGAGAAAGAATGAGCTACTGCACTAGCCAAGGCCAAGGAATAGGCCATAAGTAAATGGATGGAGTCCCCAACCTTCATCGGAATAAAAACACTCCTGGACGCTGAGATGGTAGAGGACAGCCACAGATATACAATTCGTATTCTGCGTTGCCAACACCCAAACTTTCTAGTTGATGACATCGACATGGATTATTCAGATGTTGAAAAAGATGTTGGTCCTGGGGTGGCAGACGCTAAAGTTGTGCAAGGAAATATTGATGTCATGATAGCAGAGGTCAATGCTAGGATGGGGGACGCTAGAGCTGGATAAGGAAATGTTAACGCCGAGATAAGAGAGATCGATGCCGGCCAGGGCAAAACAGATACTGTTCAAGGAAGCATTGAGGTCGAGCAGAACGAACCCCCTACCAGAGAAGGCGAAGTTGGATTATCCTCCATCGGTGGAGATGAGGTTGGACCATCCTCTTCTGTCCAGTAAATAATTTCAACCCCAACCCAACTCAGTCATGGATTAACCACAAAAACTTGTACCTTTTTTTTTTTTTTTTTTTTCTTTTTGTTGTTGTTGTTGTTGTTGTTGTTGTTGTTTTTATACTTATATGTTCCTTTTTGGTGTCCCAATCTCTTTGCCTTAAAAATGGCCTTTTTGAGATGGGCTTTGGGGCCCTGAATTTGTAATAGATGCTTAAACGAATGAATTAATATTCTCTTTCGATCCTTTCTCGAAAAATTCTAAACACTTGTAGTTTTCTTCATGATCTTTTCTATTGTTTCCAAGTTTGTATCTGTGTGCCTTTGAATTTTTGTCTGTCCTTGGAAAGTTGTCTCATTTGGAGCAAAAATAGTTCCTCTTCCCGACGGTGGAGCTTTGCTCCATCCTTGTCTTGGAAATACCGAGATGGGGAGAGGCCTGAGCTTGGCAAGTTGATAGAACATAGAGTTTGGTTCTTACTTGGTGAATTACTTGACCTCATCTCGAAGATGGACCTGACACCCTGATCGGTTAGCTATAATGTCCCCTTCTCGGTGATTTTTGAAGATTTGGACATTCTTTGTTATGATATTTGTCTTTTTTCTTAGCCAATTAGTCGCCCATTTAGTAATTCTTCCTGATCTCGGCAGTACTCTGCCCTGGGTGGACAATCCTTGATACTTGTGTAATTTTCATTCATTTTTTCTTGAAAAAATTTAAGTCTCTTCCATTCAGTTTTACGCCACTTCTCAAACAAATGGCCGAGAAAAAAATCATACTCCCCTTCTTGGACTTAAATGCCAAGAAAAGAACATGCCTCCCCTTCTCGAAAAAGACATTATTTCATATTATTTCACCATATCCATAACCTCTCTGCCCCCTAGCCTAGCATCTGAGCAACGCTCCGGTGGTAGGTTATAGTCTAGGGGTGGTACCTGTATGGACTCTAGCCCTCGTAGTCCCCAGGGAGGTGACCTTAGGTTGGCCCCCTGTGGCCAGTCAAAGGTAAGTACTCCTTAGTGGGGCTCATCCCTGAGCCTTTTTAGGTTATCCCAAATTGTTCTTCCAGGGGCATCTTCCCTTTATGTCACCTGAGATTAGGTCGGTTGTCAGGGGTAAGATGTTTACCTACAGGTTCTCAGACCCGATTGATGTTAGACCATTGGAAGAAGACCTTGGTTAATCCCCGAGCATAAACTATCGATCCATGGAAAGGGTTTGGTTACACCCTCGATGGGGCGAGCCGGGATGGATTTTTTTATGGAAATCACCCCTGACATTGGGTGTCGGGATATCTTTTTTTCTCTAATGAGAAGTTGGGGATTGCACATCTTTGTCCAAGATAGGACGAAGGGCTATACATCCCATCATGCATGCAATTTGGAGATTCTTGGGGAGGGTTGCTCGTCCCAATCCGAGATAGGATGGGAGCTACACTTTACCGCCACCGACAAAATTTGGAGAGTGGAGAACTGGTTGAATGATGAGTGATTTATTTACCAACAAATTAAGTACTTTTAGATTTAAATATTTGTGTGTTTTCAAGAACTTTTGTTAGTTTAATGTGTTTTGGTATTGTTTTTTTAGGATTTTGAATAAATGGGTGAAAAAAGACAAAGTCGGTACAGATGCAATAACGTCAAGTCCATTTTGGACAATGATGCGACTTGATTTTGGAAAACCTCAAAACATAGAAGTTGTATATCTTTGTCTTATCTTTCGATAAGTGTTTGAATCACCTCCATTAGAATTCGAATGAGAAAGTTACAGCCAAAATACCAAAGGGTGTCACCATCGCAGCGGTGACACCACCACCGCGGCAGTCAAACAACAGAGAGTTGCTAAACTCTCTGTATTTCCACTGTTGCGGCGATGATCCCATAACTGCGGCAGTCAGACTACCAACATAACAAATATAATGAGATATTTTAGGATATTTTGAGATATTTTAAATCCTATAAATATCATCCCTATTCTCCCCAAACAAGAGGTGACTTTTGGGAGTCTTGAGAGCTCCAGGGCCATTCGACCAATAGAAGATCACATTGCGAAGAAGGAGGAAGTGTTCTCGAAGCTGTTTTAGTGGAAAATCTTCGGATAATGGCTAATCTCCTCGTTTTTCTATTTCTCTCTTAGATTTGATTGAATGTTAAATATGTTTAGCTCATTTTTAGTTGTATATAGGGCTACGGCCATGTGTAGCTAAACATATATTTTCTAAGGCTTGATGTAATTCACGAAAATGTTGTTTATATAAAATCTATGTTTCATTAATGGTTGTTCGTGTTTATCCGATTGTGTTTGTCGTTTCTCCATGTTTATATGCTTGTTTAGATATATTGAGAATACAGGGTTTGACACTTAGGAGAAGTAACCACGGATTCAGACTAGGGTTAAACACAATGCGACGATCTAATAACCTAAGAGAGAGTTAGAGAATGTGTAATCCAAGACGTTGGGGCAAGACTCATGTGACCAAGTGTCGTATAGACGCTCGAGGGGGACTTTGGCATTGACGCGAAGTCACATATTCATTCACTTTACACTCAGGAGAGGTAGTGAATGAGATTTTGATACATAGATTGTTGGATAGGATAAACGTCGTTAATGTAAACTAGATTGAAATAAACACATTTAAGTAAATGAAGTTAATCCCTAGGTAATAATTTCCCATAAACGTCATACCACTATATTAGTATATTAGATTAATTAACTTAGTTTAGTATATTATTAAAATAAAGTTAGGTTATAATAATCGCAGTACTCAATGATAATCTCAACCAATCCTTATAGATACGACAACCCTTATTCTTACCACTCTACTAAAACTTGACCCGTACACTTGCAGTGAAAGTAGTGACGTATCTCTGCGCCACCATTGAACAAAACATGTCTTCCATTCATAAGCAGTTTCTTTACAAGCTTCAAAAAGTGAAAAACTTTACAAGTTCACCGGAGCTTCCTCTCTAGGGTAGTAGAGTTTTAGATGCTCTGCATTACAAGGGTTCCTTAAGGGGACACTTTTTTCCGTTTCCAATTTATAAGTGCTAGGATGGGAAATACAAGTAACATGGTATGCCCTTCCCAGGATGGAGCAAGTTCACCTACGGTTGAGTCCTTGGTGTCCGGGGTTACTTTTCAGAGGATGAGGTTGCCAATGTCGAATAACTGAGGGCAAACCCTTCTGTTGTAATATCTGGATGTCGTTTGCTGATAAGATACTTACCAAACACGGGCACGTTCTCTATTTTCTTTGAAAAGATCAAGGTTAAGGACCAAGGGTAACATTTTCATACGGGCTGAAGATCACTGTTGTCTGAGGAGAGGGCGTGTTGATCTCGACAGTGATCATTGCCTCTGATCCGAAAGTCATTAGGAAATGAGTCTCCCCCATAGGGATCTTTGCTGTAGTGTGATATGCCTAGAGAACGGGACACAAATCTTCGACCCATCTTCTCTTTGATTTATCTAATCTACTCTTGAGCCCATGGAGAATTGTGTGGTTGGAAGAACCATCCATAAAAGCTGTCACTTGTCTGGACCGAGATCGTCACTTGTTTCGAGATGGGAAGGCGCCCCTTCCGAGATCGGCACCTCTGCTGGGCCGAGATGGGCCTCTTGCTAGGCAGGGTCAAGGTCCTTTGGGATGGGCTCTTCTGGGAAGGTCATCTCAGCAACAAAGTCAGCCAGGACCTGCCCCTTGATGGCTGTCTTAGGTCGATAATCAATGTGAAATTGGCCAAGCTCAAGGTTGTACTTCATGAGTCGACCAGAAACGTCGGGCGAGTGTAGAACTTGCTGTAAGGGTTGATCATTAAGGTCTATGATCATATGAGACTAGAAATATGGCCTTAATTTTCTTGACACGATGAGAAGAGCGTAAGCTAACTTCTCAAATCATTGATATCTCGTCTCGGCATCAATCAACACTCGACTTGCATAGGACACAGACATTTGAATCCTGTCCTCTTATCTGATTAGAGCTATGCTGACTACAGTATTTAGGGAAATGATATACATAAACAATTCTTCTCCATCCTTGGGGGTACTCAGCAGCGGCGCTGAAGAGATGTATGTTTTAAGATCTTGGAAGATGGCCTCACATTCTGCTGTCCACTTGAATGCTTTATTGCCCCGCAAAACTTTCAAGAATGAGAGGAATTTTTTCGAGGAGCGTGAAATGAAGCGATTCAAGGCGGCTAGCCTTCTCGTAAGCATTTGAATTTTCTTCTTTGTCCATAGAGAGGCTATTCCAAGAATTGCGCTGATTTGATCTGGATTGGCATCAATGCCCCTCTGGGACACCATGTAGCCTAAAAATTTTCTTGCCGAAGTCCTAAAGATGCACTTGGTGGGGTTCAACTTCCTGCGATGAGTTCGGAGCTTGTTGAAACAATTTTGGAGACGGCTGATATGATTATGTGCCTTGGTGCTCTTTATGAGCATATTGTCAATGTAAACTTCAATCGTCGAGGAAATCTCTTCCTTGAACATCTTGTTTAAGAGCCTTTGATATGTAGCCCCGGCGTTGCAAAGGCCAAAGAGTATAACCTTATAATAGTTGGTGCCTTTGTCCGTGATGAACGAGGTTTTTCCCTTATCGAGGGAAAATAGGGGAATTTAATTGTACCCAGCGTAAGCATCTAGGAAATTCAAGAGTTCGTGCCCCGCCGTAGCTTCTATGACCAAGTCTATTCTCGACAAAGGAAAAAATTCCTTGGGGCGCACCTTATTAAGGTCTTTTAAGTCCACGTAGAGGCACCATTTTTTTTTTTGGCCTTAGGTGTGAAGAAGACATTAGAGATCCAATTGGGAAATTCTACCTCTTCTACCATGGCATATTTCACTAACTTGTCCATTTCTTGCTCAATGAGCTTTTGACGCTCCGGGTGGAATTTTTTTCATTTTTTCCTCACAGGGGGATGGTGAGGGTCAGCATGGAGACAGTGCATGGAGATGCTTGGATCAATCCCAGGAAGCTCATTGTGGGACTAAGCGAACACATCATATTTTTTCCTGAGGAGATCAGTGAGTTCTTCCCGCTACACTGTACTAAGCTTGGCACCAATCCAAACAATTTTTCCCTCAAAGGTAGGGTAAATAGGTACTTCTAATAGGTATTCATGGGGCCGTAGATGAGGTATCTCATCTCATAGATCGTCGATAGGCACGGTTCCAAGATCAGACAGGGCCATGAGCTCAATCTCACCATTCCTAGTCCCGACCATTAACTGCTATTTCTTCTTCTTGAGCACCCTTCTAGTACAAGATCTGGTGGTCTCTTGGTCTTCCCTCACCTTTCCCACCATTTTTTTGTATAGAATTTCATTGATTGATGGTAGGGGGAGGATACGGCCTTTAACGCCACCAAAGTGGGTCACCCAATGATTGTGTTGTAGAGAGAAGGTCAGCCTACGATAAGGAATTTGACCCAAACCATGGCTGAGGTGAGCACAGCGCCAACCATGATGAGAAGAGAAACCCAGCCAATGGAACCACATTCCCACTGAATCCGACAAGGGGGGAAAGTTGTGGGTCTCACAGAGCTTGAACTCATGTTCATTTTGTCGAAAGCCCATTTGAAGACAATATTCGTGGGGCTTCCTCCGTTGATCAGGATCTACCCCACTTTGTAATGGTTGATTAGGGGCAAAATTACCAAGGCATCGTCGTGAGGGGTACGAATCCCTCGAAGGTCGGCTTCACTAAAGGAGATGACGTTGTACGAGGTAGTATCAATTGTGCTCACCTCGTACACATCCTCTTTGGCTTTTCTCTTTGCCTTACCCTCGTGTCTCTTCCGAGAAGATGTGGTCTCCTCTTTGAGGGCGAGGCCCCCATCTTTCATATTTATTTTACCATCTACACATATCTCATCATTGAATTCTTCAGCTTTCCTTCTCGGAGGGAGTCAGCCACGATTTTTCCTTCTTAACTGACCCCTACGCTCATCTCAGCGACTGCTCTTCCCAGAGCTTGCATTCTCTTTGTGGACATAATGACCAAGGTACCCCATTTTTGTAAGGACCTGGATCTCTTCTCGAAGATTGAAGCATTCATCCGTTGAGTGACCTCGGTCACGGTGGAACTCGCAGTATTTGGAAACGAATTTTCCCATGGGTTTTCCTCTCGGGGGAGGAGTTGCCGGGAAGAATCCTCTTCCGGCATTTTTAGCAAAAATTGTCGCTATGGATGTGATTAGGGGTGTCATTCTTAGGCGAATCCCTAGGGGTGGAGGATGTCTCTAATCCCCGAGAAGAGGTCCTAACTGCCCCTCACCCCTCAGCTAGTAACATTTGCGATACCCGTAGCTAGGAAAGCAACTAACTTTGGCACAAGCCAAAATCATAGATCATAAAATAGTCTTTGATGCCTTAGTCCGTTAATAAAAGCATTTGGGGCCACATCCTCAGGAATACCCCCACAACTCAAACTTTTCCTGTGGAATCGAGTAATAAAAGGTTTCTACAATTTCTTGTTGAAGGGCAAGAATGTGAGTTGCTGTTTTGGGTCAATTCTTGAAACCAGGTGTTGGTCATTTTAGTACGAGTGAGCGGAAATAACTTACACCTTACTACCATAGAGGCCATATACATATCCATAAAGGAAACAAAAATGGAAAGTTGATCAAAGGGGTCGGTTGTCCCATCGTAAGGGGTTACTTGTCAGCTAGGAAACCTAGATGGGGCCACCGCGAACACTATATCATAAACAAAAGGAGATCTTACACCTGAAGGGAGTCCAGCAGCCCCTCCAAGGCCCTGTATATTTACAAGCACTGCCTCCACCTCGGTGACGGGCCTTTCTAACGCAGCTTCTCCCCTAGGCGGTACTGTAACATGGCTGGCAGCCACTCTTGACTGTTGTCTTTCGACGGGAGAGGAGTGTAAGTCAACCTCCTAAGCACGGCGAACTCTGTGTTCAGTACGGGTGACGTTACTAAAGGTTTTTCTTCGCTGGTGATCATGGTGATCAAGGTAATCCTTTATTTGGCAAGCCCGTAAGGGCAAAGATACAGAATCGGAAGTGAGCAGTGGGGCCAGATTCCGTTCCCTTACTGGTCGATCGCGCAAATGAGGTTTTTCTCTTGACACGTGCCCTTCGGAGTAGATGACATAGTCTAATCCTTGGTGATGAACTTCACCCCTGCATACCAAAAAATCGGTCCCCGCTGATCTGGGGTCGGTGGCAGGTGGTGTTCCTCTTCCCTTTTATTTCTGAGAACTAGTCCCCGCTGATCTAGGGCTAGTGACAGGCGGGAGAAAATGGTTTCGAGATAATATTAAAATTGGAATATATGTCGTTCCATATTATCAATTCGTACGGTATCCATAGCTCTGATAATAGGTCCAACATGGGCTCTTGCAAGTGAAGCTGATAGGCCTACTTGATTAATAGGGAGTGCATTTCCTTCTTCTTCCAGGATGGGGACGATAGTCCTCGCATCCGGCCTGGGGAATTTTGATATTTCTCTAGCCGGGTTGCTATCCACTTTGTTGTTCGGGTCTCTTGGTCGCAAAGACTGACCAGACCTTGTAATCATCTAACCTCTAGCCGAGATGAGAGTAGATGATTGGAAAAAGGCTTTTAGTAGCGCTTCCCACAAACGGGGCCAAATTGCTGATGTCGAATTTTGGATGACCTGAATGGTATGATCCGGTTAGCAATGGTGGATATGGGAAAATATGGAATGGAGATCTTCAATCTGTGGAGCTTCTTATCCATGGAGAGATCTCTGGCCAAAAAGGGAAGGGCCTGAATTGGAACGATCCTGAAAGCCTTCTAAACCAAGAATAGGATAATTAGAATGCTTTATGATCTAAGAAGAGATGAATTAGAGATTGAGATGAAGTAGAATCGAGATGGAGAGCACCTAGAAACTGCACAAGAGACTTTTTGGATGGTCCCGGCGTGTCCCCTCCTGCGTGAGAATCAGCACTCAAGGGGAAAATTTATAGAGAAGTTACTGAGAAGACAGAGAAAAATTCATCTACCTTTAGGAAATAGTATACCCTCCTATATATACGCATTTAGAGGATTAGATTAAGGGCTTAAGCATGGATTAGTGTCCCTTTATTGTCACATCAGTGTCCCATCCTGGCATTAGCCAATGAGAGGGTGCCAATGAGCCTTTTGGGTCGACCATGGGCTTGTTAACTAATGAGGAGAGGTCATGTAGACACCTTATGTTGGCCATGTCAGAAGATATTTGTAGATATTTAGAGATATTTATGGTTGGGGAAGTGAGTCATCCCATAAACCGATAAGGACACTTTCTTGTTGTAGTTGAGATGAGGAGTTTGATTCATGCCCTTCACGGATAGTTAGAGACGATAAGGGAGAGTTATGTGGAGCATCCTACCCCAACCTTCTCGGATAGTAAGGGAGGGAAAGAGTGGCTTTATTGAGGAGCTCGTAGAGTTGACTTCTGAGATGGGTGATGCCTCTGTAGAGAATGCCGGGATGGGGAATCCTTTCCAATCCCAACGGTAGCTCGCCTGCTCTTCCTAGAGAGTGTTGAGGCCTTTGGAATGGCTGGCATGGCTGGAGATGTTCCTCTGCTCAGTTCAATCTTTACACTTAATCTGTGGTGTGAATCGATCTTTGTGGGAAGTTGTGGACACGTGGCGGTCTTCAATTGGCTATGTTGAGGTAACCATTTTTACACTCATCATATATATATGGTGTTAGTCCAAGGACTGTAACTCAGTGCTAGTCCAAGGTCTTGATTAAAAGAAGGAAAAAAATGTCAGTCCAAGGTCAATGACTTAGTGTTAGTCTAAGGACATGACTAAAAAGGGGAAAAAGTGTCAGTCCAAGGACTTAATTAAAAATAAAAATACAAGAAAATTAAAGCACAAAAAGGCTTATAGTAGAAAAGTAAATGACAAAAAAGTAAAGCGTGGAAAGGCGCAGAGCGAAAAAGTAAATAATAGGAAAATAGAGTTATCGATTAGTATTTTGTTAGGGGTTTGCTTAGGTTTTTGTTGTTTTTTACTTGTCAAGCAAAGACGGTGTGAGAGGGAGTTATTAAATCTTACCTTGCTAGGGAAGAAGTGTTTTCCTAAGTGTTCCACTATCTTCTTCTTCTTCTTTTTTCTTCTTTTTTTCCCCTTTTCTTATTTTGTTTTTTGACCTCTTTTTGTGAGGGTTTTTAAGAAGTTTTTTAGAGTTTTTTGGAGAGCTTTTGGTAGCGTGTAAAATGATGTAAATCTTGGAAAGTAGTCAAACCGAGAGTATTTTTGATCTTAGAGAAAGAAAGAATGATTAAGGTGCAAGTTGGATAAGAAAAATGACCCCCTATTTATACTTCCTAGAGGCTTACGCACTGGGAAATACATAGTCTATCCAGAGAGTTTTAAATTCCCTTGATTGATGGGGCCGACCCCTCATTACGAAATATTTACATTTTAGAGCCCCTATTTATGTTATTGCATGTGGAATCTTTTAAATTCCCAAAATCAAACAATATCACTTATGGTAATGACCTAGGGATGCTCATTTTTTTGTTGTAGCCACTCCTAAGAAGCATTTGATACGTTGTCTTATTCTTAGGGGTGTGTACGTAGCAAATTTTGTGCTTTGGGCACCTTTTGTCCAATTAAAGACTTATTTAATGATTTTTCTTAAAATTAAGGGTTTCAAATGAGATTAAACTATCCAAAATATTATTGGAACGTTCAAGTTTGAAAAATAAATTGTTTTTGGCCGTCAATTTGATAAAATTGGCAAAAACGAAAGTTTTGGGTGGTTAAAATATAAAGTGATTTGGTGAAATTTCTTCAAATTAAAGGGTAAAAAATTAAATTAAACATATTAAAAGTGATATCCATAGACAATTCACTTTCAATTTTTTTTATTTTGATCCCCAATTAAAAATTTTGAAATTTCCAATTTGACCCAAAATTTATGCCAAAATTCAATCCAATTGGCGATTTTTCTGCTTTTCTTATTTTTATTTTTTTTGAAATATTAAACACACAATATGAGGTGGAAATTCAATTCTCTAAACATCTGTTTAAAATTTGTCCAAATTTTTACTTTGGACCCAAAACGTTTTTTAAAATAAAAGAAAGAGGGATAAATTGCGGTGTCTACACTGGTCTAAACCTACGCAATGTTGTTGTTTCAACATTCTCAAGCTTTACACCGTGGCATAACTGTTTATTTACTTTAACGGTGATTACTGGCTGGTAAGGCATAAAATACGCCGCTATTTTCACTCGCAAGTATACGAGGTCAAGTTTTAGTATAGATCGGGAGAGTTAGGGTTATTGTGTCCACAGGGATTGGTTTTGACTATAATTGAACATCGCGTTTATCATGACCTAATTTTATCTAAGTGAAGATAAATTGAATAAAATTAATTATACTAATACTAAGTTAATTAATCTAATTAAATTAACTATACTAATATTACTATCAGATATTTAGGGAAAGTATTGCCTAGGGATTAACTTTTGCTTACAAAAACGTGTTCGGTCTCATTTTAGTTTACATTAACGGCGTTCGACTTATCCGACAATATCAGTTCGTAAACTCCCTCGCCACCTCTTTCGAGTGTAAGACGGGGGAATACGTGACTTCGTCTCAACGTCAAAGTCCCCCTCAACGTCTTAACGACTCTAGGTCATGTAAGTCTCGCCCCAACGTCATCGATTGCACACTTTCTAACGCCCTCCCGGGTCGTTAGATTGTCGTGTTTTGTTAACCCTAGTCCGAATCCTGGGTTACCTCTCCCGAGTGTCAAACCCTATATTCTCAATATATCTAAACTAACATACCATCATAGAAAACACGGCAACACAATCAACATACGAAGAACAACCAAGAACGAAACACAAATTCAACCAAAACTACATTTTCATAAATAATACATTAATCCCTAGACAAAAACTCATTTAGCTCATGGACATAGCCGATTATACAATGAAAACTAAGCTAAACATGCTCAATCAACAATCCTAAGTTAAGAAATAAAAAAAGGAACAAGATAAACTTAGCCTAGTCCGAAGATTTATCACTAAAAACGTTTCAAGATCGCTCTTCCTTCGTTGTAACGTGATATTCTCCTTAGGATTTAAATGAGCACTCCCAAAACCTTTCAATCTATCCTCCTAAAGTCTATGGAGGTCCCCTAGCCTAATGGAGAGGAGAGGATGAGAAAACTAGGCTCAAATATCTAAAATAATATCTAAACTGGCGCAGAGGTTTTCGCCTAGGCGAAGAAAACTACGCCTAGGCAAAGTTACTGCAGGAAGGTTGGTTAACTTTCGACCGGATTTTCGCCTAGGCGAAGGAAAGCTTGCCTAGGCGAAGTTACTGCAGGTTTGCAATTTTGTTTTGACTGTAACTTCTTCATCCAAACTCCGATTGAGGTGATTCAAAAACCTATGGAAAGATAAGAAAAAGATATAAAACTTCCATTTTTTGAGTGTTTCCAAAATAGGATTGAATCATAGTCCAAAATAGCATTGAAGTTACAGCACCTGTACCTGTTTTGCACATTTTCGCCCTTTTCCCACCGTTCTTGATCCGATTTGATCGTTTTTTATTCGTTTACATACCTTTTCACCTCAAACACCTAATTTAGATAAAAACACATAAAAGCATATTAAAACGTACTAAACATACTCGAAAACTAACAACGTTTGGATTGGAAATAGATAGGTAATTTACACCTATCAAATACCCCCAAACTCGGAATTTTGCCAGTCCTCGAGTAAAACACCCATGCAATAAAAGAAAATATAATAACTAAAAATGAAAAATGAAAAACACAATAAACAAATATGTGCAAGTTTTGAGTATCATCTACCGGCCAAACGAAATATCCCTCATCGGCCCCCAATCTTATCAAGTTCAAGCATAAAACACATCATGTAATGTTCTAGAATTTCAATATTTATAATATTAAATGTCGTTATAGATCTTGCTAAAGTGTGTATGTGTGTTTAAAAACTCAAATATATAACTGTCCGTTAATCGAATTGGATTATCCACCATATAAGTGCATGACAGAAAAAACCCGAAGGTATAGGGAATCCATAGGCTTGACCCAGGATCTATTCTCCACTAATGTAGGCTCGAAAGTTCAAAAAAATCAATAGGTCTTGGTTCGGTTTAGGACAAATGGCCAAGGGTAAACTTGAAAAAGAAAACAGGTTAACGTCGTTAACTTGACATTACCCAAGGCACTTCGCTTGGCACTCTCTCACTCTCGAAACCCCATAGATATAACTGAACCAACCCTAAACATAATTTTAAGAACTTTGTACTCACTTGTCAAAAAGAAACAGAAAATAAAAATCGTATGTACAATTGACTTTTTTTTTTTTTTTAACAAATACACCCCCAAATTTATTTGATTTGTACAATTTAAGGGGTGTGTGAAATATGAACAAAAAAAAAAATGACAAGTGAGTACTCAAATACCGAACCAATTAATAGTTCGCCCAAAACTCAATCGCTTACTTCAAGTAGCATAATGAATGCTAACTTGATTCTCTCAAATTATGCCTTTGATTTAGAGATTTAAGTTTGGAGAGAAGTTTAATCGGTCACGTAGTATTGGTTAAGTGTTCAGAATTGAAATGGCTATTAGGCTTCGACAGGGTAACGACGGGTAATGATTTAACAAGGTTGGATTTAAAAAGGCTCAAGTGAGAAAATAAATACCTAAATCATGTCTTCCGAACTACCTCGCCTAGGACTTCGCCTCAAATTTCCCCCAAATCAAGTTTTAGAAACCCTAATATCATGAATTTAGGTGACAGATAATCGTTTTCAAATCAATTAGACGGTTATATAATAAGTTTTCATGCTCGTGCAAGTAGGATTTATAATAACTATTACTAAAAACATAACGTTGAGCACACAGAATATACATGCAAGAGTTTTACGCTCGACCTCAATAAACAACTAAGGGACAGACTCATCATTGGGTAGTGGCCCAGATAACGTCAAATCTCAGCACATAACACAACAACTATCCTAAACAGACATGCACACTTAGAAACAATAAAACATACTAACTAAAACATATACTAAAAACATACTACACATCACATCTGACTCAAACAAGAAATGCCCATAATAACCTAGTCAGCGATCCCAATGACATGATAAAGCATTATAATGTAGACTAGGGTTTAGAACACGTACCTGGGAGGCAAGAGACTCTTGCCTCTGAATCAAATCGGTTATGATGGATCTAACTTATAATTTTCCTTGGGTTACCTCCCAAGAAGCATTTGGTTTATGGTCGTCAGCCTGACAAGCCGAAGTGCTCGTCAAAGAGCGGCTTCCGCCCATAGTAAGTGTTGTGCAACACCACATACGGGTCTTGGTTCAGTACGCCCTCAAGACTGGCGAGATGTAGCAATATATAGCTTGAGCTTTCAACGACATGCCTCACCGGCTCATGTACTTGGTGGGCATGAGAGAACGTTGCTAGTGGCGGCGAATGATCATTGAGCCACATCAGATCCTCCTAAATATGATCGTCTTGGATCGAGTGCGGCGTCACCAACTGGAATTCGAACGGTGAAAATTCACAATACTTAATATATGAATCTCCATCTA
Source organism: Eucommia ulmoides (assembly GCA_016647705.1). Classification (NCBI taxonomy): domain Eukaryota; kingdom Viridiplantae; phylum Streptophyta; class Magnoliopsida; order Garryales; family Eucommiaceae; genus Eucommia; species Eucommia ulmoides. Next base: position 21,532,748 of record CM028327.1, on the reverse strand, counting down.
TCTCATCCCAGTACCTCCCGCTTGTCTCCGGTTCCTCATGGTGGATTTTGCAATAGGATTCAGCTTGTGAAACTCCGGGTGCCACCACGTCTGAATTGGCCTCAATCAAGCAGATAAGTTGACCGATGTGCATCTATAAAGACGTTACAGTCGCATCGATTTCAATGCAAATCGTCTTAATGTTGTTGAGACGATCCTCGTGCTCATTTAGCCGGTCATTCATCTCCCTCTAAAATGTCTAAGACTCCCCAATAAAATCAGCGAGTATCTGTACGCGCGAGGATTCACAACCATCCTCCTCGCGGTAATTGGACTACTCGCAAGTGTACGAGGTCTAGTTTTAATATAATGGATCTTGTAAGATCGGATATCGTTCCATTGGGACTGGCAGGTAATTCGGTTGAGTATTACGATTTCAATAGTTTCATATTATCTCGACTGATCAAATTTTGTTTGTTTTCTATTTACTATACTAAGATAAACAACTATGAAGTTAGTTTTAATTACACGAATTACTTAGGTATTGATTTCTTTCACATAATGCATAATCAAAGTCATTAAGTTAGCTATAATGGTTTTCTATCTATTCCGACAATCTCTGTATCAATAATTCCTCCGCTACCTCTCCCGAGTATAAGACGGGGGATTACACGACTTCGTGTCAACGAAGAAGTCCCCTTTAACACCTTAACGACCCTAGGTCGCGTGAGTCTTTAGCCAACGTCATGGATTGCATACGTTCTAACGCCCTCCCGGGTCGTTAGAACGTCACGTTGTATTTACCCTAGTCTGAATCCAGGGTTACCTCTCCCGAGTGTCAAACCCCGTATTCTCGGTTTATCAGTACAAGCATAATATCAAGAATAATGGTAAACACAATCGGATTTAGACAAAAAAACACATTAAAGTAACACTAATTCGTTAAACTTAACAATTACATGATTTCAACTACACCTAAGTAACATTTAACTAATACTATAAGATCTTAGCCATATACCATACAAAATAAGAGGGATTCAGCATTATTAGATATCAAAAAGTGATTACAAAGATAAAAACAAGAGAGAAACGATCAAATCTGGAAGTGAAACGGTTCACTGTCGCTAATGATCGATCCACAAGTAATTCTTCTTTGTCCGAATGATGAACCTCTTTCTTCATCTTCAAAATATAGCTTAAGAGCTTTCTACTAGGGTTAGGGTTCTTCAACTCTTTGTTTCAGACGTGGGAAAGGAGTATATATAGGCCTAGGGGTTCAAAAATATCTAAACAGATATTTTGGGCTGTTCTGCGAATTCCTCCTAGGCGGTAGAATCTTCGCCTAGGCGGAGGTTAAGTTGGTTAGAATTCCGCCTAGGCGATGGTTTCTTCACCTAGGCGGAGGACTAACTTCTTGGGCCCCTTTCTTTCTGACGTATTTCCGCCTAGGCGGTAGCTACTTCGCCTAGGCTGATTTACAGCAGTGTAGCTCTTCCAGCAGTTTAGCACTTCCAGCGTTCTGATGGATTTCCGCCTAGGCGGTGGAAACTTTGCCTAGGTGGATTCAATACTTCAGCCCTTGTAACCTTCTGACGAATTTCCTCTTAGGCGGTGGAAACTTCGCCTAGGCAGATTTAAACTCTTCAGCTTTTGCAACTTTCTGATGAATTTTCACCTAGGCGGTGGGTACTTCGCCCAGGCGGAATTGCACTGTTCTTTGAAACCTCATTTTTTCATCTTTTTTGCTACCATTTTCTCCACCATTTCGCTCGGTTTGCCGATTGTTTACGTCCCTTCTCCTGACTAATAAAAATAGCTAAAGAGGTATTCAAACTCAAATCAAATACTCGAAAACTGGAAAATTTGGTTTAGAATTAGATAGGTATTTTACACCTATCAGTATCTCTTCCAGGCCAGGGAAAGAATCAACGTATTGGTCTGGGGTGTCAATCCATGGCGCCGTAGAATTGTAACTCTGATAACTAAAGGTTGTCATGTCTTCCAACATCCAATGGGTTTTGTCTGCGGTTAGTTGGTCGAAAGAGGTAGTACCGTTTCTTCTTTCAACCCACATTCTGGTTGTGGCTTGTAACCCATCAAGGAAGTTCAGTAGTTGACACTCTCTCGGGAATCCGTGATTCGGAAATCGGAGTAGCAAATCCTTGTATCGATCCCAAGCACAGTAAAATGGCTCGGAATCCCGTTGAAAGAACTGCAAGAGTACTTGTTGATCTACCATCTTCAAGCACCCTGCGAGAAAAGAAAAACAAAAACTACAAAGAAAAAATTATACACAAAAGAAATGCCTAAAGTAAAATCTGGTAATTTACTCACAATATCAATAATAACCAAAAACACAGTCCTTGGCAACGGTGCCAAAAACTTGGTAGCACGTAAAATACGCCGCTACTTTCACTCGCAAGTATACGAGGTCAAGTTTTAGCATAGATCGGTAAAGTTAGGGTTATCGTGTCCACAGGGATTGGTTTTGACTATAATTGAACATCGCGTTTATCATGACCTAATTTTATCTAGGCGAAGATAAATTAAATAAAATTAATTATACTAATACTAAGTTAATTAATCTAATTAAATTAACTATACTAATATTACTATGAGATGTTTAGGGAAAGTATTGCCTAGGGATTAACTTTTGCTTACAAAAACGTGTTTGGTCTCGTTTTAGTTTACATTAACGGCGTTCAACTTATCCGATAATCTCGGTTCGTAAACTCCCTTGCCACTTCTTCTGAGTGTAAGACAGGGGAATACGTGACTTTGTGTCAATGTCAAAGTCCCCCTCAACGTCTTAACGACTCTAGGTCACGTAAGTCTCGCCCCAACGTCATCGATTGCACACTTTCTAACGCCTTCCCGGGTCATTAGGTTGTTGTGTTGTGTTAACCCTAGTCCAAATCCGGGGTTACCTCTCCCAAGTGTCAAACCTCGTATTCTCAATATATCTAAACTAGCATATAATCATAGAAAATATGGCAACACAATCAACATACGAAGAACAACCAAGAACGAAACACAAATTCAACCAAAACTACATTTTCATAAATAATACATTAATCCCTAGACAAAAACTCGTTTAGCTCATGGCCATAGCCGATTATACAATAAAATCTAAGCTAAACATGCTCAAACAACAATCCTAAGTTAAGAAATAAAAGAAGGAACAAGAGAAATTTAGCCTAGTCCAAAGATTTATCACTAAAAACGTTTCAAGATCGCTCCTCCTTCGTTGTAACATGATATTCTCCTTAGGATTTGAATGAGAACTCCCAAAACCTCTCAATCTATCCTCCTAAAGTCTATGGAGGTCCCCTAGCCTAATGGAGAGGAGAAGAGGAGAAACTAGGCTCAAAATATCTTAAAATATCTAAAATAATATCTAAATTATCATAGAGGTTTTCGCCTAGGCGAAGTTACTGCAGTAAGGTTGGTTAACTTTCTACCGGATTTTCACCTAGGCGAAGGAAAGCTTGCCTAGGCAAAGTTACTGCAGGTTTGCAATTTTGTTTTGACTGTAACGTCTTCATCCGAACTCCGATTGAGGTGATTCAAAAGCCTATAGAAATCTAAGAAAAAGATATACAACTTAAATGTTTTGAGTATTTCCAAAATAGGATTTAATCATAGTCCAAAATAGCCTTGAAGTTATAGCACCTGTACTAACTTTGCACATTTTCATCCTTTTTCCACCGTTCTTGATCCAATTTGATCATTTTTTATCCGTTTACATACATTTTCACCTCAAACACCTGATTTAGACAAAAACACATAAAAACATATTAAAACGTACTAAACATACTCGAAAACTAATAACGTTTGGATTGGAAATAGATAGGTAATTTACACCTATCACTGGCCTCGCCCGACACCGTTTGTATATTTACTTTAACGGTAATGACTTATCTCGCATGGCGCCATTTTTTGTTTACTTGAACAGTGACGACCGACCTCGCTCGACGTCATTTGTTTGTTTACTTTAATAGTGATGACTGGCCTCGCCTAATGTCATTTGTTATTTACTTTAATGGTGATGACCGTCCTCTCTCAGCATCATCTATTGTTTATTTTAACAATGATGATTGTTCTCGCCTGGCGTTATTTGTCTATTTACTTTGACGGTGAGGAATGGCCCTGCCTAACGTCGTTTGTTCATTTGTTTATTTTAACGGTGATGACTGTCCTCGCCTAGATCCAAATGTTTATCTATTTACTTTAATGATGATAGCCGGCCTTACCTAACGCCATTCGTTTGTCGATCTATTTACTTTAACGCTGATGACAGGACTCGCCCGACGTCATTCGTACTTTTGTTCATTTACTTTAACGGTGTTGGTAGGCCTTTCCCAATGCCATTAGCTTGTCTGCCTATTTAATTTAAAAATAATAACCGGACTCGCCCGACCCCATTTGTTTATTTGTTTATTTACTTTAACGATAATGACCGACCTCACCCAACATCATTCATTCGTTTACTTTACTTTAATGGTGAGACCAGCCAGGTACGACACCATTTGTTTTTGGATAATAATTGACATTTTTCACTTTTCTTGAAGAGTAAGGTGTGCTTTCGGTGGTTCCAGGATGTCCTGGAAATACCATTTTCTTTTCTTTCCCTGTTAAAAAGATCGACCTAGTTTGATTTAGGTTTGGTTCTTTCTTTTTAGATTTTCCAGCGAAACAAAATGGTACGCGTCTTTTCTCTTTTTCATCACGAGTAAACTCGCATGACAAAGAGAAACAAAATAGACACCGCATTTTGTCACACTCGTTTTAGTATTATGTAAAATTATCAGGTCTAAAGCGTAAATTTGAAAAAATATTAAACTATGTTTAGAGGGACAAATTCATGCCTTAGATTCATATATTTAATTTTCACTTAATGTTTGAAAAAGGAAAATACAAAAGATTCCACAATTTGAAAAAAATCGGCAAAGAAATAAAATTTCAGGCTAAAATCAAAATTCCTAAAAGTTAATTGGGGAATAAATTGATTAAATTGACAATGTATGTTCATAGAATATTACTTTAAATATAGTTCATTTCATTTCCCACCCTTTAATTTTAAAAAATTTCACCAATACTAACTACTTTTATTTTAGCCCAAAAATTATATTTTCACTCGTTTTGTGAAATTGACAGCCGAAGACATTTTATTTTTCAAAATTTAACTTTCCAATATTAATTTGAATAGTTTAATTTTACTTTTGTCATTTCAATTTCAAGAAAATAAAAAATAAAAAAATAAAAAAATCATTGAATTGACAAAAAGTGTCCAGATCACAAAATTCACTTCATGTACACCTTCCAGGAGTAAGACGAAGCCTTGGATTCCAAAATTGGAGTGTCCTTATAATCCTAGAGAGTCCCCAAGTCATTTTCATATGATTTATAACTTTATTTGGTAGAAAATCAAGATTCTACACTCAATTCCCGAAATAGGGGGCTAAAAGTGTGTAATTTACAAAATATGAGGTAGCCCCCCATCAAGTGATGTTACCACTACCAGTCAAGGAGGCTCGCACACTCCCTAGGGGACACTCTATGAGGAGTTCACATATATCATTCCTATAAATAGGGGTGCCCTCCTTCATCTTTCAAGTACTAATTCACTTATTCTTGCTTATACACTCTCAAGTATATTGCCAATAACACTTTTTCTCTCTATAAATACTTTAAAAAAAAATAGAAATTAGTTTCTTACAAGTATAAGAATCTTAAAAAAAAAAAAAAAAAAAAAAAAAAAATCAAAAAAGATAAAACACAAAAGAAAGAAAGAAGAAGGGAAACGAAAGAAGGACTACCTTTCATTAAAACAAGGTAAGTTCTCTAAACTTCCTTAATTTTTTTATTTTTGTCAAAAGAAATACAAACAAAAGGGTCAAAACCTTAAATACAAATCATTCTCCGAGAATGTCAAAGCAAATTTTTTTTCTTGCAATTACTTTTATCGTCATTTACTATTCTTTTTTTTGCCTTTTTATGTATTTAATTTTCTAGATTTGCTTTACTATCATTTACTTTATTATTCTGCGCCTTTCTACACTTTAAATTTCCTTCACTTTATTTATTTTTTATTTTTTTTTTGTGTCGAGTCCTCCCCTGCTAATGGTCAATAAGAATGGACCCTTCTACTCTCCATTCTAAAGTAAGTAGAGGAAAATGACGGTCCTCTCCAAAAATATTTGCCTTTATAACCATGGTTAGTAATGACACTATATATATATATATATGATGTTGCCAAAAATTACCTGACATGTGTTTCAGGGTCAACGTGTCGAAAACCTCTGCAACCTGGCCTGCAAGACCAGTTAGTTATATGAGGAAACACCGATGTAGTATTAGCCAAAGAACTTCTGGCATGAGAATATGGTCAAACTACTCTTAAGAGAGTATAAACGCTTAATAGTATATTAAGAGTAATATTGAGAGAGTTGTGTTTTGATATATCCTTCTCTGCCGTATATATAGGCCGAACCTCCGGTAATCATTCCCGCCATGATTCTTTTCACGTTCCATAATTAACCACCTTAAACATAGCATGTGCTCCCATTACAGGAAGTTGCGTCAATTGTGTTCGTGCATGGGGAGAGTGGTAGGTAAGGTAACGATTATCATCGATCTACCATCTTTTGATCTGGTAATTAGACCCTCCTTGGGTGGCTTTGTTCTGTACCGAATAGGCCCATACATGGCTAAGCTGCACTTAGCAGGCCAGACGCCTCATTCTTGGACTATTAAGGTAGCCGGCCCATTGCTTGCTACTGATTTGCCTCTTTCAAGTCAGGCCTCTTGGGCTGGTTAGACCCGCTACTTCATCTTCTTTCGCTCCGGCTTGCATGTGGGAATTTTCCCTCATTATTTACCCTCCTAACCTTCATGGTGGTTCCTCGAAGTGAAACGTAAGGTCATCCATTTCCTGTAAGTTCTCTTCTTCTTCTACTTTGTTACTTGATTTCTTTATCGCATTGTGTTCCCCTGTCCCCCCAAGTTCTTGATTCCAGTTGTTGGCCCAGTAGAATACCCAAGAGGGGGGTGAATTGGGTAATTAAAAATAATCACAATAAAACTTGAATAAATCAAATAATTAATTTTAAACCTAAATTAATTATTATCTTTATAACATATCGGAATAATATTATCAATCTATGTGCACACCCAAACGGCAAAAATAACAAAGTAGTAATACAGCACACAAAAGATTTATATTGGTTCACCAAGCTACTCTTGGCTAATCTAGTCTCCCGAGCTCCATAGAAGTCACACCCACTAAAACCAAGATTCCTTTAAAGGTAGGAACCAAACCCGTACACCGATTATTTTACAGGCTCATAATCAACCTTTACAATTTTATTTTCTCAAGCTAAGGAAGAACCTCTACTTTTTACAAGCTAAAGAATAACCTAATCCTTTAAAACACTAAGGCTCAAGAATCAAAACCTCTCACAAACACTCCAACGATCCTTTTTACAGGTAAGGATAGAACCTTTACAAATCACTCAAAACACAATTCTTATTCAGGAAAAATCACTATCTTAATTTCTTTACAGGAAGAGACTGAAACCCGACTAACCTTGATTAAATACCCCTAATAGTATTTAACCCGTCACAACTCACTGATACAAAAATTGATAAGAAGTCAATCTAACTGGGAGCTTCTACCACCCCAGATAAACAAGAACTCAAATAATATCCCAACTAGTGATAGAAATACTTGAGATGCAAAAATCTAATTTTAATAAGATATGGGTAGCAAATTGGAGCACGTAATCAGATTCAAGAAATTGTTTGTAAAAAATATCTTCCTCAAAAATCATAAACAATTTTTAAGATCGATTTCCAAATATAGAATAATAAACAAACAATAAGCAATATGAAACGATCTCACCCGAAATCCACCGAAAAAAAATAGTATTACAATGTAACTTCAAATCGGTAGCAGCAATGATCACCAAATGATTCTCTTATAAAAGCTTACTAAATTCTCAATAAGATATCTCTTAGAAAATCTCACTCAATTGATAAATTCTGATCTCTCTTGATAATATATGAATTCTCTCTCTTAGAATGATTCGTCATAAATAAAAATTCGTAGGTCTATTTAAAGTAATATGTAAACAGCCTTCTAACGGTTAGTTTACATGTGTCATGACATATAAAAGCTCTTATAGACCCCTTATATTATAAGGACTTCATTTAGGTTCAATTCCACTTAAAAACATCTTTCAAATCTCTCAATTAAACCCCCAAAATATTTCTTAATTTCAATTAATAAGAATAGAAGCTATTTCAAGTACTAAATTGAGAAACATTAATATTTAATGAACCATATTAATAGGATTTAATTAGTATATAAACCATATCTTAAATATAGATAATATCACTTAAATCTCTCTCAAATCCCAACAAAAAATGGCTACTTTTGGATATAATCTCAGATCAAACAGTATCCTAAAATAGTGCATTCGGTCGACTGCCCAATTCAGGTTGTAGCAAAGCTATCGCTGTTGCGTGCATAGGTTGACCGCCCGGTCGGCTTGTAGATTCATAGAGTTGGGCGCTTCTTCATCGGTCAACCTATCGAACGACTTATTGATTCAGAGAGTTCATCCCTTCTTGGCCGGTCGACCTCTCAGTCAACTAAGAGATACAGGATCTTTCAACTTCTATATCTGGTCGACTCACTAGTCGACTACTGTCACTGGATCTCTTCTCTGAATACGTTTTTAACTCATTTTCTTTTACGATTTCAACCATTTAACCATTTTCTTCTCTTAATTATCTCCACTAATATTCTTATATTCCATTTTAGTCATTCAAAATTATTTCTTCTTATTTCACATAGGAGCAAATAATTTAACTTAATTAAAATACACATAAAAGATCAAATACATTTTGTGGCATGTGTATGTTCCTAAATGGGATATTAAGAGTTAAGATTCACCTGGGCTGTTTTTCCAAATTTCTTCAAACTCTTAATTCTTCTTCATCATCTTGACATCTTTATTTAGCAACCATTTAATTTGACGTCTTTATTATTAGAATTTTAAATCGCTGAAACACTTCAATTAAACATTAGTTCCACCAAAACATCAATACTTAATTGTTTATCAAAATCTTAGGATCAACACCAGTAATGGCATCTACTCAGTCGCTTAGTCCGGTCGAGGTTAGTTCCTTGTCCATGCCCCTTTCCCAGAGGCTATTGGTGACTGTACCTCGTGCATCCACATATTCCCTAGAGAACTGGAGTGTCCATGGGGCAAGAACTTTCCGAGATGAATGGCTTAGATTATTTTAGGACATATTCAAAATTCCTTCCTCGATAGAATTTAGGGTTCCTTTGAAAAATGAGCGCCCCGATTCTCGTAAAGATGATGAAATATGTTTCTTTGTTTAGATATTTGAATATGGTCTTCGGCTTGCCTTCACCCCGCTCCTTCGCAATTTGTTTTACCAACTGGAAATCACCCTAGCCCAATTGGTTCCTAATGGATTTCACCAAATTAGGGGCGCTCTTGCGTTGTCTCATTTAAACAAAGCTCCCTTAACCGTAGAAATGATAAAGAATGTTTTCTCCCTAAATGACCATAATGACTCTGGGAGATTCTATTATTATGCCACAAAACAGTATACCTTCCTTACTGACCTTCCGCAAGCTGTGAAGGATTGGAAGAATTGCTACATATTCTTCAAAAGGAGTTGGGAATTTTCCTTAGAGAAGGTTAGGCGGACCTCAGTTGTACTGTGACATTTCAATTACCCAAGTAATCTATTTTTTTCCATCTTCGTAAATTCTAAACTTTATTGCCTTTGCAAGGTCCTTACCCTTTTTGTAAATTGCGTTATACAGGTAGGAGCGCCTGTCAAAGGTTCCATTTAATGTAGAAAATCATTGGTCAATAGGAGAATCTCTTGATACCAAAAGATCGATCTTGCCAAGAGTTCACTTACAAGATGTTTGTGCCCCAAAAAATGAAGATTGATGAATCCCATGTCTCCTAATTGCATGATCTAGCTCTGGGAAAGAGGAAGAGAGTACTCAAGAAAATCACGCATTCCACTGCGTCTGCCACAACTCCATACCGCCGTGGTTCCTCCCAAGTCTACTCAGCCTCAAGAACCTCAACCTATCATTCCCATATCGCCGAGCTCTGATAAGGACTCGCAGCCTTTGCGTATAAAGTGGCATAGAATGGTGTCTATCTCTATTGCTAATACTTGTCCCCCCCGATCCCTACTAAAATTTGTGGGTTGGAATTGGCTACTTGAGCGGCTAGGGTTCCCATGGCTCGTACTTCTAAGGCCACAATAGTTTGTGTTTAGCCTTTCCACCTATCCCTACACTTGGGATTAGTGCCTTTGCAGCCCCAAGCCTGCTAGGGGCTTATAAGGAGCAGATGCTTCAATTATTGAAAGACGTAGGCCCATTGATTTTAGATTGTCACCAAATGTTTGAGAATGCCATCCAATTCTTCTATGTGCAGTCCTAGGAAAAAAGTCGCTCCAAAATTGAAAAACATCATAGCCAAGCACAGCTTTTTCAATCTCTCATCTGCGTGCTTCTTCAGGTAATTTGAATTTGTCTTATGTAATTCGTTTGATGTGCTAAACGCGATTCTGAGTAAGTTCAGGTACTTACAGAGTATTCATTTGTCCTCTGCCTTGGCTGGAAGTTTCGATGACGCATCTGAACTGGACACTCAGCTCATGTATCAACTAACTGAGTTCAGTCAGTTGGAAGATGATCTTCGAATTCTACAAGAAAGGAAAACTTCCCTTGAAACCGAGTTGGCATTGGAAAGGTCTTCAAAAGAACAATTTAAGACTAACTTGAAAATCGCTTGCGCTTAGTGTGAGTTTTTTCAGAGCAGCAATCAGTCTCTACTTGGTGAGAACTCCAGGCTCTTAGTCGACATTAAAAGATTATCGATTGAGAACTCCATATTGGGAGAGAAGCTCAATAAGCAGCAGTCTGAACTTGATCTGAGGAGAACAGAGTTGGATGCCAAGATAGTTACTCTCCAACAATCAGAGAAAAGGGGAAAAAATTGGTTTCTAATGAACTGAGCTCTGAGAAGGTTAAGAGCTCAGCACTCGAGGCTAAATTAGCAGCCTTGGAGGTAAGGTCAGCAGAACAGGCTAAGGTTTTAGAGAATTTAACTATAGCAGTATAACATAAAAAGATTAAGCATGAGGAGGTAGTCAGAGAGCTCTTGGAACATTTTGACCCACTTAAGGAAAGCATTCAGTTGGTTGATTTTAGGTTTTGTCAAGTACAAGTGCAACAGGAAAGTCCTAGCTCTACCTCGCTACGACCACCGAGTTTAGACCCCCCAATCGTTGGTGAAACAAACTTGTCCCTACCTCCATGCTTGCCCTCTATTGGTCAAGCTTATCCAGACACTGACCAAGTTAAGCTTGGTTGCGAACAGGCTCAGCCCGCTTCTGATCAAGCTTGCCCTGCTCCCGAACTACCTCAACTCGTTTCTGTCTAAGCTCAGCAGGTTGCTGATCTAGTTCAACTCAACCCAAGTCAAGCCTCTTCTATTCTCGATTCAACATAGCCTGTTGTTGTCCAAGCTTAGCCCATCCCTGAACCAGTTCAACTCGGCTCCAATCTAGCTCTGGTAATTTTTTACCAAGTCCAAACTTTGCCTAACGAATCAACTCTGGTCATTATTGACGCCCATGTTGTACCTCTACTAAATAACACGGATCAACTGGGCACTATTTAACTGATCAACTGTCTTTTCGATTCCTATTTCTATCAGTTTGTAATGATGATACATTTATTATTATGACTAGATTTAATTGTTCATCGTATTTGGTTTTGGGAATCATCATCTTTTTCTTTAAGTATTGATTGCCACCATTTTGTATCTGATGTCTTAAATGTTCCGATGATTTGATTTAGCTGTTTGTCATTTAGTGGATGTTGGTTTGGTTATTTAAAGTCGAACCCTCTCAAGGGTTTTTCGCATTTTCTTTAAGTGTTATTTCTTCTTCCTTCTTTTATTTTCTTCTATCTCATATTAACCTTGGCCTCATCATTATCTGCATTGGACATCTTTGATGTCGTTTAAGACGATAGGAAGAAGGAGGTCAAGCTAGGGCAACGGTTTTAAGAGCTCATGAGATGACTAAGGTCCTTGACGAAGAACATCCATGGCTTAGCACCCTTGAAGATGGCTGTGTTTCTTTTGCTTCCTTTAATATCGTCGATTTTTGTGCGGTATATCAAATCCATGAACTTTGTGTGACCACCTGAAGATGGCAGAAAAGGAAATTGATTATCTGTAGGCTCAAGTTGATCTTCACAAATCCAAAAACGACGTGCTGAAGACGAAAAGTAATAGTCTTTGGGAGAAAAATGATGAGAAAGATGAGAATATACGTTCTCTAATCCAAGTGTTGAATCGGTATGAAGAACACAACTTCTACCATTCAAACTCAGATTATGAAGGCTTAGGCCCTATGTGTCCTCCTAGATATGATTAGCCCCTTCTTTTTCTCTCTTCTTTGTCTTTTCTTTTTGTGTTTTCATTACTTGTGAAAATCTTTAAGAGTGTTTTTGAATAGTATGGGCTTATTAGTCACCAAATAGGCCCCTACGATACTCTTGTAATGAATCCATCGAGTATTGGTAGGATTCCTGTGATGTTGAACGTAATGTACCGTTTGATTTCGTGGTAAGAAGTAATAGATTCAAGACTTTCTTTCATTTTTTCTTGTACTGATGCGTTTATTTTATATGGACAATCATTGGGCATCACATGTTGTGTGAAAAATTGTGTATTTAACTTTACAAATAGTGCATTTAATTTTACAAATGTATCAAAGCTTTGTTTTGCAAAAATTGCCATTGGCACTCCTCCTACCCTCCTCCATAACAAGCTTAAGTAATTAACATGTCATGGATTGCCTGAGTCATCGAGATTTATGGTCAAATGAATCTCAGCATTTTGGTTGATAAATTGCCCTGGTCATGTTTTACAAGTGAATTGACCTAGACTGTTCGGCTAAGTTGAGCGAGGTCAACATTAGTTTGGCTGAGCTAGGTAGCTCTAGGGCTTGTCAGTTCCGTTGAGCTAAACTAGGCAGTTTTGGTTGAGCTGAGTTAGGCAACTCTGGTTGTGAACTGTGTTGGGTAGTTTAATTTATGAACGAACTGAGCTAGGCAGTTCTATTGAGCTGAGCTAGGCAACTTGGATTGAGTTGAGCAAGGCAGCTTTGGATGTGAACTATGCTGGGCAGTTCAATTTATGAATGAACTGAGCTGGGCAGTTCTGTTGAGCTGAGCTAAGCAATTTGGATTGAGATGAGCTAGGCAACTTTGGATGTTAACTGTGCTGGGCAGTTTAATTTATGAACGAACTGAGTTGGGCAGTTCTGATGGGCAAAGCTAGGCAATTTGGATTGAGTTATGCTAGGCAGCTTTGGATGTGAACTGTGCTGGGCAGTTCAATTTATGAACGGACTGAGCTGGGCAGTTCTATTGAGTTGAGCCAGGTAACTTTTGTTGAGCTTAGTTTATTGTTCTAAATGTAAAATTGATACTTCTTGCGAAGGTATATGGTTCTTATTGCATTTCAGAAAACAACAATGGATAATTCTTCTTTCAAACTTAAAACGAAAAATCACCAAGTAAAAAACAAAAACTCACAAAATAGGGTCTTTAAAGTAAACTAAATGGGCTTAATTGTGGATTTTAGCTCCGTAGAGCTCCTGTCCTTGATCTGGACTACTGGCCTATTTTTTTCGTGCTTCTATGTTCGTCGTCACAATATAGCTCTTTTACCCTTCATGGCTATCGCAAAGCATTGCCTAGAAGCGACTTGCTCTCTTCTAATCACGGTCACCTTGCCATCTTTCATGTACTTAAAGCATTGATAGAGATTCAACACCACAGCTCCCCTTGTATAGAGCTAGGGTCGTCTTAAGATAGCATTGTATGGATACGTGAATCCATCACCATAAACTCAGTAGCTTTGGTCACTCCACCTTCATATTTGTTTGTAGTCACAAATAAGGTAATCTTCCCCTTAGGGGAACTCAGGTCCCCATTGAAGCCTACCATTACTGTTTGGGTTGACCTAATGTCCAAGCTAGGAACACCCATTTGATTAAGCGTATTAACAAAAAATTATGTTTACTAAACTGCCGGCATTGATCAAGACCCTCTTTACATCAAAGCTGGAGATCCAAAGGTTGTCGAAGATGAGTCGGGAGCGAGTACATCAGGGGATAGCTGCTTATGTCAAAGTCGGTTTCTATGATGAAGTAGTGGAGAGCTTGATGCATCGTTTGGTTATACGAATCCTGGTATATTCAGAATTCAGCGCTTTTATTTCGTATCACGACGGCTTCAAGCCTAGAGCCTAAAGTTGCTCCCCCTAGTACACCACTTGCTGATGAAGACTTTCCATTATGATTTTCGCTTTGCTCGAGTCCCCAGAACTTTGGGCTCAGGATGGCCCTGTTTCATCTTCGTCTTTGATCTCAACTTCCATGCTCCATATTTGCTTTATGGCTGGGAGATCCATAGCTCTTTTGGGATGGCACAAGTTGTCTTTGCCTGCTTCCCGAAATAGGGATATGAGTAGAAAGTGGAAGGCTAGGCCAACATTGGTATTCCGAATGGCTTAATAGATGGAAAAATTAATAAGATAGCTGATGTTCAATGGTTTATTTGTCTCAATAGAAAATAGAGCCAATGCCCTGTCTTTTGTAACGTCTGTCAAATGAGCCGTCAAATACAGTTTGGCACAGATGAAGTGGAACCAAATTTTTGGGAATTTGTTCAAGTGCTTGGACAGGAAAATAGCCAGATCATTCATCGTTGGTACCCAATGCACATTTTCTGAACATATCACCTCTATAACCGTTTCTAGATCCTCTTTCGTTACATCCTCATCAGACTCTGCATCGGACTCCTCAATAGGCAACCTCAGGTGTGTGTTTATCGTTTCAATATCAAATTTTACCACACGATTCCGGACCATGGTCATGTGGTTCTCACATTCTACAGCGTTTGCAAAGAATTCACGAACCAAGGTGACGTCACCTGGGGCCAGTTATCTACAGTAGCGCTTCTAACCTCTATCTCTTATCACATTCGCAATTTTATCAGGAAGATCATCAATATCGACGAAGCCACGTTCACAAATGCAATTTCGTTTTTGCTCAAACCTTTCGAAATGTTGTTCAACTTGTTTCGAAACGAAACGGCTCGAATCGTAATCCAAGGCGGGATCGTCGACTCGCGAACCAGATCTCCCACCCCTTTGTCGTTTCACAACGGATTTCTTCGGCATGATTTTTCTACAAATCAACACACCAAAAACCTTTCACCAGTCACAATGTGGACTTCACAATTCAAAGATTTGATCCCAAAACCTCAGTAAAATAGAAAATCCCCAAACAATCTCAAGAATTCGACACAAGTTGCACAAGATTCACAACAAAAACTTCAATACCACTATCAAACCACTACAACACAATGTTTTCTTCACAAAAACCGACCCACATTCACAATAGCACAGAAAATCACAAAAGGCAACTCAAGGGTTTCAAACCAAATCTACAATTTCACAAGCAAACTCCAAATCAACAAGCCAATCAACAACAAAATGAGAGCACACAAGTGGAATTGCGTTTGAAACAACTTACTTGAATAATATTGAGTGCCCAAATCGTGTCAAACAAAGATCTCTCCGCTTGAATTGCAACCAAAAGAACCACTAACGTTAGGGTTGTGAATGGCAATTTTTCGGTTGATTTGTGGTAGGGATTTAAGTTTTTTTAGGATGGGATGGATGATTCTGAGGGAAGAAAATGGTATAGGAGAAAAATGGAGGAGATTTCCATTTTTTAGGGTTTGAAATGGATAGAAAATTAGGCGACGCCCCTATTTATCCAAACAGGGGCGCTCTCGCTGCAGCGAGCTTAGGCCTATAGGCCTTACTCCTGTTTTTTTGAACTTTTTCCAATGGTTAGACACCATTTCGTTGTCGTTCCATTATTTCTCCTCATTCAAGATTCATTTAACATCCCCGAACATCCGAGCTTCTCCATTTACTCAACAAACACACATCGCGATCATTATAACCTCCAAAAAAATTATTTTAGCAAAAATAGGTGAGAACCTTTCCCGTGGGTTGTATTTAAAAAAAATGCTAAATTTAACATCCCGAGTTGGACTCAACAACGATCCACATCAGTTGTCAACAAGGGAGATACTCTCCATAACATGTTATTCATTTTCATAGTAGTACTTGATTCTCTCCCCATGGACTCAGAAAATCCGTTCATCATCACATTCCAATTCAACATAACCGAATGGAAATACTTGTTTAATTCAGAATGGTCCAGACCACCTAGACTTCAGCTTCCCAAGAAAGAGTCTCAGTCGAGAGTTGAAATTTAATACTTGTTGTCACGGGTTGAACTCTCTCCTAACAATGTGCTTGTCGTGCCATCTCTTATTTTTCTCCTTATACAATTTGGCGTTTTCATATGCCTCGTTCTGGAATTCCTCCATCTCATTGAGCTGTAGGAGGCGTTGTTTCCCTGAAGCATTGAGATCAAACTAAGTTTCTTAATCGCCCAATAGGCACGGTGGTCCAATTCAACTAGCAAATGCCATGCTTTTCCGAACACCAACTGATATGGAGACATTTCGATCAATGTTTTAAAAGCCGTGCAGTATGCCCACAATGCATCTTCTAGTTTTGCTACCCAATCCTTATGGCAGAGTGAACCGTCTTTTCCAAGATCTGTTTGATTTCTCGATTGCACACTTCGGCGTGGCCGTTTGTTTGGGGATGGTAAGCAAGTGTCACCTTGTGCCGAACTCCATACTCTGTTAGTAGAGTGTTGAAAATTTTGTTGCAGAAGTGGGTTCCTTCATCACTAATGATGGCTCGAGGAGTTTCGAACCTTGTGAATATATTCTTTTGAAGAAATTTTAGAACTAATTTAGCATCGTTGGTTGGCGTGGCCACAACCTCCACCCATTTTAACACGTAGTCCACTGCCAGCAAGATATACTCCTGACTAAAGGACAAAGAAAACAGTCCCATGAAATTAATTCCCCAAACGTCAAAGAGTTCCAACTCAAGAATGGATGTTAAGGGCAACTCATGCCACATCGAGATGTTGTCGACCCTCTAGCATTGATCACAGGTTTTTACGAAAGTATATGAGTCACAGAAAAGAGTCGGCCAGTAAAAACCTAATTGAAGTACCTTAGAGGTTGTCCGTGTTGCACTAAAATGCCCTCCACATGGCGATGAGTGGTAATAATATAGAATGCTTGTAATTTTCTCTTCCAGAACACATCGTCGGATGACTTGATCAGTGCATTGCTTGAACAACATGGGGTCATCCCACATATAATGCTTCACATAAAATAGGAATTTCTTCCTTTGGGCACTAGATAAGTCCGGGGGCAACACATTGCACTCGAGATAATTGATTATATCTGCGAACTACAGAAGTTTAACTTTAATATTGAATAATTACTTGTCCAGGAAAACTTATGTGATACACAAATCATCACCAACATCTTCTAACACGAGCCATGAGAGATGATCAGTTACCACATTTTCACTCTCTTCTTGTCCTGAATCTCAACATCAAATTCTTGAAGCAAGAGAATCTACTGGATTAGACGAGGCTTGGCATCCTTTTTGCAAATAAGTATCAGATGGCGGTATGGTCCATATAGATGATCACCCTGGACCCTATAATATATGAACGGAACTTATCACAAGTAAAGACCACCGCCAACATCTTCTTTTCCGTAGAGGTGTAATTCTTTTGTGTATCATTGAGCATTTTGCTTGCATAGTATATTGACCGAAAAATTTTCTCCTTGTATTGGCCTAAAACAACTCCAACCGTATAATCACTCGCGTCACACATGATCTCAAATGGCTCATTCCAATCCGATACGACTATAATCAGAGCCGAGATCAATTTGTCCTTCATAGCTTTAAACGCTCCCACACAAGCATCATCAAATATGAATGGGGGTCCTTTTCAAGCAAATGGCACAACAGCTTTACTATTTTTGAAAAATATTTGATGAATCTCCGGTAGAAGTCGGCATAGCCTTGGAAACTTCTTACTCCCTTTACGTTGATCATGGGGGAAGTTTCTCAATTGTCTCAATCTTCTCCCGATCCACCTCAAGCCCCTTGGAAGAGACCCGATTGCCTAAGGCGATTCCCTCCTTGACCATGAAATGATACTTCTCCCAATTTAGAACTAAATTTTTCTCTTCACATCGGTTGAGAACAAGTGATGGATTGTAAAGGTAATGGTCAAAGGATAAACCAAAGACCAAGATATCATCCATAAACACTTCCATTATATCTTCCACCATGTCAGAAAAGATTTCCATCATACATCATTGTAAAATTGTTAGAGTATTGCATAGACCAAACGGCATATGACGGTATGCAAAAGTATCATACGGGCAAGTGAACGTTATCTTTTCTTGATCTTTCGGTGCAATGGCTTTTTGATTATAGCCTGAATATCCATCAAGAAAGCAATAATGGTCATAACTGGAGAGACGATTTAATATTTGGTCGATGAACAGAAGAGGAAAGTGATCCTTTCTTGTGGCCTTGTTCAACTTTCTATAGTCAGTGCACACTCTCCATCCCGTGATGGTTCATATGGCAATTAGATCATTTCTCTCATTTTTCACCATAGTCATGCCACCTTTCTTTAGAACTACTTGCACCAGACTTACCCATTCACTGTCCAATATCGGATAGATGATTCCGGCATTCCACAATTTTAACACTTCAGCATGGACCATCTACTTTATCGTTAGGTTTAGGCTTCTTTGATGCTCAATTGAGGGCGTGAATGAGTCCTCCATTAGAATTTTGTGCATGTAAATAGTCGGGCTTATTCTCTTGATGTCGAAAATAGACCACGCGAATACAGACTTATGCCGTTTCAGGATAATGAGAAGTTTTGCTTCTTCTTCTTGAGTCAAAAGTGATGAAATAATGACCAGCTCGGTAGACTTCTCCCCTAAGAATGTATACCGATGGTGATCCGATAATTACTTGAGAATCAACCCACAGTGAGATGGATTTGCGAGATTTTCCGAACTATCTTCTTCATCAAGGGTCTCCATTTAACCAAATTCACTACGTCTTTAGGTACAGCTTCGAGAGATAGGAAGTAGTCCACAACACCTTCATTTGTGGAAGATCCTTTCTTACCAAAATCCCCCATAGATAGGGAATTTGTAAGAGTGTGCTCCAAGGGATCCTGATGCAAGTTTTCATAAAAGAACTCCCTAACGCACGAGTCCACCACTTCTACTCAATTGCAAGTTGGACAATCTTCCGAAAACCTCATTGTATTGAAAATATTGAACTTCACTTCATTGTCATTGACCCTTAAAGTCAAGTTCCCATTATGAACATCAATCAATGCCTTCCCGGTTGTGAGAAAAGGCCTCCTAAGTATAATGGGAATCTCCCGATCTTCCTCCATCTCCAAAATGAAAAAATCCAGTGGAAAGATAAATTTATCCACCTTACAAGCACGTATTTAATGATTTCCTTAGGATAGGTTAATGGAAGATCCGCCAGTTACAGAGAAATAGTAGTTGGCTTTGCATCTCCAAGCGCCAATTTTCGATAAACGGATGATGGCATGAGATTGATACTTTCTCCAAGATCATAAAGCGCCTTCTCAAAATGAGATTTCCCTATCGTGCACAGAATAGTAAAACTTTTGGGATCTTTCAACTTCTGAGGCGACTTCCGTTGAAGGATTGCACTACATTCCTTCGTGAGCTTGACGGTCTCATATTCTTTAAATTTCTTATTCTTGGTTATTATGTCCTTAAAGAACTTTCCATAATTAGGCATTTTCACCAATGCATCGGCAAACGATATATTGATGTGGATTTTCTTGAAAATTTCAAGAAATTTAGCAAATTAGCTATCCAATTTCTTCTTTCGAAATCGTTGCGGATATGGCAAGGGTAGAGTGATCATCGGTGGATTATCTGGAAAAGAGATGGAACCCGGATTAGCCCTTGGAGCTTCCTTCTTCTCCTCAACCGAAATGGGTTATTTTCACATCAATGTTCTCCTTAGGCTCTTCCTTATTTTGTGTTGTTACTTCGATTTCCTTTCCGCTTCTTAAAGTGATGGCTTTGCAATCCCTTGGGTTAGTTTTCATATCACTTGGAAACTTTCCCCTAAGTTTGCCCCTTTATGGCACTAGAGAGCTGACTAATTTGAGTTTCCATCAACTTTACGGTTGAATTTGTATTGGTGCACGTTGTCTCAATTTTGTCGAGCCGTGTCTCATGTTTGTTGAGACGATTATGCGTTTCTAGCATAATGTTTTGTGTCTCCTTCATAAACGAGATGAGCAAATCTTCAAATAGTGGCTTATTTTTTTCCACCTGTTGTTGTTGCAAAGGACGGCTTTGTTGATGCGGATGAAATTCTTGTGATTGCAAAAAGTATCCAGGAGGAGGTCGCAAAGTATTCTGGTTGTTCGCATAAGAGAACTTTTCATGATTCCGAATCCCGGGGTGGTAATAAGTTGGGATGTTGTTGGTGGGCCTAAAGGTATAGGCCCGATTGTTGACGAAGTGGCATTCCTCAAACTTACTATCAACCCCCAGTTGCGAAGTACTTACCATTTTTTTTTGTTTCTCGACTTGAAGATGCGTCTCTAGTATAGAAAACAATGACCTGCTCCGTGAGTTTCAACACTTGGGTTGACAAGGTAGCAAGAGGATCGGCCTCATGAATAGCGTCTACCTTTCGTCCTATATTTAACTCATTGGGACATTGATAGTTATTAGCTATCATTTCCTCCAAGAGCGCTTGAGGCTCGTCTGAAGTTTTGGATAACAGAGAACCTCCAGATGTGGCATCCACGATTGTTCTCGTCTATCCATCCAACCTGTTGTAGAAGAGTTGGGTTTGAAACCAATCTTGATACCCGTGTTGGGGGCATTTTCTCAATAAATTCTTAAACCGCTCCCATGCCTCGAAGAGTGGCTCATAATCCCTTTAGTGAAATTAAGCAATATCGCCTCTCAACTGTGACATCTTCAATGAGGTAAAGAACTTAGTGAGAAACCGTTGATCTAGTTCCTCCCAAGTTGAGATGCTCCCCAGTTAGACGGATTGAAACCAACCCCTGACTCTGTCTCGAATGAGGAATAGGAATAGCCTTAGCCGAATGACATCCTCCGCAACTCCATTGATCTTCAAGGTGCCTCATATCTCCAAGAAAGTCTCCATATGGATGTTTGGATCCTCATTAATATTCCCTCCATATTGGTTCTGTTGAACCATGTTGATCAGGTTCAACTCAAAGTTGTTGGCCTGGATTGGTTGCCTCCAAATCCCTGAATAGTTGTCGAACATAACGGGTCTATAGTAATCCCGAAGGACCCGTTGGTGTTGAACTTTAGGTTCTGGTGGTTGTTGCGGTAATGCTTGAGGCACCGGCGGTTATCGTGCTACACGGTCATTACCACCGTCGGCCATTTCTTGAGTTTGGTTTTTCCTTTCTCTCCTTAGACTCCTTAATGTATATTCAATTTCTGGATCAAGAGCAAGGAATTCCAAACTACAGCTACGTCGCATACACTGTTAGTCACCACAACCAATGAAAATGATTAAACAAAAACAAATAAAAAAAAGAGTGTCTAAATTAATATTGAGCTACTTGCTAGTAATATCAACTTAAGTACTAACTCTATATCCCTGGCAACGGCACTAAAAACTTGTTGGGATTATTTCAATGCGCTTTGAATTACTAGAAAGTGTACAAGGTCAACAAGTAATGAAGTGATCTGGAGATCGAGTATCGTCCACTGGGATTTAAACGATTACATGCATCTTTCCCCAACCTCACGAATTGCACATGTTCTAATAATCTCCTGAAACATTAGAACTTTGTGTTGTGTTTTAAACCTAGTCTGAATTCGGAGTTACCTCTCTCGAGTGTCAAACCTCGTATTCTCAAATCAACCACAATATCATAACAACCATACTATGGAAGTAATAAAATGGTAAACACAATCAAAGAGGAATAAACAACCGTTAACGAAACAAAAATTTACTCAAACATAATATTTGTGAACTACATCAATCCCTAAATAATAAACGTTTAGCTACATATGGCTATAACTAAATATTCAACTGCAAATGAGATGTACATTATCAAACAACCAACAAAAGTTTATAGTAAAAGAAAGAAACAAGAAATGAAGGTCAAATCTGAAAAGTGAATGGTTCCACTTCAGCAAAATTCGCTCCAAGATCATTTCTTCTTCTCCAATAATGTTCTCATCTTGCTTGGTCTGGTTCTAGGGATCCAAAAATGTTATAGGCAAGAGAGGTGTTGATCCTAAGATTTTGATGAACAATTAAGCATTGATGTTTTGGTGGAACTAACGTTTTAGCTGAGTCTTTCAGTGATTTATAGTTCCAGTAATGAAGATGCAAATTAAATAGATAATAAACGATGATGTTGAAGATATTGAAGAATTAAGAGTTTGAATAAATTAGAGAAAATAACCCAGGTGAATCTTAACTCTTAATATCCCAATCAGGAACACACAAATAGCACAAAATGTATTTTATTATTTATGTGTGTTTTTATTAAGTGAAATTATTTGCTCCTATTTGATTTAAAAAGAAATAATTTTAAATGACTAAAATGGAATATAAGAATATTAGTGGAGCTAATTTAGGTGAGAAAATGGTTAAAGGGGAAAAAACATAAAAGAAAATAAGTTAAAAATGTGTTCGGAGAAGAGATCCAGAATACATCAGTCCACTCGACCGAACCAAGCAGCTGAAAGATCCTATATCTCTAGGTCGACCGATAGGTCGACCGGCCAAGAGGGCTGAACTCTCTGAACCTACAAGTCGACTGACAGGTCGACCAGTGAAGGAAAAGCAAACTCTCTGAATCTACAGGTCAACAGGCAGGTCAACCGATGAACGCCATGGCTATAACCTGAATCTACCTGTTGACTTGTCGATCGACCGGATACGCTGTTTCAGGATACTGTTTTATCTGAGATTATATCCAAAAGTAGCCATTTTTTGTTAGGATTTTAGAGATATTTTGGGGATATTTTCTATATTTAAGATATGGTTCACATATTAATTAAATCCTATTAATATGGTTCTTTGAATATTAATATTTCTCAATTTGGTACTTAAAATTGATTCTATTCTTATTTATGGAGATTGAGAAATATTTTGGGGATTTAATTGAGAGATTTGAAAGATTTTTTTAAGTGAATTAAACCTAAATGAAGTCGTTATGGTATAAGGGGTCTATATGTGCTATTAATTGTTATGACACATGTAAACTAGCCGTTAGAAGGCTGATTTCATAATCTTATATATTGACCTGGGAATTTCTTATATTATTGAATCAATATATAGTGAGAGAGCAAAGAAGTTAAAATCATTTGTAAGCTTTTATGAGAGTTATCATACTGAAATATTGTGAGCTTTTCTGAGAGACGATCTTGAAGATTAATTGCTATTAATCTTTGTTGCTACCAGATTTGAAGTTACATTGTTCTAATCATTCTTTCTGTGGATTCTGAGTGAGATATTTTCAATTATATTCTTTCATTGCATTATTTGATTATTATTTGGAAATTGATCTTAGAAATTGTTTCTGATTTTTGAAGAAAATATTTTTACAAACAATTTCTTGAATCTGATTATGTGCTCCAATTTGCAACCCATATCTTAGTCAAAATCAGATTTTTCTATCTCACATTTTTCTATCACTAGATTGGGATATTAATTGAGTTGTTATTTCCTGCTTATCATTTTTTGGTGAGTAGTGTGACGTGTTAAATTCTGTTGGGGGTATTTAATCAAGGGTAGCTGAGTTTCAATCTCTTCCTGTAAAGAGATTGAGGTAGTGATTCTTCCTGAATAGAATTGTGATTTGAGTGATTTGTAAAGGTTCCATCCCTACCTGGAAAAAGGATAGTTGGAGTATTTTATATGATTTTGATTCTTGAGTCTTAGTGTTAAAAAGAATTAGGTTATTCTTTAGCCTATAAAAGTTAAAGGTTATTCCTTAGCCTGATAATAGAATATTGTAAAGGTTGATTTTGAGCCTGTAAAAAAATCGGTGTAAGGGTTTGATTTCTACCTTTAAAGGGATCTTGGTTTTAGTGGGTGCGACCTCCGTGGAGCTCAAGGGACTGAATTAGCCAAGAGTAGCTTGGTGAACCAATATAAATCTTTGGTGTGCTGCTATATTTACTTTGTTATTTTTACTGTTTGGGTGTGCACTTAGTTAATTATATTATTCCGCTATGATATAAAGATAATAATTAATTTAGGATTAAAATTAATTATTTGATTTATTGAATTTTATTCTGATAATTTTTTAATTACCTAATCACCCCCCTCTTGGGTATTCTACTAGGCCAACAAGAGGAATGAAGGGATATAAATAGAATACCAAAATATCCTAAAAATATCTTCAAAACGCGTTGCCAGCTAGTGTTAGGGTGCTGCAACAAGCAAATGTCAGAACAACCACTGGCTATTGCTCACTGTAGCAAGCAAAGGCCAGTGGCCCTTTGGCTTAGGCACTGTAGTAAGTAGCATGCAAGAACACTGGTTTGCTCTTTTTTCACACGTTTCTTCATCGACGTCCTACCGATGAGCTTGAATTTCAATCATTTTTGCCCATAACACTTGATTTGCATAAAAATAAATAAAAATGAATGAAAACACAAATAGAACACTCGAAAACTACCAAATTCGTATTAGAAATATATAGATAAAATTAATCTATCACGGACCTTCTTTTTTTGCTCGCGATTCATCTTTCCAACATGGGGACTTATTGTGTTTATCATATACATGACCCCATAGGTGTTGCCCGGGTCGTCATTCTTGCTTTCATCATCACGGATTTCTAAACAAACTTCATTTCTTGGTCTCTTCTTTTCCCTCGTCTGTTCCTATAGGTATCCACGTAGTCGCCCCATGTCAATCGATCGTTTGATTTTCGTTCGAAGCTCCCGGCAGCTGTCAGTGTTGTGTCCATAATCTTTGTGGAATTCACAATACTTGTCCTTGTTCTTAGTGGACTTCGCCAGGAGCTTAGGAGGCTATTGCATAACCTCGGATGACCTGATCTCATAAAGTATTTTGGAGATAGGTGATAGATTGAATTTATCTATCTATTACCAAACTGAATTTGGTAGTTTTCGAGTATTCTTGTAATGTTTTACTTTGTTTTTATTTTTTTTTATTTTTTTTTTGTTCAAAGCAAGGGTTAAGAGTGAAAACGGTTAAAAATCGAGCAAATTGGTAGAAAGTCGGTGGAGAAACATTGAAAACGATCCAAGAATAAGCAAGCAATGGTGATCCCCATCGATACAGCGATGATCCCCATTGCTGTAGCGGTGAAGAGTTAGTAAACTCTCTGCCCAACCACCACTGCAGCGATGAGCCTACCGACATACCACTATTGTCGCGGTGCTTTTGACCGCTGCAGCGCCGAAACCCCAACAATAAAGTTTTGTTTAAATATTTTGTTAGATATTTTGTGTAGGACCCTGACTTAGCAAGTACGTCATTAATAATTTCATTCTAGAGCCAGGGAAAATTCGTGGTGGAATTGGATTAATTAAAAATTCAAATCAAACCTTTAGGGGTCAAATTAACAAATTTAAAAAAAAAAAAAAAAAAAAAACAATAAATTTAAAATTGAGAATCAAATTAATAAGTAAAAATCAAAAATTTGAAAATATTAAGGATGAATTTGTGATTTCAGAAACTTTTAAAAGTTGAATGGATTAAAACAAGGATCGGAAGAAGTTAGGGGAGAGGAAAGTGTAATTTAACTAAAATTTATTTTAATATATATACACGACCGTGGGTGTGTGCACGGTGCCAGAGACGGAGCGGAGTGAGATAAGGGACGTGGCAATCAAAGGATTGAGCTTTAACCCACTAATTTCATGCATATATATATATATATATATATATATATATATATATATATATATATATATATATATAAGGCATAGATTAACAATCGAAATTCCCGAAGAAACGGCGAGAACTGAAAAGAGACGGAAAATCTAGAGAGAGAGAGGGTTCGGCCGGTGCTCTGATCGTCGCCGGAGGGGGTGTCGTTGTTCGGGCCGGTGGTGTGTGTTGCTATGTATGTGGGTGTTTAGTCAATGTTTCTGGGTCTGACGAAGGTGGTGGTGGTGCGTGGTTGGAATTGTCGCCATCGTCACCGGAATATGTGCGTGTTTCCTTTGATTTCGGTCTGTCGTCTATGTGTGTGTGTGCTCTCCCATTTCCGTTTGTGGGGGTTGTATGTGTGTGCGCCTATCAAGTGTGTGTGTTATGCCGTCGTTCAATTAGTCCGACGGTGTGTAGCTCCTCCGGTGGTGAGTGTGTGTGTGTGTGTGTGTTTTTGGCTGCGTGGGTACTGTTCGCTAGTGGGCTGTGTGGGTTCGGCCTTGCGTGTGTTCTCTGTTTTGAGTTATTGTTTGTGTGTGTGAGTGTTTTTTAATGTGTTTGTGTGTATGTGGGTGTGTTTATTTAGTGGGGTTGCCGGAGTTGGTGAGAGAGAGAGATCGGCGTGGAGGGGCATTCGTTGGTTCTGTTCGGTCGGTGGATATATGGGTGGACGGCCGTCGGCCATCATCCGTCTGTGACGGTGTGCGTAGGTGGGTATCGCCTTGCTAACGGGTGGTACGTGGCCTGCCGGTGGACACCCAAAATAGCAAACAGAGACGGGAAGCAGAAATAGGAAACGGGGAAGAAGAAGAGAAAAAAAAAAAAAAAAAAAAGGGGGAATTTGCAGAAACCACCCCAGGAAAATCTAAAAACGTGATCGCCGAACGACTTGGAAACAGGTGAAATTTCAATCGATAAGTAATTTTCATGAAATTAAATTTTCTCTAGCGTTACAAATCCTAGAATTTTAATAATTTCGTAACGATTAATTACTTTTAAGTACGTGGTACACAAAATTAGTAACGATTCAGGATATAGGGTTTGCATTGTATGATTAGGATGTTTTAGATAAGATATTAATTTAGACTCTGCCACTATTAGGTTCGCAGGCACTGGCGTCCAGATAGAGTGCGGTTAGTGTCAGTTTTGCAAAACGGATATCGAGGTGAGTGTACTATCTTCTTACCAAACTATTTTATATATATATAAGATGATATTTGTGATTACCTAAACTGTATGAATCTATAAATGATATGGATCAAGCAGGATTTGAGTGAGTTGGTAAACTAGATTTTCGGAAGATTTCGATAGTTTTCGAAAAGAAGTTGAGAATGAATTTTTGTTGGATTTGGTGAAATTAGACGGTATTTTTAAAATAAAATAGGAAACATCTATTTTTCTAAAATGCCGGGTTTTCTAAAAATAAGGGGTGAAAAAGTGGTTTTGATAGAATCAGACGTTTTCTTTAAAAGGAAATGCGAAATATGATTTTTGGATTTAAAAGTTGGTTTTGAGGAAAAGAGATAAATGTGGTGATTTGACGATATTGAGTAAACAATATTTATGGAGTTATGATTCGATGATGCTATATTTGATTTTGACGATGCCATAATTGTTCTCCCCGAAAGGGGAGTGGTTTCTCCCCGTAAGGGGTGTGGATTCTTCCCATGGGATATGGATGTTTCTCCCCGTAAGGGGTGTGGATTATATTTCTCCCCAAAAGGGGTGTGGATATTTCGTAGGAAGGCATTCCTACGGATGTTACGGTACCGTTGCAAATCCCGATCGTGAGGTTAAAACGATCACTATGGCTAGCCAGTGTATGTGTGTTGTGGTGGAGTGGAGTGTTTGAGATGTGGTATTTTTACTCATATTGAATGATTTATTATTTATTATGGTGATCGGTATGATTTTTATACTAGATGGAACTTATCTATGTCACTACTTACATACTTTTGCTTGATTCATATTTAATTATGGTGATATTTAGAATGTGTCATTATTTTAAAAAAATATTTTACTAAGAAGGCAGTACACTCACAGGTACAACAACTAGGAGTCGGTCCCCTACTGGCACTAGGTAGAGCTACGTGATGAAGTCATATAGGCGATTGAGAGAAGTTTTCAAAGGCGAACATATAAAAGGTTCATCGATAAATACTTTTAGTTAATCAATATTTCGGGATGGGTGTGTCCCCCATAGTATATGTTTGTATAATTCAGTGTGCGCATAGTTTATTTCACTAGTTTATTTGGGTTTGTGGTGATGTCATATTGTAGTCACGCCAATCTCGGGATGACGGATGTCCGGGACGGGCTGTGACATTTTGATTTATTTTTTTTCCTTTATCCCTTGATTTTCAATATTTTGAGAATAACTTAGAAAATTTTGGGAGTGTTTTTGAGAGCTCTCAACCAACCAAAGAGGAGGAATACAATTAGAGAAGATGAAACAAGATCGGATCAGTTTTTACGGACATCATCCTTCAGAGAACAACTATTCTCCTTTGTTTCTCTCTTTATTCTTAACTCGTTTTTGGTTGTTTGATCATGTATATATTAATTATTGTTGAATATTTGGTTATGGCCAAGAGCTAAACGTTGATTATCTATGGAATTGATGTAGTTTACTAATATATGTTATTTGAGTAAATCGTGTTTCATTAATGGTTGTTCATCTCTATTCGATTATGTCTACTATTTTATTACTTCCATTATATGTTTGTTATGGTATTTTGGTTGGTTTGAGAATACAGGGTTTGACACTTGGGAGAAGTAACCTCGGATTAGGACTAGGTTTTAAACACAACGTGATGATCTAATGACTCAGGAGAGTATTAGAAAGTGTGCAATCCGTGAGATTGGTGCGAGACTCATGTGATCGTTTAGACACTAGATAGGGATATCAGTGTTGACGCAAATTCGCATATTCATTCACTTTACACTCGGGAGAGGTAGTGAGTGAGTTTTCAATACCTAGATTGTTGGATAGTTTGAATACCGTTAATGTAAACTAGATTAGATCAAACACGTATAAGTAAATGAAGTTAATCCTTAGATAATTTATTCCCATATAATATATTTAGTATTATATTTAATTAATTGTTAATTTAGTTTTGTTATTTTGATAAACAAAAACCCTAATTTTAATCGCCTAAATAAAATTCGGTTATGACAATCGCGGTACTTAACGACAATTTAATATAATCCCTGTGGATACGACAATCCTACTCATTCACTATTCTATAAAACTTAACCCGTACACTTGTGGTAAAAGTGGCAACGTAATATTCCGCTGCCAATAGGCATACGTAGGCTTGGGAGGTTTGGCTCTTGTTGTACCCCAACTCTCGTCATCGAGCTCCTAGGATGCTCTCTCTGCCAATCTGAGGTATTGCTCTTAGCTTTTTGATGACTGGTCTCACCAGTTTTGGAACTGTCTTTCGTTGTTGATCTAGCCTCACGCGCGTATTTGACGTCTTCTAGTTTCATGTAAGGCTTTGTCTTCTCCATCAACTGAGTCATGGTCTTCAGGGTGTACTTCGTTAGTGAATCCCGGAACCATCCTAACCTCAATCTCGAGGTGAAGGCATTTATGATAAGCTTTGAATCACAGCCTTTAATGCACGTCAATTCTTCATTGAAGCATTCATGTATTAGCATAAGGATTCGCCCATTTCTTACCGCAATGTTAACTGGTAGTCAGTGCCTTTCATCAGTGTTTGGCATGTAAGAAATCGACCGATGAACTACTTTCCAAAATCTAAAAATGATGGAATCGAGTTCGGTAGCAACGAGTGCAACTACTCCAAGGCTGACCCTTTCATGGTCATTACAAAAGCCCTACAAAGAATAGAATTTCCCACTTCATAGATCGATATCGGATGTCTGAACTGTCAGATGTGGTCCACCAGGTCTGTTCTCCCATCGTACTTCTCAAATTTGGTGGGGTCAAATTTATTGGACAGCGGTACCTCCAAAATGTTCGAGGTAAAAGGCATTTCAGTTCCCCTTAGCAGTGCGTCCAGCTTATCAATGAGTAGGTCTCTGCCCTCCAGTGCTCCGTGTAACTGGTGGCAGTCTACCGTCTCATTTCGAGTCAGCATTTGTCCCTCACCCGGGTGAACTCATGCCCCTTTGGTCTGTTTGTCCTCCTTGCAACGGATCCGGAGACTCCGATGACTCCATCTATTCCTCAAATCCGTTATTAATGGGAGGAGGGTTCTAAGTGTTCACAGTGATCTGCTGGGCCATTTTTGTCAGCATCCTCTCCATTGTGGCTGTTGGCTCAATAAACTACCCAAGAGGGAGGTAAATTGGGTAGTATTAAAAATTATCAAAATATAACACTTCAAAATATCAAACAATTAATTTTATCCTAAAATTAATTATTATCTTTATAGCAGTGGATATATGTTATCAACTAAGTGCACACCAAACAATATATAAGTAAAGTAAATAAAATAGCACACCACGATATATCCTGGTTCAACAAACTACTCTTGGCTAATCCAGTCCTCTAAGCCCCACAGAGATTCACACCCACTAAACTCAAGATCACTTTAAAGGTAAGAACCAAACCCTCACAAAGATTCTTTTCACAGACTCAGAATCAACCTTTATAAATTTCTTTTCCTAGGCTCATGAATGACCTCTACTTTTTATAGGCTCAAGAATAACCTAATTCTATTACAAGGAGAATCACGACCTAATTCTTTTTATACCTCAGTTTCAAGAATCAAAACCTCACAAAAACACTCCAACTATCCTTTTCCCAGGTAAGGATAGAACTTTTACAAAATCACTCACACATTCAATCAAGGAAGAATTAACACCTACTCTTTTTATACATTTGGCAAAGATCAAAACCTCAATCTCTTTATCAAAAGAGATTGGAACTAGCTACCCTTGATTAGACACTCCCAGTAGTATCTAATCCGACACTCAACTTATCAATTACAAACAATTGATAAGTGATTTTCCACTCGGAGCTTCTACCACCCCAGATAAATTAGAACTCAATTAATATCCCAAAACTAGTGATATAAAAATGAGATATTCAAAATCTGATTTTAAACAAAAATTGGGTAGCACGTAATTGAGCACGTAATCAGATTTCTCAAGAAAATGTTTCAAAAATATTTTTCAATAAGAAATCTAGAAAATAATTTCAAACATCAAATTTCAAATAATAAATAAGAAACAATTAATAGAAACTAATTTGGAAAGATCTCACCAGGATTCCACTGAATAAATAATTATTAACAATGCAATTTCAAATCGGCAATCAACAGTAATTTTCTTCAATATCTCAAGAATGATTTTCAAGACAATTCTCAGAAAACTCTCAGTATGATAACTCTTAGAAAGCACAAGAGCTGAATAGCTCAGAATGATTGATCTCTTCTATGTTTGAAGTGAAAAACGTAGGTCTATTTAAAAGGGAATAAAACAAGCTCTCCAACGGCTAGTTCTCACTTGCTATGACATTTAATTGATCTTATAGACCCATTACATCATTAAGATTTCATCCTAGTTCAAATCACTTAATTATGTCTTTTAAACTCCGCAATTAATTCCCTCAAATATTTCTCAATCACAATTAAATAGGATAGAAAGAATTACATGTACCAAATTGAGAAATATTCAAACTTAATGAACCATATCTATAAGGATATCATAATATATGTTGCATATCTCAAATAACATCAAATCCCCAATATATCTCATGAATCATAACCATAAAATGGTTAGTAACGACTACTTTTAAAATAAAATCCAGAATTTCACAAAATCCTAAAACAGTGTTATAAGTCGACTTACCAAGGATCACCAGTCGACTGCTCGATTCAGGATGTAGCCAAGCCAAAAATTCATCGCCCATTGGTCGACCTATCTGTCGATCTAGAGATTCAGAGAGTTTTATTTCTGGTCACAAGTTGACCTCCCTATCGACTTATTGATTTAGAGAGTTCATCGATTAAGCTCAAATCGACCTACCTATCGAATGAAAGATTCAGCAACTTCATATTCAATGCATCGATCGACTTACCTGTCGACTTACCAATGTTGAAATCCTCTCCTTAATTTATTTTGAAGTCATTGTCATCGACAGTTTTGCCCCTTTAACCGATTTCTTTTCTCGGTTAGCTCCACTAAATACTTAAGTTCAATTTTAGTCAATTATCTTTATTTCTTTTTCAATTTCACATAGGAACAAATAATTTAACTAATTAGAATCCTATAAAAACACACATATTTATAAAAATTATTTTATGTCGTGTGTGATCCTAATTGGGATATTAAGAATTGAAATTTAACCTGAGTTGTTTTTCCTAGGTTCTTCAAATTCTTCGACCTCTTAATCCTTCATCATCTTTGTCATCATCTTTTAGCATCCATTCATCACTTGTTATCATATCTTCATCACTAGAAATAATATACTGAAACATTCAATTAAACCGTTAGTTCCACTAAAAACATCAACCTTTAATTGTCCATCAAAATCTTAGGATCAATAGTGGAGCGTATAGACTGTCTGCACCTCAGGGGGAGGAACAGTGTGCCCTCTGCCTAAGGCCTCCATATGAGCTTCCGTGTTTGCTGGTAGTGGGATCTCTCTTCCCTAACTCAAACCAGTCATTCTCGATCGTAAATGCCTCATCTTGTAGGTGAACTTCTTTTTGTTTTGATTCCCAAAGACAGCGCCAAATGATGTTGCCAAATATTACACGGTACGTGTTTCAGAGTCTCACATGTCGAAAACCTTCGCAATCCGCAAGCTGACCTACAAAACCAGTTAGTTTTATGAGGCACACCAGTGTGGTGTCGGTCAAAGAACCTCCGGCGTGAGAATAAGGTCAAACTGCTCTTAAGAGAGTATAAACACTTAACAGTATATTAAGAGTAATATTGAGAGAATTGTGTTTTGATACCTCCTTCCTTACCGTATATATAGGCCGAACCTTCAGTAATCATTGCTTCCATGATTCTCTCCACGTTCTATAATCAACCACTGTAAATAAAGCTTGTGCTCCCATTACGGGAAGTTGCGTCCATCGTGTTCGTGCATGGGGAGGGTGGTAGGTAAGGTAACGGTTACCGTCGACCTACCATTCTTTGATCCGGTAATTGGGACCTCCTTGGATGGCTTTGTCCTACACCAAATAGGCACACGCAAGGCTAAGCTACACTTACGTAACGTCCTAGTTTCCCAGGGCCGCCACTAGGTTTCTCCCAAAGGAGAATTAAAACTAAATCCCAATATTTTATTTTATAAAATTTGATAAATTTTACAACAACCGGCGATAATTTTTAATTATTGATTTCATCGTGCCATTTTTTTTCTACCACGATAAGTTATAAAATAATTACAATCACAATTTGTAATTATTGGCCCAATGGAATATCCAAGAGGGGGTTAATTGGGTAGTTAAAAAATTATCAGAGAAATAATAACATTTTAAAAATCAAACAATTAATTTTATCCTAAAATTAATTATTATCTTTATAGCAGCGGATAAGTGTAATAAGCTCTAGGAGCACACCCAAACAACACAAGATAAAATCAAGAAAATAAGCAATGCAGTACACACCGATATATCCTAGTTCACCAAGCTACTCTTGGATATCCAGTTCTCCAAGCCCCACGGAAATTTGTACCCACTAAACTCAAGATTCCTTTACAGGTAGGAAATAAACACTCACAATGATTCTTTTCACAAGTTCAGAATCAACCTTTACAAATTCATATTCACAGGCTTAAGAATAACCTCTACTTTTTACAGGTTTAAGAATAACCTAATTCTATTACAGGGAGAATCACAACCTAATTCTTTTTATACCTTAAGCTCAAGAATCAAAACCTCACAAAAATACTCCAGCTATCCTTTTCCCAGGTAAGAATGGAACCTTTTACAAAATTCACTAACAATCAATTCTATCTAGGAAGAATTACTACCTCAATCTCTTTATAGGAAGAGACTGAAAATCGGCTACCCTATGATTAAATACCCCCAACAGTATTTAATCCGCCATAAGCAGATTATCTCACTCGGAGCTTCTACCACCTCAGATAAATTAAAACTCGATTAATATCCCAAATCTAGTGATAGAAAAATGTGAGATTGAAAATCTAATTTTAAACAAAAGATGGGTAGCAAATAATTGAGCACGTAATCAGATTCAAGAAATTGTTTATAAAATATTTTCTTCAATAAAAATCAGAAATAATTTCTAAAGATCAATTTTCAAAAATTAAACAAGCAATGCACAATATAAATTAATTGGAAAGATCTCACCCAGAATCCACAGAAAAAATAAATAGAGCGATGTTACTTTAGATTCGGTTGCAGCAAAGATTAATAGCCAATGATTCTCAAGATTCTCTCTCAGAATAGCTCTCACAAAATCTCAGAATAATATATTATAATAGCTCAATATGATCTCAACTCTTTAAGCTCTCTTAATCTATGTTAATGATATATGAAAAATGAAAGTCTATATATAGAAAATAAATCAGCTCTCTACGGCTAGTTCCCTTGTATCATGACACTTAAATGCTCTCTTAGACCCCGTATATCATTATGACTTCTTTTTGGTTCAATTCACTTAATTACAGCTTTTAAAACTCTCAATTAAGTACCCTAAATATTTCTCAATCTCAATTAAATAGAATGGAAATAATTTTAAGCACCAAATTGAGAAACATTCAAATTTAATTAACCAAATAAATAGAAATTAAATAATAGATGTAACATATCTTAATATCATAAAATCCCTAAAATCTCTCACAAATCCCAACAAAAAATGGCTACTTTTATATATGAATTCGGAATCCTCAATATCCTGAAACTACGCCATCAGTCGACCAACCAGTCAACCACTCGATTTAGGATGTAGCCAAGCCAAAGATTCTGCGTCTATCGTCGACCTATCTGTCGACTTAGAGATTCAGAGAGTTTCATTTCTCTGCATCGGTCGACTTACCTATCAACTGATCAATTCAACAAGTTTGTCTTATACGCTTCGGTCAACTTATCAATCGACTACTCATTGCTAAACACTTTTCTCCAATTCATTTTTAATACATTCTCATTTACGTTTACGCCCCTTTAACTAATTTCTTTTCTCAATTTGCTCCACTAACTTTCTCAAAATCTATTTTAACCATTTTCAAATATTACTTTTCAATAACACAAAGGAGCAAATAATTTCATCTTATCAAAACACACATAAACAATAAAAACTTTTTGTGCCGTGTGTGTTCCTAATTGGGATATTAAAAGTTGAAATTCACCTGAGTTGTTTTCTCTAATTTCTTAAAACTCTTAATTCTTCATCATCTTTGTCATCATCATTTAGCATCCATTCATAATTTGTCATTGCATCTTTATCACTAGAACTTAATTAACTAAAACACGCAATTAAACTGTTAGTTCCACCAAAACATCAACACTTAATTGTTCATCAAAATCTTAGGATCAACAATCTCCCCCTTTTTTATGATGACAATTAACTTTGATATTTTCTTCAAAACAATAATATAACCACACTCCCCCTGAATCCGAGGACGGGTTTTATAACTCTTTGAAGCATAATAATGAAGATATTATAAAACATAATCAATAAAGCACAAATTTAAAAATAAACTCCCCCTTAATAAAACATTAACTAAAACTCCCCCCTAATAAAACATCAATTAATTCTGCTCCTTTGTCATCTTCAAAAACAAAATTTAGGGAGGGGGCAACACAACCAATAATTTTACTTTAGGCAAACACATAATATACTTGAAAGAGTAAACTTAATGTAATTAAATTTATATATATATATATATATATATATATATATATATACATATACCTATTTTAAAAGCACATTGAATCAACTTATAAATTCAACTTTAAAAAATCAAAACTCATTTTAACAAGTCAACTTTTAGGTACAAAATATTAACACTATGTGGATCATTATTATAGATAAATATCAAGTCTACTCAATTCATTAAAATTCACACCAAAAATATCATTCTTAACATGCAATCTCCCACTATATAAGTGTAAACAAACTAATTCATTTTAAGGAAAAAAATATAACATTTGAAGCACTAAGACATGAAACATATCTCAATGGTAGTTTATGAAGCCATCAATATAATGCATACTTATTTCATAAAAATTTCAGCTCCATTTTACAATAATAATCATTAACACTCAAGAACATGAATCATATCTCAATCAATAACATGCATATTAAAAAATCAAGATTAATAAAAAATTTAGCTCAAATCAACTTATTTGTATAAAAGTAATTAGCATGAATAATAGCACATTATACAAATAATTCTACTAAAAAACATATGCAACAAATAATTAGCATTATTTAGTAAGATCAACAAATACTTGATTATTTAGTAAGATCACAAATACTCCATTTCATTTTGGATCCGTCCTTATTAGACATAAACTTAGGGTTCCGAAATGGATATGATACTTTAAAATGCCCAACTCTATTACAATAATAACATCTCAAATCCAATTTATCATAGAAAGCATGAGATGTAAAACAAGAATTATTTAAAACAATAGCCACATAATTATCACTGGCTTATGATGAAAGATGAGACGATGAAGTATATTCACTTTGCCTAGAAAAATCATTTTCAGGATCTCTTGAAATAGTCTTAAGGTCGTATTTTGATTTTTCAAAAATTTTCTTAAGTAAATCGATTTTTGAATCAAGATCTGACCTTTGCATAGAAATCATCTCAATATTATTTTTTAAAACTCTGTTTTCATTTTCAAGAGAATCTGTTTTAGAGAGCAAATTATTAATTTCAAAAATAACGTCTGAAAACTCTTTTATAACACAATAACCATCCAAATGCATTTTAGATTTCTGACACTTTTTTCCATTATTTTCAAAAGAAACGATTTTTCTTTTTAAACTCAACTCTCTTTAGTAAAAAGTAGTGTGAGTGAAAGTAATTTTTCCATAACAATATAGACATTTTCATTATCATCATCTCCATTACTACCACACGAATCACAAGAATCATAAACCACATTGTCATATAAGGATCTATCACCATCAAGAGAAGATACATAAACAATATTATCCATGGTGTGTGCACGTGACCGGTTTAACTAGGATGTTAAGCCTAACGAGCTAAAACCAATTCTGATGCCAATTGTTGGCCCAGTAAGCTACCCAAGAAGGAAGGTGAATTGGGTAATTAAAAAATTATCAGAGAAATAATAACACTTTAGAAATCAAACAATTAATTTTATCCTAAAATTAATTATTATCTTTATAGCAGTGGATAAGTGTAATAAGCTCTAGGTGCACACCCAAACAACACAAAATAAAATCAAGGAAATAAGCAATGCAGTGCACACTAATATATCCTGGTTCACCAAGCTACTCTTGGCTAATCCAGTCTTTCGAGCCCCACGGAGATTTGCACCCACTAAACTCAAGATTCTATTACAGGTAGGAACCAAACTCTCATAATGATTCTTTTTGTAGGTTTAAAATCAACCATTACAAATTTCTTATCACAGGCTTAGGAATAACCTCTATTTTTTACAGGCTCAAGAATAACCTAATTCTATTATAGGGAGAATCACAACTTAATTATTTTTATACCTTAGGCTCAAGAATCAAAACCTCACAAAAATACTCCAACTATCCTTTTCCCAAGTAAGAAAGGAACCTTTACAAAATTCACTCAAAATCAATTCTATCTAAGTAGAATTACAACCTCAATCTTTTTACAAGAAGAGACTGAAAACCGGCTACCCTTGATTAAATACCTCCAACAGTATTTAATCTGTCACACTACTCACCAATACAAATTGATAAGCAGATTATCTCACTCGGAGATTCTACCACCCCAGATAAATTAAAACTCGATTAATATCCCAAATCTAGTGATAGAAAAGTGTGAGATTGAAAATCTAATTTTAAATAAAATATGGGTAGCAAATAATTGAGCACATAATCAGATTCAAAAAAATTGTTTATAAAATATTTTCTTCAATAAAAATCAGAAACAATTTCTAAAGATCAATTTTCAAAAATTAAACAAGCAATGCACAATATAAAGTAATTGAAAAGATCTCACCCGGAATCCATAGAAAAATAAATAGAGCGATGTTATTTCAGATCCGGTAGCAGCAAAGATTAATAGCCAATGATTCTCAAGATCGTCTCTTAGAATAGCTCTCACAAAATCTCAAAATGATATCTCTTATAACAGCTCAATATGATCTAAACTCTTTAAGCTCTCTTAATCTATGTTAATGATATATGAAAAACGCAGGTCTATATATATGGAAAATAAATCAGCTCTCTAATGGCTAGTTCCCATGTATCATGACACTTAAATGCTCTATTAGACCCCATATATCATTATGACTTATTTTTTGTTCAATTCACTTAATTACAGCTTTTAAAACTCTCAATTAAGTCTCATAAATATTTCTTAATCTCAATTAAATAGAATAGAAACAATTTTAAGCACCAAATTGAGAAACATTCAAACTTAATAAACCAACTCAATAAGAATTAAATAATAGATGTAATATATCTTAAGTATCATAAAATCCCTAAAATCTCTCACAAATCCCAACCAATAATGGATACTTTTAGATATGAATTCGGAATCCTCAATATCCTAAAACTGCGTCATCAGTCGACCGACTAGTCAACCACTCGATTCAGGATGTAGCCAAGCCAATGATTTTGCGTCTATCTGTCGACTTAGAGATTCGGAGAGTTCCATTTCTCTGCATTGGTCGACTTACCTGTCGACTGATCAATTCAGCAAGTTTGTCTTATACGCTTCGGTCGACTTATCAGTTGACTCCTCATTGCTGAACACTTTTCTCCAATTCGTGTTTAATACATTCTCATTTACGTTTTTGCCCCTTTAACTAATTTCTTTTTTCAATTAGTTCCACTAACTTTCTCAAATTCCATTTTAACTATTTTCAAATATTATTTTTCAATAATACAAAGGAGCTAATAATTTCACCTTATCAAAACACACATAAACAATAAAAACTTTTTGTGCCATGTGTGTTCCTAATTGGGATATTAAGAGTTGAAATTCACCTGAGTTGTTTTTCCTAATTTTTTCAAACTCTTAATTTTTCATTTTTGATCCTAAGATTTTGATGAACAATTAAGCATTGATATTTTGGTGGAACTAACGTTTTAGTTGAGTGTTTCAGTGTTTTATAGTTCCAGCAATAAAGATGAAAATTAAATGGATGCTAAACGATGATGTTGAAGATATTGAAGAATTAAGAGTTTGAAGAAATTAGGGAAAACAACCCAGGTGAATCTTAACTCTTAATATCCCAATTAGGAACACACACGGCACAAAATGTACTTTTTTATTTATGTGTGTTTTGATTAAGTGAAATTATTTGCTCCTATGTGATTTAAAAAGAAATAATTTTAAATAACTAAAATGGAATATAAGAATATTAGTGGAGCTAATTTAGATGAGAAAATGGTTAAAGGGGCGAAAACGTAAAAGAAAATAAGTTAAAAATGTGTTCAAAGAAGAAATCCAGAAGACATCAGTCGACCGATAAGTCGACCGGACCAAGAAGTTGAAAGATCCTGTATCTGTAAGTCGACCGGCCAAGAGGGCTAAACTCTCTGAATCTACAAGTCAACCGACAGATCGACCGGTCAAGGAAAAGCAAACTCTCTAATCTACAAGTAGACCGACAGGTCGATCGGTAAAGGAAAAATAAACTCTCTGAATCTACAGGTCGACCGATGAACACCAAGGCTACAACCTGAATCTACCTATCGACTGGTCGGTCGACCATATGCGCTCTTTCAGGATACTGTTTTATCCATGATTATATCCAAAAGTAGCCATTTTTTGTTGGGATTTGAGAGATATTTCGGGGATATTTTCTATATTTAAAATATGGTTCACATATTAATTAAATCCTATTAATATGGTTCATTGAATATTAATGTTTCTCAATTTGGTACTTAAAATTTATTTTATTCTTATTTATGGAGATTGAGAAATATTTGGGGGGTTTAATTGAGATATTTGAAAGCTGTTTTTAAGTGAATTGAACCTAAATGAAGTCATTATGATATAAGGGGTCTATAGGTACTATTAATTGTCATGACACATGTAAACTAGCCGTTAGAAGACTGATTTTATAATCCTATATATTGACCTATGAATTTATTATATTATGAATCAATCATTATTAAGAGAGCAAAAAGGTTAAGATAATTCTTGAGCTTTTATAAGAGTTATCATACTGAAATATTGTGAGCTTTTCTGAGAGACGATCTTGAAGATCAATTGCTATTAATCTTTGTTGCTACCAGATTTGAAGTTATATTGTTCTAATCATTCTTTCTGTGGATTCTAGGTGAGATATTTTCAATTATAATCTTTCATTGCATTACTTGATTATTGTATGGAAGTTGATCTTAGAAATTGTTTCCGGTTTTTTAAGAAAATATTTTTACAAATAATTTCTTGAATCTGATTACGTACTCCAATATGCTACCCATATCTTGCTAAAATTAGATTTTTCTATCTCACGTTTTTCTATCACTAGACTTGAGATATTAATTGAGTTATTATTTATTTGGGGTAGTAGAAGCTCCGAGTGAGATTTCCTGGTTATCATTTTGTATTGGGGAGTAGTGTGATGGGTTAAATACTATTGAGGTTATTTAATCAAGGGTAGTTGGGTTTCAGTCTCTTCCTATAAAGAGATTGAGATAGTGATTCTTCCTGAATAGAATTGCAATTTGAGTGATTTGTAAAGGTTTCATCCTTACCTAGAAAAATGATAGTTGGAGTGTTTTGTGAGGTTTTAATTCTTGAGCCTTAGTGTTAAAATGAATTAGGTTATTCTTTAACCCTTAAAAAGTAGATGTTTTTCCTTAGCTTGGGAAAAGAATATTGTAAAGATTAATTATGAGCCTATAAAAGAATCGGTGTAAGGGTCTGGTTCCTACCTTTAAAGGAAACTTGGTTTTAGTGGGTGCGAATCTCCGTGGGGCTTAGAGGACTAAACTAGCTAAGAGTACTTTGGTGAATCAGGATATATCTTGGTGTGCTGCAATATTTACTTTGTTTATTTTTTTTGTTTGGTGTGCAACTAGTTGATTAATTTATTCCGCTGTGTTGTAAAGATAATAATTAATTTAGAATTAAAATTAATTATTTGATTTGTTGAAGTTTTATTCTGATAAATTTTTAAATACCCAATTCACCCCCCATCTTGGGTATTCCACTAGGCTAACAATTGGCATCAGAGCTGGTTTAGCTCGAATTTTTTAGCTAACAAATATCACATAGCACACATGGTAGGCACACTAGCTGAGGGGCAGTCTATGCACCGACCACCCTTATTTGCAGGTGAAAGTTACGTGTTTTAGAAAGACAGGATGATAGCCTTTTTTCAGGATACAAATTACAACGTGTGACTTACAATCTAGGATGGTCTATTCATTCCAATAGAAAATGGTGTTGAGAATAAGAAGGAACAACTCGCTGCTTCCAATAAGCAAAAACTCTCCATTAACTTTCAAGCTATCAATATTCTCTTTTACTCTTTAGACACTAACAAATATTCTAGAGTTTCAGGTTGTAAATCTGCAAAGGGGATATGGGATAAGCTACAAGTTACCCACGAAGGGACAAGTCAAGTGAAGTAGTCAAAAATCAATACTCTTATGAGAAAATGTGAGCTGTTCAGAATTGAGGAGAATGAATTG
The DNA here is from genome assembly GCA_016647705.1 of Eucommia ulmoides. NCBI lineage: Eukaryota > Viridiplantae > Streptophyta > Magnoliopsida > Garryales > Eucommiaceae > Eucommia > Eucommia ulmoides. The sequence continues at coordinate 21,490,932 of CM028327.1, read as the reverse complement.
ATTCATGAGATGTACACTCACTTCAACAACATATGCAACAATATGGGTCAACTCGAAAAACCATACTCCATGGAGGATAGAGTACGAAAGGTCCTAAGGTCCTTGACAAAAATATAGGAGTCAAAGGTGACGGCAATCGAGCAAGCCAAGGATCTTGGCAAATACGACATCGATGACCTCATTGGCAATTTGATAACTCATGAATCGATGATTAAAGGTTACGAGAATGATACCGAAAATGGCAAGAGAAAATCCTTGGCGCTAAAAGTTCAAAAAATTGAAGAATATGATGACAGTGATGATGAAAGTCTTGATAGTAAGCAAGAAAAAAATGTATCACTTCTCACAAACAATTTTAGAAGAATGACTCGGCGCACATTTCGTGGAAGAAGAAACCTCAATGTGTCTAAAATGGAATGCTACAACTGTCGTAAGACCGGTTATTTTCAAAATAATTGTCCCGAACCGAAGAAAGATAGAGAAAAGAAAAAGAAGAAGAAAGAAAAGAAGAAAGCAAAGAAGATTAAGAAGAAATCAATGAAGGTTACTTGGGATTATACCGATTCAAGTAGCTCGGAAGAATCAAATAGTGAGGATACGTCTATGCTTGCATTAATGGCCACGGGTGGTGAGGTAACTGATGGTTCAAGTTCTTATCCTTTAAATTTTGATGAATTATTTGATATTTATCAAGAACTTTCACATGATTATAAAAACTAGTGTTCTAGAATAAATACCCTTCAAAGTACAATTAACACATTAAACAAGCAAATAGTGGACTACGAATCTGAAAATAATTGATTAAAATCTAAATTGATGGATTTGCAATCAATTGTTCTCAAATTCACCGGCGGTGCAAATAACTTAAAAATGCTTTAGGGAAGTTTACGTGGAGTTTTCGATAAAGCCGGTATTAGATTTCAGAAAAATCTTAAATAAAAACGCTTTCATATTTTTTTTTTCTGAAACCAATGATCTTGTTAAATATTTTAAATGTAATATTGTGAGGCATACTATCCGTAGATGTTTTGCTAAAATATCTAATTGCAGATAAGTTTGGATTCCAAAAGGAACTAAAATTGTCCCGACTAACAAGATCGGACCCACTTAGGCTAGGTACCACTTAGGAACTATTTGAGGTGCTCCTTACAGGTTATTCTAAAAGTATCGATAAGCAAGGACAAATAGTTTTTGGATAGTGGTTGTTCTCGACACATGACGGGAGATAAAAGAAAATTTACATCTTTGATAACAAAATATGGAGGTCATGTGACTTTCGGAGACAACGGAAAGGGTAAAATTATCGGTATAGGTAATATCAGTAATGGTACTACTCTTATTAAACATGTGTTATTAGTTGATGGACTTAAACATAATTTGCTTAGTATTAGTCAACTATATGACAAAGGCTATAATATTATATTTGATTATGATAGATGCATCACTAAGAATAGTCATGATAGTAGTATCTTGTTAGTTGCATCACATTTTGAGAATGTGTATACATGCTCTTTTGATGATTTTAATTCTCAAAATTTATCTTGTTTGAATGTTTTATCTGAAAATAGTTGGTTATCGCAAAGAAGACTTGGGCATACTAGTATGGAGTTAATTTTTAACTTATCTAAGAAGAGTCTTGTATGTGGCCTACCTGATTTGAAATTTGAAAAGGATAAAGTATGTGATGCATGTCAATTAGGAAAGCAAGTTAGATAATCATTTAAGAAAAAAATGCGCACGTCCACGTTTAGATGTCTTGAATTATTGCATCTTAATTTGTTTGGGCCTAACTCTGTTGCTAGTTTTTGTGCTAAGTTCTATGAATTACTTATAGTTGATGATTATTCTAGACTTACCTAGGTATATTTTCTTGCTAAGAAAAGTGAGGTTGTTTTCGTTCTTGCAAAATTTTGTAAACGTGTTCAAAATGAGAAGCAATATTCTATTATTAACATTCGTAGTGATAGAGAAAGAGAATTTAAGAATGATGAAGTGGTAAGTTATTGTGATGAGCATGGTTATGCTCACAATTTTTCTGCACCAAGATCACCACAACAAAATGGTATAGTGGAAAGGAAGAACAGAACACTTCAAGAGATGGCCAGAACAATGCTAAATAAAAATCGCTTACCAACCTACTTCTGGGCCGAAGCAGTAAGTACAGCTTGTCACGAGGTAAATCGAGTATCAATTCATAGAGAGTTTAACAAAACCCTATATGAAATCTGGAATGGTAAGACTCCTAATATTTCTTGTTTTAAAGTCTTTAGATGCAAGTGTTTCATTTTGAATGACAAGAATAATCTTGGTAAATTTGATACTAAATCTGATTATGGGATTTTCCTTGGATATGCTACTAACAGTAAGGCTTATAGAGTTTATAATAAACGTACTTTAGTAGTAGAAGAAACAATGCATGTTTTTTAGGAAGTTTATCCATTGTTGTCGAGAAAGATTTTGGATGATGATGATACAGGTATCTTAAATAACCAAAACCAAGGTGATGATGTACCTAAAGAGTCTCAACAAGAAAAGGAACCTAAGGAGAATGATTTGACCTTACCAAGAGCTATAAAGAAAGTACCAGGATATTCAATTAAAGAAATCATCGGTAATTTTGAAAAAAGTATAATTACTCGATCTTCTCTTAGAGATATAATTAATCTTACTTTCTTATCTCAAATTGAGCCTAAAATCATAGATGAGGCATTAATTGATGAATCTTGGATTTCCGCTATGCAAGATGAAATAGTTCAATTTGAGCAGAACAAAATGTGGTGTCTTGTTCCGAGACCGAATTTTCATCCAATTATTGGTACTAAATGGGTTTTTAGAAATAAAAATGATGAATCTAGTATGGTAATAAGAAACAAGGCAAGATTAGTGGCACAGGGCTATAATCAAGAGGAATGAATTGATTATGATGAAACTTATGCTCCTGTTGCTAGACCAGAAGCAATTAGAATTCTACTCGCCTTTGCATGGTCATGTAATTTTAAGCTATATCAAATGGATATAAAGAGTACATTTCTAAATGGCTTTCTAGTTGAAGAAGTTTATGTGGAACAACCCCTGTATTTTTAAAAAAAATAAAAAATTCCCGATCACGTATTTAAACTTCGCAAGGCTTTGTATGGGCTTAAACAAAGTCCGAGAGCTTGCTAAAATAATGCAGGTTGAATTTGAAATGAGCATGATGGGAGAGCTGAATTTCTTTCTTGGATTGCAAATTAAGCAAATCAAAGAAGGGGTATTTATAAACCAAGCTAAATAAACCAAAGAGCTATTAAAGAAATGTGGCTTGGAAATAGCTAAAGAGTACAAAACTCCCATGGCAACAGCTACAAAGATAGAAAAAGATGATACGGGCAAAAGAGTTAATGAAAAATGTATCGAGGTATGATTGGTAGCCTGTTGTATTTAACTGCTAGTAGACCTGATATTATGTACAGTGTTTGTCTTTGTGCTAGATTTTAGTCTTGTCCTAAAGAATCGTACTTGACTGCGGTTAAGCGAATTTTTTATTATTTAAAGGGGATGACTGACCTAGGATTATGGTATCCTACGGGGAGTGATTTTAAATTGGTAAGTTACTCCGATGTTGACTTTGCCAGTTGCAAAGGTGAGCGAAAAAGTACAAGTGGATCATGTCATTTGTTAGGACATGCTTTGGTTTCTTGGTCAAGCAAGAAACATAATTCTATAGCCTTATCCACTACTGAGGCTGAATACATGGCAGCTGGTAACTGTGGTGCTCAAATTTTATATATTAAACAACAGTTAAATGACTTTAGAGTTTGTATAGAGGAGGTCCCGATCTTTTGTGATAATAAAAATGTTATTTATCTAGGTAAGAATCCTACACAGCACTCACAAACTAAGCACATAGATATTAGACATCACTTTATTTGCGATCACATTCAGAAAAAGGATATTGTTATTGAGTATATTGATACCTCTGACCAGCTTGCTGATATTTTTACCAAACCACTAACGGTAGATCAGTTTGTGAAAATCATTCGTAGTTTGGGTATGGCTAGACATAATGATGTTTGCCTAGAGTAAGTTACATGTGTAATCCCCCCTCCCAAAATTTTGTTTTTGAAGATGACAAAGGCGGAGAAAGTAATGATGTTTTATTAAGGGGGAGTATTTTTAAAATTGTGCTTTATTAAGTATTTTTTATTTGTGCATTATTGATTATATTTATAAAATCTTCACTACTATGCTTTAACAAGTTAAAAAACTCGTCCTCGGATTCAGGGGGAGTGTGGTTATTTTAAAGAAAACATCAAAGTTAATTGTCATCATAAAAAATGGGGAGATTGTTGATCCTAAGATTTTGATGAACAATTAAGCATTAATGTTTTAGTGGAACTAACATTTTAGTTGAGTGTTTCAGTGATTTATGGTTCCAATAATAAAGATGCAAATTAAATGGATGCTAAATGATGATGTTGAAGATATTAAAGAATTAAGAGTTTTAAGAAATTAGGGAAAACAACTCAGGTGAATCTTAACTCTTAATATCCCAATTAGAAACACACACATGGCATAAAATGTATTTTATTATTTATGTGTATTTTGATTAAATGAAATTATTTGCTCCTATGTGATTTAAAAAGAAATAATTTTAAATAACTAAAATGCAATATAAGAATATTAGTGTAGCTAATTTAGATGAGAAAATGGTTAAAGGGGCGAAAACTTAAAAGAAAATAAGTTAGAAACATGTTCAGAGAAAAGATCCAGAAGACATCAGTCGACCGATAAGTCGACTTGATCAAACAGCTGAAAGATCCTGTATCTCTAAGTCGACCGACAGGTCGACCGGCTAAGAGAGCTAAACTCTCTAAATCTACAAGTCGACCGATAGGTCGACTGGTGAAGGAAAAGCGAACTCTCTGAATGTACAAGTCGACCGGTAAAGGAAAAGAAAACTCTCTGAATCTACAAGTCGACAGACAGGTCGATCGATGAACGCCATGGCTACAACCTAAATCTACCTGTCAACTGGTCGATCGACCGGATGCGTTGTTTCAGGATACTGTTTTATCCAAGATTATATCTAAAAGTAGCTATTTGTTGTTGGGATTTGAGAGATATTTCGAGGATATTCTCTATATTTAAGATATGGTTTACATATTAATTAAATCATATTAATATGGTTCATTGAATATTAATATTTCTCAATTTGGTACTTAAAGTTGATTCTATTCTTATTTATGGAGATTAAGAAATATTTGGGAGGTTTAATTGAGAGATTTGAAAGCTATTTTTAAGTGAATTGAACCTAAATGAAGTTATTATGATATAAGGGGTTTATATGTGCTATTAATTGTTATGACACATGTAAACTAACCGTTAGAAGACTAATTTCATAATCCTATATATTGACCTGCGAATTTATTATATTATGAATCAATCATTATTGAGAGAGCAAAATGGTTAAGATCATTCTTGAGCTTTTATAAAAGTCATCATACAGAAATATTGTGAGCTTTTTTGAGAGACGATCTTGAAGATCAATTGTTATTAATCTTTGTTGCTATCGGATTTGAAGTTACATTGTTCTAATCATTCTTTCTGTGGATTCCGGGTAAGATCTTTTCAATTATATTTTTTCATTGCATTACTTGATTATTGTTTAGAAATTGATCTTAGAAATTGTTTCTGATTTTTGAAGAAAATATTTTTACAAACAATTTTTTGAATCTGATTACGTGCTTCAATTTGCTACCCATATCTTATTAAAATCAGATTTTTCTATCTCACTTTTTTCTATCACTAGACTTGAGATATTAATTGAGTTATTATTTATCTGGGGTGGTAGAAGCTCCGAGTGAGATTTCCTGGTTATCATTTTGTATTGGTAAGTAGTGTGACGGGTTAAATACTGTTGGGGGTATTTAATCAAGGGTAGTTGGATTTCAGTCTCTTCCTGTAAAGAGATTGAGGTAGTGATTCTTCCTGAATAGAATTGAGATTTAAGTGATTTGTAAAGGTTTCATCCTTACTTGGGAAAAGGATAGTTAGAGTGTTTTATGAGATTTTAATTCTTGAGCCTTAGTGTTAAAAAGAATTAGGTTATTATTTAGCCTGTAAAAAGTAGAGGTTCTTTTTTAGACTAGGAAAAAGATATTGTAAATGTTGATTCTAAACCTGTAAAAGAATCAATGTAAGGGTTTGATTCCTAACTTTAAAGGGATCTTTATTTCAGTGGGTGCGAATCTCCGTGGGGCTCGGAGGATTGGACTAACCAAGAGTAGTTTGGTGAACCAGGATATATCTTGGTGTGCTGCAATATTTATTTTGTTTATTTTTGTTGTTTGATGTGCACCTGGTTGATTAATTTATTCCGTTGTGTTATAAAGATAATAATTAATTTAGGATTAAAATTAATTATTTGATTTATTAAAATTTTATTCTGATAAATTTTTAAATACCCAATTCACTCCCCTCTTGGGTATGCCACTGGGCCAACATTCATCATCTTTGTTATCATCATTTAGCATCCATTCATAATTTGTCATCACATCTTTATCACTGGAACTTAATTAACTAAAACACTCAATTAAACCGTTAGTTCCATCAAAACATCAATACCTAATTGTTCATTAAAAGTTTAGGATCAACAGTAATTATTATTATAAGTATTCTCAATTACAATTTAAATAGAAATTATATTTATCGATTCAATTTTTATAATAGTAAATAATAGTAAGAATATGACAAGTGTATATAAGAATTCCTCCCTGTAATGATGAGAATGAAACAAAATATTTCTAAAATCAAATATTTCTTTGGGTAAAATCTGACAAATATTTTTGGCGATAATTATGATTATCGATTTATCGAATCTATTTTTACAACAGCGAATAATAAATACGACTATTACAAATTAAATAATATATATTATGTTACAAATGGTTATTAGACATTCTAATAACCATTATAATTATTTATATATGTTACTATTGTTAATAATAAATTAACTTTTTTTAATTGTTATAATTATGTTAAACTTGTGTATATTAGCATGAGCGGAATTATTAGTTTTAATTATAATCTCCTTAGTATCAAGTAATATTTTTCAGATGTTAATATATAATATATAATAAATTATGCTTATTCTTTTTGAATCTTTCTCTTAAATATTCAGTGAGAATGAATTATAACTATATATTTTACAAGGATAAATACTAACTACAATTTTTTTACAAATAGAAATTCAAATAAAACTACTGGCGTCGTTTCACTCTCACCGGTTTTGTAATCAAAATTGTGGGGTTGTGAGCCAACGTTCAATAGAATTTTAGCCCCTTTAATACGTACATGTAATTAATACAACCAATAAAATAAAGGCAAATTTGGTAAAAGATCTCATTCCATAAAACTATCACTCTGCGGGGTCCTGTAATAGTGAATTTTTAACACATGATATGGTCCTTACAAATTGATTTTTTGAGTCTTGAGACCTCTCAACAAGATTCCCTAAAATAAATAGGCATTATTTCCATATAATTTTCACATAATCATAATTATTTCATGAAAAACAACAGTTAAAATTTAGCATCACACAATCAAGAGAGATTAAATACAAATATTAAACGAGTTAGAAATTTTACCTGAAATCTAAAGCCGAAATTCGAATCGAAATCGATATTTTTATTTTATTAATATTCTCGCCAAAACTATTTTGATTCTTAATAATTTGACTTTTGATATCCATATTAGCACTCTCTTGTAACTCTTTGATATCCATACTTGACCAACTATATATATGCATGGGATTTAGTTTATTATTATTATTATTATTATTATTATTATTATTATTATAGCATAACCGTGTAATCTACTTATAACTTCAAGATTGATTTTTTTTTTTTTCCTCTTTAATTCATGGCCACAAAAGAGCTGCTCAACAATTAAGGTTTTTAAAAATTATATTTAACACCCTATAATTATAAAATAATTCATATTAAACCCAATAATTACATTTAACCCCCAACAATTATCAAATATTTATTATAAATTTCCATAATATACAAAACATTCCAAAAATACTAAATTTATATGAAATAATATTTTTCAAAAATGCAATTTTTTTGGGTATTACAACTTAGTAGGCTAGACGCCTCATTCTTGGGCTATTAGGGCAGCTGGCCCATTACTTGCTATTGAGTTGCCTCTTTTGGATTAGGCCTCTTAGACAGGTCCAACCCACTACTTCGTCTTCCTCCGCTCCGGCTTGCATGTGGGAATTTTTCCCCATCAATATATATATATATATATATATATCTTCTTTTCCTATTTTTTCTACATATAAAAAAAATAAAATAAAAAGATAAAAAATAAAAACCAAAAATAAATAAATAAAATTGGCCTACACTGAAACCTTAAAAGGAAAATTTTCTATACCTCAATTTTTAGGTTTCCCATCTTGTGAGAAATTTTAAATGAGGGTTAAGGAATATCATTCCCCCAAGTGATTTTAGTTAAGGTTATTATGACAAGAATAGTAATAAATTGTTTTCCTCAAACAAGTGAAAAAACAAGTCTCTTTGTTTTTCCTCCAAAACAATGAAACTTTCAAAAAAAATGTTCTTATTTTCTTCTAAAAGTTCTTTCTATAAAATAAATTATTTTTAAAGAGAAATGTTTTCTACATTTAAGAAAACCAAAAATGATCTTTCCTAAAAAAATTCTTTGATAAAGCTTTAAATTTTTCTTTCATCTTTAAACTAAAAAAAAAAAATCCAAGAAATGATTTTTCTTCTTTGAAAAAAAAAAAATTTGGTTTTATTTCTCTAAATGTTTTTTTTACTTAAAATATTTTTTTTTCTAAAAAATAATTTTTCATAAAATATGTTTCCTTATTAAAAAGGCTATTTCAAAAAAAAAAACAAAAAAACTCAAAAATGTCTTCCTCGTAAGAATTTTTAAAACTAAAAGTATTTTTTTTTTTTTAAATTATTTTTTCTTTCATTTGTTTTAAAACAAGTTTGTTTTTCTTAAGAAAATAAAACTCTTCTTTTAACTTAAAATATTTCTTCTTCAAATAAAATTCTTTTTTCACAGTTTTCTTCATATGGGAAATTTTTTTAGAGGTCCCAATATTTCAAAAATCACTTTCTAAGCCTTTGTTTTTTATGAAAAATATTTTTCAAAACAAAAAAAAAATGTTTTTTAAATCTTTTTTTTAATCGTTTTTCTTCATTAGTACAAAAAAAAAAATCTTAATTTTTAAATTATTTTTCTTGAATACGGGAAACACCTCTTCCACAAAAAATTTACCTTAATGGAAAGTTCTTTATTATTTTAAAATTTTAATATTTTTTATTTTAATACATAAGTTTTTTTCCATCATAACTCAAACTAAAATCAAAACCTCCCTCCTAGATCAAACTTGTCGATTCTTCCATAATCGATCGGTGGTTTAATAAGGTAACATTTTTCTCATTTTATTTTACTTGTTTTATTTTACATGTTATATTTTTATTTTTATTTTACTTGCTTGTTTTTGTAGCATTACTTCATTTGCATGTCATAAATAAAATAAAAAGAATAAGGGAAAACGATTGTGTTAACCAGCCAAATAAAACAAAACTTGGACTTAATTTAATTTAAAATACTTAGATACTGGGTACCATTTTCGAACGAGTATCTTGGGATACCTAACACCTTTCCCGAGTATAACAGGCCCCCGAACTTCAACAATACTCTCTTTAGTTAAGACCTTTTAATTCAAATTTTTGGGCCATTTCAAAAAAAAAAATTATTTCTTTATTTTTATTTCTTTTTCTTTAAATTCGGTGACCTAACACACCTTTTCAAAATTAATACAAGGTGGCAGTTTCAAGTTTTCATAAAATTTGGCCTAAGTAAATTAGTTAAAAAACGATGCCAATAAAAACCCTTGAACTTGTTTTCTTAAAAATGTTTTCAAAATTAAAACTTATTCAAAAGTATTTTAAAAAATATAAACTTGTTTGCAAAGATGAATGGGATTCCAATATAACACCGGCACTCGGTTGGTGTTGTCATTCACGAACAATCTGAAACGCGTCAATGAGGATGGGTTATTCCATCTCTAAGTTTCCAAATATGTTGTTTTAATTCCAATAATTTTCCATTTGATTAATTTTGCATTCCAATCACGCAATAATCTTTGAACCATCCTTTGGCCTCTCCAATGCTATTTAATGGCCTCGATCATGATCAATTGGAAGCCATAGAAGGGATAAGATGCGCCATAAATATTCCTTCGTACAAACTAGAAAAAATAGGTAACTATTTAGAATATATATATATAAACATAAACTAGCAAGAACAAAAAAATATTTTTAGGAGAAAAAAATCAACCAACAACAACATCTAGCAAGAAAAAATCGGGGGCATTTACTTGTTAACTGACAAAGTCCAATGTGCTCACAAAAAAATCATATTATATGTTCCAAACTTCATTTTTGGTCACTTTCTTGAACTGAACATGTTTACTTTTTGAGGATAGATTTCAACCTATGTTCGTGACAATAAGATATTCAACTCAATAAAGTATATTTTTTAAAGGAACAAATATAATGTTGAAATATTGTATTTATGCATTAATTTCTATTTTTTTTAATCTTTATTGTAGGGATTTATTAGCCCATTTATTTCAATAATATACTTCCTAATTTAGCCTGCTCCTGCGGCTATATAATTAGGAAAATAAGACTCATTCTGTATGTACAAAACTGTCAATATATCTTTTCTCTTTTCCCTTTTTCCTTTATGGTATCACGAGCTAATTTTTCCCACCTAAACCCTATAGGCAGCCGTCACTAGTTGGTGAATCCACCAACCACCACCACCAAGCCATCACCGCCACTGCCACCAACCCCAAAACCCGAACTCTTCAAACAAAACCAAAACCCTAGAAACCAGTTACCCTAGTCACTGACCCTCTATTGTGAAACACTAGCCGCCACCGCCGCAAACCCTAGCCACCCCCATCGCAAACCATCCCTGCAAAACCCTAGCCGCCACCACTACCCGTTAGTGAACCAAGAACCTAAACCCAAGCTTCCATCGTTGTCCTATCACGAACCCCGAACCATCGCAAACCACCCCCATCCCTGCGAAACCTTAGCCCCCACCACTTCTTATTCACGAACCTAGAACCCAAACCCTAGCCGCCGCCGTTGTCCCATCGCGAACCACGAACTCGTGAACCAATCCTTTGTGCACCATCTCGCGCATCGCATATTGATGTGCTTTTGTCTACTGCTGCAACATTGCAAATTATTCTTCGTGTAAATCCCAACTGCACATCGCCGTTGTTTTTCATATGTTGGTATGATAGGGGTAATTTATTTATTTATTCCCAAGCCGATTTTGGTAGTTTTCGAGTATTTTTATTATGTTTTATTATATTTTAATTAGTTTTTATTTGTTTTTGTACAAAACAGGTGTTTGGGGTAAAAATGAGCTAAAACGATTGAAAATCAAGCTAATCGGAGCAAGTCGGTAGAAGAACGGTGGGAAAACGAGCTAAAAGACAAGGTTCAGAAGCCTGCATCCACCACCGCAGCAGTGAATCCACCGCTGCAGCAATCAAAATACAGAGAGCCAGTTGAATGGTCCATCGCTGCAGTGGTAAAAAATGCAGAGAGTTTGCCTACTATTCCACCGTCATAGCGATCAGCCACTGCTGCAGCGGTGACCTCTGCACCTGTAAAGTAGATTTTTAGATATTTTGTTCCCTTTAAATTCTTTCCTCCTTTCAATTTCGGCCATGAGAGCTCATATATGGATTAGATAGATTTGAGAGGTTTTTGGGGAGTGCTCAACCAAATCCTAAGGAGAAGAACACAAAGCAAAGAAAGAGAAATGATCTCGGAGTAGTTTTAGTAACGAATTTTTGGAATACAATTAAGTTCCTTCGTTTCTTTCTTTGTTTTCTTAACTTTGGTAGTTGGTTTGAGCATGTTTAGCTCTTTTATCATTGTATATACAGTTATGGACATTAGCTAAATGGATATTGTCTAGGGATTAATATAATTTATGAATATGTGGTTTATTTGAAATCGATGTTTCATTAATGGTTGTTCTTCGTTATTTGATTGTGTTTACCATTATTTTTTGTTTATATGCTTGTTTAGATATATTAAGAATACGGGGTTTGACACTCGGGAGAGGTAACCTCGGATTCAGACTAGGGTTTAAACACAACGCGACGATCTAATAACCCCGGAGGGAGTTAGAAAGTGTGAAATCTATAACATTGGGGCAAGACTCACGTGACTATGTGTTCTAAAAGACGTTAGAAGGGGACTTCGGCGTCAATGCGAAGTCACATATTCTCTCACTTTATACTCAGGAGAGGGAGTGAGCGAGTTTACGATACAGAGATTGTCAGATAAGTTGAACATCGTTAATTTAAGTCAAACAAGATCAAACTCATTTAAGTAAATGAAATTAATCCCTAGATAATCCATTCTCCTAAATATCTCAATATAGTAATACAGTATAATTAGATAAATTAGTATTTTAGTTTAGTATTAATTAATTATAAACCATTTTTATCGCCTAAATAAAGTTAGGTTATGATAATTGCGGTACTCGACGATAATCTCAACCAATCCCTATAGATACGACAACCCCTACTCTTCCTATTATACTAAAACTTGACCCGTACACTTGCGGTGAAAGTAACGACAAATTCTACGCGCTACCAAGTTTTTGGCGTCATTGTCGAGGATTTTGTTTTAGATTGTTGTTGATATTGTGAGTAAGTAACTTGATTTTAATTTAGGCATTTCTTTTGTATATAATTTTTTGTTTGTAGTTTTGTTTTTATTTTCCCTGCAGGGTACTTGGAGATGTTAGATCAACAGGTAATTATGCAATTCTTTCAACAAGATTCTGAGCCGTTTTATTGTGCTTGGGATCATTACAAAGAGTTTTTACTCTGGTTCCCAAATCATGGTTTCCCGAGGGAGTGTCAACTACTGAATTTTCTCGACGGGTTATAAGCCGCAACCAAAATATGGATGGAACGAGGAAATGGTACCTCCTCTTTCTACGACCTAACCGTGGACGAAGCCCTTTGGTCGTTGGAGGAATTAGCGGACTTCGATTATCAAAGTTAGAATTATTCACCAAGTCACCAAAGCTTGGGAGATTTTTCCAATACCATAGCATCATGGATTGACACTCCGATTCAAGATATGGAGTCTTCCCCCACCTTAGAGAAAATGCTCGCTACCGTTATGGGGGAGACTCGGATATTCTTGAGGAAAACACGTGATCGACTCAACGAGCATGAGGATCGTCTTGATAATATTGAGACAGTCTGCGCCGAAATTGATACGATCGTAACATCTCTTCAGACGCAAATTGGTCAACTTATCTACTATGTTGAGGCCGAGTTAGAAGCGATGGCACTGAAAGGTGAACAAATCACATCCGAATGTAAAATCTATTGTGAGGAACCTGTTAATCCTAAGATTTTGATGGACAATTAAAGGTTGATATTTTTGGTGAAACTAATGGTTTGATTAAGTATTTCAGTTTATTAGTTCCAAATGACGAAGATATAATGACAAAGATGTTGAAGGATTAAGAGGTTGAAGAATTAGAAGAACCTAGGGAAAATAACTCAGGTTCAATTTCAACTCTTAATATCCCAATTAGGATCACACACAATACAAAAAGATTTTTAAATGATTTTTATAGGATCCTAATTTGCTAAATTATTTGCTCCTATGTGTAATTGAATAAGAAATAATTTATAATTGATTAAAATTGAATTTAAGTATTTAGTGGAGTTAACCAAAAAAAAAGAAATTGGTTAAAGGGGCAAAAACATCAATGAAAATGAATTAAAAACGAATTAAGAAAAGTGTTCCAGTATCTATAAGTCAACAGGTAAGTCGACCGGAGTATAGAATGAAAAGTCTCTATATCTCTCGATCAGCAGATAGGTCAACCTGTGCTTAAATATAAACTCTTTGTATCTGTAAGTCGACAGAACGGTCGACCTATGAAGAGAAATGTAACTCTCTGAATCTCTAGGTTGACAGATAGGTCGACCAATAGGCACAGAATCTTTGGCTTGGCTACATCCTGAATCGAACGATCGACAACTGATCTTAGTCGGTCGACTTATGGGTCTGTTTCAAGATATTATGGAATTCCAAATTTTATTCTGAAAGTAGTCATTGCTAGTCGTTTTTTTGTTAGGATTCATGAGAGATTTTAGGGATTTAATATTATTTGAGATATGCAACACATATTATGATATCCCTATAGATTTGGTTCATTAAGTTTGAATATTTCTCAATTTGGTACATATAATTATTTTTATTCTATTTAATTATGATTGAGAAATATTTAGAGGACTTAATTGAGAAGTTTAAAAGCTATAATTAAGTGATTTGAACCATAATGAAATCTTAATGATATAAGGGGTCTATAAGAGCAATTAAGTGTCATAACAAATGGGAACTAGCCGTTAGGGAGCTTATTTTAATCCTATTTATATAGACCTACATTTTTCATATCGGTAAATGAGATTAAGAGAGATCAAGAGTATTATACTGAGTTTTTCTAAGAGAAATCATATTGAGAATTGAGATAGCGTTTCTAAGTGTTATTTTTGAGAATTATTTGCTGTGAATCATTGTTACTACCGAATCTAAAGTAACATCGCTATAATTATTCTTTCGGTGGATTTCGAATGAGATCTTTCCAAATTACTTTTTATTTAGTATTGCTTGATTATTTTTTAGAATTTGATCTTTAGAAATTATTTTCTGATTTTTTATTGAAAAATATTTTTTAAATAATTTATTGAATTAATCTGATTACGTGCTACCCATTTTTGCTTAAAATCATATTTTAAATATCTCACTTTTCTATCACTAGTTTTGGGATATTAATTGAGTTTTAATTTATCTGGAGTGATAGAAACTCGGAGTGAGAAAAATTATTTGTCAATTTTTTAATTGGTGAGTTGAGTGACAGATTAAATACTGTTGGGAGTATTTAATCTAAGGATAGCTAGTTTCAATCTCTTCCTGTAAAGAGATTGACATAGTAATTCTTCCTAAATTGAATTGTTTTGTGAGAATTTTGTAACAGTTCAATCATTACAGGATAAAAGAATAATTGGAGTGTTTGTGAGGTTTTGATTTTTTAGCCTTTATTTTAAAAAGAATTAGATTATTCTTGAGCCTATAAAAAGTAGAGGTTATTCCTAAACATGTGGAAATTTTTTTTGTAAAGGTTGATTCTAAGCCTATAAAAGAATCTTTGTGAGAGTTTGGTTTCTACCTTTAAAGAAATCTTGAGTTTAGTGGGTGTGACTCTCCATGGGGCTCAAATGACTGGATTAGCTAAGAGTAGCTTGGTGAACTAGTATAAAATTCTGGTGTGCTGCTATATTTACATTATTTATTTTTGTTGTTTGGTGTGCACCTAGTTGATTTTATATTTTCGTTGTGATATAAAGATAATAATTAATTTAAGATTAAAATTAATTATTTGGATTTTTAAAGTATTTTTTCTCTGATAATTTTTTTAACTACCCAATTCACCCTCATTTTGGGTATTTTACTAGGCTAACAATTGGCATCAGAGCTGGTTTAGCATGACACACTTAGCTAATAAGATCATATGGCGTACATAATAGGTACACTAGCTGAGGGACAGTCTATGCACCGACCACCTTTGTTTGCAGGTAAAAGTTATTCGTTCTGGAAAGACAGAATGATAGTCTTCCTTCAGGCTACAAATTACGATGTGTGGCTAACAATCGAGGATGGTCTGTTTGTTCCAATGGAAAACGGAGTCGAGAAGAAGAATGAACAACTAACTACTTCTGATAAGCAGAAACTCTCCATAAACGCTCAGGCTATTAACATTCTATTTTGTACTTTAGATGTTAATGAATATTCTAGAGTTTCAGGTTGTAAATCTGCAAAGAAGATGTGAGACAAGCTACAAGTTACCCACGAAGGGACAAGTCAAGTGAAGTAATCGAAAATCAACGCTTTTATGAGGAAATTTGAGTTGTTCAAAATGGAAGAAACTGAATCGATTCATGAGATGTATACTCACTTCAACAATATTTGCAATAACTTGAGTCAATTAAGAAAGCCATACTCCATGGAGGATAGAGTTTAAAAGGTCCTAAGATCTTTAACAAAAATATGGGAGTCAAAAGTGACGGCAATTGAGGAAGCTAAGGATCTTGGCAAATACGAAATTGATGATCTCATAGACAATTTGATGACTCATGAAATGGTGATTAAAGGATATGAGAATGACACCAGAAATAGCAAGAGAAAATCTTTGATGCTAAAATCTTAGAAAATTGAAGAAGATGGTGACAGTGATAATAAAAGTTTTGACAGTGAGTAAGAGAAAGATGTGGCGTTTCTCACAAAGAATTTTAGAAGAATGACTCGGCGCACATTCTACGGGAGAAGAAACCTCAACATGACTAAAGTGGAATGTTACAACTGTCATATGACCGGTCACTTTCAAAATTATTGTCCCGAACCAAAGAATAATAAAGAAAAGAAAAAAGCAAAGAAGAGTAAGAAGAAATCCATGAAGGCTACTTGGGATGATATTGATTCAAGTAGCTCAAAAAAATAAGATAGTGAAGATATGTCCATGTTTGCATGATGGCCACTGGTGGTGAGGTAACTAAATGTTCAAGTTCTTGTCCTTTACATTTTGATGAATTATTTGATGTTTATCAAGAACTTTCTCATAATTGTAAAAAACAGTGTTTTAAAATAAATGCCCTTCAAAGTACAATTAATATATTAAACAAGCAAATGATGGACTACAAATCTGAAAACCATGAATTGAAATCCAAGTTGATGGATTTGCAATCAATTGTTCTCAAATTCACCGGCGGTGAAAATAACTTGAAAATGCTTTTGGGAAGTTCACGTGGAGTTTTTGATAAAGCCGGTATTGGATTTCAGAAAAATCTTAAACAAAAATGTTTTCACAAATTCTTTTCTGAAACCAAGGATCTTTTTAGATGTTTTAAATGTAATATTGTAGGGTATACTATTCGTAGATGTTTTGCTAAAATATCTAATTATAGACAACTTTGGATTCCAAAGGAACTAAAATTGTCCCGACTAACAAAATCGGACCCACTTAGGCTAGGTACCACTTAGGAACTATTTGAGGTACTCCTTGCAGGTTATTCTAAAAACTTCAATAAGCAAGGACAAGTGGTTCCTGAATAGTGGTTGTTCTCAATACATAATGGGAAACAAAGGAAAATTTACATCTTTGACACCTAAATATAGAAGTCATGTGACTTTTGAAGACATCGCAAATGGTAAAATTATCGGTATAGGTAATATTGGCAATGGTACTACTATTATTAAAGATGTGTTACTAATTGATGGACTTAAACATAATTTGCTTAGTATTAGTCAACTATGTGACAATGGCTATAACGTTATATTTGATCATGATAGGTGCATTATTAAGAATAGTCATGATAGTAGTATCTTGTTAGTTGCATCACGTTTTGAGAATGTTTATACTTACTCATTTGATGATTTTAATTCTAAAAATTTATCTTGTTTGAATGCTTTATCTGAAAATAGTTGGTTATGGCATAGAAGACTTAGGCACGCTAGTATGGAGTCAATCTCTAATTTATCTAAGAAGAGTCTCGTACATGGCCTACCTAATTTGAAATTTGTGAAAGATAAAGTATGTGATGCATGTCAATTAGGCAAACAAGTTAGATCATCATTTAAGAAAAAGATGCACACATCCACGTCTAGATGTCTTAAATTATTGCATCTTGATTTGTTTGGGCCTAACTCTATTGCTAATTTTAGTGGTAAGTTTTATACGTTTGTTATAGTTGATGATTATTCCAGACTTACCTGGGTATTTTTTCTTGCTAAGAAAAGTGAGGTTGTTTCTGTTCTTGCTAAATTTTGTAAGCTTGTTCAAAATGAGAAGCAATGTTCCATTATTGACATTCGAAGTGATAGAAGAAGAGAGTTTAAGAATGATGATATAGTAAGTTACTGTGATGAGCATGGTTATGCTCATAACTTTTTTGCACCAAGATCACCGCAACAAAATGGTCTAGTGGAAAAGAAGAACAGGACGCTTCAAGAGATGGTCAGAACGATGCTTAATGAAAATCGCTTACCAACCTACTTCTGGGCTGAAGTAGTAAGTACAACTTGTCACGTGGTGAATTGGGTATCGATTCATAGAGGGTTTAACAAAATCCCATATGAAATCTAGAACTATAAGACTCCTAATATTTCCTATTTTAAAGTATTTGGATGTAAGTGTTTTATTTTGAATGACAAGGATAATCTTGGAAAATTTGATGCTAAATCTGATTATGGGATTTTCCTTGGATATCCTACTAACAATAAGTCTTATAGAGTTTATAATAAACGTACGTTAGTAGTAGACGAAACTATGCATGTTGTTTTTTTGGAAGCTGATTCATTCTTGTTGAGAAAGATTTTGGATGATAATGATGCAGGTATTTCAAATAATCAAAATCAAGGTGATAATGTACCTAAGGAGTCCCAACAAGAGGATGAACCTAAGGAAAATGATTCGACTTTACCAAGAGCTATAAAGACAGTACTAGGACATTTGGTAAAAGAAATCATCGGTAATTTTGAAAGAGGTGTAAGTACTCGTTCTTCTCTTAGGGATATAATTAATGTTGCTTTCTTATCTAAAATTGAGCCTAAAAATATAGATGAGGCATTAATTGATGAATCTTGAATTTCCGTAATGTAAGATGAGTTAGTTGAATTTGAGCGGAACAAAGTATGGTGTCTTGTTCCGAGACCAGCTTTTCATCCAGTTATTGGTACTAAATAGGTTTTCAGAAATAAAAAGGATGAATCTGGCATGGTAATTAAAAACAAAGCAAGATTAGTAGCACATAGCTATAATCAAGAGAAAGAAATTGATTATGATGAAACCTATGCTCCTGTTGCTAGATTAGAAAGAATTATAATGCTACTTGCTTTTGCATGTTCACGTAATTTTAAATTATATCAAATGGATGTAAAGAGTGTATTTCTAAATATCTTTCTAGCAAAAGAAGTTTATGTGGAACAACCCCCCGGGATTTGAAAGTGATAAATTTTTCGATCACGTATTTAAATCTCACACGGCTTTGTATGGGCTCAAACAAGCTCCTAGAGCTTGGTATAAGAGACTTAGTCGATATATGATCAAAAATTATTTTTGAAGGGGTATTTGTGATATAACACTGTTTGTGAAGCAAACTGATTCTGATATCCTATTAGTACAAATGTATGTTGATGATATTATTTTTGGATTTACTAATGAGAATCCTTGCCGAGAGTTTGTAAGATAATGCAGGTTGAATTTGAAATGGGCATGATGGGAGAGTTGAATTTCTTTCTTAGATTGCAAATTAAGCCAACCAAATAAGGAATACTTATAAACCAAGCTAAATACACCAAGGAGTTGTTAAAGAAATATGGCTTGGAAAGAGCTAAAGAGTACAAAACTCCTATGGCAACGGCTACGAAGATAGACAAAGACGATACAGGCAAAAGTGTTAATAAAAAAATGTATCGAGGTATGATTGGTAGTCTGTTGTATTTAACTGCTAGTAAACCTAACATTATGTATAGTGTTTGCCTTTGTGCTAGATTTCAGTCTTGTCCTAAAGAATCGCACTTGACTGCGGTTAAGCAAATTTTTTGATACTTAAAGGGGACGACTGACCTAGGATTATGGTATGCTAGGAAGAGTGATTTTAAATTGGTAAGTTACTCCGACGCTGATTTTGTCGGTTGCAAAGTTGAGCGAAAAAATACAAGTGGGTCATGTCATTTGTTAGGACATGCTTTGGTTTCTTGGTCAAGTTAGAAATAGAATTCGATAGCCTTATCCACTACTGAGGCTGAATATATGGCAACTGGTAACTGTTGTACTCAAATTTTATATATTAAGCAACAGTTAAATGATTTTCAAATTTACATGGACGAGGTCCCGATCTTTTGTGATAATAAAAGTGCTATTTGTCTAAGTAAGAATCCTACACAACACTCACGAACTAAGCACATAGATATTAGACATCACTTTATTCATGATCACATTCAAAAAAGGGACATTGTTATTGAGTATATTGATACATTCGACTAACTTGCAGATGTTTTTACCAAACCACTAGCGAAAGATTAGTTTGTAAAAATCATTCGCGGTTTGGGTAAGACTAGGCATAATGATGTTTGCCTAGAGTAGAGTTCTTGTGTGTTCCCCCCACTCCCTAATTTTGTTTTTAGATAATAAAGGGGGAGAATTAGTTGATGTTTTATTGAATATCTTAAAAGGGAGTTTATTTATATTTGTGCTTTGTTGATTATTTTATAAATATTTTCATTACTATTATTAAATGAGTTATAAAACATGTCCATTGATTCAGGGGGAGTGTGGTTATATTATTATTGTAAATAAAACATCAAAGTTAATTGTCATCATAAAAAGGGGGAGATTGTTAATCCTAAAATTTTGATGGGCAATTAAAGGTTGATATTTTGGGTGGAACTAACGGTTTGATTAAGTATTTCAGTATATTAGTTCTAAACGATGAAGATATGATGACAAATATGTTGAAGGAATAAGAGGTTGAAGAATTTGAAAAACCTAGGAAAAATAACTCAGGTTAAATTTTAACTCTTAATATCCCAATTAGGATCACACACGACACAAAAAGATTTTTAAATGATTTTTATAGGATCCTAATTAGCTAAATTATTTGCTCCTATGTGTAATTGAATAAGAAATAATTTATAATTGATTAAAACTGAATTTAAGTATTTAGTGGAGCTAACCAAGAAACGAAATTGGTTAAAGGGGCGAAAAGGTCAATGAAAATGAATTAAAAACGAATTAAGAAAAGTATTCCAGTATCTATAAGTCGACAAGTAAGTCGACTGGAGCATAGAAGGAAACGTCTTTGTATCTCTTGGTCAGCAGATAGGTTGACTTGTGCTTAAATATGAACACTCTGTATCTATAAGTCGACAGAACGGTCGACCTGTGAAGAGAAATATAACTCTCTGAATCTCTAGGTTGACCGATGGGCACAGAATCTTTGGCTTGGCTACATCCTGAATCGAACGGTCGACATCTGATCTTGGTCGGTCGACTTATGGGTCTATTTCAGGATATTATGGAATTTCAGATTTTATTCTGAAAGTAGTCATTACTAGCCGTTTTTTTTGTTAGGATTCATGAGAGATTTTAAAGATTTAATATTATTTGAGATATGTAACACATATTATGATATCCCTATAGATTTGATTCATTAAGTTTGAATATTTCTCAATTTGGTACATATAATTGTTTTTATTCTATTTAATTGTGATTGAGAAGTATTTGGAGGACTTAATTGAGAAGTTTAAAAGCTATAATTAAGTGACTTGAACCAGAATGAATTCTTAATGATATAAGGGGTCTATAAGAACAATTAAGTGTCATAACAAATGGGAACTAAACGTTAGGGAGCTTATTTTAGTCCCATTTATATCGACATGCGTTTTTCATATCAGTAAGTGAGATTAAAAGAGATCAAGAGTATTATACTGAGTTTTGCTAAGAGAAATTATATTGAGAATTGAGAGAGCTTTTTTAAGAGTTATTCTTGGGAATTATTTGCTGTGAATCATTACTGCTACCGAATCTGAAGTAACATCACTATAATTATTCTTTCGATGGATTCCGGTTAGATCTTTCCAAATTACTTTTTATTTAGTATTGCTTGATTATTTTTTGGAATTTGATCTTTAGAAATTGTTTTCTGATTTTTTATTGAAAAATATTTTTTAAATAATTTCTTGAATCAATCTGATTATGTGCTCAATTACGTACTACCCATTTTTGTTTCAAATCAAATTTTGAATATCTCATTTTTCTATCACTAGTTTTGAGATATTAATTGAGTTTTAATTTATTTAGGGTGGTAGAAGCTACGAGTGAGAAAAATCACTTGTCAATTTTTTAATTGGTGAGTTGAGTGACGAATTAAATATTGTTGGGAGTATTTAATCTAAAGGTAGTTGGTTTCAGTCTCTTCCTATAAAGAGATTGAGTTAGTAATTCTTCCTGAATTGAATTGTTTTGAGAGAATTTTGTAACAGTTCAATCCTTACCGGGTAAAAGGATAATTAGAGTGTTTGTGAAATTTTGATTCTTTAGCCTTTGTTTTGAAAAGAATTAGGTTATTCTTGAGTCTGTAAAAAGTAGCGGTTATTCCTAAGCTTGTGAAAAGGAAATTTTGTAAAGGTTGATTCTGAGCCTGTAAAAGAATCTTTGTGAGGGTTTGGTTCCTACCTTTAAAGGGATCTTGAGTTTAGTGGGTGCGACTCTCCGTAGAGCTCGGAGGACTGGATTAGCCAAGAGTAGCTGGGTAAACCAGTATAAATTTCTGGTGTGCTGCTATCTTTACATTATTTATTTTTATTGTTTGGTGTGCACTTGGATTAAAATTAATTATTTGGGTTTTTAAAGTATTTTTTCTTTGATAATTTTTTTAACCACCCAATTCACCCCCTCCTCTTAGGTATTTCACTGGGCCAACAGAACCGAAAGCAAGCAGAAGGTACTTGGGTGAGGTCGAAGACGATCATGAAGATGCTACAACCCAAGTGTGAATTGGCAATAAAAAATCACATATTAATAGTTGTGATTTTCCATTGTTTGAATTCCAATTGGTGATGCCACCCCCGAGCCATGACGATCACATCTACGAGGATCCAATGTGGCTCACCTATCCTTTCCTGTTTCCAGCTCAGTACATTTATGCCAACCAAGCACATAAATCAGAGCTGAGTCAAGTTGAAAGATCGAGCCGATCAGAGCCAAATCTTGCCAGTCTTGAGGGCATACTGAATCAAGATCCGTATGTGGTGTTAATCAACACGTACTATGGGCGAAAACCACTCTTTAACGAGCCTTTTTCCGTGTCAAGCCAACGAACTTAAATTAGGCACTTCTTGGGAGGCAACCCAAGGCAAAAATAAGTTAGATCCATCTTCGCTGACTTGATTTGGAGGCGAGATTCTCTCACCTCCCAAGTACGTGTTCTAAACCCCCGTCTTCATTATAATGTTTTATGCTGTCATTGGGATCACTGATGGGTCGTTGTGGACATTGCCCGTTTTTTAAGTAGGGGGTGATGTGTAGTATGTTTATTATGTATTATTGTTGTTAGTTATGTTTTATTGTTTTCTATGTATGCATGTTTGTTTAGGATTAGTTTGTTTAGGTTAGTTGTTGTTTTGTGTTGAGTTTTGTACTTCATCTGGGCCATTACCCGAAGATGAGTCTCTCCCCTGATTGTTTATTGAGGTTGAGCGTAAAGCTCATTCATGTGTGTTCTGTGTGCTTGACGTATCATTTTAGTAAAAGTTATTGTAAATAATACTTGCACGAGCACGTAAACTCAATGTATAACTATCCAATTGATTTAAAAACGATTATCCGTCACCCAAATTCATGACAATAGGGATTCATTCTAGAACTTGATTTAGGGGAAATTTAAGGTGAAATCCTAGGCGTGGTAGGTCGGGAGATATGATTTAGGCATTCATTTTATCGCTTGAGCCTTTGAAGCTTACCTTTTTATATGTTTATCCCTCGTTACCCTGTCGAGCCGGAAAGCTATTTCAATTTTGAATACTTAACTAATACCATGGCCAATTGAATTCTTTCCAAATCTTTTTTGCTGAACCGAAGGCACAAATTTGAGTGAATCAAGTTAGTATTCATGTATGCTACTTGATATGAGCGGTTGGATTTAGGGCAAACTTTTAGATTGGTTCGGTATTCGAGTACTCACTTGTATTTTTCTTTCATTTTAACCATACCCATGAAATTGAAATAATTGAATAAGTTTAGGGGTGTGGTTCGTTGAAAAAAAAAAAAAGAAGAGAAAAACAATCTCAGTTCGTAAACTCCCCCGCCACCTCTCCTGAGTGTAAGACGAGGGATATTACGTGACTTCGTGTCAATGAAGAAGTCCCCCTTAATGTCTTAACAACCCTAGGTCACGTGAGTCTCACCCTAACATCATTGATTGCACACAATCCAACTCCCGACCGGGTCATTGGATCGTCGTGTTATGTTTATCTTATCGACAATCTCAGTTCTAAAACTCCACCGCCACCTCTTTCAAGTGCAAGATGGGGGGATACATGACTTCAAGTCAACGAAGAAGTCCTCCTCAACGTCTTAACGACCCTAGGTCACGTGAGTCTTACCCCAATGTCATCGATTGGTTCTATATTTACCTTAGTCCAAATCCGGGGTTACCTCTCTCGAGTGTTAAATCTCGTATTCTAGATATATTTATCTAAGCATAATAAACATAACAATACGATAAACACAATCAAACTAGAAAGAACAATCATCAAAGAAACACAACTCAACCAAAACTTCGTTTTTATAAATAATATTCATCCCTAAGATAATCCACGTTTAACTCATGGTCATAACTGTATAAACATTGAAATCGTGCTAAACATGTTCAAACAAACATAGAAGTTAATAAATAAAAGAAAAAATAGATGAACTTAGCCCATATCCGAAGATTAGCCGCTAAAACCGTTCACTGATCGATTTTCCTTCTCTGCGTGGTAATCTTCTCCTTCGGAATTGTTTGAGCACTCCCCACACTCTCTCTTTACTATAAACTAAGCCCTAAGGGCTCTAATGGGCGGGGCAAGGCTCAAAGGAGAGGAGAAAAGAGGATATTTATAGGGCAAATATCTAAACTGTGCAGAGGTCACCGCCACGGCGATGAGTAGGTCGGTTGGTTGATCGCCTCAGCAGTGAAGAAGGCGGTGGATTAGGTTGACATCTTGCATTTTCACCGCCTAGGCGGTGAGCTTCCAACAGAATTTGTTCATTCTCTGTATTTTCACCACCGCGGCGGAGGTCTGGACGCCACAGTATTGGGCTTCTTTCAGAATATTGTCGTCTTGCTCGTTTTTCCACTGTTTTTCGACCGTTCTTGGTTCAATCTCATCGTTTTCGCTCCAATTTCCTATATTTTTGCCCTATACACCTATTTTAATATAAAAAGAAGAAAAACTAATTAAAACATATAAAAACGCTATAAAAATGCTCTAAAACTTAACAAAATTGGTTTGGAAATATATAAGTAGATCATACCTATCAAATACCCCCAAACTTAGAATTTTACTAGTTCTCGAGCAAAACACACACACAAAAATGAAAAACACAACTGAATTAAATAACAAACAACCTAAAAACAATCTAAACATAACGACATACGAGTTTTGAATTCTTCTAACGACCAAGTCATTGTTCCCTCAATAACTGCCAGTCATATCGAGTTCAGGCGGTAACACACATCATGTGATGTTCTAGATTTTCGACATGCAATAATGGTGAACGTCATTCTGGATCCTGTAAATGTGTTAGTGCGAGACTCAATAATATAACTATACAACGACCGGATTGGATCATCCCCAACTAAACTCAAGACTTAGACCGTATAGGACTAGGATTTTTATTTACCGGATTGGGGTCCACTCTCCACTAATGTAGGCTTGGAAGCTCATAGAGATCAGAAGGACTTGGTTCGATTTTGGTATATCTAGCCAAGGATAATTTGGAATAGAAAATGGGTTAACGTTGTTAACTTAACGTTACCTAAGGCCCAATGCTTGGCACATTCACTCTCGAAACCCCATAGATAAATTAGAAAATAATCCCGAACAAACATTTAAGACTGACGTACTCACTTGTCAAAAGAAACGTAAATTCTTTTATTATTTTTTATTTTTATTTTTTATTTTTTATTTTTTTTTACGAACCACACCCCCAAACTTATTCAATTAGTATAATTTCACGGGTGTAGTTAAAAGGGAAGAAAAATGACAAGTGAGTACTCAAATACCGAACCAATCTGAAGTTCACCCTAAACCCAATCGCTCACATCAAGTAGCATTTGCAACTGCTAACTTGATTCACTCAAATTTGTGCCTTTAATTTAGAGATAAAGGTTTGGAAAAAGATCAATTGGCCAGGGTATTTTCTTATGTGTTCAGAATTGAATTGGCTTTTAGGCTTCGACAAACGAGGGATAAACATATAACATGGTAGGCTTCAAAGGCTCAAGCAACAAAAAGAATGCCTAAATTACGTCTCCTAAACTACCTCGCCTAAGATTTCGCCTCAAGCTTCCCCTAAATCAGGTTATAGAATCCTTAATTTGTCATGAATTTGGCTAATCGATAATCATCCTCAAATCAATTGAATAGAAATACATTGAGTCTTTGTACTCATGCAAATTAGGATCAACAATAATTTTCACCAAAACGCATTGTTAAGCACACAGAACACAAATGCATGGGTATTACCCTTGACCTCGAAAACAACCTGGGGTAATCTCATCATCAGGTAACAACCCAGATGAATACAAAACTCAACATGAAAACAACAACACAAAAACATAAACACAGTCTAACCTAAACAAACATGTAATACGGAAAAATAATAAAACATAAAACATACTATAATACACATCACCGCCAAACTCAAAATGGACAGTGTCCTCAGCGAACCCAATCATCATTCTCAACACATGAAATTTAAGCATGCTGACGAAAGGGGTTTAGAACAAGTACTTGGGAGGCGAGAGAATCTCGCCTCCGAATAAATTCGGTTGTGATGGATTTAATTTATTTTTTTCCTTGGGTTGTCTCCCAAGAAGCGCTTGGTTTATGGTCATCAACCCGACACATTCAGAACGCCCTCAAGCTTAGTGAGATATTACTTTGTTCAGCTCGATCTTTCAACGACATGCCTCACCGGCATGCGTGGCCACACACAATAAAACGACTTGGAATCCCGTCGAAACGAATGCATTAATACATGTTGATCTAACATCTCCAGGTACCCTGTATAAGAAATAAAAACAAAACCATAAACAAAAATTATATACAAAAGAAATGCCTAAAGTAAAATCAGGTCATTTACTCACAATATCAATAATAACGAAAAAACACAATCCCCGACAACAGCGCCAAAAACTTGGTGGCAATTTCCAGAAACTGCATATGACAAACAACCAATCCCCAGCAACGGTGCCAAAAACTTGTACAGCGAGTGTTCGTTACACGCTCGCGTATTTACTACTCGCAAGTGTACGAGGTTAAAGTTTTAGTATAATGTGATCTTTAAGATCAGGTATCGTATCCATAGGGATTGGTTATCATTATTATTGAATACCGTGTTTGTCATGATCTAATTTTATCTAGGCTAAAAAGAATGATTTTTATTAATTAATACTAATACTAATATAACCTAATTTAATCTATACTAATTATACTAATATGAGATAGTTCGGGGATGGATTATTTAGGGATTAACTTTATTTACTTAAACGCGTTTGATTTCGTTTAGTTTACAATAATAGTGTTCGACCTATTCGACAATCTCAGTTCGTAAACTCCCCCGCCACCTCTCCCGATTGTAAGATGAGGAATATAACGCGAATTTGTGTCAACGAATAAGTCCTCCTCAACATCTTAACGACCCTAGGTCACTTGAGTCTCGCCTCAACGTCATTGATTGCACACCATCCAACTCCCGACCAGGTTATTGGATCGTCGCGTTGTGTTTACCATATCGCAATCTCAGTTCTAAAACTCCACCGCCACCTCTCTCGAGTGTAAGATTGGATAATACATGACTTCGAGTCAACGAAGAAGTCCCCCTCAACGTCTTAACGACCCTAGGTCACACAAGTCTTGCCCCAACGTCATCGATTGGCGTTATGTTTACCTTAGTCCAAATACGGGGTTACCTCTCTCGAATGTTAAATCTCGTATTCTCAATATATCTATCTAAGCATAATAAACATAATAATATGATAAATACAATCAAACTATGAAGAACCATCATCAAAGAAACACAACTCAACCAAAACTACATTTTTATAAATAATATTCATCCCTAAGATAATCCATGTTTAACTCGTGGTCATAACCATATAAACATTGAAATCAAGCTAAACATGCTCAAACAAACATAGAAGTTAAGAAATAAAAGGAAAAGTGGATTAACTTAGCCCATATCCGAAGATTAGCCGCTAAAACCGTTCACCGATCGATTCTCCTTCTCTGCGTGGTAATCTTCTCTTTCGGAATTGTTTGAGCACTCCCAACACTCTCTTTCTACTATAAACTAAGCCCTAAGGGCTCTAATGGCCAGGGCGAGGCTCAAATGAGAGGAAAGAATATGATATTTATAGGGAAAATATCTAAACAAAATATTTAAATTGTGCAGAGGTCACCACCGTGGCGGTGAGTAGGTCAGTTGGTTGATCGCCTCGGCGGTAAAGAAGGCAGTGGATTAGATTGACATCCTGCATTTTCACCGCCTAGGCGATGAGCTTCCAATAGAATTTGGTCATTCTCTGCATTTTCACTGCTGCGGCGGAGGTCTGGACACCGCGGCGGTGGGCTTCTTTCAGAATATTGTCGTCTTGCTCGTTTTTCCACCGTTCTTGGTTCAATCTCATCATTTTCGCTCCAGTTTCCTATCTTTTTGCCCCACACACCTGTTTTAATACAAAAAGAATAAAAATTAAATAAAACATATAAAAACGCTATAAAAATGCTCTAAAACTTAACAAAACGGGTTTGAAAATATATAGGTAGATCACACCTATCACCTGCTGATAGGTGGAATTTATCTATATATTTTTAAACTCATTTTGATAGTTTTCGGGTGTTATTGTTATGTTTTAATATGTTTTAATTTGTTTTTATTTATTTTTATGTCAATCAGGTTTGGGGGTGAAAACAGTTGAAAATCGAGCAAATTGGTAAGACGTCGGTAGAGAAATGGTTGAAAAGTGAGCAAAAAGGCTAAAGAGCATCAAAGGGCCACTGGCCCTCCAACGCTGCAGCGGTGAGCCCTACCGCTGCAACGATCAAATAACAGAAACATTTTGCCCAACCATCGCTGCAGCGATGGCCTCCACAGCTGCGACGGTTTTTTCCACCACTGCAGCGGTTAAATGTCAGTGGCCTACTGACTTCTCACCGCTGCAGCAATGCTTCCCACTGCTGTAGTGGTTCGACACCATCTAGCAAAGATATTTTGAGATATTTTTTATCCCTTAATTTATCACCCTTTTCTCCCTTGTACCATGGATGTTTTTTGGGACATTTTGGGAGCTCCAAGATCAACTGAATAAGAGGAAAACACAACTTGGAGAAGAGGAAACAAGATCAGAGCAGTTTCTACATGGAAACATCGATTCTTCAAATTTGGCTACTCTCCCTTATTTCTCTCTTTATTTCTTAGCTTTGGTTGGTTGTTTTGATTATGTTTAGTTCATTTGTAGTTGAATATATGGTTATGGCCATGAGCTAAACATAAATTATTTAGGGGTTGATGTAGTTCATGAAAATGTCATTTGAATAAATCTATATTTTGTTAACGGTTGTTCATTTATATTCGATTGTGTTTATCATTTTATTACTTCCATTATATGCTTGTTATGATATTGTGGTTGGTTTGAGAATATGGGGCTTGATACTTGAGAGAGGTAACCTCGAATTTGAACTAATGTTTAAACACAATGTGACGATCTAATGACTCAAGAAAGTATTAGAAAATATGCAATCCATAAGGTTGGGGGTAAGACTCATGTGATCAATGTTGTTTAGACGCTAGATAAGGATATCGGTGTTGACACGAAGTTTCATATTCATTCACTTTACACTCAAGAGAGGTAGTGAGTGAGTTTTCGATACCTAGATTGTCGGATAATTTGAATATCGTTAATGTAAACTAGACTAAAATGAGCATGTTTAAGTGAACGAAGTCAATCCCTAGATAATATATTCCCATTAACGTCATATTAGTATTATAATTTAATTAGTTAGTATTTTAGTTTAGTTTATTATTACAAAAACCCTAAAATTGGAAAACCTAGATAAAATTCGGTTATAACAATAGCGGTACTTAACGACAATTTAATCCAATCCTTGTGGATATAACAACCCTTACTCTTCCCACTATAATAAAACTTGACCTGTACACTTGTGGTAAAAGTAGCGATGTAATATTCCACTACTACCTACTAAGCATTTGATCTTATCCACTCTGATAATTGGGGACCCTCTCCTGTTACAGCCATTTCCAAACACTGCTACTATGTCACCTCCATAAATGATTATAGTCGATGCACTTGGGTTTATTTGATGAAGCACAAATCAGAGGTTTACACTCACTTTACCCACTTTCTTCAAATGATAAAAATCCAATATAAAACCATTGTGTGCAATATCAGGTTCGATAATCGGCGAGAATACTTATTCGATGAATTTTGGGCTGAGCTTAATAAGCAAGGCATCCTTTAGCAACTTACTTGTCCCTACACCCCTGAACAAAATGGTGTGGCAGAACATAAAAACCGTCATATCATGTCTATAGTCTATTGTCTTTTGCGAGGAATAAATGTTCCCAAATCTTTTTGGCATACGACAGTTCTTACTTGCTACATATCTCATTAATCTCACACCAATCCGTGTCCTTACAGGCAAAACCCCACTCATATACTACAACCCACTAGCACCATTTCCCCTATCTTATCCCGTGTCTTTGGCTATACATGTTTTGTCTAGAATCAGAGCCGTACTCGCACTAAGTTAGATGATAAATCTATCCGAAGTATTTTTCTTGACTATTCTTCCATGTCAAAATGATACAGGTACTACAATCCAGTTACCCATCGTGCTTACCACTCTCTTGAGACTGTACCCTATTTTTTTGGTACTGTACCTTCTCCACCTATTGAGGCAGCCACTACCAAGGATCATGCCTTACTTTTGCGCCCTATTCCTATCTTAGATATATCTTCTCCACTCACATCACACCCACCACTTGACCCCTCACCCGCCCCCTTACGAGTCTACTCTCGTCATCCATGTGTCTCACATCCCCTGCCGACATCTTATCTGGACTCAGGTATATCTCTATCTCTCATTATCTCTTACTCTGTTCCTCCTCGTTACTCGACTCGACAACGTCGCCTACTATCCCACTACCTTCCTTCATGTTCTACTAATCATCTGATTTTTAAGTATTTGTCTTTTTAGGATCTCTCGGATCAATATAAATCCTTCATTGGATAAATTGATTCGGTTGTCATTCTTTACTCCGTTCATGAGGCCCTCTAGAATCCAAAGTGGGTTGCCACTATGCAAGTAGAGATGGATGTCCTACAACAGCATCAGATATGAGAATTGGTTGACTTACTGACTAGTGAGCGGTCGGTTGGTTATAAGTGGGTCTTCAGTGTCAAATATTTGGTTGATGGATTAATTGATTGGTACAAATCACGACTTGTTATTAAGGGCTACACACAAATCCCGGGCAAAAACTTTGGTGCCACATTTGCCCCTGTTGCTAAGTTAACTATTGTTCAGTTCCTTGTTTTGTTGGATGTATCACATTCTTGGCCTTTGCACTAGTTGGATGTTAAGAATGCCTTCCTTAATAATAACCTGACTGAGACTATCTATATGGAGCCTCCACCGAGATTTCAGACTCAGAGGGAGTATTTGGGCAAAGTCCATCGACTCTGAAAATCCCTCTATGGACTTAAGCAATCTCTTCGTGTATGGATAAGCAGATTCAGCGAAGCCATCTTCACTATGGGGTTTACCCAGTGCCACTCAGATTATACTTGCTTCATCCGTCATCAACACCAGGGACAATGCATCAATATCTCAGTTTATGTGGATGACATAATTATCACAAGAGACGATGCGTCTGGCATTCAGCAGGCAAAGAAGGATCTCGAACATATTTTTGACATCAAGGATTTGGGTCCGCTCTACTACTTTTTCAGTATTGAAGTTGCTCAGTCTCAGAAAAGTATCTCTCTATTCCAGGGAAAATACGCCCTTAAGCTTCTTTAGGATACAAGGATGCTTGGATATAGACTCGCCTCTACTCCCATGGATCCGAACCTTAAGTTATAAGTAGACTCAGGAGAATTATTATCAGATCTGTCAGTATATCAGCGACTTGTGGGTCACCTCATCTATTTGACTAATATAAGGCTAGATCTTACATGTGTTGTCACTGTTGTGAGCCAATTTATGTACTCACCACGTACATCACACCTGAATACTATCTGCTATATCTTTCAGTACCTCAAAACATACCCTGGTCTTGGTCTCTTTTATATGACGAGGGCACATGAGGGACTTTCCTGCTTTACAGATGTTGACTATGCAAGATCGAAGGACGATAGACGTTCGACCTCTAGCCTGTGCACCTTTAATTAAAGACACCTAATCTCGTGGAAGAGTAAGAAACAATCCGTCGTCTCTCGATCTTCTGCTGAAACTGAGTAGCATGCTATGGCTCAAGGAATGTGTGAACTCTTTCGGCTTCGTTCCTTCTTGACCGCGTTGGGTCTTCATGTGAGAAACTCATCTGAGTTGTTCTATGACAACAAATTCGCCATAGTGTTATCCTCAGACTTAGTCCTTCATGAAAGGACGAAACACATCGAGGTGAATATCCACTTCATTCGTGAGAAAGTCCAATTGGGAATCATCACACCAGCCTTCGTCCCATCTTTCGAACAGGCGGCTGATATGTTCACTAAGTCTATATGATCATTTCTTCTTCAGTCAGCTATTAGCAAACTAGGGCTCATCAACATTTTTACCCCAGCTTGAAGGGGAGTGTTGAAATATTATATTTATGCGTTAATTTCTATTTTTGGTATCTTTATTGTAGGGCTTTATTAGCCCATTTATTTCAATAATATTCTTCCTAATTTACCCTGCTCCTGCGGATATATAATTAGGGGAATAAGACTCATTCTGTATATACAAAACTATGAATATACTTTTTCTCTTTTTCCTATATCCTTTATGCAAAATTAATTGGCAATACTGTTTCGTTTTAAAGTTGGAAAACTAAATAGAACATTTACTAAAACTAAGCCTTTTCCAATTAAGATATGCTTAGAGCATCTAAAAAATGAAAATAATAATTAAAAAGAAAATAATTACAGTTGTTGTAGACTTATAAGTTAGTCACAACTTTAAGTCTACAAAAAGATATTTCTTGGCCCTGTCAGTCCAAGCAACGCTCCAAATGGCGGACTTACATGTCTGTGCAACATAGGTATTGAACCTAGATGTTATGATGAACCAATTAATTTAAATGTTTAAGGGACTAATGGTTTTATTGAGAGATAATTTCAGATTTTAGTTCCTATTTTGAAAGATAAAAGATTATTTTAATGAGAAAAGTTGATATCAAGCTGGTTGCAATTGACGATAAACAACTCAAATTTTTTAAACTCTAAATGTAACGCAAATAGGATCACACACGACAAATGAAAATATTTTTGAAAGTGGTCATCCTTATGATGAATTTATGTTAACTATGAGTTTTTCTAAGTAATTGATCAAGAATTGTTTGAAAAATCATAAAAGTTGTGAAAAGGGCTAATATGCCAACTGATAGTAATTCCGGTCGACTAACAGGTTTAGGATACCAGAAATTTGGGATTTAGTCATTTTGGTCGACTGACTAGTTGAATGGAAGATACAGAGCCAAAATAAGTTGACTGATCGATCGACTGAAATGTCTTGCAATTGCTAGAAATTTAAACATTTGGCCTAAATGGTTGACTAATCATTCCCTCTATCAACCGATTCAGTCTAATTTTTTATTTGACTTGCACATTTTTCGAAGTTCTTCTAGCTATATTTTAAGCATTTGAATGTTGAAAAATTATATTTTAATGGCAAATAACTGTTTTTCAAAGACATCTTATATATTTTGAAGATCCAATTATTTAGTCTATATATTCTTTGATTTTTTTATTTCTCCCGAATAATTTCTTTATATCCTTTTTGAGAGTTTGGTCAAATTATTTTTAGATTTCTAAAGAGAAAATATTTTTTGAGAAATATTTGTAAAGCTATATAAGAGTGTATTCTTGATCGAAAGAAGAAGTTTTTTGCAAAATCAAGATCACTATGAAGCTGTTCATTGTGTCAAATCTTTCTTAAGAAAACTCGATGAATTTTTTTCCAGTTTTATTTGCATGCTTAAAAGTTTTTTCGTGCTTTAATTGATCTTTAGACTATGTTTTGAGCTAAATCTGTTGAGAAAATTTTACATAATTATATAAATTCAAATAAATAAATAAATATCACATGCAATTTCAATAACAAAGATCATCAATAATTAAATAAATAAAATAAAAAATAGGATAGAGAGAAAATACATATCGAGTGGATTAAGACGTATAAACACTGTTCTTAAAAGAGATATACCCCCTCTATGCACAGGATTGAATAGCGAGCCTTTCCCAAGATATGATGATCCAGGGAGTCAAGGTGCAAGTGGGACATCCCTATATTAAATTGATCGTGACCCCTATTACCCGTAAATCATCAAGTATATAATATACGTGAAATATCACAAAATATCACTTCTCTCTATTTAAATACCTTAGTATAAACATACCCATTATTTTATATAATATCATATTCGTTTCTCTATTTTTTCTACATCAATTTATATTTATAGTGTATAGATTATTTAACTCTTATTATAATATTAAATACTCATAATACTATAATTAATAAAATCACTAATTACACACATAAATACTATTGTAACATATATAATTATAATAGAATTCATAAAGACATTTTAATAAATTTATAAGTTATTCATGTAATAAACATGTAATTTAAACACATAATTATAACCATTATAAATATATATTAATAATAAATTTATTAGATAAAATAATATAGTTTATATATAATAAACTATTTAATTTTAAATTATTTTCTAACAAAATCTTATATGAGATAAAAATCATTATTGCTAAAATTTATTAAAAATCATTTAAAACGATTTTTTTTTTTTTTTTTTTTTTTTTTTTTTTTTTTTTTAAAATTTGGTTTAAAGAGTCATTGTGCTTAATGATATAATCTAGATTTAGTTTCTCACATTTTTCTATCACTAGTATCGAGTCATTAATTGAGTTTATATTGAATTGAGTCGGTAGAAGCACTTGTGAGAATAAACAATAAATTTTGATTTATTCTTGTGAGTCATAACTTGGACATAACAAGTCTGAGTGAGAGTGTTTAGTAGGCATAAATGGACCGTGCCTAATCAAGGAGTAATGGTTTAATTCTTACTGAAGGACAAATAATTGGTGTAAGTGTTTGATTCTTACTTAGGAAAATAATTAGGGTTGATTAGTGAATTGCGAATTGTCTGCAGGAGCTCAAGGAGTGGACATGCGCAAGAGTAGTTTGTTGAACAACTATAAATTTGTGTCACTGTCTTTATCTCTCTACTGTTTGTGTGTGCATTTAGAAATTCATGTTTCCGTATATTCACAAGATAAAAATAGGTTAGGGAATTTCAAATGACTTGTTAATTTTTTAAACTACCCAATTCACACTCTCTTGGGTAGATTTTTTGGCCAACAATGTTTTTGCGCATAACTGTAAGTCTGTCACCAGGAAATGAAGTGATTTTTTTTTTACTAGAAAAATGAACATTTGGAGTACAACAAAAGCAATATGAATGCCCTACTAACATAAAAAATGTAAGATTTAGCCCAATGTTTGAATAATTAGAAAACACATAAAAAAAAAAAAAAAACAAAAAAAAAAAAACTAAAATAATCTAAGATCTAATTGTATTATAATGGGGTTTGAAGAATTGAATACTGGAATTGAATAGAAGGTATTGGAAAATAGAGCCGTCGAAATTACTACAGAGGAAAGAGGAGTGGTTGGAGTTACTACGGAGGAAGCTTGGGGTGTGAGAGTGAGAGATGGCGAAAAGAGACTAAATACAGAGAGATTGAGTTTGAAATTAAGTGGGTATATTTAGTAAGTAGGGTTAGGATTTTCATGTTTACTAGTTTTAGACCCGATTGCACGGGTTTAGAAAAAAATTATAATATATTCTCAATATTGAAGCATGAAACACGTAAGTATTATTTGGTTACTTTAATAGTAATATTTGAGAACGGATGTATAAATTTTAGTGAGTAAGAAAGCATTGTAAATACCGAAAATAAAAATATTATTGAAAATTACATAAATAACCATAAAAATAAAATAATAGTTTTATAAATTAACTTTTATTAATATACTGACAAACAAATAACCATATATTAGAATTAATTTTTTCAATCTTTGTAACTCAACAAATTCTAATTTAATTAAGTTATTTCGTATCTATTCTTTTTTTGGTAGAATTATTTTTAAATTACAATTATTTTTTAAAATAATTTAAAATGTGCATTACGAAAATTAATCATATATTTGTGTTTTAATTAAAAAAATAAAATTAAATATAACTAAAAAAATTAAATAGGTTCACTTATTATTTGATATATATATATATATAAAAATCATATGAGAACTCACCAAAAGATTTGAATGTGCCATTCTCTAATTTTATTAAAAATTCTCTCATTTCTTTCTCCCTTTTTAAATATTGATTCTGATCTTTTTTAAGTAAGATTAGATTAGATATAAATAGATATAGATTTTCATAAAGGATAAATTAAATATAGGGTGTTTATGTTTACCCGGAGAGAGAACTAAAAACAAACCAGACACCGCCCGCCCATATCCAGCTCCCACTGTCGTTGTCACCGGAGATCTCGACCGAATTCACGGCAACCCATTTTCTTGTTAAAGCATCGGGATTCGCCTCGACTATGGAGACGCATTACTCAACAGAACGCCCGGAAACAACGTAGCATGACATTTATCGGGAAAAATGATGAGGTCTCCGTTCTGGACGGACGATTCAAATGCTCCATCGACATCCAGTTCCGATCGTCATCGTGCTCAGTCTGTCGCAATCCACCCGATTCCCAAACACGGGTTCGAAATTAACCTAATGTAGATCAGAATTGCATTTTGAATTTGCTTCTCTCATCATGGACCTGACTTATCATTTGGTTTAGCTGTTTTCTTTGGGTGCATTAATTTATGCATGCGTTACGTGTAATTAACTTGAAAATCAATGTATCATTAGAGTTTTTTTAATCTCAGAGTGGTTGTATGTGCAATTTTGTGATGCTTATATATATTTATATATATATATATATTTTGATTAACTGTTATTCTGAAATTTAGTAGTCTGGAGTTGCAGTTCACATTTTCATTTAGATTTCATTTCAAATAGTTTTGCTTTGTAGATATATAGCCTTCTATTCAATGCAGTCAACATAGTGATGTTTAAATTTTAATTAACTTGTGCATTTGTTTCACATCTTGTATGGTGAAACTATGTGGCATTTTTAATGTATGTATGGTCTAGTTGCTATCCTCAAATTTAGTAGCTTGGATTTTTAGTTGTCGTTTGTCATTAGATTTGCCGCTGATAGAATTACAGATTCTATGGAAAGGAAAATGAAAGAAAAAAATTAACAATCACCACTTCGAGGGGATCGGACCTCCAATAAAGATGAAATATATTATTATTCTTGCCTCAAAAAAATCATACGGCATTTACAATTTATAGACAACTAATTGTAAAACAGAAAACGTGATTGACTCCTTAATCAACGACAGAATTAATGATCAACTCCTTAATTGAAGAAATACAATTACCTAAACTTATTCCCTAATTGATGAAAAAATTGATTGAGATATTAATTGGTTAAATCACATATTAAATTACAAAGGGAAAGTGTTGACTTACCATTCCCCAAGGTTAATTATTAGTTAGTAATGAAACCAGGGTGGATCACCTCCTTCCTCGTCATAGTGACTCATAAATAACTCAATAGGGTTGGGTTCATTAGAATTTTGTGTTGATTCGATCATCAGAAGCCTTCTTTGCTTGCAGTTATGACCTCATTTCCATTTTTCATCGCAATACCAACATAGTCCCTTCTTTGTGCGGTCCTTCAACTCATTTTCAGTCAATCGTTTTGGGGCAACATTACTAGGTGAAACATTGGGTTGATTGAAATAACTTCTCCATTGTCGCATCACTAGCTATTGGATTGAAATTTTGGATAAGGTGTTGCCCCTCCGTATCTAGACGTTCTTCTTGCAGTCGAGCAAAAGATATTGGAACCATCATTATTCGGGGTCAATACACCTTCACTTCTCTTCCTAATTTGCTTGTAGTTTTGTGTTGAGATTCATAGGAGAGTATTGGTTTAGATCCTGTCATTTATGTTTCGCCCAATAGGTCAAGAATATATTTCCTCCGAGATAGTTAAATGACTAAACTAGATTGAGATACTTCAATCCTAGAAGTAACTATCCTATGTTTTAGTCTTTACCATGCAAAAATGAGTTGAGTGCTTGAATATCGTTGTCATTGCCTCTGTGACAATGGCATCCACACCACAATATATTCTCCCCTTAGTTGTAAAATCCTCATAAAATGCTCACGTTCCTTTCTTAGACTTAGGATTCTGTAGTTACTGAGAAAGTCGCTCCAAACTTGCTCCAAACTTGCTCCCACCACGTTCCTATCATGAGTAAACCTCAAAATAGCTTTTGTTCAAATATTTTGTGTGAAAAAGGTTTTATTTATTTATAGAAAGAACATGGTATAGGTCTTCTCAAAAATATACATCCATCTTCTTAAGTTATTTGCTATCCTCATTTTTTTTTCTTCTGAAAATTTGCTTTGGTTTGACATTCATGACTTTGCACTGGTCCCAACATTAGGATAAATTTATGTGTGGTTTGGGTTGTGTTTTTGTTTTTTCTTCTCTTTGTTCCGAGAACAGGAAAACATGAACAAAAAGTATTTGTTTCTGTTCTGATCCTAGATTTTTGGAAAAAAAAAATTGAGAACAAAATAGAAGCACAGTTTTTTGTTTACATTCTAAATTTTGTGAACAACAATTTAAAAGTAAAAAAAACAAACAGAAACATAAATACTAACCAAATGCCACCTTAGCTCCTATTCCTATAGCCAATACCAAAGTTAGAATAATTTGTGCACTGTTTTTATTTCTCTTCATTAAGTTTGTGGTCGTGTGGCTTGTAGGAATGTCTTTATGCTATTATCACGAAGAGAGGTATCTCCCCGAACAAGTCATTCCTCTAATAAAGACCATTTTCCCCATGCTCGGTGATAATCGTCTTCCGCGTTCTCAAATCCTGGAGAATAACAGAATCAGGAAAAAATGAGATAGAACAATTAAGGTGTTTAGTAAGCTTACTGACTGACATCAAATTAAAAGAAAACGAATGAATATATAAGACAGATGATAGAGATAAGGAGGGTGAAGGTTCCACTATGCCAATACCACGGATAGGGAAAGTGGAACCATCAACAACTGTAACAGGAGACAACGAAGAAGATGACAGAATATGTGTAAAGAGGGAAAAAGTACCTAACATGTAATCAGTGGCAGCAAAATCTATGACCCAGGGTGTGGGAGGGGAAGGGCGAATTGAAAGACAAGCAGTAGAAGTACCTCGTTGAGCAAAAGAAGTAATGGGAAGAGATGCCTGCTGGGATGTTATATTGAAGGAATTGAGCATATTCATCATCAGAGATGTCGTTGGCCGCCTGAGATTCTGGAATAGTAGGAGTATTTGGATCAGATCATAGTTGTTAAAGGCTCTAGGCGCATTGAGGCGCATGAGGTGTCCCGGAGCCTATGCGCTAGGCGCACAGCGAGGTGCTAGCCTGAGCGACACCAGGCGCACGACATTTAAAAAAAAATAAAAAATAATATATAGTACTAATATATTGCAAATCTAAAATCAAGAAGTAAAATTATGACTAAATTCCAAATATAAAATATTAAATTCACTCGCAAGTAGCCCGGAACTCCAAATGGAAGTTTTTAAACATTCACAAACAAAGAGCAAACAAAAATACAATCAATCAAAATCTAAATAATCAAATATCATCGTCATCATCCATCAAAGCAAAGTCGTCTACATCTTCACCATTGGACCCGTGATTCTTCCACTCATACGCTTCTTCTTCAGTCTCTTCTGAATTTGCTTCTTCCTCATCTAAATGGACTGTTAGAGTAGAAGAACTTGCTATTTGCTTATTTCTAGCATTCACCCTTGGAGTCGATTTCGATCTAGAATTATATCGACTCTCTTCTACTCCAGCAGCAGTAGCTACATTTGTCCATGTCAATCCATCTTCTTCGTCATGCACATACTCATTATCGAGCTCCCTATCAGAAGCTCCATCAACTCGACCAATTAACCACTCATTGCTATCATCAATATTAGTCAACGAGATAGGATCAATGACGTCGTGTGCTTGATATCGACGAATCAATGCTTTATTATATTTCACAAACACCAAATCATTTAATCGCATTTGCGCTAACCTATTTCTCTTCTTGCTGTGAATCTGCAATAATTTATGTGTAATAGATCAAAAGATCATTATTTAAGTGGATTATATTTGATACCTTTTAAATAAATTCAAATTAAATATAATTAAAACACTTACATGTTCAAAAACACTCCAATTCCTTTCGCAACCGGATGCACTACATATAAGAGTAAGGATTTTTACTGCAAACGCTTGCAAGTTAGGTATCGAACCACCGTATGAGGTCTACCAGTCAACTGTAAAATATAATTACTAATTAAGAATTAGTAAATTAAAGCAGTAAGACAACAAAAATTAAAACAAAAAATTTACCAGCTGTCTTTGTGCTCCTATGTCTGACGGCCATAGGCATCCCAAAGAGGCCTTCGGATTTCTTGTACTTGTCCAATTCCACCGAAATTTTATCTTGTGTAGCAACAGTTGGAACCAACCTCAGAAGACAATCATAGAAGCCTTTTATAACTTCCTCGTCTTGATGAATGTTTCTGTTTCCATGAAAGTATTCCGGATTCAGAAAGTGACTAGCTGCATGCAAAGGACGATGAAGTTGGATATTTCATTGACGATCGATAATTTTAAAAATTTCACTATACTTCTCCTCGTCCTCTTTGAATGCTTTAGCAATGACTTCTTTGGCTCTATCCATAGCCTCATAAATATATCCCATTGGGGGTTTTCTCTCCCCATCAACCAAACGAGGCACTCGAACAAGAGGGCCTAATACCCCCTTAAAACCAAAAACGGCATTATGCCAAATAGTCGTCATTAGTATAATGTCATTTGCCCTTTTACCTTGTTGCTCCTTCGCCCATTTGCTAGTGGTCCATTCATCCAAAATGAACATCTTCCTCAAGTTATTCCTTTGTTGATGAAGTCTAGACAACGTGATAAAAGTGGTAGCAAATCGAGTTTTAGTCGGCCTTAGCAATTCCTTTTGATGAGTGAATCTTTTCATCATGTTAACTACACCGAGGCGGTTATAAATGTAACCATTTAGAAATATCGCTTTCACAAAGGTTTGATTCATGTTTGGCAACTTGAAGATGTCTTCTAACATTAAATCCAAACAGTGGGCAACACATGGTGTCCAATATAAATGTTGGTATTTCGTCTCCAACAATCTCCCTATGAAGAATAAAAAATAATACTTAATTACTAATAAATTCGAAAAATGTATATTCTAATTAAAATATAATTATTAGAAATTAATATTTAAACTTACCGGCCATGACATTAGAAGAGGCACTATCCGTAACCACTTGCACTACATTAGATTCTCCAATCTTATCCACAAAACTACTAAGTAGCTCAAACATCTTCTCTCCAATCTTCACATAAGCGGAAGCATCAACGGATTCAATAAAAACACTTCCTCGAGGACTATTAACCAAGAAATTAA
The DNA here is from genome assembly GCA_016647705.1 of Eucommia ulmoides. Classification (NCBI taxonomy): domain Eukaryota; kingdom Viridiplantae; phylum Streptophyta; class Magnoliopsida; order Garryales; family Eucommiaceae; genus Eucommia; species Eucommia ulmoides. The sequence continues at coordinate 21,449,075 of CM028327.1, read as the reverse complement.
TGAGAGTCCTCTTTCGCTTGTCTTTCCAACCATCCGCCATAATCGAGCATCCATTAGTTTCACGTTCCTCCGTGTGCTTTTCAAGCATTTCGTTTGTCTTTTGCACCTCCTTCTTTAATAGTGGAACTCCAACCTCATGGTATGATGGCGCTTTCATACCGGGACCATATTGTCCAACACCCTCAATCATCGCTTTAAAACTATCATATTTGATTGCATTAAATGAAATTCCCGCATCGTACATCCATCTTGCAATGAGTGTACGTGCTCTGGACCTTAACTCTTTCTTCGCAGGATCATTATCATCCAACTTAGTTTGCTTCCCTTTCCCCTTTCGGTTTTTCACAACCGTTTCTGGATCGGGAGTGTAATACAAATCTAAAGGTCCTTTTTGCTTTAGCATTTTTGGAACAAATGTATTTGAATTTTTGCTTGAAGGTGTTTGTCTTTTTAGGGATGTCGCATCTCGAACATCATCCTCATCCTCATCCTCATCCTCACTTCCGGCCTCGTAGTCATCAAAATCCGGAAGCAAATTAACTTGATCTTTTTCCTTCTTCTTCTTGGACATGTAGTCTCGAATTTCATCTCTCACGTGAGATGAACATTTTTTGCCAGCAGTGACATTTCTATATCCACCAACAATGTGTTGTTTAGCCCGATATATACCTCCTTTCGTCACTTTTTTACAAAAATTGCATGTGACCGAATTTTTGTCTTGTGGATTCGCCAAATACGCATGGCTCCACACAGGGTCCCTTAATCCTTCATTAGCCATTTAATTTGTCCTAACTCCTAACAAACAATAACAGAAATAAACTAAATAAATAATTAAACAATTATTTTATAAACAATTAATTTAAACATAAACATAAACATAGATCATCAAAAAACAGAAACAGAAAAATTAGAACAGATTTTACAGATCAATTAGGAAATAAACAGGCAGATAATAATAAAAATAAATAAAATAACTAATTAAGTAATTATATAAATAAAATAAATAAAACATAAATAATTAAATAAATAATTAAGTAAATAAATAAATAAACAATTATCGCTGAGCAGAGCAAATGACGAACAGACAGAGGAGAGCAAACGATGAGCAGTGAGCAGTCGGAGGAGAGCAAACGACGAGCAACGAAAGAAATCGGAATCAAAGCAGCAGCAACAATGAGTGACGAACTGAGAAGATGAAATCGAAAGAAATTCGAAGGCGAAGTGCGATGCTAGGGCTAATTCGATTGTGTGAGGCCAATTGTGCTCAGGTAAGGAATCTGGGTATTTATTGGGGACTTGGGCTAGGGCCGCTAGGGCTAATTCGAGAGTCAATGAAGGCCACGATGGAAAAAAACGACTTGTCCACCATAGGCACGCCTCAGGTAACGGTTGCGACTCTCGCCCAGGGGGTTAAAGCAATCGCTTCTTGTACATGCATCGCCTAGACCTAAGTGAAGTGCAGGTCCTGCGACTTGAGGCGCCTTGCGCCTGGGCGCATGCCCAGGCCTGACTTTGACAACTATGGATCAGATATCACTGCATTGACGAATTTGGGTGGACGGCCAACTAAATCCCAATATGTTTCTCGACTATGATTCTCCTTTCCACAAAAAGAGCACTGCCGATGTGAGCCACGACCACTACGTCTACCCCGAGGGCCACCACCACGGCCACCATGAGAAAAACCACCACGACCACCACCGAGTAGAACACCACGATCTCGTGTAAGAATCTAAGTAACAAGCACCGAATACTCAAACGTCGCAGACGAACTCAAGCCAAAAACATTGTCCTTGGTAGTGCTACGCGAGACGCGAGAATACATTTCAGTGATAGTGGGAAGAGTAGCACTGGAAAGGATCTGAGATCGGACTAGTTCAAATTTTGGGCGTAATCCAGCCAAGAACTTCATGACAACCATCTGCTCACGTTGTTTTTGCATTTCTTTCAGATCAATAATTATAGGTAGGAAAGTATTCCACTCCTCATAGAGGCTATTGAACGTGGCAAAATAATCTGTAACGGATTGCGTGCCTTGCTGAAGTTGAAAGTACTCTACCGATAAATCATACATCCTAGTGAGATTACTGGAATATAACACACGAAGATACTCCCATATGACTTTACACGTATCTAGATGAGTACAAAGATCAGCAACTTGGGGCTCCATCGAATTCCACAACGATGCTACAATCTGCGCATTAGCTTGAATCCATTCTTCATACTATTTATTATCTGTTGCCGGGGCGGATTCCGTGAGATGGCGGTGTTTCCCTTGTCCGGTGAGGGCTATTTTCACAGCCTTAGACCAATTTAGATAATTGGTTCTGTTCAACTTACGGGTTGTTAACGGTTGAGGTGTAGTCATTGACATTAATACCCTCCAATACAATTAACAAACAATTTGCACAATGGAAACCAACAACACAAACAACTATAGGGCTTAAATGAAGAACATTATAAGCAGAAAAATACTCACGAACATCCGGGACATTAGATCTGATCCTGAATACTGTCTCAAAGCTGGACAATCGAACAACCAGTAGTTACGAACAATACTTGCTCAAATCTGGCCAGAATTCTCTTCAAATCGGGACAATCTGAGCCATACGCACGAACAAGACCCAGCGAAGGTCGTGAATGTCGATTATTGGGCAATCGACAGCCGGTGAGGCGCTGGTGATGGTCGGTGAGGTCAGGGGAGACCGCAACAATGTGGACGACGTCGATGGTGGACAGAGAGTAGGAGATCTGGTTCGCGATGATAGTACGGCTCGATTTTAGGGACGACGATGGGTGGTGGAGGCTCGGAATGGCCTGGATGACGGCGGATCTGAGTGTTGGATGGGCGGCGACGATGGCGAGGGCTTGTGGGCTGTTAGGGTTTCAGCTATGTTTTTTTTTTTTTCTTTCTTTTTGTTTTGTATGAACAGTAAGCAGGGGGAAAAGAAAAAGAAATTTTTTTTTGGTTTGAACAGATTTATGGAATCAATCTCCCATAACCTGCTCTGGATACCATGTTAAAGTAAAAAAGTGATATGAAAAGAATCAGAAGGCTTAAACTATTGTGGTAGCCTCTCCCTCTATTTATATTGAAAACAAAGAAACAATACAGCAAACCCTAAACCGTACAGGAAACCCTAAATAATATAAGAAAGACAGAAATACCCTTTTAACATGTTTAAACACTCATGTACAGCATTCTTGGTTGTGCCATTTATATTTTTTGCAGGTCAGGTTTCATCCATTGTATTCTGAAATACTTGCAAGTGGAAGTTTAGACCATGATGTTTGACTGTGGGATGCAACCACGGCAGAGTGTATAGGATCTCGTGATTTCTGTAATTACATTTATGGGATTCTCTATTTAATATTTCAATAACACAACAAATAAATTCTGCCTACTTTATTTTTTGTGAAATACTTGACTTGTCATATATGTTTCTGCAATGCAGACCGCCCTATTGCTTCCATTGCTTTCCATGCCCTAGGCGAACTTCTGGCTGTAGCTTCTGGACACAAGGTGAAGATTTTTCGCCTTCAATATTGGGATTTGAGTTTTCTATTGAACATACTATGATAGCTTTGATCTTTGGAATCTGTGGTAGCTCTATATATGGCATTACAACAGGATAGGAGAGACACGCTCGCCAACTGTCATACTAAAGACACGCCGTTCTCTTCGTGCTGTGCATTTTCACCCGCATGGTGCCCCATTTCTTCTAACTGCTGAGGTGAGTCTGTCGGTTTATGTTAACCGACCACTCTTTTATACTTATCAGTTCTGTTGATCATACTAGCGTGATCATTCGCAGGTGAATGATTTGGACTCATCAGATTCTTCAATGACAGTTGCAACTTCTCCAGGTTATATGCACTATGCTCCTCCTACTGTGTATGTGGCAGACTCTTGTTCCGGTTATCGATCTAATTCAGCAAATGAACTACCTATCATGTCTCTACCACCGTCGACGTGGTCTTCAGCTAGTAGATTGGAAGGAAGAATGCCTTCGCTGAATGGTGCTGAGGATGTCAGTTCAACTAGTAGAGCACTGAGATTGGACTCATCCATACGGCTTCTCACATATTCAATGCCATCAGGGCAGTATGAACTTTTGTTGTCTCCTGTTGAAACCACTAGCTCTCCTATTCAAGAAGCACCACAGACTAATTCTAACATTAGAGAAGTGGAAAATGCTGCTCCTCAACCAGTACCAGATGCTATGGAGACTAGCGTGCATTCTGAAGAAAGAAATAATCCATTTCGTTATTTTAGTGACCCAGCATTCTGGGAGCTACCTTTTCTGCAAGGGTGGTTGATTGGTCAAACCCAAGCCACGCAGCGGACAATGCGTCCAACAAGCGGTTATACTCCTGATAATTTATACGTGGTTGGTGAAAACCCTGCTACAACAGTTCCCTCACTATTGCAAACTAGTACAGGTCAATCTGCAGTTAATGGAAGATCTGGTTTACGGCACCGGTCTGCCCGTTCCCACGTGATGTCTACTGGATCCGAAACTGTCGCATTGAATAGTATTGCACGGGATGAGAATGATTCTCACATTTACGTTAGTCGGATCCAGTCTGAACTGGCCACATCACTGGCCGCAGCAGCAGCCGCTGAGTTGCCTTGCACTGTGAAGCTCAGAATATGGCCATATGACGTAAAAGATCCTTGTGCCCCTCTTGGTGCAGATACATGTCGTTTAACCATACCCCATGCTGTACTTTGTAGGTATACATACAATTCTTTTCTCTGTTGAATATTTGGCATTTTCAGTATTCGTTCTTCTTTTTTCTTCTCTCACAAAGACCTCAACGTTCGTTTCTTAGAAACAGTTGAAAGTTTTCACTTTCAAGCAAAATTTGTTTGTTCTTACAGTTTCCTTGGGATAATTTATGTGATAAATCTTTGAAATTGACTATAATCGGATTTGGAAATTCTGTAGCTCCCACTAATTTCTAATTGTCTTTCTACTTAAAAATACAAAGAGAAAATTAAACAAAAAATTTCGAACACTGACATGAAATACCACTTCCTTTTTTTAGTGAAATGGGTGCCCATTTTTCACCTTGTGGAAGATTTTTGGTCGCCTGTGTGGCATGTGTTCTGCCGAACATTGATGGTGATCCTGGTTATCATGGTCAGGTGCACCAAGATATCACGGGAACCTCTACTTCCCCAACAAGACACCCTATCTTGGCTCACCAAGTTATGTATGAGCTGCAAATATATTCCCTCGAGTATTCTACGTAAAGCAACTTCTTACACCTTCTCGTGTTACAATTCCTTTTTCAACTTTTGTTGATAAGACCTGGCTGATCTGACCTTTTCATTCATCTAGATTTGGTGAGGTACTTGCATCACGAGCAATCAGAGCTGCTCATTGTTTAACTTCAATTCAGGCAAGTTTCAAAGTGATTTATTATTTCAGTGCACTGATTCATGGGTTTCTCCTAAACTGCCTACAAAATTGACTGTCTTATGATTCTCACTAAAGATAAGTTATTTGTGACACAATTTATCCTACATTTAATCTATGTTATATTGGTTGCATAAATATGCTTTTTGGCTTTGGCTGGGATCTTGAATTGTTTTCCTTTTCATCAATTGAATTTGTGTTTCCCTTTTGGTTTGGTGATGAATACTATATATATCATTTATATATTTCTTCTTCATTTGGTTGTTCCCTTTCTTCATTTCCTCACTCTACTTTTAGCCGTATTTTCTCTGCACCATTCATGTTATCATATTGCAAGGTGTTGGGAAGTGTTACCCCAGAAGCCCAACATTGTTTCTCATTCTTGGTTACTTGAAAATCTGAGGGCAAGTGTTCTTCAATTGGAGGTGAATGATAACTTTTTGCCTAAGAATAATATGATTTAATATTTTATTTTATTAGAGTTGGTTTATTTTAGGAACTTCCATTTGATTAAAATTTTCTTAGATTTTGTACAATAAGTTTCCTAGTCTGATTAGGGTTTACCATGGTCTATAAGTAGGCTTTAGGCATGTTTGCTACTGCAGATCCCTTGAGAGGGTGAAACAGTTCGTTTCCTTATTCCCCCTTAAACTTTATATATTTTTAGCCTTTGCCGGTTTACGATTGGTCTAGGACAATCCGTCATGCATCCCAAGTGCACTTCCCAAGTTGTTGATGGCTATTCGTCCTGTGTCAACCTGGATTAATTGCCTAGTTTGCTTCGAATGTTCACTGGATGCATTTGTGACGGTATGTTGATATCTTTTTCAATGGATCGTCACTATTTGCTAACTTCTTGACAAAAATATAATGTAAATGTAATGATCAATTTTGATTGTATCTTAGTTTTTAGTGAAATTGACTAGTATTCTTGAATAGCTAGACAATTTGTTGTTCTGTTAAAGTTCATTAAATATAATGTTAAGAGCATTTATATGTGTGAATATTTAATGCATTTCCACTAAAATTTTAGGGCATGATTGTTTTATGTACCTAATGCATTATAAAAATATATTTTAGGACTACCAATTTTCCCTTCATCAAATGATGTGCATTAAAAAGTAAGGTTTAATTTGAGATTAAATATTAATTATACAAGTGCTTCTCTGTATTAGTCCGAGCATAACTTTGGTTTATAAAAAATAATAGGGTAAATTGCCTTTTACCTCTCTCTAATTTGCCTTAATATCACTTTACCCCCTCCCTACTTCAGAAAGCTACACTTTACCTCCTTCTACTTTCAGCAAATTGAGAAACAAGTATATTCCGTTTAAACTAATGGAATATACTTAAAAATAGACGGAATTATATTTTCCGTCCAAAATTTTACGCAACTAGACAAAGCAACTTTTTTTAATTTTTTTTTTTTTTTTTTTTATCTTTCCTTTTTCTCTCTCTCTCTCTCTCTCTCTCTCTCTCTCTCTCTCTCTCTCTCTCTCTCTCTCTCTCTCTCTTTTTATTCACCTAGTCTTCACTTGGCCACCACCACCACAAACCCTAGCCCACCACCACTTCAAACTTCGTGGAGACCAGCCACTACCGCCACGCGAACTTCGTGCAACCAACCCCCACCACCGTCGCGAACTTCGTGCAACCAACCTCCACTCCTATGAACAATTTCTCAGATCAAGAACAATTTTCAAAAATCAAGAACAATTCCTCGTGAAACACTGTGGCATATCCTCTTCCAACTTCTCATAGCAAGAGAAAATTTCACAAATCAAGAATTGATGAACAAATAGTAGAGTTTCATGAACAAATCAAGAATAAATTTCAGATCTCAGAGTGCAGCTAGGGTTTCTGCCAAAATCAGAAGAAAGGAGAGTGAGGGAGGATTAGCCGTGAATTGATGACGTTGAGCTTCCGGGAAGCTTCAGTTGTCGGAGCTGTCACTGCTGTCGCCATCTTCTCCTTCGGCCTTGAGCTGTCATCGCCTTATGCCTGGGGTTGCAAGGGAGAGGGAGAGGGGGAGAGAGATTTTTGAAATTAACAACCGTCCATCGGAGCTGTCTTCTCCTTTGACCGTTGAAGCTGTCTTTCTCTTTGCCGTCATTTCCTTACCTAGCTGTCTTTCCCTTAGGCTTGGGGTTGCAGAAGGGGATTAGACAGTGAGAGAGAAAGAGAGAATAAAAGGAAAAATAAATAAGTAAAAAATAAATAAAAATAGAAATTGACAAGAAAAAATATAGAATAATTATAGTTAGGGTACTATTATCTTTTTTATTTCAATTCAAAGGACAATTAAATAATTTTCTAATTTCTCTGATAGAAAGTTGATTTTTCACTTTGTTGAAAGTAGAAGGGGGTAAAGTATAGCTTTTTGAAGTGGAGGGGCTAAAGTGATACTAAGGTAAAGCAGAGAGGAGTAAAAGGCAATTTCCCAAAAATAATATTATTGTTGGGACTTCATTTTTACCATGCTACATATGCAAGAGTTGAAAACATATAAAGTAAACCCGTGCAGACAAGCTTGATAACGTTCTTTGACGTCTAATGAAGCTGTACATCTTTTGTGATTGCAGTTCTCTCCTACATCTGAGCACTTGCTTCTTTCCTATGGGCGGCGCCACAGTTCACTTCTTAAGAGTGTTGTGATTGATGAAGAGAGTACAGTACCCATTTACACCATTCTGGAGGTAATGTTTTCACTTCAACTTCGTGTGTGCTGGTTCTTGGAAGTTCTATGTACAACACGTCCTTTGCTTAGATACAGGGAAATGATTTTGTTACACAGTTGCACTCGACATTTGGTTGATGTAAAACACTGGAGGTAATGTTTTCACTTCTATTTGGTGTGTGTTGGTTCTTGGAAGTCCTATGTACAAAACATCCTTTTTGCTTAGATACACGGAAGTAATTTTGTCACTTCTATCCTTAGTGACAGTTGCACTGGTCATTTGCTTCTGATTAGGGTTTGAAGTGCTATGGAAACAAGTTTTTGTCTGGACATTTGGATGTTAAACATTAGTTGTGTTATTGTAGTATATTCTTTGCTCCATTAAGGTTGCTCCATTATGACCTAGAGGTCCCTGGTTCAAATCTTAGAAACAATCTCTCAGTATAAAGGGGTAAGGCTACGTATATCTAATCTTTTGTAGATCCAGCAATAGCAAGAGCCTTCGTGCACTTGGCTGCCCTTTATTCTTTCCTTATTTGTTTTCCTAGAAGTAGAAAAATGTTCAGGAGCCTTCCTACACCTTTGTGTGATTTAGTTAGTGAGATATTGCATTGGATGACCACTTAACATGTTTCTGAGGTCCTTGTTCAATTACCCTGAGCATTTGCAAATTCTACATGGTAGTTATGCACATTTTAAAAAATCGACATTGTAAACCATGGTGGCATGGCATTGATGTTCTTTTTGCGATGAATATCTATGCCAACTATGAACGTGATCAGCTCACATGTGGCTCCTAAACTTTGCATCAAGAGTGGTATCCTGCTTTTTTTAATGTTTTAGACAACTAGTTGTCAACTTAGTATCTCCTGCTGTTCTGATGGAAGAGATATGGCCTCCTGTTTCTGATTGGGATGTGGATGTGTATGTTTCTGTTGTACAAGGCAGAAACCATAAAACCATATCAGATTTTCCCCAAATCATGTTTTCATGTGTCAAGATGCAAAATATTATCTGAGTTATTTCTCATAAATGCCATGGCAGTTTCAAATATTTACAGTCAATTCCAAATCAATTGTATTACTTAAGGACTAATCCCAATTCCGAGGCATTTGAACACGTACAATATTTAGACGCTGACAAAGGTATTAAGTTTGAGGTGTGATTCCTATATTACTTTATCTCAACAAGGGCTGGATCCACTGGTCTAATGGTAAAAGTTCAGGCCAATAGCCTTGAGGTTGAGGTTGTGGGTTCGAACCTTTAGATCTGGCACTTTGTGCGGTAATGTCGAAGGTCAGGTCTTTCTGCAGTAATGCCAAAGATTAGGTCTGTCATCGATCTATTTTCTCCCAGGCCCTCATCTAGTGGGAACAAGATTGGGTATTTTTTTTCCTGTTAAAATTTAATTTAACAAGGGGAGTTGGTTGCTATATGTAGGAAATGTGCATTACTTGCTTAAATTTAATATCATAACCTCGTTGTTAGCAAAATTAAACAGGATTGAGGTCTTAGTTTGGGATCAAATCTAATTTCAGTATCTTGGTAACAATAGTTGATTTAAAAGAAAAACCGAACTGCAGTTGCCTTGGTCTCAGACACAGGATAATAGATGATACAACATGGCATAAACAGACCAACTCAAGAAACATGATTTATTAGAACAACCTCTAGCGGCAGTGATACAATAAAATTGTTTTTATTATCCTTTATTTATTTTCATATGATTGTATTTATAATTTTAAAACCCTTGGAAATATGTAGCCAAACATCCAAGTCAGTATCAAATAGATATGAAAATGTATGACCTAGCAATTTTCTTTACTTCGAGAAGCAGCAATAAGATTTAACAAAACCAGGTAACCCAGGTATGGTTGTGTTTTAGAGATCAGCAAGGTTTGTTACATTTATAGTGTGATCTTCCTTTTTCTCTTAAGCAATTATTATTTAAGGATGTTATCCAACTTGGTTCCTTTAGATTTTATGGGGATTTGCCTAGTTCCCTTTGTTCTTTTCTTGATTGGTAATAAACTTCATGAGTTTTATTTTTCATAAAAATTAATAAATAAATTAAATAGATTTCAAAATAATCAATAATCTTAAAGACAAACTATTTTTTATTTTAAAAAGGAAAAGGATTTAAAAAATAAGAGAGATGTTTTTTGGTTGGAAAAGTAGCCTCGTTAAAGATTAAATTTTTTCTTTTCCATTCCCATTTCCAGTTTCATTTTGTCGTCATTTATGGTCTGATTTTGCTAATTTAGGTTGTTGGTATTTAAGACATATATTGTTCATCCCTTATTTTTTATTTTTTGGTACAAGTATGTGCTTTTCAGTTTTGATTTTCTTAATTTATTCATTTTGTTTTACTGGACAACTTCATTTTACATTTTTCATAGCACGGAATTCAAAGTCATGAAGTTAAAGGGCATTTATGTCATTCTCGGTGTTTAAAGCTTTTGTATTGTTCTCGTATTTTTATTATAAATAGAGAGAGAGACTGACACATTAGTTAATTCTTCTCATTATATTTGTATTCTCTTCTCACTTTATCATGGTATCAAGATAAGGTTAAGGGATACTAATCCCATAGTTTTCTTTGACTATTACTTTAATTTTTTTCCTCCCTTTATTTTCTTTCAACTTCCATACAGCAAAAAGGGGTTTGAAACCCTAAATCCCGCGGCCGCCGCGCCTCACAAACTCCACAGATAGATTTGGCTCAAATTCGTTCAACTAGAACACATTGTTATTTAAGGCGCGAGGCGCACTGAGGCGCAATGACCCCTGAGGCGGCGAGGCGCGAGGTCAAAACCAATCACTCAACAAACATTAAAATCAAGTAGTTAACAAACATAAAAACCAAACAATCCAAATATAACTCTTAAAAAAACTAGTCATCGTCATTGGAGATATCAAGGAAACCACTATCACTATCATCGGAAAATATTCAAATTTTACTCGAAAAATCAAAACCAATCACTCAACAAACATTAAAATCAAGTAGTTAACAAACATAAAAACCAAACAATCCAAATATAACTCTTAAAGGAGCCACTATCACTAGAATTATCCGATTTATATGTTTCGGTATTGTCTTCTTCTGTCTCATCCGATCCCACTTCTTCCTCATGTATGAGATAAACTCTGTTCAACGATGATCTTGAATTTTTCGTTGCCTTTGAACTTGATGCTGCTCGAGTTTTTTTGCTACTTTCTTCAACTCCAGCAGCTCTAGCAACATCTCCCCAAGTCAAATCTTCATTATCATAAACAAACTCTTCATCATCGTTTGATTCTCCATCCATTCTTCCCAATAACCACTCGTTGCTTTCATCAATATCATCTAAAGTTATCGGATCAATAGTGTCTCTCAAACTATATCGATGTCTGAGTGCTCTATTGTATTTGACGAATACCAAATCATTTAGACGTTGGTGAGCAAGTCTATTCCTTTTCTTACTATGAATCTGTAAAAAAATAAAAAAATAAATATTAATATCTACCCTTTTTTTTTAAATGATATTATAATAAGCCCTTACATGCTCGAATATGCTCCAATTCCGCTCACATCCAGATGCACTACAAGTAAGGCTAAGAACTTTAACAACAAATGTTTGTAAATTTGGAGTAGAAGAACCAAATGCAGTCCACCAGTCAGCTGTTAATTTGTAGTAAAAGATAATCTTTAAACAAGAGACAAACTATATAGACTTTGAAATTTATAATTAACGAAAAAAATTTATGGGATTGGGGCCATTATCTGGTGATCTTGTAGTTCTTTGCCTAATTGCCATAGACATACCAAAGAGACCTTCTTCTCTTGTATATAAAGGCAATTCTTGAGAAATTTTGTCTTGCAACTCTATGTTCGGAACCAATCTTTCTATGCATTGGTATAAACCCGCCATCACTTCTTTGTCTTTCTCTATATCTTTATTTGCATAATGAAATTCTGGGTTCAAATAATAACCAACTGCATATAATGAGCGATGCAATTGAACATCCCATCTTCGGTCAATTATTTCAAATATCGACCTATACTTCTCCTCATTTTCATTAAAAGATTTGACAATAGTTTCCTTAGCTCGATCCATAGCCTCATAAATATATCCCATCGGGGGTTTCTTCTCACCATCAACTAATCTAAAAACATGAACAAGAGGTCCAAAAACCTTGAGTGCATACACAACTGTGTTCCAAAACGAAGGCATCAATATTATTTGCGTTGTCTTTTTACCCTATGCCTCCTTTGCCCATTTGCTTGTTGTCCACTCCTCTGATGTAAACAACTTCTTTAAGTTGTTCTTTTGCTTGTGCATCCTCGACAAAGTGATAAATGCGGTAGCAAATCGAGTTTTTGCAGGCTTCAACAACTCCTTCCCTTGAGTGAACCTCCTCATCATATTCAATAATCCCGTGCGATTATAAATATACCCATGTACAGAGATTGCATTTTGAAATGCTTTCTTCAAGCGGGGTATTTCGAAAATGTCCTTCAACATCAAGTCCAACCAATGGGCATCGCACGGAATCCAAGATAAATGTAATCTTTTCGCCATTAGAAGTCTCCCTAAAAAGACAACGGCGACATAGAATGAGAAAAAATAAGAATGAAAAATTAGAACTTACAACCTTTACAAAAAAAAACAAAACATGAGAATGAAAAATATTACCCGCCAATACATTAGCCGAAGCACTATCCATGACAACTTGAACTACATTAGTTTCTCCAATACGCTCTACAAACTTATCAAGTAATTGGAACATTTTTTCTCCATCTTTTGCATAGCTTGAAGCGTCAATGGACTCAATGAACATGCTTCTTCTAGGATAATTGACTAAAAAGTTAATCAATGTCCTCTCTCTCTTATCTTTCCACCCATCGACCATGATAGAACATTTATATTTTTCCCAATCATTTTTATGACACCTCATTATGTCATTAGTGTGATTTACCTCTTTTTTTAGCAAGGGAACTCTCACCTCATGATAAGTTGGAGGCTTCATGCCTGGACCATTTTTACCAAAAGCTTCAACAACCTCCGCGAAGCTAGCGTAATTCACACAATTAAATGGTAGCCCAGCATCATACATCCATCTTGCAAATGTTTGGCATTATCGCGCTCTTAATTCTTTCATATAAGGGTCATTCTCATCAATTTTAGTTTGTTTTCCCTTAGTACGTTTTTGCACTACAATCTCGGGATCAGGTGTGAAGAATAAATCAATAGGTCATTTTTGTTTCGATTCTTTTAACCTCTTCACTCCGTGGCTATGAGTAACCATTGGTTTTTTACCTCGCTGATCAACCTCCACTATGTCATCATCCTCCTCTACGTCTTTGGAGTTTATCATATCATCAAAGTCAGGCAACATATCTATTTGCTCTTTCTCCACTTTTTTCTTATTCATGTATGCCCTTATCTCTTCTTTCACATGAGGCGGACACAATTTACAGGCGGTTACATTTCTAAAGCCTCCAGAAAGGTGTTGCTTCAATCGATATACGCCTCCCTTCGTTATTTTCCTGCAAAAATTACATTTCAAATCATTAGACTTTTGGGAATGCAACGGTTGTGCATATTGTCAAGCCGGATCTTTTCGATTACCTGCTACTGTGGCTACTAGACATTTGCAATTTATTTTTTTTGCCTATTGGATTGGAAAAAAGTCAATAGATATAATTTAGGTTATAAATTCAACACATGCAAAAAAAGGACAGGGGCAGGGGGCTGTAACGGCAGTTAACAAAAGGGCTGTTTGTGCCCCTGTTGCTGCACAAAATAGGGGCTCGTTTTTGCACAAAACAGCCCCTGTTTTTTGTGCAAGCTTTGTGATGTAAACTAAATCAGGGGGCTGTTTGTAACGGCTGTAACTTTGTGATTCTTTATGTTAGGAATTGCATATTGCTGTATTAGAAAATGAGCATGGAATTACAATAAACTAAATCACTTGCAGAAAACTGCTGTAAAAATTAAAAAAAAAATAGGGTTTATGGCTGAAAAAAAAGACCAGCGATTTCCCCCCCCCCCCCAAAAAAAAATAAAAATAAAAAATCAAACAGGGCTTCTTCTAGAAAAAAAAAAAAATCAAAGAAGATGAAGAAGAAGAAGAAGAAGAAGGAGAGTGACATACCTGGAAAATTGAAGAAGAGAAGAGAGCCAAACGAAGAGAGAACCTGGAGAAAGAGCCGAACCTGAACTTATGCTGAAGAATCTGATCATCTACTATTATTTTTTTAGGGTTTTAGGGGTGTGATCACCTACTCCTCACTATTTCTCACTAATAATAAGTAAAAAACTGTTTTAAAAAAAAATCAACGAGGCGCGCCTCAGCGCCTCACTGCTGAGGTGTGTGCCTCTTTAAAATCGCCTCGCCTCGCCACCGAGAGGCGAATTCTCATTGCCTCGCCTCACCTCACCTCACCTCACTGCGCCTTAGCGCCTCAAGCGCGCCTTTCACAACAGTCTAGAACCTCCCAGCCCACAAACTCTAGCCGCCGCCTTCCTACAACTCAGATTCGACGCCTTCCAGGCCAAATCCTGCCTCTGCGAGCAATTCCAACCTTCCATACGATCGTCAAGTGTTTCGTCGCGTTGTTACAACCTTCACTGCCACTGCTCCGACCATCTTCTTCTTCGCTGCCGTCGTCCAGCTCTTCGTCGCACTGTTTTGACCTTCGCTACCACTGCTCTAGTCACCTTCAGCTTCACTGACGTTAACCAACTCTTCGTCGGCTCCGTTTGCCCCTCTCCACCCCCGACAGCGCAACAAAAACTGTAGCTTAAGTCTGTAAGTAAAAAAACAAAACAAAATAAAGTAATGTCTCTCGTTTAAAGTTTTACATTTTGTTCTTGTTTGTTTGTTTCACTCGTCCATTTTATAGTTAGTTGTCGTATTAGCGGATACTCATATCGATAGTTTCACCCCAATAGTTAATGACTTGCAAATTAAATGGGACCAACTTTAAAATTGGTCCAAAGCTGTGAAAGTAGCCCTTATTGGACAAGGAAAACACTTTCATCTCATAGAGTCTGCCTCGGCGCAAGATGATAAGAAGTATGAAGAGTGGATTCAAGTTGATGCGCAGATTGTATCAATGTTGTGGAATTCAATGGAGCCTCAAATTGCTAATATTTGTACTCTTTTGGATATGTGCAAAACAGTATGGGAATATTTTTGAATGTTGTATTTCAGTAATCTTACTCGGATGTATGACTTATTGTCGAGTACTTCTAGCTCCAACATGCCACACAATCTGTTATGGGTTATTTTGCCACGTTCAATAGGATTTATGAGGAGTTAAACATTGTTCTATGTATGACTACTGATATAAAAAAAAATGCACAAGCAATGTGAGCAGATAACCGTCATGAAATTCTTAGCCAGATTACATCCAAAATTTGAACCAGTCCAATCTCAAATCCTTGCCAATGCTACTCTTCTCTCTATTACTTAAACCTATTCAAGAGTTTTGTGTAGCACTAACAGGGAAAGTGTTTATAGCTGTAGTTCATTTGTGCCATCTAAGCATTCAACCCTTGTTAAACAGATCCCTCCACAGGATCGTGGTGATCAACCTAGTGATGGTTGTGGTGGCCCCTATTGTGGTGGCCTCATGGTGGACGCAGTTGTTGTGATCACGGCCCACGTTGTCAGTGCTCCTTGTTTGGTAAGGATAATTATACCAGAGAAACCTGTTGGTACTTAGTTGATCGTCTACCCAAATTCGTCAATGCAGTGACATCTGATTCAAATTATCCTCCTTCAATTCCAGTGTCCCAGGCGGCCAAGGATATCTTTAATGAGGAATATGCCCAATTCCTTCAGTATAGACATCCCATTAGGCATCTCTTCTATCACTTGTCTTTCGATTCACCTTTCCCCTCATACACCCTGGGTTATAGATTTTGTTGCCACTGATCATATTTCAGGTATCTCTTCCGTATTTGCACACATTCACTCATCTCCCTTGCTATCCCTTGTTACTGTTGTTGATCTACAGTTCCTATTCATGGCATCGACACCGTGCCACCCTTACCCTTCTCTTTATCATCTGTCTCGTATATTTCTTCGTTTTCTTTTAATTCGATGTCAGTTAGTGAGCTTACTAAAGATCTTAATTGTTCTGTGTTATTTTTTTCCTTATTTTGTTATTAAGGATTTAAGGTCGAAGAAGAAGATTGGCATTGGGCGTGAGGAAAATGGTTTTTACTACTTTGACAATCACGATGAGAGTCCTGCTATTCCACCTATTGTTTGTCCTGCTGTTTGCTTTGACCCACCAGATTCATTGTCGACTAGGTCATCCCTGTATTGCCCACCTCATGTTACTTGTTCTTACTTGTTCCTGAGTTACATCATTTATCTTCCTTCGACTGCAAGTCTTTTCAGTTGAGAAAGTATCATCATAGTTTTTGCTTCCCAGACTCATGTTCGAGCATCGAGTCTTTTTAGTTAAGTTGATTCAAATGTTTTGGGTCCTTCTCGTGTTGATTCTACATTGGGTTTTTATTACTTTGTAAATTAATGTGGATGATTTTTCAAGAGTTACATGGCTCTATTTCATGAAAGACCATTTTGAATTATTCTCCATTTTTCATTACTTTTATGTTGAAATTAAAATTCATTTTAATGTGTCAGTACATATACTTCAAAGTGATAATGCTCGGGAATATTTTTCTCAACTCTTTACTTCCTTTTTGTCACAATAAGGTATCCTGCATCAGTCATCTTGTCCTCATACACCGCAACAAACTGTAGTGGTTGAGCGTAAGAATCGACATTGTCTTTAAGTAGCTTGTACTCTTCTTTTTGAGATGAATGTTCCCACACACTTTTGGAGTGATGCGGTTCATACAGCTTACTTCTTGATCAAAAGGATGCGTCTTCTACCCTGAATGGCAAGATTCCCCACTGTCTTCTTTCTCCCCCTTTTTCTCTTCTTTGGTTTACCTCCTCGTATCTTTGGATATGTCTGTTGTGTTCATCAGTGGACTCCCAATATGTGTAAGTTAGATCCACGTGCCTTAAAATGTGTCTTCCTCAATCACTCTCGTACACAAAAGAGCTATCTTTGGTATGCTCCATCCTTACGTTGCTCATTTTGTGTGCAGATGTCACATTTTTTAAGTTCGCCCCAATTCTAAGCCCCACTCTCAGGATGATTTGGATGTCACTCTTATTTTCTCCAGTTTTGATACCCCTACTATATCTTGTTTGTCCTTTGTTTCTCTTCCTAACTCTGTCTCAGATGGTCTTTCTCACTCTAGCTGGACGACCACAATGGAAGAAAAAATGTTGTCCTTACATCAAAATGGTACTTGGGACCTTGTCTCGTTTCCGCCTAACTAAATGGGTGTACACAGTCAAAGTTGATCCGAATGGCACAACAGATCAACTCAAGACTCGCTTAGTCGCCAAAGGTTATACTCAGGTATACAATCTTGATTTCTCAAAGACTTTCTCTTGTTGTCAGGCTCGCATCTATTCGTTCGTTCATCTTTGTGGCTCCCACCTTTCATTGCCCGATACATCAGCTCGACATCAAGAACGCCTTCTTAAATGACGATCTGACTGAGAAAGTATACATGAAGCAACGACCCCAGGTTTGTTGCTCAGGGGGAGTTCGGTTTGGTGTGTTTCTTGGAAAAAAAAATCCATTTATGGTCTCAAACAGTCTCCCCGAGCATGGTTTGGAACATTCAGTGACGTGGTCACCAAGTTTGATCTTTTGCGCTATAGAGTCGATTATTTGGTGTTCTACATGCATAGTACAATTGGGAGAATATTGTTGATTGTGTATATGGATAATATTGTGATTACCGGAGACGACCACAGTAGTATTCAAGAAGTAAAATAGTTTTTGCATAGTAAGTTTTAGATCAAAGATTTGGGTTAGTTGAAGTTGCTCGATCGAATCAAGGCATATACCTTTGTTAACGGAAATATGTCCTTGATTTGTTGAGCGAAACATGAATGCTTGGAGGAAAACCAATCGACTTGCTTATGAATCCAAATACAAAATTGTTAGCAGATCAGGGAATACCATTGATAGATTTAACGCAATTAGAAAGTTAGTTGGAAGTTGAACTACTTGGCTGTTACGAGACCGAATATCTCATTTTCTATTAGCGTTATCAGCCAATTCATGGATCATCCCACGACTTGTCTAGTAATTTGTATCCTCATATATCTGAAAAGTGCTCTAGGTATCTGTCACACTCGAATAAAGGGATATACATATGCAAATTGGGCTGGAATTACCCCAGATAAGAAATCTACAACAAGTTATTGTGTGTTTGTTGGCGGTAATCTCGTCTAAAATAAAAAGCAGACAGTAGAGGTTCGGTTATGTGCAGAATTGGAATATAGAGCGATGACACATACCACCTGTGAGATAACTTGGTTGAAGCACTTGGTGAAAGAACTTGGATTTGAACACTCTTCATTGATAAATCTAGTATGTGATATTTGATCTGCACTCCACATTGCATCAAATCTAGGCTTCTACGAGAGAACGAAACACATTGAAGTTGATTGTCACTTCTTATGAGAAAAATCATTGCAAAAGCTAATTGAGACTAGATATATAAATTCAGTTGATCAATTAGCTGATATGTTTACTAAACCGTTAGGGGCTCAAGAATAAAATAGGTTTGTAACAAGATACGAGCATACAATATATATGTTCGAGTTTGAGGGAGAGTGCTAAAAGGTATTTAGTCATTCATAGTGTTGAGGGTTTCTATATTGTTCTCTCATTTTTATTATAAATAGAGGGAGAGATAAACACATTAGTTAAGTCTTCTCATTGTTTATGTATTCTCTTCTCACTTTATCAATGAAAAATAAGATGTTCAAACTAGTAATACAAATGTATTGTAGAAAGTTACAAACACTATAAACCGACACTTGTCCCACACCAGTTTCATTCTCCATCGACTGCTCAAGGTTTTACCATTTCATTGTTATGAAGTAGGAGATCCTATGTCCTAAATGTGACACATTTGGAAATAACGTTGTTTACTTCTCGAGGTTAGATGTCAAGTGAATAGCTTCATACTCAATTGTCAACATAAAAGAATAAAAGTCGATTGCAATGATCCAATAGGACCCAATATTGTGAACAAGTATTACATCTTGTCTGATAGTAAATCAAATTCCTTCCAAATTGAAGTATCAATTGGAGGATGCTGATGAAAATTTCTCAATATGATAAGGCTATGTTAGCTAAAGCTTATTTTGATCCAACTTCTAGCCTTATAATTTTTAAATGCTGCAACTTTATGTAATTTGAAACAGCTGTAAAAATTGCTTTCTGGAAGTTTGCTTGGGCATGATTTGAGAAGCTTCTTTTAGGGAGCTTCATTTTTTTTGGTTAAACGTTACAAAGCACCATCTTAATCATCTAATTACTGAGGATAAGATTTATATTTCACTATTCTTTTTTTTATTTTTTTAGTACATATATTTCACTATTCACCATTCAGTAATCTTTTTGATCAGGTATACCGAGTTTCTGACATGGAGCTTGTGAGAGTTCTTTCTAGTGTGGAGGATGAGGTCAATGTTGCTTGTTTTCACCCTGCAGTTGGTGGTGGTATTGTCTATGGAACCAAGGTGAGACAGAAATTTGTTACTACTACTACTATTTTATATTCTGAATTCAAAGTTTCTCTGTGCAGGAAGGAAAGCTAAGGATCCTCCATTATGAAATTTCTAGTGGTTTGAATTCCACGGCATCCTCCTTTCACGAGGAAAACATGTTAGAGGTACAACAAATGTCCAATTTCATAATTTACTCACCCCGTGTTTCTAATTTACCTGTTTCTTGTTATATCCTTTCGGAGCCGGCCCTGGGGTAGGCTACATAGGTGATTGCCTAGGGTCCGAAAATTTAGGAAGCACGGACATGAACATGGGTATTGTATCCGATACGGGTGCAACACTGGGATACGTAAAATTTCAAAAAAAAAATCAAGATACGGGTACGGCTAGGATACATCAATATATTGTTATTTTATACATATTTTAAATTTTTATTAGGGTTAATTACTCTTTGTCCTCCTATTGTTAGGCCTTGTTGCACTTTGTCCCCTGTATTATTTTCGTCCCTAAATTTTTATTAGGGTTAATTACTCTTTGTCCTCCTATTGTTAGGCCTTGTTGCACTTTGTCCCCTGTATTATTTTCGTCCCTATATCCTCCCTATATTTAAGTACTTATTAAAAAGAAGTTAGGGGTAATATAGTTAACTTCGTCTTGTAGGGGGTGTATTTGATGTTTTTAGATGCAAAGGGGTGTGGGTGGTTTTACCTCTTTATATTCTCTACTCTTTAGTTTATTTACATTTGTTATCCTATTAAACATTACTCTGCTGTGTCCGCTACATTTCAATGCCTCTTGCCACGTCTCTGGTTTGAAATTAAATTTTGAGTTAAATACACTTTGCACCCATATGGTTAGGCCGAATTTCACTTTGCACCTCTATAATATTTTTATCGCCACTTACACCCTCTGTTATTTAGACTTAGGTGCAATGATTAAGTTTTCTGTTAACTTTAACGGTCAAAGTGCAAAAGTCAATAAAAATAAATTATAAAAATGTTAAATTACATTTATTCCTTTCTATGATTTTCATAGGGATTATTTTTATATTATTCAAAAACCTAGGGGGCCAGTGTGTATTTATTCAAGGGTCCAAATTGTATTTTCCTTTTCCAACTTCCTCTTCATCAGCTCCCCCTCCGGCGAACCATCCCCTCTCACTCTCATGGAGTCTTGTATGAAGGTGAAGAAGCTTGATAAATTCAGTTGGTTGGTTTGTTTTTGTAATCTTTTGATTTGTTTTGAACTTACAACCATGTGATTGTGTCAACCGATGGATTTGTTGTTGGTCCATGAAACCCTTGTTAATATCTTCTTAAGTATCTAGTATTAAATCTCTCTCTCTAGATTTGTCTGTCTCTTCTCTATTTCTCTCTCTAGGTCTGTCTCTAGATCTCTCCCTCTTCCTCTGTACCTCATATAAATATGCCAAAAGATAAATCTGTTGTTGATCTGTGAAACCATTGCTTCTCTCTCTCTCTCTCATCGGAGCAGGGGAGGGGAAGACTGGCGGCAGTGGTTGGTGTTGGTGGCGTTGTGGCAGTAAGAGAAATAGAGAGAGAGAACAAAAGGGATAGGGGATGGGGGTTGCGTCGGTTTGTTTTGCGGAGTGGAAGAGACCATCAGGGATGGGGACTTCTCCTACTGCAGCGATCAAGCAACCCGCCCCCTGCTCCCTTGTTTCACTCCCCAACCCACCCACCATATGCCGCTCCCCTGTTCCACTCCGTCTTCAGATCTGATGTTTGGAAGGACACTGCCGTGAGTAATGGTTACTCCGGCAAGCAACTTTCCAAGCTCCTCGTAATTGGACCGCCACCCTTCCTTCCTCCGGCACCTTTCTTCACCTTGCTGCTGGCGTCCATTTCTCTGTCCATCACTGGTAAAACGAAATAACAACACAGATGGTAGATGGTCCATGGTTGCTTGGTTTGTCCATCTCCCAGGGAAGGAGTGGGGGTGGGGAGGGAAGACAAGAACCGGGAAGGGGGGGGGGGGGGGGGGGGAGGGGGGAAGAGAGATTGGAAGAGATGAAGAACAAACATTTTGATCCTTTATGTTCAATTTTTTTTTTTAAATAGACCCCATTGAATTAGTTGGAACAAAAATGATAAATTTACCCTTATTTTGAAAGTAAAATGACGAAAATACTCTTATGTCTCTTAAATTTTTAACCGCTGCACTTAAGTAGTAAGCACATGAGGTGTAATTGGTGACAAAATACCATAGGGGTGCAAAGTACATATAGTCAAATTCGCCCCTATATATTAATTAGTTTTAATTTTTTTTTTTTAAATATTGTGTTTATTAATATTTTTATGAAATAAAAAAGCACAACCTAATTAAATTAACACACCCATTTTTTTTCGTTTATTAAATATTATGTTTATATTTCTATTTTTGTATATTATTGAATTATTTTGTAAGTTCACTTGATGTATTGAAACTTACCTCAACAACTGTAATATTCATTAACAAAATTACATGTGTAATTCAATAATATATGGAGAAACAAAAAAAAATGTTTCGCCTCTGCTCCCATATATCTACTGAAAGTTTTTGGGAACATAATAGAATTGTCCCGGGATTTTTTTTTCTTCCCATTTTTCTGGGAGCAGAAACACTAATGAATGTCGCCTTAGTTCTAACCTGATTAAAGCACATTTTACCAATATCTTGTTAGAGGAAATTACATATCTTTATATAAATCCAAAAAAGATAATAAAAAGATATCACATGTTATTTTAATCTCTTTGAATAACTTGAATTTTAAAAATTAATTTGAAACATAAAATAGAGAAGAATATACTTATTTGGTGGATTGAGACGTGTAATCACTTTTCTAAGAAGAGATATTCACATGCTTGAATGACAAACCTTCCCAAGATCCAATGATGGAGGGTATCAAGGTGCAAACAAAATATCCCTATATTGAGCTAATCATTTCCCGTAAACTATTAAGTAAATAAATATGTAAAAATATCAAAATATCACGTCTCAATATATCATCCCTCTGTTTCTATATCTAAATAGAATCACAATCTATTCTATATATTTCTCGTCTCTTTTATTCTTCTTTCCCCATATTTTCTCATACAATTCGAGTATCATCATACACACATATATATAGGTGTGGTGTAGACTATGTAACTTGCAATCTTATACTTAGTACAAAATAAATTACATAATTAATAGCATAAAAATTGTAACTTATAAGCATGTAATTCGGACACATAATTATAATCATTTTAATAATAATTTTATTAAATGAAATAATGTAACTCATAAAATATTTAATTTCAAATGATTATTTTAACATTTGTCATTGACTGTTAGGTTTCTCATTATGTAGGGAGAATTAAGTCCAACACTCGTCTATGTAATGATTATTCAATGGTATATGTATATATTACTTGTCGTCGGTTACTTTACGTTCATGTGTTGTTTGCTGATTATAGGTTCCGACATATGCCTTAGAAGGCTGATGACTGTTGATCTCGCCATCACAGCTCAATTATGGTGTGTTTCTTCCCTTCCCAGTCCTAGTATATATATCTGGATAGTTCTCCATATTACCCTTTCCTTTACATATCAGTTCCATTAACAAGTATTAACTGTTTAAAATAGCTAAATAAAAATGTAAACATTCACAACAACATAATTAGCCTGTTAACATGTATTAAGTGTTCAAAAATAACAAAATAAAAAGCAAATGTTCACAACAGCACAATCAGTCTCATTAACATGCATTAATTGTTTAAAAATAATAAATAAAAAAATATGAATGTTCACATGTTATATATCACAGAATGATATTTTATGTAAATTAGGAAGAAAAAAAAAAGATTGTCAAAGTAGAGACTATTTTCTAAGAAAGCTTTGGAGACTGAAAACTTAATTAAAGTAGTTAGGCGTCTATTTTATAGTTTCTATATCTTTGGAGAACTATATAATGAAAACCGTGTTCCTAAACGGGTACTTATTTAAAAGTAGCTACCCTCATTTCACTTCAATACTTCTAGCTAGCAAATTAAGTTAGTGTTGAAAAATGAAGTTTGTTCAATTTTATCTAGAATATCTCAACATCCAAGTATAATCCTTGAATTGCTTGTACCTTGGAAGTGTCCTAGATGCTCTCGTTATAGTGATGATTCGGTACAGGTCAATTTTTTTTTAACTTACAAAACCGATTTTCTTTTGCAGCTATAGATCGTACTACAAAACCGATTTTCTTTTGCAGCTATAGATCGAGTTTCGCTGAGTTCTACAAACGAGGTTCCAAGTTGAAACGCCCTTTTTAAGTGTTTTTGTTTTCAGATTTCTATTTTTGTTCCAAGTTTTTGTGGGGGAAAAAAAGTAGAGTTCTCGAAACAAAAAAGAAGTCACGGTCCCACAGATCATTTTCTTTCTGGCACCATCATATCAAAGAAGGATTCATCGGGGGGGAAAAGAAAATGTATTTGTACAAGCATTTGGATCATGAAATTGAGGGATGAGAAAAATTGTAGCATTCTGTATAAATGTACAATATTTAAGTATTATTTGGAATGCGAATGGGGCTTTCCCTTTTTTGTGCTATTTGTAAAGCATATTCTCATCTTGTTTGTGGAAGTCTCACCAATTTGAACTGAGATTTAGTCCCTACTCCCTACTCCCTCTCATTTTGGTTTACATTGTCATATAAATTGTCTTTATGCTTATTTTTCTCTTTCTAAAAGCATCTTTTGTTTGGTTCTTAGTCATATAATATATTTTTGTGACTAAGGTAGTGTTTGGGAATTCAGAATTGAACGCATTAAAATTTTAAGTTTTTGGATACGTTCGTTTTGAAATCTGATTATGTGACCAAACGCTACCAAAAGGTTTTTATATAGATGTGTATGCGAGAAAATTTAAAAAATGGCTTTAGTAAAAATCAAAATGTTTAAACTAAGGAACTCTAGTTTTTGGGTGTTTAAATAATAATTAATTTTGGTGTTTTCTCCACTGGAGCTCTACAACTTCTCTGCCTTCTTCTCTGTCAGTAAGTGCAGCAATAATCTCTTGGGGGAGCAACGCATCGTTTTTTATTGTTCTCCATTAATTTGCACTCATATAAACCTCCAACAGTTTGGAGCTTTGTATAATGGAACAAAAAATTATTTTCTCAGCCTATTTCGAACCCGAAAATCATATTGAATTTCTTCAATCGATTCATATTTTGGGTAATTTTGCCTTGGGAACAACTTTTTCTAGCTATGGCTTTAATCAATTCATATTCTGGGTAATTTTGTTTGGGTAATCTCTTCTCCTTTGCCTCGGTGTTCTCTCTCTTTTTTTTTTTTTTCCCTCCTAAATTTTCTGTCGATTGTCTTCCCACTCAAGGCTCAATGTAATCGAGCAGCTATAAACAATGATGGAAGTTAAGCTGAATCTTCGTTTAGAACAATTGATTACCTAATCCTTCTTTAGGAAGATAGTGATTTTGGTTTCTCGGTTGAGTTGTTCACCATCAACGTCCCTTGTGACGGTAAATGAACTGTCGACTTGTGATCCCATACATACTTCACGTCATCGTTGTGCTTTGTGCTGACGATCACCTTCTCCGCGACAAGGTAAACAGAGTAGAGACCAACACCGAACTGACCATTCGTGCTGACATCAGCCTCAACTTCAAGTGCCTCCATGAGCTTTTTGGTACCGAACCTCACATTTGTGCCCAAATTGTTCAACAATTCTGGGGAAAAAAACCAAATTACAATTTTAGTGACAATTTAAGTAAACCACAACTCAATTTCTTTTGAGTCTGATGATGTTAGTTACTCCAAACTATAATCTATCATATTTTCTATATGAATTTCGCATCATTATCCTCCAAATTATTAGATTTATTCCATTAAAGGAAAATTAAAACGTTGATGAGAAAAATAATACATTCAAGTGATTTTGGTGTATTTGAATGTATTGGTACATTCAAATACATTAAAGAAATCCTACCCATTGATGTCCAATCAAAGGGTCAAATGACACCATCTACACCATCCATGCCCTATCCATGTACTTTTTGAAAGTAAAATTTTAAATTCCTAGGTAATTTTGTGGTGGAACGTAACTATTAGGTAGAAGGTCATCAAAACGGCAAGTTTTTTTTGTGAAAAGTTACAAGTTGGATGACTAAGTTACAAGTTTGTATGAACAAGTTACAAGTTACTTTTACAAGAATTATTTGAAAATTAGTTTAACAAATTTGCAAGTTCATTATGAAGAAGTTGCAAGTTTGCATGACAAGTTACAAGTTATTTTACAAGAATGATAAGATAGATTGCAAGTCCATTTTGAAGAAGTTGCCAGTTTAAATGAACTTGCAACTTGTTCGGAATGAACTTGCAAATTTGTTCAACCAAGTGGCTACAAATTTGTCAAACTTACTTGCAATTTAATTTGACAAATTTGCAAGTTCATTCCAAAGGAGTTGCAAGTTTGGATGACAAGTTATAAGTTACTTTACAAGAATAATGAGACAAATTGTAAGTCCATTTTGAAGAAATCGCAAGTTTAGATGAACTTACAATGTGATTGGAATGAACTCGCAAATTTGTGAAACCAATTGGCCGCAAATTTGTCAAACCAACTTTCAATTTAGTTTAACAAATTCGCAAGTTCATTATGAAGAAGTTGTAAGTTTGGATGACAAGTTACAAGTTAATTTTGGCAAATTGCAAGTCCATTCTGTAAAAGTTGCAAGTTTAGATGAACTTACAACATGTTTGGAATTAACTAGCAAATTTGTCAAACCAAGTGGCCGCAAATTTGTCAAACTAACTTGCAATTTAGTTTGACAAATTTGCAAGTTCATTCCAAAGGAGTTACATGTTTAGATGACAAGTTACAAGTTAGTTTTACAAGAATTATGTGACAAATTGCAAGTCACTTATGAAGAAGTTGAAAGTTTAGATAAACTTGCAACTTGTTTGGAATGAACTTACAAATTTGTCAAATAAAGTGGTCGCAAATTTGTCAAACTAACATGCAATTTATTTTGACAAATTTGCAAGTTCATTCCAAAGAACTTGCAAGTTTGGAATACAAGTTACAAGTTACTTTACAAAAATGATGTGATAAATTGCAAGTCCGTTTTGAAGAAATTGTAAATTTAGATGAACTTGCAATTTGTTTGGAATGAACTTGCCAATTGTAAAACCAAGTGGCCCCAAATTCATCAAATCAACTTGCAATTTAGTTTGAAAATTTTGCAAGTTCATTCCAATGAAGTTGAATATTTGGCTGACAAGTTATAAGTTAGTTTACAAGAATGATGTAACAAATTGTATGTCCATTTTGAAAAAGTTGCAAGTTTAGATGAACTTGCAACTTGTTTGAAATGAACTCTCAAATTTGTGAAACCTAGTGGCCACAAATTTGTCAAACCAAATTGCAATTTAGTTTGACAAATTTGCAAGTTCATTTTAAAAGAGTTGTATGTTTGGATGACAAGTTACAAGTTAATTTTACAAAAAATGATGTGACAAATTGTAAGTCTATTTTGAAGAAGTTGCAAGTTTAGAAGAATTTGCAACGTGTTTGGAATGAACTTGCAATTTTGTAAAACTAAGTGGCCGCAAATTTATCAAACCAACTTGCAATTTAGTTTGACAAATTTGCAAGTTCATTCCAAAGAAGCTGCATATTCGGATGACAAGTTACATGTTAATTTTACACGAATGATGCGACAAATTATAACTTATTTTGATAAATTTGTAAGTTCATTATAAAGAAGTTGCAAGTTAGGAAGACAAGTTACAAGTTAATTTTACAAGAATGATGTGACAAATTGCAAGTTATTTTGACAAATTTGTAAGTTCATTCTAAAGAAATTGCAAGAAAAAAGTGTTCGTATCTTGGTTAGTTATGAAATGTTTAGAAATATTAGAGGCTAATTTGTAAAAAAATTGTTATTATATTGTTATTAAATTATTCTATTACGTTCCTGATCTCAAAATTCGATTTATAAATTGAAGTGTTCAATTGTACATTAAAATAAGTGGAACACAATTCAATAAGTTAATTTAGTTAAAGAAATATTATGGGCGAATTTCTAAAAAATTAAGTTATTCAATTGTTATTAAATTTATTACGTTTTTATATCTAAATTTGATATGTAATTTGTAAATTGAAGCATTCATTTGGATGATTAAATAAGTAGTAAAACATACATTGAATAAATATTATCTATTATAGAAATATTAGAGATTAATTTGTAAAAAAATAAGTTATTCTATTGTAATTAAATTTATTACGTTTTTATATCAAAATTCAACAATTAATTTGAAATTTAAGTGTTCAATTGTATGATTAAAATAAGTAAAACATAAATATTTCCTATTATATGAACTTCTTCAATTAAGAAATATGCGAAAACCCTGAACCCTAAACCCTAAACTTTGAACACAAATTTCTAGCTGATTTCTTCATTTGTTGAACCAAAATGGATTATTTGTACCAATTATGGCGCAATTGAACAATTGAGAGATAATTTATAAATTGAAATTTTTAGATTGTTGGATGTATTCTGCGATAATTTTCCAATTAAATTACATAACTTGTCAATTAACGTGATCAATTACAATATAAATTGGGATATTTTCATAAATCAAAACTTATTAGAAACATTGGTGGGTAATTTGTAAAATTTTAGGGGTTAAATTAAAAAAACAAAAATTATATGGTTAATTTACATAGATAAATTAAAAAAATAAAAATGTCACATATGATAGCGGATATGGATGCTTGAAGATTCTTAGGTCTAAACCCCCATAATTGTACTAATTACATTGTAATTGAACGATTGATAGACAATTTATAAACAAAATTTTTAGATTGTTGGATGTGTCATGTGATAATTTTGCAATTCAATTATGTAACTTGTCAATTAACACGATCTATTACAATATAAATTGAAATTTTTTCATAAATCAAGACTTATTAGAAACATTAGCGGGTAACTTGTAAAATTTTAAGGGTTAAATTAAAACAAATAAAAAATATTTTGTTAATTTACATAGATAAATTAAAAAGATAAAAATGTTACATATATGAAAGGATATGGGTGTAGTTCACCCCTAATGTAGTAGAAGTTGAAGATTCTTAGGTATAAACCCCCACAGTCGTTCCTCACTTCATCCTCTCAACCTAGGGTTTTATTCATCTCCTCCAGCAACCAAAATTTTCAAATCCACACCGATGACTCCTAATAGACGTGGTAGGTCAGTGAAGAAACACAAGGTAGACTCTTCAATCTAAGGATCTGCGTATGAGAATGCTTCAGAGGCAACGATGTCTACTGCTGGTGCGGTGGCTGACCTAGTGGATAGTGCGACAGATAAGTGTGGTAAAGAGGGTGAGGTTCAATCATCTTCCCCAGGAGACAATTCCCATCGAATAAGGCCGACGAAGAGGGTCGCGATAAAAGGGGATGGAAAGTTCTCCCAAAATAAAGCTAAAGTGGTGGATGATGCGATACCTCCGTGTGGTAAAGAGGGTGAGGTTCAATCGTCTACACTAGAAGACAACTCCCCTCGAAGAATGCTAAAGAATAGGGTCGGGATAAAACGGGATGGAAATTTCTTCCAAAATGAAGCTACCTGGCAACGGTATGTCCATTTCTTTACTTCTCGAACTTTGAAAAATGAAAGGGACCTAAAATTTGAATAGGGTCTCTTCAGAAGTCTTTTTTTGAGTATTTGAAGGGCTAAGGCATTAAGAGTTTAAGTAAATTTCCACTGAGGTTTACGACATATTTGTTCATATATTTTGTAGCAATATGAAAGTGATTGAACATGCGAATGCAAAAGATATTTGTATAACGTCATTTGTTCTAGGGAAGGTAATTCGGTTGAATTGTGTCATTTTGTGTGAAATTCTAGAGATCCCCAACGAACCTAGGAAACACTGTTTTGATTCTGAATTAAATTTACACGATGCCTTAGACCACCATATCCAAGACATGTATAGGGCATTAACAACTAGTTCATTCGACGGTGGGTCCCTAATTTCCACCAAACTTAGACCACACATACACCTCATTCACCAATACATAAATGATAATTTGATGCCTCGGGAGGGACACCACAATATTGTTAAGTACACCAACCATATGGTGTTCTATGTACTACTAGGTTCTCAGTACCTTACTTGATCTTAAAACAAATGGCCAAAGAAGTTAGCGACGTAGAGAAGGCATTCTTCCTTCCATTCCCAAGACTATTGACTAAAATATTCAAACATTTCGGTATGTTGCTAGAGGGAGAGATGTGTTGCTCCCCTAAGATTTGCATTGATGAAGGGACATTGATAAAGATGAAAAATGAAGAGAAGGACGTGGAGAGAGTCGATGATAGGACATAGCCTGATTTAGAAGAGGTGGATGAGGTAAATTTCATACCCCGTGCCATACGACCTAAAATTAAAACCAGTATCATGGGACATGGTAATGGTAATTTAGCCTATCGGTTTGGGAGATTGGAAAGGACGATCGAGGATGGGTTCACACAACTTTCAGAACGACTTTTAAATCAGATAGCTCTCATCGATCAAGAATTAAGGGACATTAAAAAAAAATCGCTTCAATAAAAGTTGTTGAAAGTTATATGACTTACAGTATGGAGGATGATTAATGGTAAGCACGCACACTTCTATAACTATTTTACATTGTGTTATGTTTTCTTATTAAGTGTTATTTTTTTTTTAAGTATCTATGGATTCTATTGGACATTATGTACAAGTATAGGACAGACTTGCAAGAGTGTGGACTTGTTCAAACAGGACTGCGCTTAACATTTTACAAGTATAAATTTGAAATGAAAATAAGATGGCTCTAATAGATTAGTTGAGATTTGTTTATGTTATTGTTCTTGAAAAGAAATGTAGCTATTACACACTGTGATTTGGTAGAAAAACTAGTGCTTCTACTTTTTTGCACTAATTGCAATTTGACAATTTTTTAAGTTGGTTTTGCCATGGTTGTCTATTTGCATAGTTCCATTCTTTGATGTAGATGTTTTATTTATCATTGTATCCACATTATGAAGGCCTTGTTTCGTGTCTATGACTTCTAAAACTTGAAGTCGTTTACTGACTCGTCGGGATGCACTTAGAAACATGGACAGTGCTTAATAATTTCATAGTTTGTAATTTATTTCATGAAATTTCTTTGGTTTCCCCATATATTGGCAGCCAAAGGTTACCAAAAACTAGACACTTACATGTGCGCGTGTACACACGTATAAGTTAACTTGAAGTTAATATTTGTAGCTTGTTTTCATGGTGGAGTATGTGTGTCATGGATGCATAAATTTCTCTTTGATGTTAGTATTTCAGATTGTATTGTGTCACTTGTATACAATCTCATGCTTCATATTTATAGGTATGATGCTTGATCTTGTGATATCGCTTCTAGGATGATAACATAGTTTTTACTGTTTAGTCATTTGCTTACATGTACTTTTATGTTGTCATACTTTAAGACACTATAGACTTAGCTTTGGTACCTCTGGATTCTCTTAGATCAATTATTGGTTTGGTTGTAGGTGGTGGTGCTTATTTCTCGTGCTAATTTTTTTTTTTCATTTTAATTTTCATTACGTAGGTGTTTTTTTTTTTTTTTGCTGATTCACGTTTCATTTTAGATGGGATGATTTTTTTGTTCTCATTTTTATTGTTGCTTTTTTTTTTTTTACCTGATGAAGTTCTTCAATAGCCTCTCTGCCTGCTGGAACAAGCTTGCGGAGCTACTAGAAGCGGGGAGGATTGGGTTCTGTCATCAGGTGTTTTAGATGGTCTTGGCATTAAAAATATATTGATAAAATTATTAGGTGTTTGTTTATTCTTCGTTTTAATGTGGATTGATCTTTTTTTTTTGGGGATAAAAATTGAATCATAGATTGATCTTCTTTTTTACTTTGGAAAACAAAATTGAAATGTGGTATGGGCCGTGGTTTGTAAATTATTATAGTTAGTGTTTATTTTTCTTTGCCTCTTATTCTGTATGGATGAACTCTAATTTTTCAATGTGTATTCCTGTCGCGATGTCATTTTTGAACAGATCATGACTCCGACGGAGACATGTTAAGTTAGTTTTTTTTTTTTTCAAAAGCGTTTTTCTAGAAGAGAGTTATTGGTGCTCTGGTGGCACCAAGAAAAAAAGTGACATTTCGATTGGGAGGAGAAAATATTCTACCGACGAAGAAGGGGGTTAAGGTCTGGTGGCACCAAGCATAAGAACAAATATAACTTATAATTTTTAAAGTAACATTTCCATTGGAAAATGCCCTACCAGAAGAGAGTGGTAAATACACCGGTGGCACTATGCAATAGACTACATATATTATCCTAAGACAATTAAAATCTATTGGAAGTATTCGAATGCAGAATTGTCTAGCTTGATAAACTCACGGGGCAAACCGAACTTATCATCAGCATGATCTATGTCGCACGCACCCTCTCATTTTTCAGTTCAATCTCCCACTATCATTGGCATGTTCTGGACATATCAAAAAGTGGGAATGAAATTGGAACAGAATGGGAACAAAATATCTAAAAACACTTTACAGTAAGGGACTTCGACGCTGCAGCAGTCAAAAGCACCGCTGTAGTGGTGGTATTTCGGTAGAGTCATCGCTGCAGCGGTGAGGGCCACCGTTGCAGCAGTGAAGCTGTAGTGTTGATCTTTGATCGTTTTCAATGTTCCTCCACCGTCTTCCTACTGATTTGCTCGTTTTTCAACCATTTTCGCTCCTAACCCCTGCTTTGAATAAAAACAAATTAAAACATTACAAGAATACTCGAAAACTATCATTGACGTTTTATGCAGGCGGAGAAAAATTGTAATTATTAGTTTAGTTGTAAAATTAATATTGGATTGATAAAAATAGAACGTTTAATTTAAATAAATTTTATATAATTAAGAAAATTTAGGAATGAAAAAAACTGCATTTTTAATGTCGCGCATTTCATGACATATTAGATTTATTTAGATAAATTATTAATTTAGGCTCTGTCATTGTTAGGTTCACAGGGGACGCTGAATATGACAATATTCCGATGATAGTCTAATAGCAGTATGAATATCAAGGTAAGTATATTGTCTTCTATGTAAATTATCAAATTCTATTTTTATATTAAATTGTGGAAAAATAAGATTTATTAAGATGAATTATTTTATAATATTAAATGGATCAAGTAAATAGTTAAATGTGAAAAATTATTTTTATTATTATACTACAATGCTATAGTCTGGTTCCGAGAGGAGGGCATGTCCTGTGAGATGTTGTTGGTTCTAACAAGAGGGCATGTCCTGTAGGACATTATGTTGTGACCTGATAAGAGGGCAAGTCCTGCAAGTGGTTGATGTATATTGTTATTGTTGTTGTTGACGATAATGATTATCATCATGATATGGTGGTTTATACCACGTGTTGACTCTTACCATTAGAGATATTGAATGACCGTGGTACTGATGACAACCTTATATTGCATAATTGTAACTCTCGATCATGAGGTGAAACGATCCTATGGCGAGTAGGAAAATATGTTTCTGGTATTTAGTATATAAAATGGGCTTGATCAGTTGATTTATATTCAATTGCTCTATTTTGATAATATATTTGAATTTCAATACTGTTCAGTGTGATTATATTCTATCTGGAAAAATATCACTGTAGTTATATTCTGTTTTGGAAAGTGGATTCTGACAAAAGTACTTGATCCCTAAATTATTTTTATACTATGAAAACATTACAACGATAAAATATTTTATTTTAGGTACCTCAGCTAGAGACGGGTTCATTACTGGACCTAGTTAGAATCAAAGAGGGGTCTCATTTTGAGTCTGTTAGGGCTATTCTGGGTAATGAGTGGTTCAGATTTTTGTGGGTTGTGATGATATAGTGGATATGTGCAACCACTGAATTTTGGGTTATATAAATATTAGACGAAAAAATTTTGGTTATATAAACTATTACATATACGTTAGTTTCTGGTTGAGTAACATTAAGTTGAGGTCGCGTCGCTCCTCGCCTCGGGTGTGGCTCTCGGGGTGGGGTGTGATAGTTTTTCTGTAGACTTGTTAGATTATCTCATCAGTAGTAGATCGTAAGATAGGGTGTTGATAAGTTGGTTCGGCATGTGAGGGGTAGTTATTTTTACTTGATTAAATAGTACATTTGCATCATGCACTGTTTGTTGCATTGTTGACATTTTTATTTATTAAATTTCATTTTAGATTTGGAATATGGAACGTCAAAATGAAAGTAGTGGGAGTTTCGGATCCCAAAGAAAATGGGCCAGGGCGCAGGAAAGATTGGATGCTGTCGAGGGAATGTTACAAACTGCTACGCAACTGACAAAGAAATAGGAAAAGATTACGGAATGCCAGAGGGCCCATAATGAGCCAGTCAATCCTCAGGTTGTACTCTTGAAAAGATTCAAGGAGTTGGACTCTCCAACTTTTACGGGAACTGTAGCTCCTACTGATGCTAAAAATTGGTTGAGGAGCATAGGGAACGTATTTTAGGCAACTGGCATTACTGGTGACAACCGAGTTCCTCTCACCATCTTCCAACTAAAAGGGAAAGCCGAACACTAGTGGAAGGAAATAAAGAGGCTAATTTCAATTCTAGACCAAGAGAATACTTGGGATCAATTTGTTGCAGTATTTAATGAAAAATATTTCCCTGAATCCTATTAGTTAAAGATAAAGGAGGAATTCATATTACTAAAATAGGGGAAGACGTCAATTCTGTAATATAAAATCAAATTTGATGCCTTATCCCTATTCACTCTTGATTCGGTAAAGACTGAGAAAACGAGATATAGAAGATTTAAAAAATGATTAGATTTGTAAATACGTTCAACGTTGATTGGTTGACAAATCAAAAGTTATGCTGAACTGGTGAACACGACAAAATTAAGAGAGAAAGATGTGCGAGAAACTACTGAGAATCATGAGCAATACAAGAAAAGCATTTCTGAGCCATCTAGCAGATACTCGGTGGCACATCTTGGGGATCTGGTCCTCGACCGCAACTTGAGCTCTGACAGCCAATCAGTTGACTAGGAGCCTAGGCCCACGATAATCATATTTTGGACAATGACATAATGTACCTGGATAAAAGTCAGGTCAGTGAGGGCAAGGTAAGAGCTAGACGTTTATCCAAGCTAGGATGGCTGTCTACTATCAATGTGGATCACTGAATCATTTTGTTAATGAATATCCCATGACAGGCCCAATATATTATCGTTATCATGAACTAGGTCACATATCTCCATTTTGTCCGAATATTACTGCTAATCGTACACCTTTGGTGAGCAGTATGGGCAGTCTTGGCCCTAGTGGTGTTCAGGGGCGAGGTAGAGGATCGATCGACCGGTAGACCACCAACACGAGGACATGTATTTGCTACTACTCAACAGCATGCTAGTGGTGGAATATTACGTCGCCACTTTCACCGCAAGTGTACGGGTCAAGTTTTAGTATAGATGGGAAGGAGTAGGGGTTGTCGTATCCATAGGAATTGGTTGAAATTATTATTGAGTACCGCGATTGTCATAACCTAACTTTATTTAGGCGATAAAAATTAAGTTTATAATTAATTAATACTAATATTAAGTTAATTAAACTAATTAACTATAATACTATATTGAGATGTTTAGGAAAAAAGATTATCTAGGGATTAACTTTGTTTACAAAAATGTGCTCGGTCTCGTTTAGTTTACAATAACGGTGTTCGACCTATCTGATAATCCTTGTATCGTAAATTCACTTGCCACCTCTCCCAAGTGTAAAACGAGTGAATATGCGATTTCACATCAACGAAGAAGTCCCCATCAATGTCTTAACGACACTAGGTCACATGAGTCTTGCCCCAACGTCATTGATTGCACACTTTCTAACTCTCTCTCGGGTTATTAGATAGTCGCGTTGTGTATACCCTAGTCCGAATTTGGGGTTACCTCTCCCGAGTATCAAACCCCGTATTCTCTATATATCTAAACAATTATATAATCAAAGAATAATGATAAACACAATTAAAATAACGAAAAAAACCATTAATGAAACATAACTCAAACAAACAACGATTTCATAAAATATATTAATCCCTAGACAAAATCCGTTTAACTCATGGTCATAACCATTTATACAATGAAAAATGAGCTAAACATGCTCAACAACCTACCAAAGTTAAGTAAATAAAAAGAGAAATGAAAGAACTTAGCCGTAGTCTGAAGATTTGCCGTTAAAATCGTTTAACGTTCACTTCTCCTTCTTCGCAACGTTTTCTTCTCCTTCGGAATTGGTTGAGCACACCCCAAAACACTCTCAAAATATCCTAAACCTAAGGAGTCTCTAATGAGATCTCCCTTAGCCGAAATAGAAGAGGGAGGATAAAATAAGGGCTCAAAATATCTAAATAAATATCTAATCTGTGTACAGAGTGACCGCCGCGGTGGTGAGTATGTCGGCTGGCTCACGGCCTCGGTGGTAAACACGGCGGTGGGATCAGAGACCTCTCTGTTGTTTCACCACCGCAATGGTGTATATCACCGCTGCGGCGGTGATCTGGACACCACGGCGGTGGGCTGCATTTCAAAATTTTGCCCTCATGCTTGTTTTCCCACCGTTCTTGATCCAATTTGATCGTTTATGATCCGTTTTCATGCCTTTTCACCCCCATACACCTGATTTATATAAAAATACATAAAAACATTTTAAAACGTATTAAAATGTAATAAACATACTCGAAAACTAATAAGTTATGTTTGGAAATAGATAGGTAAATTACACCTATCAAATACCCACAAACTTGGAATTTTGCTAGTTCTCGAGTAGAACACCCACACAATACATGAAAATATAACAACTAATTACAAAATTAAAAACTAAAAAAATGAAAAATACTAAAAATAATGATGTGCAAGTTTTGAATATCATCTACCGGCCAAACGATTTTTTCCTCATTGGCCCCCAATCCTATCAAGTTAAAGAATAAAACACACCATGTGGTGTTCTAGAATTTCAACATTCGATAGTAGTAAGCGTCATTCTAGATCCTATCAAAGTGTATGTGTTAAAACTCAATTATACAACTATTCGTTAATCAGATGGGATTATCCCTCAATAAAGTTCATGAATAAAACCATTAAGGTATAGGGAATCCATAAGACTGACCTGGGTTCTATTCTCCACAATGTAGGCTTAGTAATCCAAAAAGATTATTAGGTCTTGGTTCGATTTTGGAAAAAATGGCCAAGGGTATATCAGAAATCGAAAATAGGTTAACGTTGTTAACTTGACGATACCCGAGGCACATGCTTGGCACTCTCATACTCGAAACCCCACATAGATTAATTCGAAACAATTCTAATTATACATTTAAGAACGACGTATTCACTTGTCAGAAGAAACGTAATTTAAACAATATTTACATATGTTTTTTTTTTCAATTTACCATACCCCCAAACTTATTCGACTTTTAGAATTTCACGGGTGTGGTTAAAATGAAAGAAAAATGATAAGTGAGTACTCGAATACCGAACCAATTAAAAGTTCGCCCTAAATCGAACCGCTCACATCAAGTAGCATTTGCAACTACTAACCTGATTCACTGT
The DNA here is from genome assembly GCA_016647705.1 of Eucommia ulmoides. Classification (NCBI taxonomy): domain Eukaryota; kingdom Viridiplantae; phylum Streptophyta; class Magnoliopsida; order Garryales; family Eucommiaceae; genus Eucommia; species Eucommia ulmoides. Next base: position 21,411,716 of record CM028327.1, on the reverse strand, counting down.
AATTGTGCCTTCGACTCAGTGATATAGGTTTGGAAATAAGTTTTATCGGCCAGGGTATTTGTTATGTGTTCAGAATTGAAATGGTTTTTAGGATTCGACAGGGTAACGAGGGATAAACATTTAACAAGGTAAGCTTCAAAGGCTCAAGCGATCAAATGAATGCCTAAATCATATATCCCGAATTACCTCGCCAAGGATTTCGCCTCTAATTTTCCCCAAATCAAGTTCTAAAATCCATATTGTTATGAATTTTGTTGACATATAATCGTTTTCAAATCAAATAGATAGTTATACATTGAGTTTACGTTCTCGTACATTAAGGTTGACCTCAATAAACAATCAGGGGATAGACTCATTATAGGGTAATGGCCTAGATGAAGTCAAAACTCAGCACATAACAACAACTAACCTAAACAAACATGCACACAATAAAGACAAACCAACATAACTAATATACTACACATCACCGCCAAACTTAAAACAGTCAATGTCCAGAATATCCCAATCATCAATCTTAACATATGAAATAAAGCATGCTGATGAAAGGGGTTTAGAACATGTACCTGAGAGGTGAGAGAATCTCGTGTCTGAATCAAGTCGGCAGTAATGAATTTAACTTATTTTTTTACTTGGGTTGCCTCCCAAGAAGCGCTTGATTTAATGTCTTCAGCTTGACACGAAGAACGGCTCGTCAAAGAGCGACTTCTGCCCATAGTAAGTTTCGTACAACACTACATATAGGTCTTGGTTGTTTATGCCCTCAAGCTTGGTGAGATTTGGCTCTGATCGGCTCGAACTTTCAACAACATGCCTCACCGGCTCATGCACTTGGTGGGCATGAAAGAACATTGCTAATGGCAGTGAAGGACCAGTGAGCCACATCGGATCCTCATATATGTGATCGTCTAGGATCGATGGTGGCATCACAATTTAGATCTCCAATGGTGACGAATCACAATCGTCGATCTTTGCTTGGGTTCCCGTCTCATTTAAAAATCATAGTTGAACTCTCCCAAGCTCCTTCCGCTTGTTTCCGACTCCTCACTGTGGCTTTCACTGAATGTGTCTTGTGAATCTTCCAGTGCCACCGCGTCTGACTCGGCCTCAATAAAGTAGATTAGCTGACCGATTTGTGTCTGAAGAGACATTACGGTCGTATCGATTTCAGTGCAAATAGTCTCAATGTTACCAAGACGATCTTTATGCTCATTGATCCAATCATTCGTCTCCTTCCAGAATAGAATATTTCCTCCAGGATGGGAGAAGACTCAACGTATTGGTCTGGGGTGTCAATCCATGGCTTCAAAGCGGTGAAACTATCCCCCAAGCTTTGATAACTTGGTGAATAATTCCAATACTGAAAATCAAACTCGGCCATGTCTTCCAACAACTAATAGGCTTTGTCTGCAGTTAATTGGTCGAAAGAAGTGGTACCGTTTCCTCTTTCAACCCAATTTCTTATTGTGACTAGTAACCCATTGAGGAATTTCTGTAATTGACACTCCCTCGGGAAACGATGGTTCAGAAACTGGAACAACAATTCCTTGTAACGATCCCAAGCACTAAAAAATATCTCAGAATCCCGTTGAACGAAATGCATCAATACTCGTCGATCTAACATCGTCAAGTACCCTATATAAGAAATAGAAAACAAAACTACGAACAAAAATTATAAAAAATAAAAAATGCCTAAATTAAAATTAAATTACTTACTCACAATATCAACAATAATCTAAAACACAATCCCCGGCAACGGCGCCAAAAACTTGATGGCGGAATATTACGTCGCCACTTTCATCGCAAGTGTACGGGTCAAATTTTAGTATAGATGGGAAGGAGTAGGGGTTGTCGTATCCACAGGGATTGGTTGAAATTATTATTGAGTACCGCGGTTGTCATAACCTAACTTTATTTAGGCGATAAAAAATGAGTTTATAATTAATTAATAATAATACTAAGTTAATTAAACTAAGTAACTATAATACTATATTGAGATGTTTTGGGAAAAGATTATCTAGGGATTAATTTTGTTTACAAAAACGTGTTCGGTCTCATTTAGTATACAATAACGGCGTTCAACCTATCCGACAATCTCTATATCGTAAACTTACTTGCCATCTCTCCCGAGTGTAAGATGAGTGAATATGTGACTTCACGTCAACGAAGAAGTCCCCCTCAATGTCTTAATGACACTAGGTCACATGAGTCTTGCCCCAATGTCATTGATTGCACACTTTTTAACTCCCTCCCGGGTTATTAGATCGTCGCGTTGTGTTTACCCTCATCCGAATTCGGAGTTACCTCTCCCAAGTGTCAAACCCCGTATTCTCTATATATCTAAACAAGCATATAATCAAAGAATAACAACAAATACAATCGAAATAGTGAAGAACAACCATTAACGAAACACAACTCAAACAAACAATGATTTCATAAAATATATTAATCCCTAGATAAAATACGTTTAACTCATCACCATAACCATTTATACAATGAAAAATAAGCTAAATATGCTCAACAACCTACCGAAGTTAAGAAAATAAAGAGAGAAACGAAAGAACTTAGCCGTAGTTCAAAGATTTGCCACTAAAATCGTTCAACGGTCGCTTCTCCTTCTTCACAACATGTTCTTCTCCTTCGGAATTGGTTGAGCACACCCCAAAATACTCTCAAAATATCCTAAACCTAAGGAGTCTCTAATGATCTCTCCCTTGGCCAAAATAAAGAAGGGAGTAACAAATAAGGGCTCAAAATATCTAAATAAATATCTAATCTATGTGCAAAGTGACCGTTGTGGCGGTGAGTATAATAGCTGGGTCATGGACTCGGCGGTGGGATCAGAGACCTCTCTATTGTTTCATCACCACAGCGGTGGGTTTCCAGCAAGTTTTGGCATTTTCTGCATATTGACCGCTGCGGCGGTGGTTTGGACGCCGTTGCAGTGGGCTGCATTTCAGAATTTTACCCTCATGCTTATTTCCCCACCATTCTTCCATCGTTCTTGATCTGATTTGATCGTTTATGATCCGTTTTCATGTCTTTTCACCCCACACACCTGATTTATACAAAAATACATAAAAATGTTTTAAAACATATTAAAATGTAATAAACATACTCAAAAACTAATAAGTTTGGTTTGAAAATAGATAGGTAAATTACACCTATCAAGGTTACTTTATATGTGGTTACATGTATCATGTCTTTTTATGATAGAGATGCACGTATACTTATCGATTCATGTTCTACTCATTCATTTATTTAGATGACCTTTATGATGCATGTAGGGAAATTTTCTAATTCTCTGTCATATGGAATTATTATCTCTACCCTTGTGGGTGAGTCAGTGTTGATATATAGTGTGTACAAATATAGTTTGCTTCACATTGGTAATATAGAATTATCAGTAGATCTATTACCCCTCGAGTATTCACGATTTTCATGTGATACTTGGTATGGATTTGCTATCCGGTTATCATTTCACAGTCGATTGTTTTAAAGAGGAAGTTACTTTTCGAGTCCATAGTAAGTCAGAGTTTGTGTTGTTGGGAGATAGAATCATTACCCCTATCAGTTTGATTTCAGTTCTAGAGGCCAAAACAATATTAAAAAAAAGATACTAGGGATACCTGGTAGCGCATGAATACGTCACTACTTTCATCGCAAGCGTACGGGTCAAGTTTTAGTATAGATGGGGAAGAGTAAGGGTTTTTATATCCATAGGAATTAGATTAGATGGTCGTTGAGTACCACAGTTATCATAACCTTACTTTATTTTGGCGATAAAAATGTAGTTTTTATAATAAAATATACTAATACTAAGTTAATTAAACTAATTATATTAATATACTAGTATGACATTTAAGGGAAATTATTGCCTAGGGATTAACTTCGTCCACTTAAACATGTTCGTTTCAATCTAGTTTACATTGACGACGTTCATCCTATCCAACAATCTCAGTATCGAAATCCCATTCACTACCTCTCTCGAGTGAAAAAATGAATGAATATGTGACTTCGCGTCAATGCCAAAATCCCCCTCGAGCATCTATATGATACTTGATCACATGAGTCTTTTCCCAACATCATTGATTGCACACTTTCTAACCCCCCCTCGGGGTCATTAGATAGTCGCGTTGTGTTTAAACTCTAGTCCGAATCTAGGGTTATCTCTCCCGAGTGTCAAACTCCGTATTCTCAATATATCTAAACAAGCATATAAACGTGGAATAATGATAAAACAATTGGATAAACATAAACAACCATTAACAAAACATAGATTTTATATAAACAATGTTTTCGTGAATTATATCAAGCCCTAGACAATATATGTTTAGCTACACATGGCCGAAGCCCTAAATACAAGCTAAACATATACAAACATTCAACCAATCTAAGAGAGAAAGAGAGAAATGAGGAGACTAGCCGTTATCCGAAGATTTGACGCTAAAACCGCTCCAAGAACGCTTTCTCCTTTTTCGCGTTGTGATCTTCTATTGGTCAAATGGACTTGGAGCTCTCAAGACTCCTGAAAACGTCCACCTTCTTTTCGGGGGATAAGAGGGAAGATATTTATAGGATTCAAAATATCTCAAAATATCCTAAAATATCTTAAAATGTCAAGCGCTGACTGCTGCAGCGTTGGATAGGTCGGTAGGATTCTAGCGAGTAATCACTGTAGCGGTGGAGCTTTCTGTATTTTGACCGCTATAGTAGTGGAGCTTTAGCAAACTCTCTGTATTTTCACCGCTACAACAGTGGATGCAGGTTCATAATTTGGTTTTTTTTGCTCTTTTTCTCCACCGTTCTTCCATCGCTTTGATCGTTTATGGACCGTTTTTGTCACTTTTCACCCCAAATACCTAATTTAAGACAAAATAAATAAAAATATATTAAAACATAATAAAACGCTATAAAAATACTCGAAAACTACCAAAATCGGCTTGAGAATAAATAGATAAATTACACCTATCAAATACCCCCAAATTTAGAATTTTGCTAGTCCTTGAGCAAAACACTCACACTAAAATAAAATAAAAACATAACTAAATAACTAACACAAACAACCTAAATACAAACAATCTAAACATAACGACATGCGAGTTTTAAATTCAGCTATCGACCAAAATATTTTTCCCTCAACAACCCTCAAATATTATCGAGTTCAGGAGTAAAATGCACCATGTGGTGTTCTAGAATTTTGATATTCAATAATGGTAAATGCCATTCTAGATCCTTTCAACGTGTGTGTGCGAAACTCAATAATATAACTAATCAAAAATCAAATTGTATTATCCACCAACGAAGCTTATGACTTAAACCGTAAAGGATTAGGATATCCATATGCCTGACTGGGTTCCACTCTCCACTAATGTAGGCTTGGAAGTTCATAAAGATAAAAAAGACTTGGTTCGGTTTGGAACATGGCCAAGGGTATATCGGGAATATAACACGGGTTAACGTTATTAACTCAGCGATACCCCAAGCACAATGCTTGGCACACAATCACACTCGAACTCCCATAGATAAATTTGAAACATTTCTAAACAATCATTTATGAACGTCATACTTGTCAAAAGAAACGAAAATTTAATAATATTTACATATATATATATATATATATATATATATATATATTTTTAATAATATACCACACCCCCAAACTTATTTAATTATTACAATTTCATGGGTGTGGTTAAAATGAAGGAAAAATGACAAGTGAGTACTTGAATACCAAACCAATCAAAAGTTCGCCCTAAACCCAACCGCTCACTTCAAGTAACATACACGAATGCTAACTTGATTCACTCAAATTGTGCCTTTGGTTTAGCGATATAGGTTTGGAAAGAATTCAATTGGACAGGGTATTTGTTATGTGTTCAGAATTGAAATGAAAAATTGATTTCGACAGGGTAACGAGGGATAAACATTTTACAAGGTAAGCTTCAAAGGCTCAAGCGAATCAAATGAATGCCTAAATCACGTCTCCTGAACTACATCGCCTAGGATTTCGCCTCAAGTTTTCCCTCAATCAGGTTCTAGAATCCTTAAATTGTCATGAGTTTGGCTAATGGATAATTGTCCTAAAATCAATTGAATAGCTATACATTAAGTCAATGTGCTCGTGCAAATTAGGATCCACAATAACTTTCACCAAAACAACATGCCAAGCACACAAAATACACATGAATGGGAATTACCCTTGACCTTGACAAACAACCAGGGGATAATATCATCATCGGGTAATGGCCCTGATAAACGCAAAACTCAGCATGCAACAACAACAACAAACATAAACACATCCTACACTAAACAAACATGCATACAATAAAACAATAAAACAAACTACACATCACCCCCAAATTTAAAACGGGCAATGTCAGTGGATAGAAAAATTGAATTCACTACCGAATTACTTTTAGGTACTTCTCCTATATCAATTCCACCCTATCGTATGGCACCTACCGAGCGGAAGGAATTGAAAATTCAGTTGCAAGATTTCTTAGACCGCGGGTTTAACAGACCTAGTGTTTCTCTGTGGAGAGCTCCAGTGTTGTTTGTAAGAAAGAAGGATGGCACTCTAAGGATGTGCATCAATTATTGACAACTGAACAAGGTGACAGTTTGTAATAAATACCCGTTGCCTAGAATTGATGATTTGTTCGATCAATTACAAAAGGCCAGGGTATTTTTGAAAATAGATCTTCGATCAGGATATCACCAGTTAAAAATTAGAGGTAGTGACATGTCTAAAATGACAATTTTTAGTTATGCCATTTGGGTTGACGAATGTCCCTGCTGCATTTATGGATTTGATGAATCGGATCTTCAACCCTTACTTAGAATAGTTTATCATAGTGGTCATCAATGATACAGTGATTTACTCCTGAAATAAAGAAGAGCATGCAGAGCATCTCCAAATTGTATTACAGATTTTCAGAGAAAAGCAATTGTATGTGAAGTTCGATAAATTTGAGTTTTGGATGGATAGAGTTATATTTTTAGGACACATTATCTCGGGTGATGGTATACAAGTCGACCCAAAGAGAGTCGAAGTCGTTGTTCAGTGCTGTGGGAGTGGTGCGTGTTCAGTTTGTCTTCTGACAGTGGTGGCGGTAGCGTGAGTTCGGTGAGGCGATGGCGGTGGGTGCAGACAGTATCAGTAGAGATCAAGTCGGTCGGAGAAATTAGATGGTCGATGGTGATTGTTGGTGAGTATTTATGTGTAATTTCTCTAATTATTTTTGGTGGGTGTATGCATGCATGTGTGTTGTGTCGGCGAGAACCGAGCAAAACAGAGACAAAGAGAGAGAGAAGTCGGTCGATCAATGGTGGTGGTGGTGGCGGTGGCAGTGGTGCAAGTTGGGTGCGGCTACGGTGTGACGCTGTGTGTGTGTATGTTGCCGTCGGCAAGGGTCGTCGGTCCCGTGGTGTGTCGTCGTCATTATGGGCATGCATGTGTAGTTGTGTGCATGAGAGTATGTGTGTCGCAGTATGTGTGTAAGAGAGAGCGGTGATCTTGTGGGTATGTGTGTTAGCTTGTGAGGTGACCGGTGGTGGGGGTTGATTGGTGGTGTGGGTGGTGCAGGGCCGACGATGAGAATCGGCTTGGCATGGGAGCTCACCAATGGTCGGCAACAGTAGAGAGAGAGGGAGGGCGGCCGTCCGGTCTGAAACAAAAATAGGAAAGAAAAAAAAAAGAATTTACACAAATAACCCCAACAAAAAAATTAGTTGATTATCATTTTCGTAAAAATTCAATTATTAGCGTTTAAAATCTTCACAATTGTAACAATAAATTTTGTAATCGTAATAATATCTCCATAACTGTCAATTTTAAATAAATCGTGTACAGTAATGTGTAGCGGAGTGAAATTAACCGAATAATAACGATTGTCATAAATAAAATGTGGGGAATGGAAAATTACGAAACTTAGGGTCTGCATTGCATGATTAGGTTATTTTTACCTAAAATATTAATTTAGACCCTGTCAATAATAGGTTCGCAAGCATCGGAGTAGCAGTAGAGTACAATCGGTAAAAGCCTTTCTGAGCGCATCACCAAGTGAGTGTACTATCTTCTAGTAAATCTATTTTCGTATATATATATGATGAAAAATGTGTTTATTTAAAACTGGATGACTTTATAACTTATATGGATCAAGCGATTTTGGTTGGTTGTGGAATTGTGGAAATGTGGATTTTGTTGGTTTTAAAAGAAGATGGAAAAATCATATTTAAATTAAATCAGTTTTGGGAGATAGAGGTTGATGTTATTGATTTGACGATGTTGTTGATTAGACGATGCTATTGATTTGTAATTTGACGATAATGTTATTGATTTGACGATGTTATTGACTTCACGATATTATAATATTTATCTGATTCGACAGAGTGATGGATTATCTGCTTCGGCAGAGTGATGATTATCTGTTTCGGCAGAGTGATGGGTGTCCGGGGTGGGGTGTGACAATTTGTGGTATCAGAGTCTAGGTTATAGGTTCTGTAGACTTGCTAGTAGTTGTGTCAGTAGAGGATCATGAGATAGGAAGATGTGCCAATCATTTAGTCGGTAGGAGACTTTGAGATAAGGGGTCGATAGGTGGTGTCGAGCCAGTGGTAGACCATGAGATAGGGTGTCGATAGGTGGGTTTGGCACATGAGTGATAGTTATGGCATTGCATTAGATGGTACATTGGTATCATGCATGGTTATTTGTTTTGTTGGTAATTAGTGGGTGCGACGAAGTTGTGATACTGCTAGTTGGTGGTTCGGGTAGTGTGGTTGGTAGTGGTAATGGGTGAACTGCGATTGTGGGGGTACTAGTGGTTGGGAATATTAAATTATAACTGATAAGTAATTCTATTCGTAATATTTGACATTGGGATTCTCTGTCAGTAGTACGTAATATTTTTATTGTTAAACGAACAGTGTGGAAGAGCACACTTAATTCGTCCAATGTTAAGTTATTCATTGAATTGAATTGGTAGACAACACTTTATTTATGCAATTACACGACACACTGCGCTACTATTTGAGATACGCGGATTCTATCATAAATGTGTGGGTGTGCTCGTGATTTTATTAGAGAGGGAGGTTCATATGGTTAAAGCAAAAAGAGACGACCATTCGGCGATATGAAATTAAGTCTAATTTGGTAAAAACGGAAGAGACAAGATGTAGACTAATCTAGAAAGGATTTACTTTGGAAATGCGTTTTAGGTTGATGGGCAGGCAAATTTAAAAGTTATACGAAATGGGCAAACGCAGCGAGAATTAATAGAGAATGATGTGTAAGAAGTAGCCGAGAACTATGAGTCCATGTTAATAGTTAGTGCATATAAATATAGTTCACTTCGTATGGGTGGTAGGAAGTTGTTGGTAGATCTATTACCCTTGAATATTTACGATCTTGATGTCATACTGGGTATGGATTTGCTGTTTAACTATCATGCCATGGTAGATTGTTTTAAGAAAAAAGTGATCTTTCGAATCTCAGGCGAGCCAGAATTTATATTCTCGGGAGACAAAATTATTACTCCTGTTAGTCTGATTTCAGCCCTAGAAGCTAGGAAATTATTGCAGAAAGGATGTCAGGGATACCTTGCACACGTGATTGATACCAGTCAGAGAGAAGTTTTGATCGCACATATTCTAGTGGTCAGAGATTTTCCCGACGTGTTTTCAAACGAATTGTTAGGGTTGCCAGTAGATAGGGAGATGGAATTTACAATCGAGTTACTTCTCGGAACTGCTCCTATATCGATTCCACCCTATCGTATAGCGCCTACTGAGTTGAAAGAATTTAAGGTGTAATTACAAGATTTATTAGATTGTGGGTTTATCGAACCCAGTGTTTCCCCATGGGGAACCCCAGTGTTGTTCGTGAAGAAGAAGGATGGCACGTTGAGAATGTGTATCGACTATTGACAGCTGAATAGGGTGACCGTTCGTAATAAATATCCGTTGCCTAGGATTGACGATTTGTTTGACCAGCTCTAAAAGGCTAAAGTGTTTTCCAAAATAGAGCTTCGATTGGGGTATCACCAATTGAAAGTCAGAGACAGTGATGTGGCAAAAACGGCATTCTGTATGAGATATGGACACTATGAATTTTTGGTTATGCCATTCGGATTGATAAATGCCCTTACTGCCTTCATGGACTTGATGAATCGAATCTTCCAACCTTATCAGGATCAATTTATTATCGTATTTATTGACGATACATTGATCTATTCCCAAAGCAAAGACGAGCATGCAGAGCATCTTCAGATAGTATTGTAAACATTGCGAGAGAAGTGGTTGTATGTGAAATTCAGTAAATGTGAACTTTGGCTAGATCATCTGGCATTTATGGGGCATGTTGTCTCAGGAGATGGTATTCAGGTGGACCCGAAGAAAGTTGAAGTTGTTGTTCAGTGGGAAAGATCGAGAAATGTGACTGAAGTTCGAAGTTTTTTTAGGATTAACGGGTTACTATCGACGATTTGTGCAGGGATTTTCTGTTATAACGGCCCCATTGACTCGTTTGACCTGCAAGGAATCCAAATTTGAGTGGACTGACAAATGCGAACAGAGTTTCCAGGAGTTAAAGAGTAGATTGATATCGGCGCCAATACTATCTCTCCCGACAGAAGGGGTGGTTTTGTGATTTATAGTGATGCGTTCCACCAAGGGCTGGGATGTGTTCTAATGCAGCATGATCACGTAATCACATATGCATCTCGACAATTGAAGAATCATGAGCATAATTACCCGACGCATGATTTGGAGTTGACAACAATTGTGTTCGCCCTGAAGATTTGGAGGCACTATTTGTATAGCGAAACATGTGAAATATACACCGATCATCAGAGTCTAAAATACCTGTTTACTTAGAAGGAGTTAAATTTGAGGCAAAAGAATTGGATAGAGTTGATTAAAGATTATGATTGCACCATCCACTATCATTCAGAGAAGGCTAATGTTGTAGCGGATGCGTTGAGTCGGAAATCGGCGGGTTCGATCACGCACAATAGAGTCGTTTATACTAATTTGTATGCTGATTTGAGATCTTTGCGAGTTCAGTTGGCGGTTGGTCAGACGGTAGCGTTGCTTGCGACTTTGACTTTGAGGCCGACATTGATTGATCGTATTATTGAAGCTTAGAAGTCAGATGTTCAATTGGAGAAGATTCGGGGTGAAATAAAAAATGGTTGCAAAGTGGATTATCATGTCATAGAAAGTGCTGAGGCTTTGATGATTGGAAATAGGCTGTGTATGCCTAATGATGTTAATTTGAAGAAGAATATTTTGGAAGAAGTGCATAGCTCAGTGTACGCGATGCATCCAGGCAGTACCAAAATGTATCGAGATTTGCGTGAACATTATTGGTGGATCAGAATGAAGCAAGAAATTGCAGAACTTGTTTCTAGGTGTCTTGTTTGTCAACAAGTAAAAATTGAGCATCAATATCCAAGGGGGTTATTGCAACTTTTATCTATTCCAGAGTAGAAATGGGAACATACCACGATGAATTTCGTTTCGGGATTACCCCGTACTAAAAAGGGCCATAATTTCATCTAGGTGGTCGTTGATAGGCTTACTAAGTCCACTTATTTTTCAGGTCATAAGACGACGTACTCTTTTGATAAGTATGTCCAATTGTATATCGAAGAGATTGTTAGGTTGCATGGTGCCTCGGTTTTTATAGTGTCGGATAGAGATCCGAGATTTTCTTCGAGGTTTTGGCCGAGTTTCTAGACTGCTTTGGGTACCAAGCTGAAGTTTAGCACCATTTTTCATCCTTAGACAGACGGTCAATCAGAGCTTACAATTCAGACGGTGGAGGATATGTTGAGGGGATATGTTCTGGAATTTCCTGGTAGCTGGGATGATCATTTGCCGTTGATGGAATTCGCCTACAAATAGCTACCATTCGGTAATCGAGATGGCCTCGTATGAAACATTGTATGGTAGGAGATGCAGAACCCCAGTCTGTTGGACTGAGGTGGGTAAACGGGAATTGTTGACGTCGAACATCGCCCAGATGATAGTAGACAAAGTGAAGGTGAAACGAAAATAATAATAATTAAAAATTGCTCAAAGTTGACAAAAGAGTTACGCAGACAAGCACTGGCGGGAGTTGGAGTTCGAAGTGGAGGATCATGTGTTCTTGCATATTTCTCCATGGAAAGGCATAATGAGGTTCGGGAAGAAAGGGAAGTTGAGTGCAGAATACATCGGACCTTATGAAATTCTAGATTGGATTGGCATGACAACGTATAGACTTGCGTTATCGCTAGAGTTGTCTCGACTACACGACGTTTTCCATGTATCGATGCTCCGGAAATATGTGTCAGACCCTTCTCATGTGTTGACTTCGCAGCCGATCGAATTGGAAGGAGATTTGACCTACAATGAGAAGCCAGTCCAAATCCTAATTCGTAAAGACTAGGTGTTGCGAACAGAAATGATTCCATTAGTCAAAGTGTTGTGGCGCAGTCATGCAGTGGAAAAAGCAACGTGGGAGCGAGAAGACTAGATGGGGAACAAATACCCACATTTGTTCGATTAGGTAATAAAATTTCGGGATGAAATTTTTTTTTTAGGAAGGAAGAATTGTAAGACCTAAATCTTAGAACATACGTCATTAATAGTAGCATTTTAGAGCATTAGAAAATTGGGAAAAAATTTTGTTAATTAAAATCCAAATAAAAAGTTTAGGGGTCAAATTAGAAATTTAGAAAACATTAATTTTAAAACTTGATATTCAAATTGACATTTGACCTTTTAATTAAAAGTTTAAGGGTGAAATTTCAAATCTTAGAATTTAAAAAAAAAAAAAAAAAAAAAAAAAAAAAAAAAAAACTAAAATTGATTAAAATTAAGACTTTAAGGAAGTTGGGGGAGAAAAGAATAATTAACTAAAAGTTATTGTAAAACATATATATATATAATATCGTGTATGTGATGGAGAGCTCAAACCGACCAAAAGGCAGAGAGAGGAAAATCGGTGACATAGCATGAAGAGAGCAAACATCCATCCACTTAATTCATGCATATAAAAAGGGATTCTTGCAAATGGTGATGAAGCATCTTAAGAAAATTCAAAAAAATCAGTAGAGAAAAAATCTAGAAAAATCTAGAGAGAGAGGAGAGGAGAGGAGGCGTTTGGTCGGAAGCGGGTTTCGGTCGTCGCCGATCGTCACCGTCATTTGATGATCATTGTGTCTATATGTGGGTGTGATCGTTGCTGTGGAAGTGGTGCGTGTTCAGGCTGTCTTTTGACAGTGGTGGCGGTGACGTGAGTTCGGTGAGGCGACGGCGGTGGGTGCAGACAGCATCAGCGGAGATCAAGTCGGTCGGCAAAATTAGATGGTCGACGATGATTGTTGGTGAGTATTTGCGTGTAATTTCTCTAATTATTTTTGGTGGGTGTGTGCATGCATGTGTGTTGTGTCGGCGAGAACCCAACAAAACATAGACGGAGAGAGAAATAAGTCGGTCGATCAACGGCGATGGTAGTGGTGCGAGTTGGGTGCGGCTACGGTGTGCCACTGTGTGTGTGTATGTCGCTGTCGGCAGAGGTCGTCGGTCCCGTGGTGTGTCGTCGACATTATGGGCATGCATGTGTAGTTGTATGCATGAGAGTGTGTGTGTCGCAGTGTGTTTGTGTGTGAGCGGTGATCTTGTGGGTATGTGTGTTAGCTTGTGAGGTGGCCGGTGATGGTGGTGGTTGATTGGTGGTGTGGGTGGTACAGGGCCGACGGTGAGAATCTGCTTAGCGTGAGAGGTCACCAGTGGTCGGCAATAGTAGAGAAAGAGAGGGGGGCCCGGCCGTCCGGTCTGAAACAGAAACAGGAAAAAAAAAAGAAAAAAAAAAAGAAAAAGAAAGAAAAAGGAATTTACACAAATAACCGCAACAAAAAAAAATTAGTTGATTATCATTTTCGTAAAAATTTAATTATTAGCAATTAAAATCTTCGCAATCGTAATAATAAATTTTGTAATCATAATAATATCTCCATAACCGTCAATTTTAAATAAATCGTGTACAGTAATGTATAGTGGAGTGAAATTAACCGAATAATAACGATTGTCATAAATAAAATGTGGGGAATGGAAAATTACGGAACTTAGGGCCTGCATTGCATGATTAGATTATTTTTACCTAAAATATTAATTTAGGCCCTATTACTAATAACTTCGTAGGCACCGGAGTAGTAGTAGAGTATAGTCGGTAAAAGCCTTTCGGAGCGGATCAGTAGGTGAGTGTACTGTTTTCTAATAAATCTATTTTCGTATATATATATATGATGAAAAATGTGTTTATTTAAAACTGGACGACTTTATAACTTATATGGATCAAGTGGTTTTGGTTGGTTGTGGAATTGTGGAAATGTGGATTTTGTTGGTTTTAAAAGAAGATGGAAAAATCATATTTATATTAAATCAGTTTTGGGAGATAGAGGTTGATGTTATTGATTTGACGATGTTGTTGATTAGACGATGCTATTTATTCGTAATTTGAAGATGATGTTATTGATTTGATGATGTTATTGACTTCACGATATTATGGTATTTATCTACTTCGGCAGAGTGATGGATTATCTGTTTCGGCAGAGTGATGGGTGTCCGTCAGGAAGGCAAATCCTATGGATGGTATGGTACCGCTGTAACTTCCGATCGTGAGGTTAAAACGATCACATGGCTAGCCGGGGTGTGGTGTGGTGTAATGTGATGTGGTGTGATGTGGTGTCGTATATGGTGTTTTGTCGTATATGGTGATTGGGATGAGTATATTTATACATATTCTTTTATACTAGATTGGTATGTTCTGATTTCATTATACTATATGGTTAGTTGAATTATTCTGGTTAATTTTCATTGTTTAGTTGGGATGCTATATATATATATATATATATAAACGTTGATTTTGTGGTGACAGGAAAAATGTGTTTTCCTTGTGGTATGAGACATTTATATATTATGAGATTTTTATTTGATATGTGATATTTATATGTTTTATACTTGATCCATCTAAAATATTTTTATTAAGAAGGCAGTACACTCGCAGATACAGCAGTTAGGAATTGATCCCCTACTAGCACTAGGTAGAGTTCGACGATGGTGTA
Organism: Eucommia ulmoides; assembly: GCA_016647705.1. Taxonomy (NCBI): domain Eukaryota; kingdom Viridiplantae; phylum Streptophyta; class Magnoliopsida; order Garryales; family Eucommiaceae; genus Eucommia; species Eucommia ulmoides. The sequence goes on along the minus strand of CM028327.1, from coordinate 21,396,603 downwards.
GTATGGCAGTATTTTGGAAGGAGCTGTCTGAGGCGAACCTTTGAGAGCTTCATTGTTGTTATACTTTTGTTGTTATTAAAATTCAGGGACGGGTGTGTCCCCAGTTCGAGAGGATGTATATGGTGACAATTTATGGTTGTATATTTATGTATGTGCCTTGTCATTTGCTAGTTGGTTTAATGTTCAAATGATGTCATGTCGATGTCATGCCGACCCCAGGGTGATGGATGTCCGGGGTGGGGTGTGACACGTTTGACCTGCAAGAAAACTAAATTTGAGTGGACTAACAAATATGAACAGAGTTTCTAGGAGCTGAAGAATATACTGATATCAGCGCTAATACTTTCTCTCCCTACAGAAGATGGTGGTTTCGAGATATACAGTGATGTTTCACACCAGCGCCGAGGTTGTGTACTGATGCAACATGGCCACGTGATTGTATATGCCTCTCGGCAATTAAAGAATCATGATCATAACTATTAGCTTAAGCGGTTTCAATCATAGGATCTCCGGAAAATATGATTTTGATGATAACGCCTCATTTGACATTTTAAATGAACTAACTTTATTTTTAAGTATAGATCATTCATAAATTATGGAAGTACATCATGGATATGCGTTCAAGTCGAAAGGTACGATTTAAATAATACAATTTTTCATTTTGATAACATTACTCAAGATATTGAACTCGAAACTCTATAGGTTGCACACACACACCGAAGGTACATACATTTATGATGATTTGTTTCTAACATATCCAATATACCTAAATGTCATAATGTGTATTATATGTTTGATCATATCATGCAAATTTGGAAAATTCTCATCTTGATCACAAATGTGCCTCACGTACTTAAACTTGGATTTAATGATCATATAGTACATTGCATGATCTCAACGTGAAAACACTTCAAATATCATTGATATAATGTTTTGGACATGTTCATATCATTATTATACCGTGATCTATGTAATAAGATTGTTCATACCTTGCTCAATAGAAAATTTCACATTTTGATCATAATTATATAAAAAATTGAGAAATTAGATTTTCAATATGATCATAAGATACATTGTATATTTGGATCATCAAAATATTTTGAACATCATTGAAATAATTTTTTTAAGGTGTCTGAGTGAAAAATGATCATAGACATCGACCAAAACCAAGAACAGGCGAAGAAAAATAGAATGGTGTTGAAAACACTATAGAAATCGACTGTTCCTATCCAAAAAATCAGAATTGACCTTTTGTAGTAAATTGACCATATTTCTCTTATTATTTGTCCAAATCTGATGAATCTTATATTGTTGGAGATCTAATGAAAATATCTTTAAGACCATATAAATTGCATGTCGATAAAAGTTGGTTTGGCCATTCAATATTCAACATTTCGGCAGAAGTCAGTAGTTGTTTTTCGCAAAAACTCCTATCTATACCTTTGTTCACCCATTTGATCATATCTCACTCATTTGGAGTCCAAATGAGGTGATTCATTTTTATATATAATCCTAACTAAATAAAATTTAATTATGTGCATATTAGGAATAATTTGGATATGTTTTTCTTATGAAATAGTAGTTTTGAATTTAAATGTCAGAATGTTTTCTCTCTCGTGCTCTGTTTTCACTCTATTTTTGGATTGATGTTTTGGAAATCTTTGCTTGTTCTAAGTGATGTATGGTGGTTTTTAAACATTATATTGAATTTTTAACATCTTAATCATCATTCAATGTGATCAAAATAACACTGAATTGAAAAGAATCGATCAAAATATTTTGAAACTCTTAAGAACTCATTTTGCAGCTTTTTGTAATGAACCAAAAATTGAATTTACATATCAAATCTTGTTCGAAATTTTTAAATCATGTTATCATATTTATTTTAATGTGTATACGTGATATATGAATGATCAATCAATATGTTCAACATTATATCCATGTTTAATTGATAAATTAGTTGAACTACTCTGAAAATTCTATTTTTTTATGCAAAATGTGATTATGTGTTGGAACATGTATGGATTCGCTCTAAATGATCAAATATGTTGTATTAATGTATAAATGTCAATATACATCATGTATTTGATGTAAAAATTCGTGGTCCTAGTATTATACACATGAGATACATGAATTGGACAAATATATGCAAGTGATTGAGTATTAAATGCTTTCATATTTAATGGTAGGGTAGGCTAAGGTATGGTTTATATTATATTGTCTATGCCAACCACACTCTTTATTATCTTGATCAATTTTTAATTTATAAGATCCATGTATTTAGTGATCCATACCTACCTTTGAATACCTCCACCAAGATTTGTCTAAATGCAATAATGACCAACCATACTCCATTATATCTACTTTGAATATATGAATACCTACGGTATTTTTAACTACCATAATGAAAAAAATGTACAATAGGTCATATGTAATTAATAAGGCATGTCTAGCATTTATGGTGTTGAAAAAAGTGGTTGGAATCTTGACAAATCTGCAGAGAATTGAAAGTGGGAAAGAGCCTATGTTTTGACACTTGAAGAGATAACATTGCAACAATCATATCCTTTCAACACTTCAATTGAAAAATCCTCCCAACACTTATCTACACATATAAAAAGAGGAATGATTGCTGGAAGAATCAACCAAGTTTCAACTAACCAATTAAGCTACAAAGATCAATCACACCAAAGAGCTTCAAATAGATATACTACAAAAGTTTCCAAGCAAAATTCGATGCAACATCACCTTTATACTTTCTTGATTCATATTGTTGAGTGATTGTTGCATTATAGCTTCACACACATAGATTCTTGACTTCTTTATCTTATGAGTGTTAAAGCTCCATTTTGTGAGACAGTGAGAATTTGATTGTAAATCTTAAGTAGGGGTTTTACTCAAGAGGAGATATTTGTGAGTGGAACATATTCACTCTAGATTATAAAGTCTTGAAATACAAACTTCTTAAGAGGCAACTTTAGACGGTTTGGTCTTCACCCGGAAAAAGATTAAAGATGGTGAAATCCCTGAAGAAACTCGGAGGAGTAGATTAGGCAAAGGATTTTTGCCCAACTACTATAAATACCGGTGTCAATCCCTCTAACTCTAATCTTTACTTTCAATTTATATTTGTGTTTGTGATCGTTTGTTTGATTGAATATTCGTTGTGCACTTAACACTATCACATAAAAATTTAGTTTTAATTTAGTAGAAACAATTCACAAAAATTTGTCAAACCCAATTCACCTACCCTTTTGGCTAATTCTTGGGCCATCAATTGGAATAAGAGCTACACTTTCTTAATAGGCTTAAAATCCTAGAAAATCGATCATGGTAAATTTTGTTACAACTTCCCTTCCCAAATGTCAATCCATGCATAGACCTCTGTTGTTTAATGGTAACAATTATGTGTTTTGAAAGGCTAGAATGACAACATTTTTACAAGCTACAAATTATGAAGCTTGGAAGGTTATTAAAAATGGTCCACATATTCCTATCAAAACTAATCTTGATGGATCTACAAATCTTAAGATAGAATCTGAAATTGATGATAGGGATACCAAATTAATTTCTATAAATGCCCAAGTTATTAACCTTATTTATTGTGGTTTAGATTTTCATGAATATAATAGAATTTACGAATGCTCATCGGCTAAAGAGATCTGGGATACTCTTAGGATTACTTATGAGGGTATAAACCAAGTCAAGGAATCCTAAATCAACATCCTCGTCCACCAATACGAACTCTTCAAAAGGGAGGATGGAGAATCGATCATGGAGATGTATACTCGCTTTACAAATATTTGTAATAGCTTGAATGGACTTGGAAAGCCATACTTAATGCCCGACCGAGTATGAAAGATCCTTAGAGCTCTTTCCAAGGTGTGGGAACCAAAGGTGATGGTCATCTCGAAATTCAAAAATCTAAACAAGTGCACCATTGATGAACTCATTGGTAACTTGACCACACATGAGCCTTCACTCAAAAACTTTGAAGAAGAAGGTAGAATAAACCGAAAGAAATGAGTAGACTTAAAAGCTATCCAAGATTATGATGATGATGATGAAAGCATTGGAAGTGATGACGAGAGCGACATGGCTCTCTTGGCGAGACGAATGGATCGGCTCAATCGGAGAATCTTCAAAAAGAAGAGATTTAACAAAATCAACACAAGCAAAGTTGAATGCTACAAATGTCACAAGTTTGGTCACTTCAAAACCGATTGCCCTCAACTCAAGGAGAATCATAAAAATCTAAAGAAACATCATCGCAAGAGCAAGAAGAAAGCTTTTAAGGCTACTTGGCACGACACCGACTCAAGTAGCTCGAAAAGTGAAAGTAGTGGCGAAGAAGTCAACCTACTTGCACTCATGACAAAAGAAGATGAGGTAGCTCCTATTTTCGAAACTTATTCAATTGATAAATATGATGAGTTACTTGATGCATATGAGGATTTGAAAGAAGAACTTAAAAATTGTTTTTCAAAAATGATAACTCTTAACAAAACAATTACTACTCTTTCAAATGACTTGGAAAAATCAAAATCTGAAAATATTTCTTTGAAAAAAGAAAATGATTGTTTAAAAAATCAAGTTGATGATTTAACCAAAACAGTCCTCAAGTTTACTAAATGTGAAAATAACTTTAAACTTCTTTTGGAAAGTCAAAATAGTGTTTTCAATAAAACCAGTTTGGGTTTTTATCAACATAAGAAACAAAAGAAATTTCAATTTTTTTTCTCAAAGACCAAAAAGTTTATAAAATGTTTTGTTGGGCACACTATTGATGTTTTCAATGAAAGAAAACTGAAAAATGCTAATGTTAAGGTAAGAAAAATTTGGGTACCAAAGGGAACCTTGGTTCCAAAATCTAACCCTCCCGAACCCAAGTAAAATGGGTACTATTTAGGAATCATTTGAGGTGCTCTTTGAAGGTTAGTTTCAAATAAAATATAAGCAAAGACCAATGACTCCTAGATAGCGGTTGCTCACGACACATGACAGGCGATATAGATAAATTCACATCTTTGACACCTAAATATGGCGGACATGTGACGTTCGGAGACAACTCTAAGGGTAAAATAATTAGTATTGGTAGTGTTGGTAAAGATGATTTTACCATTTAAAATGTTTTACTTGTTGAAGGTTTGAAATATAATCTTTTAAGCATAAGTTAATTATGTCATAACAATTTTAATGTAACATTTTTGAAAAATCAATGTGTCGTCAAAGAAAATGATGAGAAAGTTTTATTTGTTGTATCACGTTTTGAAAATATTTACACATGTATTTTTTGTGACTTATCTCCTTAAAATATTTCATGCCTTAATGCATTTACTGAAAATAGTTGGTTATGGCATAGACGGTTAGGACATGCTAACATGGAACTTATTTCAAACCTATCTAAGAATAATCTTGTACGTGGTTTACCAAATGCTGAATTTGTTAAAGACAAGATATGTGATGCATACTAACTTAGTAAACAAGTCAAAAGTTCATTTAAGAAGAAAAAATTTATTTCTACTACTAAACCATTAGAACTTTTGCATCTAGACTTATTTGGTCATAATCCTGTTGCTAGTTTAGGTGACAAGCATTATGCATTTGTTATTTTTTATTATTATTCTAGATATACATGGGTTCTATTTCTTACTAAGAAAAGTTATGTCCCTTATGTGTTTGTTAAGTTTTATAAACGTGTTGAAAATAAGAAAGATACTAGTGTTAACAATATCCGAAGCGATAGAGGAAGATAATTCTGAAAGGATGAGATTGAAAAATTCTGTGACGAACAAGGTTACCGACATAATTTTTTAGCCCCTAGAACACCTCAACAAAACGGTTTTGTAGAGAGAAAAAATCATTTTTTACAAGAAATGGTTCGAACTATACTAAATAAGCATTCCTCACCGCAATACTTTTGAGCGGAAGCCGTAAGTATGGATTGTTACGTATTGAACCGTGTTTTAATCCGTTGAGATTTGAATAAAACTCCATACGAGCTATGGAATGGTAAACCCCCATTATCTCATATTTTAAGGTTTTCGGTTGCAAATGTTTTATTCTAAATTTTTGGTGCTACTAATGAGATTTTGTTCCAAGAGTTTCCTAAGTTTATGCAGGAAGAATTCGAGATTAGTATGATGCGAAAATTAACTTTCTTCCTTGGGCTACAAATTAAGCAAACACAAGATGGAATATTCATCAATCAAGCAAAATATACCAAGGACTTAATCAAAAAATACGGTATAGAAAACTTAAAGGTATACAATACACTAATGAGTACTTTAACCAAGTTGGACACCGATGAAAACGGTAAGAAAGTGAATGAGAAGGAATACTATGGTATGATTGGTAGTCTTCTTTATCTTGTGGCAAGTAGACCCGATATCATATTTAATGTTTGTCTATGTGCTTATTTTCAATCATGTCCTAATGAATCACATTTAACCACCATTATATGTATTTTTGATATTTTCCTAGTATATGTGATTTAGACTTATGGTATCCTAAGAAAAATTTCTTGATATTCTTAGTTATTTCGACACGGATTTTGTCGATTGCAAAGTCGAGCGTAAAAGCACTAGTGGTACTTGTAATTTTTTAGAACATACATTGGTTTCTTGGTCAAGCAAGAAACAAAATTATGTTGGATTATCCACTGCCGAAACCGAATATATTGCGGCGGGAAATTGTTGTGCACAAATTCTTTATATGAAACAACAATAGGGAGATTTCAATATTGACATTGGTTGTGTTCCTATCTTATGTGATAACACTAGTGTAATATGTTTGAGTAAGAATCCAACTCAACATTCATGAACGAAACAGATTGAAATTAGATATCTTTTTATTCGTAACCATATTCAAAAAGGTGATATCATGTTGGAATTCATTAACACTAATAATTAACTAGCCGATATCTTTACTAGCCTCTAGCGGAAAAATAATTTTCAAAAAGCTTACGTGGTTTAGGTATGGCTAAACAAAAGGATATTTTGAAATGATTTTTTTAAACCAAGATTATATATGATATAGTTCTTTAAAGTTGAAAAAAATATTTTATAAGCCAAATTTGACTTACATTTTGATTTTTGGTATTTAAAATTATCTTTACAAAGGTATAAGCATATATGATATTTCAAAAAAGGATTTCAAAACCATTGTTCTTCAAGTGATCAAAAATTCGATTTTGGTAACTTGAATCCTTGAGGCAATAATGAAATTCGGTTACATATGACATTGATCATTCCTAAGTTATATTGGGTTGATAAATTCATATACAATCTAAATTTTGTCCAAAATTCAGTATGGATCATTTTGACGCTCAAGAACATAGTATAGACGAGCAGTTTCAAATGATTATAGGATCATTATCGCAATTCACGCATCACTTTTACACGCACTTTCCACCAACACCTCCTTAAAACTAAGTCTAACTGTACCTTTTGATGTGACAAATGGGGAGAAAGACCTAGATTTGATGTTTGTGTTTTCATTATACTTGTATTTTGAATATTGTAAGACAATCTATGTTATGTAGTGTGTTATTTATGTTTGTGTGATTCATATGATCTTAATTATATAGTTTTAGTGTATGAGAATAATAAAAATTTTACTTGCCCAAGAGAATGAAAAATAAGCTTTCTTAGATAAAAAATTTTAAACCGATCTCATTCTCAAGGGGAGCTAGTAAAATAATTATCATTCTTAAAACATCAAATGAGTTGTCATCATTAAAAAGGGAGAGATTATTAGCCTAAGTAGTTTCAATCATAGGATCTCCAGAAAATGTGATTTTGACAGTAACGGCTCATTTGACGTTTTAAATGAATTAACAATATTTTTAAGTATAGATCATCCATACATTAAGGAAGTACATCATGGAGATGCATTCAAGTCGAAAGGTATGATTTAAATAATATAATTTTTTATTTCGACAACATTACTCAAGATATTGAACTTTGAACTCTATAGGTTGCACAAACACACCAAGAGTGCATAGATTTGTGATGATTTGTTTCTAACACATACAATATACCTAAATATCATAATATGTATTATATGTTTTATCATATCATACAAATTTGAGAAATTAACATCTTGATCACAAATATGCCTAATATGCTTAAACTTGGATTTAATATGATCATATAGTACATTGCATTATCTCAGTGTAAAAATACTTCAAATATTATTGATATAATGTTTTGAACATATTCATATCATTATTATATCATGATCCATGTAATAATATTGTTCATACCTTGCTCAATAGGAAATTTCACATTTTAGTAATAGTTATGTAAAAAATTGAGAAATTAGGTTTTCAATATAATCATAAGGTACATTGTATATTTGAATCATTAAAATACTTTGAACATCATTGAAATAATATTTTTAAGGTTTTTAGCTTAAAAATTATCATAGACATCGACCAAAACTAAGAACAGGAGAAGAAAAATAGAATTGTGTTGAAAACACTGTAGCAATCAACTGTTGTTGTCCATAAAATCAAAATTGACCTTTTGTAGTAAATTGATCATATCTCTCTTATTACTTGTTCAAATTTGATGAATCTTATATTGTTGGAAATATATTTCAAATACATTTAAAATAATATAAATTTAATGTTGATACAAGTTGGTTTGGTCGTTCAATTTTCAACATTTCGGCAAAAGTCAGTAGCTATTTTTTGCAAAAAACTTATGTCTAGACCTTTGCTCACTCATTTGATCATATCTTACCCATTGGTGTCCAAATGAGGTGATTCTTTTTTATATGAAACCCTAAATCAATAAAATTTAATTTTGTGTATAGTAGACATAATTTGGATATATTTTTCTTATCAAATAGTAGTTTTTCATATAAATATCATAATATTTTCTCTCTCCTGCTCTATTTTTGGATTGATATTTTTGCGATTTTTGCATGTTCTATGTGTTGTATGATGGTTCATAAATAATATATTTAATGTTTAACATCTTTATAATCATTCAATTTGATCAAAACAACATTAAATTGAAGAGAATTGATCAAAACATTTTGATACTCTTAAGAACTCATTTTGCAGTTTTTTGTTAGGAACCAAAAATTGGATTTACATTTCAAATATTGTTCGAAATGTTCAAATCATGTCATGATATGTTATTTTAATATGTATACATGATATATGTATGATAAATTGATATGTTAAACATTATATTCATGTTTAATTGACAAATTAGTTGAACTACTCTGAAAATTCTATTTTTTCATGCAAAATGTGATTAAGTGTTAGAACATGTTTGGATTCTTTCTAAATGATAAAATATGTTGTATTCATGTATAAATATCATTATACATTATGTATGTTATGTATAAATTCGTGGTCCTAGTATCATACACATAAGGTATATGAATTGGACAAACATGTGTAAGTGGTTGAGTATTAAATGCTTTCATACTTAATGGTAGGGTAGGCTAAGTTATGGTCTACATTATATTGTCCACGAGAACCATACTCTTTATTATCATTATCAATTTTCAAATTGGATGAGCCATGTCTTTAATGATCCATACCTACCTTTGATTACCTTCACCAAGATTTATCTAAATACAATAATGACCAACCATACTCCATTATATATACTTTGAATATATAAATACTTATTGTATTTTTCCACTACCATAATGAAAAAATGGACAATGGATCATATGTAATTAATAAGGAATGTCTAGCATTTATGGTGTTGCAAAAAGTGGTTGGAATCTTGACAAATTTGGAGTGAATTGAAAGTGAAAAGGAGTCTATGTCTTGACATTTGAAGAGATCACATTGCAATGGTCATATCCTCTCAACACTTCAATTGTGAAATCCTCTTAACACTTATCTACATATATAAAAGGAGAAAATATTTTTGGAAGAATCATCCAAGTATCAACTACCAATTAAGCAACAAAGATCAATCACACCAAAGAGCTTCAAAGAGATATACTACGAAAGCTTCCAAGCAAAATTCTGTACAACATCACCTTCATAATTTCTTGATTCATATTATTGAGTGATTTTTGTATTATAGCTTCACATATATAAATTCTTGAGTTCATTATCTTGTGAGTGTTGAAACTCCATTTTGTGAGACGGTGAGAATTTGATTGTAAATCTTGAGTAGGGGTTTTACTCAAGAGGAGAGATTTGTGAGTGGAACATATTTACTCTAGATTTTAAAGTCTTGAGACACGAATTTCTCCAGCAATGACTTTAGTCGGTTTGGTCTTAACCCAAAAGAAGATCAAAGATAGAAAAATCTTCGAAAGAGCTCGAGAAAATAGACTAGGCAAAGGGTTTTTGCTGAACTACTATAAATATCGATGTCAATCTCTCTAAATCTACTATTTATTTTTTGGTTTATATTTATGTTTATGATTGTTTGTTTGATTGAATATTCGATGTGTATTTAACATTATCACATAAACACTTAGCTTTAATTGAGTAAAAATAATTAACGAAAATTTGCCAAACCCAATTCACCCCCCCTTCTTGTGTAATTATTGGGCCATCAATAACTACCCGACACATGATTTGGAGCTGGCGGTGATTGTGTTTACCTTGAAATTCTAGAGACATTATCTGTATGGCAAAACTTGAGAGATATACATCGATCACCAAAGTTTACAATATTTATTTACTCAGAAAGAACTAAATCTGAGACAGAGGCCTTGGAGGGATTTGATAAAGGATTATGATTGTACTATCCATTATCATCTTGGAAGGCTAATGTTGTAGCATATACATTAAGTCGAAAATCGGCGGGTCCGGTTGCACATCTTCGAGTTGTTCATACTAATCTATATGTTGAATTGAAATCCATGAGAGTCTAGTTGGACGTAGGTCAAACTTCATCGTTGCTTACGACTTTAACCTTGAGGCCGACGTTAATTGACCATATTATAGAAACGCAGAAATCAGATTCACAATTGGGAAAGATCAGGGATGAAGTTAAGAATGAGCAGAGAATCGACTATCAAGTTAGAGATAATGATGAAACCTTGATGTTTGATAGTAGACTGTGTGTGCCAAATAATGCTGATTTGAAAAAAGATATTTTGGAGGAAGCGCAGAGGTCAGCATATGCAATGCATCTAGGAACCACCAAAATGTATCGGGAATTGTGAGAACATTATTGGTAGAATGGAATGAAACGAGAAATTGCAGAATTTGTTGTCAGATGTCTTGTATATCTCTCTAAAAGGTATGAGTATTATATATATATATATATATATATATATATATATATATATATATATATTGTAAATTTGATTAGAATTATATTTTTGGTATTTCATTACCTAGTAATATTGTTAATAGTTAGTTAATATTTTCTTCGAAGTTAAATTATTAACTAATAAATTTTATAAATATAACTATAATAGTTTAGTTGTAAAATTAATATTGGGTTGAGAAAAAATAGAACGTTTGATTTTAATAGATTTTATATAATTAATCAAATTTAGGAATGAGAAAAACTGCATTTTTAATGTCATGCATTTCATGGCATATTAGATTTATTTAGATAAATTCTTAATTTAGGCCCAGTCGACGTTAGGTTCACAGGTGATGCCGACTATAGTAATATTCCGATGATAGCCTAATAGCAATGCGAATATTAAGGTGAGTGTACTGTCTTCTATATAAATTATCAAATTATATTTTCGTACTAAATTGTGAAAAGATAAGATTTATTAAAATAGATTATTTTATAACGTTAAATGGATCAAGTAAATGGTTAAATATGAAAAGTCGTTTTTATTATTATACTACAATGCCATAATTTGGTCCTAATAGGAGGGCATATTCTGCAGGATGTTGTTGGTCGTAACAGGAGGGCATATCCTACAGGATGTTGTGTTTTGACCTAATTGGAGGGCAAGTCTGGCAAGTGGTTGATGTATATTGTTATTGTTGTTAACGATAATGATTATCATCATGATATGGTAGTTTATACCACGTGTTGACTCCTACTGTTAGAGATATTGAATGACCCTGATACTAATGGTAACCTTAGATTACATAGTTGTATAGGTTAAGGTACCGTTATAAATCCCGGTCGTAAGATGAAACGATTCTATGGCCAGTAGGAAAGTATGTTTGTAGTATTTTATCATATAAAATTGATTTGATCAGTTGATTTATATTCAGTTGCTCTATTTTGATAATATCTGTGAATTTCAATATTGTTCAGTGTGATTATATTCTATTTTGATAAATATCACTATAGTTATATTCTATTTTGGAAAGTAGATTCTGACAAAGGTACTTGATCCCTAAATTACTTTTATATTATGAAGACAATACACCAATAAAATATTTTATTTCAAGTACCTTAGCTAGAAACATGTCTACTACTCATGCTAGATAGAATCAGAGAGGGGTATCTTTTTTTAGATTGTCAAGACTGTTATGGGTAATGAGTGGTTCAAACTTTTGTGGGTTGTGATGATATAATGGATATGTGTAACCACTGATATTTGGGTTATATAAATATTAGAGGAAAAAAGTCGGTTATATAAACTGTTACATATTCGTTAGTTCTTGGTTAAGTAACATTAAGTCGAGATCACGCCTCACCTCGGGTATGGATCTTGGGGTGGGGTGTTGATAGGTGTAAATTACTTATCTATTTCCAAACTGAACTTGTTAGTTTTCGAGCATGTTTAGTATGTTTTATTACATTTTAATTTGTTTATATTCTTGTTGTCATAAAACAAGTATTTGGGGTGAAAAGGGACTAAAACGTTCCTTAAGCGGTCAAATCGGAGCAAGCACGGTAGAAAAACAGTGGAAAAACAAGCACGGAAGCAAATTTCATAAAAGAAGTCCACCGCCGCGGTGGTGAAAATGCAGAGATGGCCTAATCTTGCTTGACATCCACCACCTCGGCGGTGAAACTACAGGATGGTCCCTGAATCCACCGCTGACTCCACCGCTCAGGTGAAGATTAAACCGACCTACTTAACGCTGCGGCGGTCACTCTGCAGATATGTTAGGATATTTTTGTGATATTTTTTAGCCTATATATATCCTCCCTTCTCCTCCATTTCAAGGGTTCGACATTTTTGGGAAGTCTTGAGAGCTCCGAGGCCGTTCGACCAAGGGAAGATCATGTTGCAAAAAAGAAGGAAGAGTTTTTGGAACGGTTTTAGCGTAGGATTTTCAGATAAACGGCTAGTTTTCTCGTTTCTCTATTTCTCTCTTAGATTTGGCTGAATGTTTGTATATGTTTAGCTTATTTCTAGTAGTATATAGGGCTACGACCATGTTTAGATAAACATATATTGTCTAGAGCTTGATTGAATTCATGAAAACGTTGTTTATATAAAATCGATGTTTTGTTAGTGGTTGTTCATGTTTATCTGATTGTGTTTGCTGTGTTATATTGTTTATTATGCTTGTTACGATATACCAAAAATATGAGGTTTGACACTCGGGAGAGGTAACCCCGGATTCGGATTAGGGTAAACACAACGCGATGATCAAATAACCCAAGAGGGAGTTGAAAAGTGTGCAATCAATGACGTTGGGGTGAGACTCACGTGACCTAGGGTCGTTGAGACGTTGAGAGAGACTTTTTCATTGGTACGAAGTCACGTATTCCCCCATCTTACACTCGGGAGAGGTGGCGAGAGAGTTTACGAACTGAGGTTGTCTGATAGGATGAACACCATTAATGAAAATAGATTGAAACGAACACGTTTAAGTGAACGATATTAATCCCTAGGCAATAATTCCCATAAACGTCCTACCAATATATTAGTATAATTAGATTAATTAATTTAGTATTAGTATTAATTAATTATAAATACCATTTTTGTTACCTAGATAAAGTCGGGTTATGATAATTACGGTACTTGATAATATTCTCAACCAATCTCTGTTGAACAATATCCGACCTAAAGGTTCACAGCATTAAAACATGACCTCGTGCACTTGCGAGTCAAATCAACCGGCGGGTGAACGAATTTGCCCCGATCAGGTGTGACAAATATATTGTATACACATCTCATGGATGAATTTAACCGACATGTATAATACGACAAGTATCATCTCATCTTAACAACGTACTACTTTAAAACTAATAGCACATAATTAGACCATTTAACTTTCTTACCAAGTGTCTGGCCCTATCTTCATGGACACTGGATGTTCTGAGGCTTACCAACGAATCAAGAATTATGACCTTCGAACCACGAACATCCAGCCCCACTAGATACCAATGTGTTTGGTTCACATTTATAGGCATATAAATCTAACAAGCAATGTGTTAAATTAAAATTAACTTGACTTTTCATAAAACTATCAAGTCGTTGGTTATTATATAATACCAACCAATAAGCAACAAAATTCTCTATGTAATGGGCGGGTCCCATCCAAGCAATTGCCATCGCCGTCGCATTCTCCGTATTTCCTAGTAGTTTTGTCTGTAAAGTAAAAATTACCAAAAAACATATATACACATAAAACTTCATTCACTTTATGCGTTCCACATTTGTTATGCATCTCCAATTAAGAGTGATGCTCATAAAGCTTACCTGACATATGTGGAAAAATACCAACATGGCCAATTGTGACCGGATAGGTTTCTAAGCTTTCGCTAATGGGTGAGCTTCGCAACAACGTAATTAATGGCTTACGTCGACATTATCAATCAAACTAATATCAACGACATTCGTGAGAAAATTTTAAGGACGACTAAGCATTAAAGACTTACATCTCCACTAATCCATGCCCTCGATGCAAGTGTTGTGAGTTCCGCCCGGGTAGCTTGTGCAAGAAGAAAATCGCACAACACTTCACTGCAGTATATAACGGAACCCCAATGTTACTTACATAAAAGAAGCATGTATGATCTTTAACAACCCCTTCAAAGAAGAATAAAGTAACGTACCATTTACACAGTTTGGGGTGAAAAATTATCTTTCTCACAATATCTTCCCCACCACTAAATGTGTTCACTAAATTTACCTTAATGCTAATAGTAGCCTGTATAACTAAACCAAGACAAATTTATTTACTTCACTTGCATTGGACGTGAATAGATATACCGAAAAAAATAAAAATAAAAATAAAACAAAAGAAAAGAGAAGACAATAAAATTGCATTACCCGCCAAAGACCTAGTCGCCTTTCACTCAGGTACCGACTTTTTGTAGCACAAAGTCCTCTGCATGTGTTTTCAACCTAAACACCACCTTCTTTGGCTACTATTCTCGATTGCTGGACTCCATCGTCTGTAACGATAATACTGTATTGGGTATGTATTCTTCCTTCAACAACTCAATTGCTGCTTTTGCATTTACATCTCAGACAGGTGCCTTCCCATCACTATTTCAAAATTTTCCCTAGACAAGGTCTCCAGGGAGATCACTAGTTTGGGCCAACCCATATCTCAATCACCAGTGACATTCTTCTCTTTTATGTCCTTTTTACCTTCTTGAACGATTGTAGATAGTAGGAGGTCTAATCCTTTAAACTCCAGTTTCACAGATAGTTCTCACACAACCGATAGTTCCCTCACAACCAATGGCCTATGTAGCACATCCATCATAAAATCCTTCAATCCAATGACCACCTTTGTCAGTTCTTCGATATCTTTCTACAGTCCGACTACCTCACCCCGAACTGCCTTCAACTCCGACTCACACCTTTCCAGCCTATTTTGAAATACATCCATCCTTTTTTCGAGGACATCAAGATGACCCTCCCGAACCTCTTCGTTCATCTTATATTTTCTCTTATCCTTCATGTTCTGATTCTCTGCCATTTCTTCTATATTCTGTGGCTTGACGACCGGTAAACAAGATCTAAACCACATAATAAATATGAATACAAACAATAATGAACAAAACATGGAAAAGGAAAAACAAATGAATGGAAAAAATTGAAGAATGCAAAAAAATACCTCCTCCTTATTGAATGCTTTTAATTCTTCGAGATGATCAATCCATTTTTAATCTCATCTTTACCTCAAGCGGTTAACCGGGGATACACCCTATTATCTTGGGGATGATGATCAGCATTTCCAGTGGGCCTAAAATGATCAGCATTTCCAGTGGGCCGATTCCATTTCATATAGTTTTTTCTCAATGTCCTCAAGTCTTACAGATTGGTCTTCCAAACTGGGCATACTCTAGAATTCCTTAATTTTTCGACTGTACGATCTTTCTTGACAGTAGGTCCCTCATAACTTATTCCAAGGATGTGGTACACATTCTTGGAAGTAATTTTCAACGTCCTACCACGAGCTCTTAGAGAGCAAGAAACAAGATAAAATCTTCAAACCAACCAACGCAATAACTTCAAAGACAATTTCCTAAATCTTAACCCAAGAACACCTCCAAACCCAATTTCATGGACAACAACTCTTTGTTGTTCGGTAAAAGATTTAATTACATCCAATATGGTTTTAAGAGTAAGCCTCGTCCCAATGGGGACATTCAAAGACAAATAATTTAAAATTTTGGAAACATCGTATATTTATTAATTGTCTTAGAAAATCCATTAAAACTTGTAACTGCTAACCCTAAACTTGTAACATTTGATAGAAAACTTGTAATGTTGGACAAAACACTTTTCCAATTATTCGAACAACTTGTATCTAAGACAAATGAAACTTGTAACATTAGATAGAAAACTTGTAATAACTTGTAACATTCGTCAAAGAACTTGTAACTATTAACCCTAAACTTGTAAAATTAGATGGAAAACTTCTAATGTTGGACAACGAACTTGTAACATTCATGAAAGAACTTGTAACATGTTTCCAAGACAATTAAAAATCCTACACTTAGACAAATTAAACTTGTAACATTTAGAAATAAATAACTTAGCTTATAAACAATTCTATAACGCAATTGATTAAACAAAGGATAAGTAACTTACCTTATAACTTTTAGCCTTTACCATTAACGCATCACCAATTGATTAAACAAAGGATAAGTGACTTACCTTATAACTTTTAGACTTTACATTAACGCATCACCTAAAAGATTCGCTTTCTCTTCCAATCCACAATTGTCGTACAATATTAACTAGACTTCAACAAGTAGTAGACGTATATCTAGATAAATACAAATACAATGCTTAATTTTCAGAGAAATACTTACATAGACAAATTTTGTGCCTTAAGTTTGCACTTCCGATCTCTTTTCTTTGTTGTCTTACTGTCCATCTCCTTTACTTTCATCAACAAAAATAATTTTTCACAACAAATAAAAGTGCTTAACTTCACAAATATCATAACATAATGAATAAAACATCAAACCAAAATACGCAATGATTTAAATGAATAAAAATTGTAAACTACAAACTTAAATTTAAACTTGTAATGATAGTTTTCTCAATCAGAAGTTAAGTTAATTTGTTCATATCAAAATGCTATTAATTAAAACAAAACTTAATTTTCCATCAACATATACCATAAACTAACAAATTGTATCACATAATTCAAACAATAATTTTTAGATAGACGAAGAGAGAGTGAGAGAGAACAACAACCACGAAACTCGTCATCAAGAACAATAAGGTATTACCTGTGCACCATTCACATGCCAAACCAACGCCACCATTGACGCACCCCGAATTTTTTAAAGTAGAGGCAGTAAAGATCGGGAAAAAGAGGAAAACAAGTTTTCATTCCTCCCTCTTGAAATCCTCAAAATCCGATCATATTTAAAAATGGTTTCTAGGGCCTTTTCTAGGCGCCAGTGTTGAAAACATTCTTTGGGGTGGGATTCATGTTCAAAAAAGAGTCGTCACCTAGCATTAGTTAAGTGGTGTGCTAGGTCATTCGCATCCCTCAAATCCCTGATGCCCAAAATTCATTCGTGAACATATTGAAAAAATCACATTTATCCTTTGCACATAAACCATTCGCATCCCTACTGCAAAAAGAGGAGCTAGTCATTCCCAGGAAGCCGGTGCAAACCTACCATGGTGAACTCGCGATTTACTTCTCAGAAGAATAAATAGCCAAACTCTCAACCCTATTTCAATACACTCTGATGGGTATATTCTATCATGGCCGACCTCATTTGTTGCCATCAAGAAGATGTTTTTCGCATTGAATCTGACTTCTGGCTTCGAAATCGGACTTCTCGACCAAAAACATCTTCTCATCCAACTCAAATCAGATGAAGACTTCCAAAGGATTTGTATTAAGGATCAATGGTATGTTCATCAATACCCACTTCGAATGTTCAAATGGTCGCCGAATGTTTTACCTAACGTTGAACCTCTAATGACGCCTTTATATGTAAACATTGATTTTCTACCTATCCATTTTCACAATAAGGCAGCACTGATTTCACAGGCCTTGGCTATTGGTACTCACTTAAAATTGAATCAGCCACATTTAATTTGTCAAAAACTAAAACAACAAGAGTATGTGTAGAAGTCGAATCGAGACGCACCTTACTCAAACAAATTTGGGTTAGTTGCGACTCAAAAGGGTTTTGGCAATCATTATCCTAGAGTTTACATAATCCTACTGCAACCATTGCTCTAAACAAGGGCATTTGGAATCTAATTGCAAAATTCCTCTGCTCCAGTGAAAGATATGACTGCTTCTGCTCCATTACAAAAACCAGAGCAGGGTCTCTACATCAAAACCATACCTTATTCTAATCACCAATTTGGTCAAAATTCCCCCTTCCAACCCCACCACAGAAGCTCCCCAAAAATTCCCCAAATGGTTCCTTGCTGATTATGCTGAATCCTCAGATATTGAAGATTTTGACTTTACAATCAATATTTCCAACCAGTCTTCTACCCTTCAAGCTCTTCCCTCTGCCAAAACTAATGACACAAATGCTCACATAAATATTTATGCCTCTTATTCTCCCTCTCAAACTTTTCCCTCTATGCAGCCTCCTGCTCTGCCTCATCTTAAGCAATGGCAAGCTATTCTAGTCAAAATTATAACTACCCAGCAGCCTTACGCTCTACCTTATTCTGAGCCTCTCATTGTGCAGCCTCAGGCTTGTTCTACTTTGGCAGCCTCAGCTCAGCCTTTTCTCCCTCAGCTAATCCAGCATCCAGGTGCCCAGAACATCACCCAAAATACTCATTTTGAGGGTGAATCCAACTCCTTCACCTCTACTTCTCTTTATCGCTCCAACATTGGTAATCTTTCTCCTTACCACAATGGCAGTATTTTTAACCCTGTTTTCTATCCTTCCTCTTTTGTCTCTAATTCAGAGAGTGAGAATGGGATCCACAAATTCACTCTCTCTCCCAGAAGCCTTTATGATCATTATGATGTCTCCATCTCTCTAGATCCCGAAGCAATTGAATGGGTCTTTCCCAAAAAGAAACATCAAGTCAGAAAATCCAGAATGGTCACCAGATTAATGAGAAAATTTCCTATACCCCTTGATGGTTATTCAGGTTATCTTCTTTTTTGCTTTCCAGTTTGATAATCTTTTTGGACAGCATAATTTTTATTTTTATTCTTTTGTATGCATATGTGTTCATGCATTTTATGTTGTGTTCTTGCTTGTTGTTTGCTCTTGGCTGTGTGAATTGCTCCAATTTATGCAGGTAGTGTTTGCAATTATGGTTAGAGTTTTGTCTTATGTTTCCTTTCTCTTGTATCTTTGAGGGTTTTAAATCCCCCTTTTTATATAATCAATTGGTAGCGCGAAGATACATCGCTACTTTCATCGCAAGTGTACGGGTCAAGTTTTAGTAAAGTAGGAAAAGTAAGGGTTGTTGTATACACAGCGATTGGTTGAGATTATCATTGAGTACCATGTTTATCATAACCTAACTTTATTTAGACAATAAAAAATGGTTTTTATAATTAAATATACTAATACTAAGTTAATTAAACTAATTATACTATAATACTATGTTGAGACGTTTAGGGGAATAGATTATCTAGGAATTAACTTCGTTTACAAAAATGTGTTTGGTTTCGTTTAGTTAACAATAACGGTATTCGACCTATCTGACAATCTCTGTATTGTAAACTCATCCACTCCCTCTCCCGAGTGACAAGTGAATGAATATGTGACATCGCATTAACGCCAAAGTCCCCTTCTAGCATTTTTTCAAACACGTAGTCACATGAGTCTTGCCCCAACATCATGGATTGCACACTTTCTAACACCCTCCCGAGTCGTTAGATTATCGCGTTGTATTTAACCCTAGTCCGAATTTGGCATTACCTCTCCCAAGTGTCAAACCCCAATTTCTCAATATATCTAAAAAGTATATAAACATGAAAAACCGATAAATACAATCGAATTAGTAAAGAACAACCGTTAAAGAAGCACAACTCAAACAAATGATATTTTCATAAACTATATTAATCTCATAGATAATCCAAGTTTAGCCCATGACCATAACCGTTTATACAACAATAAACGAGTTAAACATACTCAAACAAACTACCAAAGTTAAGAAAATAAAGAAACAAATGAAGGAACTTATCCGTATTCCGAAGATCCGCTGCTAAAATTGCTCCGAGAACGTTTTCTTCTTCTTCTTCGCGTAGTAATCTTCTATTGGTCGAATGACCTTGGAGCACTCAAGACTCCCAAAAACATTAACCCTCTTGTTTGGGGAGAATAAAGACGATATTTATAGGATTCTAAATATCTCAAAATATCCTAAAATATCTCAAAATATCTACAGAGTCACCACTGCGGTGGTGGGTATGTCAGCAGTGTCACCGTTGCGGCGGTGGAATAGTAGGCAAACTCTCAGTATTTTGACCACCGCAGTAGTAAGTCACCGCTGTGGCGATGGTTCATTCAACAAACTCTCTGGACTTTCATCGCCGCGGCGGTGAGATTTTTGCACTCCCAGTACTTTTATCGTTGCGGCGGTGGGTTTGCTGCTTTGGAATCTTGCCTTTTTGCTCATTTTTCCACCATTCTTCCACGACTTGCTCTGATATGATCATTTAAAGACCATTTTAGTCCATTTTCACCCCCAAATACCTAATTTAAGACAAAATAAATAAAAATGTATTAAAACATAGAAAAATGCTATAACAATACTCGAAAACTAACAAAATAGACTTGAGAATAAATTGATAAATTACACCTATCATCAATCAAAAGAGTGATTGTTAAAAAAAAAAAAAAGTGGTGTGCTAGGCTAGGTCACCGGGATTTTAAAAATGATTTTTTATTTTTGAAATGGCCTACCGAGTTTTGACTCGTAAAGGTCTTTTACAGATATTTCTTGAAGTTCGAGGGTTAGTTATACTTGAGGAAGGTTTTAAACACCTCAAGACACCCGTCCGAAGACAGTACCTCAGTCTAAATAGATGTTCACGTTTAAAAAAATTCCAAGTAATTTGCTTCGGTTTTGCTTAACAAAATAATTCCCGTTTTTATATTTTTGTCTTTTTTATGCATTTTTTAATGTAAGGACAATTGGTAAACAATTAACTATCTACTAGCAATAACAAATAAAGTATATGAAATGAAAATATTTTTTATACTTTTTGAAGATCGAACCTTGTAAAGGTTACCTACGTATCAAGGTTATCAAAGGGAATCAAATCGAACCATAGTTCATCTATTCAAGATGAACTGGTTTTTACTTAAATATGTAACTAAACCCGTACATGGGTTGCCTACATACCTTAACGAGTAACCAATGATCAGGTCAGCACGTAGTTCATTTATGCAAAGATGATTTTATTTTGTTTTGATTTTATTATGAGACAAAAATATGAATCATACAATGATATGTTGATAATACCTTTGATTTTGTCATGAACACTCTAACCGAACTCACTTGCTTAAGAAAGTTTAGTGTTTATGTTTGAGTTATTAGTTCAAAAAGGAAAGAAAATATATATTATATATGCTAGTCCTACTCGTAACTAAGAAAAAATAAATCATTTCTAAAGAAGGTGCACACATATCCCCGAATGAATAGAGGTCATCCCTTTATTCCAAATTTTTAACCACAAAAGTCCCTATATATAAGGTGTCAGTCCACGAGCCTGAAGACTTAGTGCCAAGTTGTGATCTAGACGATTATAGTAAAGTAAAATTAGTTATTAATAGTTAATGGTTAATGATTAGCAGTTAATGGTTTGGTTTGAGTTTTAGAGTTTGTTTTCATGTGTTCTTGAGAGAATCAAAGATGTTATACATAACTTATGGTGTGATAGATGTTTTTGTCATGTTCCTTACATGTTCTTAATATGTCATTGGATATTTTTTATGTTTTTTACATGATCTTGAACAATTTTGGCATGGTATGATGAATTTTACATGTTTTTAACATTTGTTTTACTCGATTACTTGATTTTTAGGCTATGTACATGGAATTTAAGTCTAAGAACTACATGAACATGCTACATAAAAGCAACATAACTATATTTAAAACAAGATCAAAGGAATTTGAATAAAATATCCCTAGCTTAGGGGAGTGGTCTTTTCCTAAGCGTTTTCTTTCATCTCCTTCTTTGGATCTTCTCCGTTGTTCTCGATCGTTCGTCGTCAACCTCTTGAGAAATTCCACAAGATCCTCATGAACTCCTTCGCAAAGGTATTTTGGAAAAATTTTGAGGTGTTTATTGAATAGAGAGCTTGAAAACCCTATAGACCCGAGAGCAAAATTTGGGCCTAGAGAGAGAAGTTGTGGGTTCAAATCTTTGAATTATGAAAACAGGGCCTTCTAATTATAAGCTAGGCACCCTGCGCATTGGCCAATGCATAGGGTAACTTAGACTACTCCTTAAGGTCTATTTGGCTTAGGGTTTATCCTTTTTATGTCTTTAGGCTGGATGGTTTTGGACGAATCCTGAAGATTATGTAAGATCGTCAAAGATTTGGTAATGATTACCAAGTCTATAAATATCTAAGGGTAATGATTGGTAATCATTGCTCATGATTGGAAATCATTAGCAATCATGAGATATGATTGGCTAGCACTTAGCGCATTTAATGCATGATGTGACCCTTTTCAGTTTAGTTTGATGGCTAAATATCAGTTACTCTAATTATTTCGGTTCGGTTGCCATTAATGTTTTCAAGGTGCATTGAACTTAGTCTCCAAATGTCATTTGGAAATTAATGCTTGGCAATAACACTTGATGTGATGGCCATTTAACACTCTCAAATTGAATTTATTTGGTTTGGTTTTCCTTGTAACGATTTAGCCACATTTCAAGTAATTTGGTTTCCCTAAGATATTTTGATCAAAATATCTAGGTGCCTTGAATGTGGATTTTCTTTGTCGTCCTAAGCATTTAATTCTTGATGGGATGAGCATTTAATGGATCATTAAATGCATGTCTTGGTGGCAAACCGAATTGGTTAGATTAGTAATCAATAGTTACTTCTTAAATAACTTGGCTTCTCCCTTAGATATTTTATAGGAAATATCTTGGGCATTCGATTCTCATTAATGAGTTATTAAATGCTTGGTAGGGCCCTTGATTTCATGGGCTTTGATTACTAGTCATGATAACTTCGGTTTGGTTGATTTCGAACCGAGTCCTAAGCCTTGATTACTTTGAGTAACTTAGACTTGTCATGGCAATTCCTTGGTTTGATTAAGGTATTTGGCTTGGTTCAATAGAGATTAGTACTTAAAATAGATATGTTCGCTCAAAGAGCTACCCAAGAAGAGGGTGAATTGGGTAGTACCTAAAATTAAACACTAAACACAAATAATCATTTTCTCTAAATCAATTATTATCTTGATACGCAGTGAAAATGTGTTTACTTCTAAATGCACACCCAAACACAATATAAGAAAATAAGCAATGGAGCATACAATAATATATTCTGGTTTGGGAAGCTACTCTTACGTACATCCAGTCCCCCAAGCTCCACGGATATTCGTAATCTACTAAACTCATTGATTCATTTACTAGGTAGGAACCAAACCCTTATAACTCACGATTCTTTTACAAGTACAAAATCAATCTTTACAATTTACCCTTTTTACAGACCAAGGATGAACCTTGACTTTTTACCAAACTAAAGATAAACCTAACATTCTCTTACTTATCCTTTTTACAGGGAATAATGAACCTTTACAAATCACTCAAAAAATAATTCAATTACAGGATGAATTAAAATCTAATTCTTTTCATCGGAAAAAAATAATGTAACATTTTTACCATGACAAAGATCAAACCCTAATATTTTTCACAGAAAAAAAAAATTCAAACTCTAGCTACCTTGACTAGACACCATCCCAAACATGTCTAATGCACTCAAACTTATAAATACAAAAAATATGAGTTTTTTCTCACAAGGAGTTTCTACCATCTCAATACGGATATACTTGATTAATGTCTTGAATGAATATTATGTGATAGATACAATGTGAGGCAATTTAAATCTGATTAATAAATAATGTGGGTATCATAAATTTAGCACGTAATGAGCTAATCAGGAAAAAATCGTTTAAAAAGATTTTCAACCTTTTAAGTTTAAAATGATTTTCCAAACAATCATATATGAAGTAATCAAGGTAAATAAAACTTTAAAGTAAATTAATAATGTTTGGATAGATCTCACGGGGAAAACATCGAAAGAAATGATAATATAGAAAGTAGAACTACAATCGGTGACACCAAATAACAAGCGCATTAGATCAAGAACTTGAATAGAATCTCTTGTAAAAATCTCAGTGAAAATCTCTCTCTTATAAAAAGCTCAAACTGATGTTCTTGATATGTTTATTTCAATTCCCGCAGGTCTCTATTAATAGACCAATAACTAACCCTCCATCGACTAGTTTTTTAAAAATATGTCATTAAATGACACTCTAAGACCCCATATATCATAACCTTTCATTTTAGAAATGTTCCACTTAAAAGTATCTTTCAAATCTCTCGTTTAAGTCCATAAAACTATTCTCAGTTTAAAACCACAGAGATAAGAAGTATTAAATCATTTAAATTAAGAGAATCTCAAAATATATAGATCATATCAACAGGGATTACTAAATAGGTTGTTTAGATTTGAAATACATTCAAATCCCCAAAATTCTTCTCTTGGATTCTTAAAAAATAAATAGTTTTTTTTACCAAGAGACCAAATCAGCTGATCTGTAACTAAAGCAGTCGGTTGACCGACTGTGCCAGACTTCTAATATAGCTGTTAGCACAACACCAATCAGTTGACCAATTGGATCAGTGTGTTTCTAATATCCACCATTTCATCTACTCATTTAAACGGTTAACTGACTCTCTTTATTTGGTTAACTAATTGGATCAGTGTACTCACTTCCTTACCTATTTCAGCTACTATTTCAAACGGTTGACCAATTTCCTTTTCTCAATTGATCGATTGGATTAATAGGACTCCATTTTAACTCCCAAAACTCATTGTTTTCATTAGTTCAATTATCAAAATCATTTCACATAAGAAACACATATAATATCTCATTTTACGATCTTAAACTTATCACTTCTTATCATGACACACATATAATTAACTCATTTTAAGTGTCATGCATGATCCTAATTCGGGTTGCATTAAGAATATATAAGTAAATAGTTGTTTTCATCTATTTTTCTTCAGTGTCTTCAAAACTCTTCATATCTTCATCATGTCCATCTTGCATCCTTTAAGTTTTCTTCAATGATTCTTTTTCTTAATCAAACACATGGAACTATAAATCTGAAACACTCAATAAAATCATTAGTTCCACAAAAAACATCAATATTTAATTGCTCATCAAAACCTTGGGATCAACAAGATATTTAAAGAAATGTTTTTGGTGTCAAATAGATGAAACCAGTGATAGTAAATGTTTTAGGGGTCAAAGTAGTTAAAAAAAAAGGTAAATTGGTGAAATGTCCTATAGTTGAAAGGTAATAACTAATTTTTATTCATATTAAAGGATATTTCATAAAAATGAACCTTAATAATGTCATCTTAGTCCCCCTTTAATTTTAGAAATTTCGAGATTGACCCAAAATGTTTACTTAACCAAATTTAGTCAAATTTGATAGTTTTATATTTTCTTGTATTTTTTGTTATTTTTTTTAATTTTTTGTAGTATCCAGTGTGATCTTAATGTAGAAATTCATTTCCTTTAAACCCAAGTCTAAAGTTTATCTGAACTTGTACTTTTGATTCAACACTGACTAAGCGGGATAAAATGCGGTGTCTACAGCTGCCCCTTCTTTGTCATGCGAGTTTACTCATGATGATAAAGAAGGAGACACAAATATTTTATTCTGTAAGACATGAAATTTAAAGACAATAATTTAAATTTGATTGAGCAAAGTTAGAAGTATACCTGAACATTGTTGTATCTACCCTTTGAAAGTAGTAAAGGATTTTCTCAAAGGAAGTTGAATAACCTATCTTTGATAATCTCAAAGGAGGTTGAATGATCGGTCCTTGAGGGATACTACTGAATCTTCTCAAAGGAGGTTGAATGACTGGTCCTTAAAAACTCAAATGAGGCTGAATAACTTATCCTTGAGGATATTATGGATTTATCTCAAATGAGGCTGAATGATCGGTCCTTGAGGCTCTATTACAGAATCTTCTCAAAGGAGGCTAAATGACCAATCCTTGAGGGATATTACGGACTCTCTTCAAAGGAGGCCGAATGACCGGTCCTTAAAGAACTTAAAGGAGACTGAATGACCTGTCCTTGAGTATACTATGAAATTTCTTCAAATGAGGCTAAATAACCTATTCTTGAGTACACTACGGAGTTTCTTGAAAGGAAGTTGAATGACAGGTCCTTGAAGATATCAAAGGAGACTGAATGAGTAGTCCTTGAGAATACTATGAAATTTATTCAAAAGAGGCCGAATAATCGGTCCTTAAAGATCTCAAATATGGCTAAATAACTAATCCTTGAGAATACTATGGAATTTCTTCAAAGGAGGTTGAATGATTGGTTATTGAAGATTGCAAAGAAGGATGAATGATCGACCCTTGAGGATCTTCTCTACATTACTAGGAGAATGAAAACTCATCGCTATCTCCATAGTTCCCTAGAAAAAAAAATACCAGGAATGTATGAATGGGTTCCTTCGATATCGTTGTATCATCTATCAGGCAAATTACATTCTTTCCCAATGGGTAAGGAATATTCTCAAAGGAGGCTGAATGACAGGTCCTTGAGGATTACTATGGCATTTATTCAAATGAGGTTGAATGACCGGTCCTTGAAGATCTCAAAGGAGGTTGAATGACCTGTCCTCAAGTATTACCATAGCTTTGGGAGAATGACAACTCATCGACATTTATATAGCTTCCTAGGAAAGAAAATTCCAGGAACGTATGAATGGATTCCTTGAATATTGTTGTATTATCCTTAGGAATACTACATTATTTCCCAAAGGGTAAGGAATCTCCCCAAATGAGGCTGAATGACCAAACCTTGAGAATACTTGAGGAATCTCTTCAAAAAATGCTAAATGACCCATCCCAAATATTACCGCATTCATTCCTAAACAGCAAGGAATATTCTCAAATGAGGTTGAATGACCAGTCCTTAAGAATTACTATAAACTTTTCTCAAAGGAGGTTGAATGTCTCGTCCTTGAGGATCTCAAATGAGGCTGAATGATCGGTCCTTGAGATTCACCATAGTTTTGATGACGTCTTTCCATCTCCTGGTTGTGATCGTGCCTATTTAGGAGTTTTTCTACATATCTTAGACTTAGTTAAGAATCTGGCCAAATGTAGTTCTAACAGGTAATGTAAATCAGGATTGGGTGGAATGATTCTATGTTAGAGAAATCAATCCCAGGTTGTCTTGTCAGTCTGAGACCAGGTCGACATTAAAGTAGTAGATTTAGATATTA
The DNA here is from genome assembly GCA_016647705.1 of Eucommia ulmoides. Taxonomy (NCBI): domain Eukaryota; kingdom Viridiplantae; phylum Streptophyta; class Magnoliopsida; order Garryales; family Eucommiaceae; genus Eucommia; species Eucommia ulmoides. Next base: position 21,368,804 of record CM028327.1, on the reverse strand, counting down.
ATTTATTTATGAGTTGACTTGACCAAAACCCCATTAGGGCACCTACATATCTCAAATAATTGAGAATCAAGTCCAATGTAGTTCAGGATTTGATTTTATGTAGATCAACATTTGGGTGGAAAGGCTATTGGTTAGAGAAACCGATTCCTGAGTTGTCATAACAATACATGATTGAAAATGACTAAGAGGATTCTCACCTAAGAACTCTCTCAGGGAAACTCTATACTTAGTGGTGTGTCATGGACACATCCCACCTGGGACTACTGACGAGGATTAGAAAACTTCCCGTGAGAAATTTTACCTCAGATAAAATGTGCCCCAATCGTAGACTAGGGCTTGATGGTGCTTGTTTATTTTCAAGAATTAAAGATTTCAATTTTTGAATTTTAATTTTTAACCCATTCGTAGCTGGAGTAAATCATATCAGAAAATCTTGACGGAGCAATCTAATATAATGTGCCCTAGCTCTAGCTGGAGCAAATCCTATCACATAATCTCGACAAAGAAATCAGATACAATGTGCCCTAGTTCTAGCTAGGGTGCTGGATTATGTCTTGAGCATTTGGGAGAATGTGACAGAGTCCACATGGGTTGCCTATGTATCCCGAACTGAGTGCTTGACTTTTAATGTTCGGTTGAGTCTGGGAACCTCATTGGGTTGTTTTTGTATCACGATGTCATTGTTTTGGCTAATGATCGTTTTACTTGATCAAATGATCAAAACCCCCCAAGGTTATCTATGTACCTTAATTTCTTTGTTCAGGAATCAGTTCAAAACGTAGTTCAGTCCTTGCTAATGATTTTATCTTTTCTTTCAGATAAAATACCAAGGATAAAATACCAAGGTACGTAGGGTTGCCTACGTACCTTGGTTAATTACCAAGGATTAGATCGTAATGTAGTTTTGAACAATGAGATGATTTTAAGGATCATACTGATCGCAAGCAAAGAAAACTACGTTTATTGGCACCAATCTTACTCTAGTCTAATCGATAGAGTTTTTTGTCTAAGCATTATCTAGGTTGATCGATCGTTGTCCTGATTGGTAGTCTGTTTAAGTCTTTGAATGACGTTATTCCATTTGGGTTATTGGAGGTTTGGTACTTAGAGTACTTTGAACGATTCTAGGAGTTACTCAACTCTAGAAAAATTGTGTTAGATCTTGGTGAGGTCAACTTTCTAATGACACTTTATTACACCCCGATGCTACTCAGGTATAAGTAAGGTCTATTATCAGAATGCAATTCGTATGAGGTCGACTCCTTGTCTAATTTAAGTTTTGGTTGAAACAACTATCACAGATGGGCAATGGTATGGTGACTGGTGAGGTAACTTGACCAAATTACATGTCCAAGGATTGCCTGCTAGCCTGCTAGAACTTCCACACAAAGTGTATGGGTGCAAGTGTTATGTCGATAATGGCCTATAGATGCAAAATGATATGTAGGATGCCACAGTTGTTTTCTTTTTTTTTTCTTTTTGTGAAGTATGATGCCTAATTTTCCTCATGTGTATGAATTTATGTATCCCTAAGTGAAATGTGATGCATGGTGTTTGTGTAGTATTTTGATACTAACTTATGATTTTATGAAACCCAAATATTTTACCTAGAATGTTTTCATAGGGAATGCATCGTCTGTCTAGAGATGCTAGTCTTTCCTAGAATGTTCTCCTAGGGAACATTTGCAATAGGTACCTTTTGCTTTTAGCCATGTCCCCTGGTTGCTTTCATATTATCTCTGATAAGGAAGGCTAATCGGTGCTTCAAAGAGGCTTTTGACTCCTTTGCTCCTGCTTGCAGTGCAACTGGGATTTCTTCCTCAAACATTTTATGGGTTTTGGTTATAAGATGGAAAGGTTTGGACATGAATGATGGATGATTATTTCATTTTGATTGGTTAAGCTTGGGATATCCCAGAATGGGAACATCTGGCTCAGAATTGAGATCACTGTTGATTTTGCTTAGGCTTTGAATCACTTTTTGGATGATTTCAAATAAATGGCTTATTTATCAAGGCTTTTTCTCTTCCTTTCCCTCATCTTCCCAAGTTCTTTTCTAATGTTTTAGATATTAACATATACGTGCCATGTATATTTCATTTTTTCAGTTTATGCAAGATTATTTTGATTAGAGTATACTCAGGTAATTATATTCAAGCATTCAGTCATCTCAGTAATTGTCGTAATTTTTACATCGGATTAATCTAAGATAAGTTCAATAGTAATTTAAACCAAATATTCGTAGTAATTAGTTTGAAGAGTTTGTCTAGTCCAATTCCATCAAGTTCTAATAATTGATCTTTTCTAAGATTGTTATCGAGATAACCTAGGCCTTGTATGTTACCCAAGGTTTCTTCGATGGCTTCGATTCATTTCTTCTGTCTTGAACTGAAGGCAACCAGAATGGGCCTTCTCGAGGTGACTCAAATGAGGGAGAAAAGAAATGATTGAGAAACAAGTGCTAGTTAATGATGACTAACAAATGTTGGTTTATCCTGGTAATGTTGAGAAAATCATTTTTCATTTTTATTTTGTTTCTTTTTCTTCTTTTTCTTCTTTTCTTTGACTCAGAAACCTAGGGACTCATACTTCCTATATAATCCATGTAGCGAGTTTTAAGTAGTGATCTTGGTTCAATTGGCCCAAGTTACTAGGTGGTGGATTATATAAACAGTGTGATTCACCTTGTTGCCTTTGTGTGACCACTCAATGTTTAAAAACTTTCTGAGGTCAGTCTTTATTTTATTTTATTTTCTCTTAACACGTACTTTCAATATTTTTACACTTTGGAGAATGGTAGTTTGAGTTAGCCTCGAGGTCTTCGTTGTATTCACCCCTATCCCGACTATTTTCCATTATCAGCTACTGTCTTGGTAAAGTTTCATTGTCTTCTTCCAATCTTGAACATCTTCAATCCTACAAGGTTCATCCTACTTTTTTATTTTAAGTAGGTTTTCAAGTGTTTCTAGATCCATTATTTCTGGGTAAAATCCTAGTCTATATTATTCCATCTTTATTTGTTCGTCTGTCCGACACTTTCAAGAATTTTTCTTTGGCGGGGTCAGGTTCTAAGACTTTTATACTTCTTATCTTGAATCTTCCAAATATTTCCTCCTTTATTCCGGTTGAGGTCTTCTATAATATTTTGTGGTTCCTCAGACATTCTCGGGTTGGAACATATGTAACAATTCCACATCAAGGCTCTTAGGTTTTCTTTCTAATGTTCTCAGATTTTTTGTTAATATCTCACCATCCTCTAGTTGAAACAAGACATTTTTTTAAAATTTTCCTTTGGATGATGGTCTAATTTAGCAATGAAATTACATTTTCATAAATTTCTATTATTCGCAGTGTGTGAATTACGACAAGCAAATTAATTTATGAAAGTTGGAGTATAAAGACCTAAGTCAACCTTAGATAAAATAAGCCCGCATTTAGTGATATGTAGATCTAGTACATAGGTGTACAAGATAATGCCTAATTCATTATAAAGGACTTAAAAAGTTAACGGAAAGATAGAAATATATATGGTCTTCTTCTTTTTTTCTTTTCTCGGAATAGAGAAACTGGGTTCATCCTGCTCAGGGTCTGTCATATAGAGGCAATGCTTCCTTGAATTAGGGAAATCATAGATTTGGTTTGAGTATTTCCAACAGAGAGAGGGATCGGATCCATTTTACGATCTTGTAAACAGATCTTGGATGGCTTTCAGCAAAAATTACCAAAAGCAGATTTTGTAGGATTATTAAGAGATTAAGACCCTAGACCTTGAATTTTAAGGATGTGAATTATCCTATCCTTATGCATGATTGCATTCTTTTCCTATGTATGAATATGTCTATATGAATGGATGATTATGTTCATGCTTTATGTGATGCGATCCTAGGAAGATGTAACTCTAGCAGCCAACTCTCAGATATGTTTTGGATAGACCTCGGCTTGGAATTGGTTTCGTAGGACTAGGGTAACTTGCAATTTTCAGTTTATCCTAAAATTTAGAAATTATAATCATCTTAGGATTATGGAATGATTGACCTTTTATCCTCAAGATATGGATCATTCTTCCTGCGACTCTAAGAAAAAATTGTCATTTTTCTTCCTCAAGACTTGGATCATGGCTCCTAAAACTTAAATAACATAAATGTCACTTCTTTTTCTTTCTTTAAACATAGGATCATTGTTCCTAGGACTTGATGACAGAATTGTTTTTTTTTTTTTTTTCAAAACATGGATAATTGCTCCTAGAACTCAATATGTAGATCATTACTTCTTGGACTCGATGAAGGGTCTAAAATACCTTTGAATTCATGACGTCCCTTTGAGGGTGAATCTATTTTGACAGTCTGACTGGTGAACCTTAGCTGGCTTCTTAGCCGAACAGGTTTTGATTTGCTTAAGGCGTTTTGAACCTAAACCATTAAGAATGTCTTCTTTATGTTGCATAATTCCTATTATGTAGGCTTTATGATAAATGACACTATGCTTAGGACATGACATGTAAATCCTAGGGAAATGTGACCCGGAGTATATTTATTATTGGATCGCATAGTCTTTATTCGACTGTTTGATGACACTTTTTTATGTCTTGGTAAGCTTAGCGTGTTTTTACATAATTGAAGTAGATTCTTTCACATTGTCTTAGTGGACAAACTTTAGACAGCTTTGTTTGGCAAAGGCTATTATTTTTTACTTATCGAGGTGGGACTTTCGTGCATTATTTAAAGACAAATGTATTTGTGATTTTATTAGAGTACGTTTTAAGTGCATTATCACGGATAAAATGGACATTTATGATTTAATGTTTGTATATCGAGCTTATTTTATTAAGTAAAGCAAGTATTCTTGTTTTTTTCCTGCAGCTTGCTCCGTATTTCAATTTTTGGAAGCGTTTTTTTTAGCAAACTAGCAATGCGTGAGATAGAACGAGAATTCTTACACTGTCTATTATACCCCTATTTATCATAGAAATTTTATTCTACCTACCTAGTATAACAATTAAATAAATAACTATACATAAGAAGAAAAAAAAATCTCTCTCCAAGATAGTGTCCTAAGTAAAACAGGGTTTTGGATATCCTCTATCATAGGCTCACTATATGTGGTTTATGGCTTTTCTACTAACACATCCTAGAAAGCTTTGGTTCCTATATCTTCAAACCTCTAGCGTCCTTCCGAAGGGAACATCCATCTTTAATTGGTGATTCGAGTAAGGCGAGTTTTGCAGCCAAATCTTGGGGGATAAACTGTTCGGCCTTACTTCTACTGACTCTTCTTTCTTTCCTACAGGGTTTCGGAGCTTAGGTTGGCATGACAAAATCGCACAACTTTAGCCCTTACTGTCATCCTCTCTATCCCTAAGATGTTTGAGGCTTTGGATATTTTTTCTCATGATATGCAATGCAAAGTGGTGCTCGTGCATTGGAGAGAGTATACAGGAAGTAAATACATAAATTTAAAGACAGTAAATTAAATGCAGATATTTAAAGACATTAAAGTAAATGATCATAAAAAAATATATGCTAGTATATAAACATACTGAAAGAAAATTTTATTATTATTATTATTATTATTATTATTATTATTATTATTTATGGAATTATTTATGTTCGAAAAACAGAAGACATATTTCTTGGTGTTTACTTAATCGCGAACATAGATTTAGACTCCAACTAGGTTTAACCCTCAAAAGTCCCCAGTGGAGTTGCCAGTTGACGCACCCCAAATTTTTTAAAGTAGAAGAAGTAGAGATCAGGAAAAAAAGAAAAATAAATTTTCATTTCTCCTTCTCGAAATCCTCAATATTCGATCATTTTTTAAAACAGTATATACCATTGACCTCCCTTGTCATTTTATACTATACTAAATACCTCCTCTGTCATTTTGCAAATACTAGAGACATCCCCTATCTTTTTGCTCAAACACCACTTACCTCCCTTTAGACAAAATTGCCCTTAGGTTACTTACTTTTTAAAAATCATTAACACCCCTATATTTTTAAAAATATATTTTTTACCCTTAGTTTTTTAAATAATTATATTTACCTCTCACTATCACCCAATTTCCACCGCCACCGCCACCGCCCAACTCCCACCATCCACCTCCACCTCCACCTCCTACCGCCGCCACCATCCATCACCCACCATCGCCACTACCCAACCCCCACCGCCACTTCCCACCACCCAACTCCCCTGCCACCACTACCTACCGCCGCCGCCACTACTAGAAGGAAAGAGAAAAGGGTTAATGAAAGGGTTAAAAAAATATTTTTTTTAATGAAATGGTTAATATATATATATATATATATATTTAAATGGGGGTGGGTAGTGGCTGTGGGTGGCGACAGTAGGAGGTGACAGAGGGTGGTGGCAGCGGTAGGAAGTGGTGAAGGATGGGGGCAGCAGCGGTGGGAGGTGGTGTTGGGTGGGTGGTAACAGTGGGAGGTGGTGGGCGGCGGCGGTAGGAGGTAGTAGCGGGTGGTAGGTGGTGGCAGAGGTAGGAAGTAGTGGTGGTGGTGGGTGTAGTGGTAGGAGATGGCGATGAATATATATAAATTAAAGGGATATTTATGTATTTTAGTTTTTTATTATTTAATTATTTTTTAAATTGTCAGGGGTAAAATTGGTATTATAATAAAAAATCTATTATTTTTTAATCAATAAGGGAGGTAAGTAGTGTTTGAACAAAATAACGTAGGTGGTCTCTAGTATTTACAAAATGACAGAGGAGATATCTGGTATAGTACAAAATGACAAGAGAGGTCAATGGCATATAACATTTTTTTAAATGGTTTTTTAGGGGCTTTTCCAGGCGCTGGTTTTGAAAACATTCTTTGGGCCGAGATTTATGTTGGAAAAAAAGTCGCAACCTAGCATTGGTTTAATGATGTGCTAGGTCACCAGGATTTAAGAAATTCATTTTTTATTTCTGAAATGGCCCGAGTTTTGACTCGTAAAGGTCTTTTATCAAAGATTTCTTTAAGTTCGGGAGTTAGTTATACTCGGGAAAAGTTTTAAGCACCCCAAGACACTCGTCCGAAGATGGTACCTCAGTCTAAATAGATGTTCACGTTTAAACAAATTCCAAGTAATTTTATTTGGTTTTGCTTAACAAAATAATTCTCATTTTTATATTTTTGTCTTTTTTATGCATTTTTTTATGTAAGGACAGTTAGTAAACAGTTAACTATCTATTAGAAGTAACAAAAAAAGTATATGAAATGAAAATATTTTATGTATTTATTAACGATCGAACTTTGTAAAAGTTGCCTACGAATCCCCATTATCACAGAGAATCAGGTTGAAGCATAGTTCATCTATTCAAGATTAACTAATTTTATTTGGATAGGCGACCGAACCCGTACATGGGTTGACTACATACCTTGGCAAGTAACCAAGGATCAGGTTAGCACATAGTTCATTTATGCAAGATAATTTTATTTTGTTTTGATTTTATTATGAGACAAGAACATGAATCATACAATGGATAATACCTTTGATTTTGTCAAGAACACTCCAACCGAACTCACTTGCTTAGGTAAGTTTAGTGTTTATGTTTGAGTTATTAGTTCAAAAGAAAGAATATATATATATATATATATATATATATATATATATATATATATATATATGCCAGTTCACAAGCCTGAAGACTTAGTGTCAGGCTATGATCTAGACGATTGTAGTAAAGTAAAGTTAGTTATTAACAATTATTGGCTAGTGATTAGCAGTTGATAGTTTGATTTGAGTTTTGGAGTTCAGTTTTATATGTTCTTGAGAGAATCAAAGATGTTATGCACAATTGGTGTGATAGATGTTTTTCGTCATGTTCTTATATGTTCTTGATGTTCTTGGCATGATCTTGAACAATTTTGACATGGTTTGATGAATTTGATATATTTTTAATGGTTTTTACTTTATTACTTTATATATATGCTATATACATGGAATTTGAGTCTAAGAACTACATAAACATGCTATATACAAGCAACATAACTATATTTAAGACAAGATTAAAGGATGTTTAAGAAAACATACCTAGATTAGGGGAGTGGTCTTTCCCTAAGCGTTTTTCTTCTTCTCATTCTTTGGATCTTCTCGGTTGTTCTTGATCGTTCGCCGTCCATTTCTTGAGATCTTCCTCCAAGATCCTCAAGAACTCCTTCGGGAAGGTATTTTGATAGAATTTTGAGGTGTTTATCCAATTAAAAGCTTGAAAACCCTATAGACTAGAGAGCAGAATTCAAGCCTAGAGAGAGAAGTTGTGGGTTCAAGCTCTTGGAATTCTGAAAATAGGGCTTCTTATTTATAGGCTAGGCACCAATACACAGGGTAACCCAGCCTGCTCCTTAGGGGTTTTTTGTCTTAGGTCATCCTTTTTATGTCTTGAGGTTGGATGGTTTTGGACGAATCTTGAAAACTCTGTAAGATCTTCAAAGATTTAGTAATGATTACCAAATCTATAAATATCTAAGGGTAATGATTGGAAATCATTGCTCATGATTGCAATAGCAATCATGAAATATGATTGGCTTGCACGTGACTCATTTAATGCATGATGTGACCCTTTTCGGTTTACTTTGGTGGCTAAGTAACGGTTACTATTTCGGTTCGGTTACCATTAATGCTTTCAAGGTGCATTGAACTTAGTCTCCAAGTGTTACTTGGAAATTAATGCTTGACAATGACACTTGATGTGATAGGCATTTAATTCTCTCAAATAGAATTGATTTGGTTATGTTGCCTTGTAACGGTGTAGTCACATTTCAAGTAATTTGGTTTTTCAGGTGCCTTGAATGTGTACTTCCTATATCATCCCAGGAATTTAATTTTTGATGGGATGGGCATTTAATGGCTCATTAGATGCATGCTTTGGTGGTGAACCGAATCGGTTAGATTGGTATTCGATAGTTACTTCTTAAGTAACTTGGTTTCTCCCTAAGATATTTTGTAGGAAATATCTTGGGAATTCAATTCTCATCAATGAGTCATTAAATTCTTGGTAGGGCCCTTGATTTCATGGGTTTTTATTGCTAGTCATGATGACTTCGGTTTGATAGATTTCAAACCGAGTCCTGAGCTTTAGTTACTTTGAGTAACTTGGACTTATCATGGAAATTCTTTGATTTGATTAAGGTACTTGGCTTGGTTCAATAGATATTAGTACTTAAAATAGATATTTAAATAAATATATTTGGCATCAAATGGATGGAACCGGTGTTAGTAAATGTTTCAGGGGTCAAAGTAGGTAACATAGGTAAATTGATGGAATGTCCTATAGTTGAAGGGTAGTAACTAATTCTTATTCATATTAAAGGTGATTTCATAAAATCAACCTTTAATAATGTTATCTTAGTCCCCCCTTAATTTTAGGAATTTCAAGGTTGATGCGAAACGTTTACTTAACCAAATTTAGTCAAATTTGACAGTTTTATGTTTTCTTGTATTTTTTGTTATTTTTCGTAGTATCCAGTGTGATCTTCAGGTATAAATTCATTCTCTTTAAACTTAACTTCAAAGTTTATCAGAACTTCTACTTTCGATATAACAATGATTGGGCGGAACAAATGCGATATCTACAACCATTCGTATACAAACTGATATTAAAAATCAATTTTGAAATAAAAAAAGCCTAAACTAATTGAAATTAATAATAAACTTAAACTTAATTGAGAATCAAAATTGAGATAATTAGTTTTCAAATTCAATCGAAGCGAAAATTTAAAAACAGAAAGGGAGAGGGATATATGGAGAGAGAGAGAGAGAGAGATGAACCTCGATTGTTCTTAACCCTACAGAATCGACCACGAGTGCGACCATGAGCACGAGCATAATACCAAGAGAGAGAGAGAGAGAGAGACCGAGAAAAATGGAGAATAGGAAGGCAGATGGCAGATAGCAGAGATTAGAAAGAGATGAAGAAGTTAAGAATATGAGAGAAGAACAATTGGAAGGCCAAATAGCGGGAAAATATGTTCACCGAGTAGAGAAAATAATATTTTGGTATTTTTCTTTACTATTTTTAAGTGGTTTTCGATTTTGTAAGGTGGTTTTGGGTTTTGTGAAATGGATGGCTGAGATTAAATCTCAGTCAATCAAAGGGTCTTTATTTTGAATGTATTTATACATTCAAAACTAGGAAGGTATTGTTGATGGTCCCTTCTGATCCTATTAGTTACTCCAAACTATAATCTATAAGATTTTCTACATGAATTTTGCATAATTATCCTCTAAATTATTATATTTATTCCATTAAATAAAAATTAAAACATTGAAGAGAAAAATAAAGCAATAAATCCAAGTAATCTAATCAAACTCATTTGTCAAAATAATTGAGAGTTATAATATTGGGAGAACATGGAGAAATTATATTGATATATGAGAAAATTACATTTATAGAGATATACAATGAGTCTAGGGAGTGGCTAGGGTTACCATAGTAGGGTTAGGGTTTGATTTTCCTAATGAGACTAGGGTTTAACATAGTGGGCCAAGATCCATATACATATATTAATATCTCTCTCAAACTCAAGACGGTAAATTAGATATTGTTGGTGTCAAAAACTGGTGAACACCCTCAATATGGTCTGGACAGGTGGCACGTGTGAATTTGTTGTTGGCATAGAGGTGATGTACTGGAGAATCCAAGATCAATGAACTTCTAAGGATTTGGAGGTCCTTTCCATCCAACCTGAGCTCCTCAATCGACTCCGAGATCATGTTTAGACTCTGAGCTAAACTCCTCTCTAGACTTTGATCCAATCTCCGAGCTGAGCTCCAAGTATACACTCCGAGCACCTGCACAAAGGCCTACCGGGGTGGTGCCCGGTGATACCCATTCGGCATGAGAATAAGTATCCAGGAAGAGAAGGCTAAATATGCTCTAAAGTGAATTAGAAGCAAGTACATTTGGGCATTGGGTTGCCCTTGGTATTTATAGGAGTTGGAGAGCGATTAGGGTCACTTAGTTGGAGACTGAGAACGGTTAATTAGTCGAAATCTTATGATGTGTCCATAATAATATGAGTTAAGGAGATAACCTATGGGTTTGGGCTTTGTGGCCCATCGAGAGGAGTCCATGGGCCGACCCAGTATTGTTGTGGAGAAAAGGTATCACCCACGTGTCATAGGTACAAAAGCGAATCATCGTGCCCCCTAGCGTCGACCCCGAGACGAACATCTCAGATCTAAGGTTATGCAGATACCGAGAGGCCTGGCGGAGGAGAAGAACCGTGTCGAGGGCGTTCGAAGAGCAGGACACCAACCCCCGGTGCCCTGTTCGGCTGTTTTCTCATACTTGTCACGATATCTCCCACGCGGCGCATGTGATAAAATTCTCCCACATCAGATGTGAACTTGATTTTGAAAACCAGAGTATGAAAGAACCAAGGTAGATGAACCTTGGTGAAAATATCTGTTGTCTGATCGGTTGAACTAACGAATTGAAGGCAAACAGTATTTTGGAGAATATAGTGACAGATGAAATGGAAATCAGTCTTGATGTGTTTTGTATGCTTATGGAAAATGTCATTACGGGCGATCTGAATAGTACTCCTATTGTCACAGTGTAGAGTAGTGGCAGTAGGGGAGAAGACTCACAGGTCAACAAAGAGCCAAGGAAATCAAAGTAGTTTTTGTGTCGTATCAGCTTCAGTGCTAGAGCGAGCAACCACAGTTTATTTCTTACTGCGCTAGGAAATTAAAGAGTTTCCTAATAAGAAATAGTAACTAGTGGTTAAACATCGGCTAGTGAGATCTCTGGCTGAGTCGGCATCAGAATAAGCCTGCAATGTGGGAACGAGCTGAGTAGAAAAATGAAGTCCATGAAATAAGGTGCCCTTGACATACTGAAGAATGCAAAGAACAGTTGATCGCTCAAAAATAATACCCTAATTAAGCGCAAAATATTGTAGTATAGTGTACTTAAGTAAAGGTGTTGAGCCACAAGGATCGGCCATGTAATTATCAATTCCCGATTATTTTCTTTTCCTTGATGAGAATGATTGTAGATTTTTTATTTGATTTTTTTTTTTTTTAGGAACAAAACTAAATATTAGAATTAACAATAAAAATAAGGACCGGGTTAGAAATTATGGATTCGTATTTTGGAATATATGTTTTTCTTGTATTTCCTATTTAATTCAATTTTGTGTAAACGAGTATTCCTAGATACAAACCGAAACTACTCAGAAAGATATAGATTGTTATTCCCTGACATGATTTATCTTCTATATTTAATTCATACACTACACTAATTTACGGTGAATTAATATCTAGGCATAAATCATCCAGATCAATAATCAATCCTCAAGAATACGATTGTATAACCATTAGACCGAAACCACGGGTACACGATCTAATTTTCTAGTAGTAATTGGATTCAACTCAATATCTCTACAAGAATATTTTGAAATCAAATCCAAATACAATAATACCATTTCAAGAACGAGATTCATGTTACACAATTGTTTACATAAAAATCTGAAATTAAATAAAAAGTACAATATTACATAAATCCAAAATACTTCATCATAATCCTAATTCATTAAAAGCGATTTAGCCGCTCATTATTTTGTGGACTGATATTTTCTCGGATGTAATTCTCAAAAATGGTGAAAATATGATGAGGATTGAGAATTCTCCTCCGAATTGAGAAATTGGAATCCAATTCAAGCCCTCAACCTTTGTCTTCCTCCCCTTTAAATAATCCCATCCTCCCAACACGCACCATGTGCTAAGATAGAAAAAAATGGACAAAATTCCAATTAAAATTGGGTCAAAAGAAGACACAAGTGGAAAGGGGGGGCCCAAATGAAATAATTGCAAAGACACAAGTAGAAAAGGGAGCCCAATTGAAATAATTGCACCTGGTGCATAGAATAGTATTGGAAATGGGCCAAAATTGGAATTAGGCTTAAAATAAAATAAAAACACTTGGGCTATCTTAGGAAATAGGCTGAGAAATGGAATGGATTTTGGTCATTTGGGTCACAATTGAGGAGTGGGTTGCCCAAGGAAACAAATGACATATCATGATTGGGTGGACCAGATCATAAATGAATAGAAAATAAAAAAGCTAAATAGTTGTTGTTCCAGCCATTGTTTTTTTTTTTTAAACCACAACTCCTAGGTATAATAAGAATAGAACACATTGTTTGTGATTTTTTTAACATTATGTTGCTTGCTTACACTAACGCACACTAGCGTTCCTAACACATAACCTGTGTTGCTTCTATTGCTTATTGATGCATAACCTTCGGCTAGTTAAAGCTATCTTAATTTAAATGAGTTTGGACCGAAACAGGGCTGAAATATGGGTTAGCCCAATAGCCAGCCCGCTAGGCCGCATGCAATGTGTGGCTGTACGGAGAGGCAACTTCAAACGGATGTATCTTTTTTATACAAACTCCGATTTGGCTCTATAACCAATCGTTGGAAAGATTAGAGAGTCTACTTTCATATGAAACTTGTTTAATCTCAAGATTCCAACTGTGTAATTAGTTATGTCCAAAATAGTGGACAATGGTATTTATTCTAATGTCGAAAATCAGGACTTTTATCCATTTGATCTTTTTCTTGCACATTTTGCTTCCAAAAAGTGTGTGTTTTTAATCATGTCCAAAAACCTACAAAAATAAAGAAAATAAATTAATTACTATTATTTAATTTATTTAGAAGATTAACAAAACTTAGTTTAGTGGTATTAGATCGCACAAAATGTGGTACGATCAATAGCCGAGTAATGAGTAGTCCAAGGAACGGACAAGAACTGGCTAACTTGATGGATAGCATAGGTAATGTTTAGCCGAGTGACTGTGAGATGCCAAATTTCCAACTAGTTGACGATAGAGAGTGACTTCAGGGAGATAAGAGCCATCTAGTAGAGTAAGACTGAAATTCGGATTTAGAGTAGTGTTGGCAGTGATAGAATCAGTAATGCCTGCCTTTAAAAGAAGGTCAGATGCGTTAGAAATGTAATCTTTCCAGTTCTTTGGAATGGGAAATTGTTGAAAGAGTTCCAATCTTCCAAAGGCCTTAGGCAAGGGGATCTTTTGTCACCCTATCTCTATTTGTTATGTATGGAAAGACTATCTCACTTAATTATGAAAAGGGATAACAAAGGTTGCTAGAAAGGGATAAAAATTGGACAAGAAGGACATTGCCTCACTAATCTTTTCTTTGGTGATGACACCATTCTCTTTTCTAAAGTGGGGATATCATGTTGCGATAATATTCATAATATTCTCAACACCTTCTCTAAATGTTCTGGGCAGAAAATTAATCTAAACAAATTCAAGTTGTTTGTTTCCCCTATTGTTAGTAAAATTAAGGCTAGAATTATTAGTAATAAGATTGGAGTCAAGCTTACGAATGATTTGGGTCTCTACCTAGGAGCTCCTATCCATGGTAGAAATAGCATAAAACACTACAACCATGTGCTTGAAAAAGTCCAAAACGTGTTACTTATTGGAGATCATAATCTCTCTATAGCTGGCAAATTGTTAAATCTGTGACTACCGCCATCCCTAGTTACTCCATGAAAATTTCTACCTTGACCATAAAATTTTGTGATGATCTAGATAAAATAAAGAGAGTTTTACAAGGAAAAAAAAATAAAAGATAAATTCATCTCACTAAACTAGAACACAATCTATAAATTTAAAGAAATGGGGGTGGCATCAAAATTATAAGATGCCTAAATACTACTTACATGACTAAACTTGGTTGGAATATTATTAGAAAGAATGATAGCTTGTGGATAGAAGTCTTAGGTCAAAATATAATCTTGATGTTAGTCCAAACTCATAGAAACTGCAAGTGGGGGGCTCCCACATTTGAAGGGGTATTTACAAATCCATGGACACCCTTTCTAAGGGCATTAAATGGAAAGTAGGTAATAGGGTCAATATAAACTTGTGGACTAACTGGTTACGTGGAGACGACCCTATTGGGGATGCTAACACACAATATAAAAGATAGGGATAGGGAACTAGTTGCCATAATCATCAATGATAATATTGCAATCTAGAACTTGGAAACATCTGGCAAGTTCACCTGAAATAGTGGAATTCTACCCCCTTCTCTCTTCTGCTTGTTCACTGTAATCCTTTGAAAAATTTGGAAGGATATTAACAAAGATGAGATTAATGGAATTGTCCAGGATCCCTAATTTATAGCCTCCACAATAGATCGGCGCAAGAAGGACCTTCTGTAAGCCTTATGTCCTCAAAAATACTTTAAAGGATGAATGATATTCCCTTCTCTAACAGGATCCTCCTAATGCAGGTTTCTTCAAACTTTACATCAATAACAATGCAAAAGGGAATCCTTGAAGTGGAGTTTTTGGAGGCCTCCTGAGGGAACAGTTAGGAGTTTGGCAGGTAAGATTTTACGGACACATCCCCTCTTGTACAAGTTTGGAAGTGGAGATCCAAAAGCATCAATATGGAGATAATAGTAGTAGTTGACAACAAATAGCTATGAGTCGTTGTTGAAACGGATCCAAAAGATGTAGTGCCAACAGAGGATACCCGAGAGTCATTGTTGAAATAGATCCAAAAGGAGCAGTGAAGTTAATCTTGGAAGACTGCCAAAGCTAATCTTGGAAGATACACATAACTTCAAGTTATGATTTGATGATTGTAAGCTTTCGGAAGCACACGGCTAACTATTGCAACACATTCCCAGAGAAATTAGTAGGTATTTGGATTATTTGGTCAAAAAAGAAAGGGAAAGTAGAGAAGATCTCCAAATTATGGAAAACTCCCAAAAGACGTGACGAATTTGCTATTCTCAAAAATGAAATCGGAGGCATCTCATAGGTAGGGTTGGGCTCTACATAGGGCATACAAAAAATAGTAAGCCTAAGTCGTGCCCCACCCTATGTCTGGGCTCTATTATCATGTCCAAGCTCAGTCCTAAACGAAATTTTTCAAACTCAAGCTCGGCCTTACAATTTTTTTTTTTTATATAATTTAGAAAATAATTAGTACTTAATCTCTATTAACACTTATTATATATATATATATATAATTGGCT
Source organism: Eucommia ulmoides (assembly GCA_016647705.1). Taxonomy (NCBI): domain Eukaryota; kingdom Viridiplantae; phylum Streptophyta; class Magnoliopsida; order Garryales; family Eucommiaceae; genus Eucommia; species Eucommia ulmoides. The sequence continues at coordinate 21,352,770 of CM028327.1, read as the reverse complement.
AGGCCGGGCCAAGTTGGCCTTAAATAAAAATTGCCAATGTCTGTCTAAATCGTACCCTAAAAATGAAATTGTTTAAATTTTGCAACCCTAATTGTGTATATGGGCTTAAAAATCAAGGTCAAGTTCAAAAAAAAAAAATGGTTGAAGGGTCGGACCGGCTGCCGGGCCCTGAACACCCCCTGCTCATGGGTGCCCCTTTTTCTTTCTTTTGTTTACAATGTACCCGGAAAAATAAAATAAAATAAAAAGGAGGTAATTTCGCTTAAAATTTTATGATGTCGTGGTGCAAATAGAATCAGATATATTCTACCTTTCAAATCTCAACAAAATATGGTAACTTCACTTTTATATGGCTGTATTTACGCTAGGGAAAAAGATAATGTTGGAGGAAGAACGAGGGAAATGGAATCAACAAGGAACAGCTACAAATGAAGACTGCCTTTGTTCTTCATCATCTACTCCATTACCCATTTCGATTTCCATGTCGTCGTCTTCTTACAGTCGCCCCTCCTCGCCATCGGCAATGGAAGCATTTACAGCCGCCGCCACTCGGAAGCAGCACCGTTCCCTCATATTCTTTTCATCTTCATCGCCGATTCAACATCTGTTGCCGCAGGTTGGACTCCAATGCCGAGAATTTCAGGACACAAAACTTCGATTTCAGTTTCGACTCCCAAGACGACGACGAAGATGAGGAGGAGGAGAATGATGGTGGTACGAACAAATTCGGCGAGGTTTTAGAAGAATTTATTGATGATGTTTGGATTTTCAAGGTAACGATGCTTTCTCTACTTCGATTCTGCGTTAGTTGGATTTTGCGTTTATTGGATTTGGGTTACACTGTTGTTGCTAACATGGAATGTCTATGTAACTCTGTGAATGTAGCTCATTTTGCTGTGTAGCTTCTTACTTGTGCAACTCTCTTCATCAAATTCTTAAAACTTAGAATAAATGAGTGGAAGAGGTAAACAAAAAGGAAATGCTGCGTTGCAAGTTGTTGCTATACTAATACTAGTATCCCGGGCCTAATTTTCATTTATAACTAACTAATTTACAAAAACTGATAGTTTTTAACTGTGTTTGTGTCTAAAATTAGTCAACACTCCAGTTGGTACACTCAGCATCCGGGTGGAGATTTTTTACTGAGGAGAGTTCAAGTCCTCTTCATAAGCGGTCCTCGGTCAATAGTCAACGGTCAAAGTTTTTTTTGTCCAAGTCAATACTTGTAAAAAGACTCACTAAAATGTGTCCAACAACTTTCCTCCAGCGTGAGAGTAAAAGCTCAGGGGGAAAAGGCAGATATTTGCTTTAAGTGGGGTAGTTGTGAAAGATTATAGAGGAAGGAAAAGCTATTGTCTGTATGTATATGAATGTATATGAAAGATTACGGAGCAAGAAAAAGCTTCGAAAGAAAAGCTACAAAGGAAAAGCCACAACTTTACTAATGAAGATATTCAATATTTATACAATGGAGAGATGAGCAAGAAAAAGGAAACACAAGAGTAAATAAGGAAACAACATAATGAAAGGAAACACAAGAGTAAATAAGGAAACAACATAATAGTATTTAAGGAAACAACATAATGATCATTAAGGGAGGACAGCAATAGGAAACATTCCTTTGTAGGAAAAGGAAATATTCCTAATATGCCTCCTCAAGATAGTGGTCGATTTGAAACACCAATCTTGGACCATGTGATTATGATCTGTGCGCCAGAGGAGAAAGAATCATCGACGGTCGATTCGGTGGAGTCCAAAGGTGCAATTGGAGCTGGAGAAGCTGGGAGGCGCGCTGGAACGTGAATCAAGTAGGGCAGTTGGAGTTGGGGATGCTGGGAGGTGCGCTGCAGCGCGAATCAGGCAGTGCAGTTGGAGCTGGGGATGTTGGGAGGCGCGCTGGAGCGCAAATCAAGCAATGCAGTTGGAGCGGCGATGAAGCACACACATAGATGAAGTCGAACTAATGAAGCATAGAGAACTGACGCTGTGGAGCAGCGGCAAATTGAGAGAGATCACAAGAGAACATGAGGAGGAGAGAGAGAGAGATGCAAGCGAAGAACAGAGAGATATTGTTGTGGGTTTCAAACCTTTGGGTTTCTTGTGGGAGAGGATGTAGGCGGCGGCGACAACGGCGACACCCAAAATCTGAACTTCAGGTGTCCCCATGAAATCTATCGCCACTGAAACCTTTAAATAAAAAGGTTGTGAAGGTGGAAAGTTGGGTAAGGGTAGTGGGTCTGCTGGTGGCACATTCATGGGTGGGTGGTGATCACTCACCGCAAGAGAGGGAAAGTTAACTCTTGGTGGGTATTTATGGATGGGGATGACGATAGCGATAGCGAGGGATGGCCAGAGAGAGTCTACGGTGATAGAATTGAACAAACTGTGAGGCTATTGAGAGACAGAGAGAGAGAGTAAGAGACGTTAGTAGAGGGGAAGAAGGAAGCGGTTGAATGAGAGAACTTATCGGGTGATTTAGTAGAGGAGAGCGGCGGCGAGAATGAAGGTAGTCCCCATCAAGAAAACTCTAAATTGAGTAAGTTGGGAAGAAAGAAGATTGAATGACGGTAATGGGAAGTGGCGGCATCCAACGGCAATGGGTGTGGTTGTGCCATGGGAGTAAGTTGCAAGTGACAGTGGGAAAGACGGAAGAGATGAGAGAGTGAAGCTAAAGAGAAGAAAGGGTCTGTTTCGATGGAGAAAGTTAGAACCAATAGCTCAGTGTAAATTCTAGGGGGAGAGATGTATTAGGGTTAGGAAGGTAAATAAGAAATATGGGAACAATAACAATAACAGTAACTGTAGAACTGATGGTCTACAGATGGTTAGGGAAAATTCAGCAGACAATAGTGAAATTGGGGAGCAAAGAGAATTGAAGAAAAACAAATGAACAACAAAAGTGATGGAAGAAGAACAACAAACAGATTGGAAAAAAAAATGCTTTGGATCTAAGCTCTTGATACCATGAAAGATTACAGAGGAAGGAAAAGCTATTGTCTGTATGTATATTGATGTATATGAAAGATTACAGAGGAAGAAAAAGCTTCGAAGGAAAAGCTACAACTTTATTAATAAAGATATTCAATATTTATACAATGAAGAGATGAGCACGAAAAAGGAAACACAAAAGTAAATAAGAAAACAACATAATGAAAGGAAACACAAGAGTAAATAAGGAAACAACATAATGATCATTAAGAGAGGACAACAATAGGAACCAAAATAGGAAATATTCCTAATAAGTTGAGCGTTCCCTGCTATTTATAGAAGAGTATGCTAATTAGCTCTGCAAAATTAGGATCCTGAGCACGGTCAATCACGGTAATCCGATGCATGGTCGATGAGGAGGCGCATGATGTGGCTTATGGTCCTTATCTTTCGGCCCACCAGGATGAGCCCATGAGCCCGCCCAGATGAACAAGAGGCAAGGCCTAGCCCATGGGAATAACGGAGCCTTCTTGGTAACACAGAGAGTTCGTTGCCTGGTGGTGTCTGGTCAGAGACCGGTTGGTTGTCATGGTGGATAACCCTTCAGTAGCACTGGTCGCTGGGCAATAGTCATACAGAAGAGGTCGGCGAACCCTGGACCTAGTTGGTAAATGATGATCGTCAATAGGAGTTTGATTGAATGGACACCCTCTAGTCAATGGGTGTTGCTCGGTGAACGTAGTGCGCCATCCTGGTGGGTCCCAAGAGGCCCAATCAGCAAATGGGATGGTTGCTGACCAGTCCACAGTCCTCTTCTGTGCATTCACCCTGTCACGTGTTGGGCTGTGATTGGAGGTGGGTGGGTGGTGGAAATACCCCACATCAAACTGTTTGATTTAGAGTGAAGATGATGGTTGAAAAGTGTCTGGCCTTTGTGAATTTGAATTCAAATTGATGAGATGGTTTCGAGTGAAGATTTCTTTTTTGAGCTAGGTCTTGGACACTAGAAGTAGCAATAGATACCTTTTTGTTTTTTGGTCATTGGATACTAGAAGTAGCAATAGATATCCATTTTTCAATAATCTGCACATATTTTGATAGACCATCAATTAGAAAAAATAATAATTACCTTTATTTACGGAATATTTCGGGGAAGATATTGGGTGAGAATAGGAAAGTTCTATCAACCATTATTACATAGTTAATAATTACCTTGTATGAGAGGGGTCGTGTATGGTAAGAGGTAAACTATAAAATAGGAAGAATAGAATATGTAGGACATCGAGAAATTATTTGTATTAAGCTTTGGCTTTGGGAGAGAACCAGGTCTCTCGAATACCTGGGAGTTTGTTTGCCTTTCGATTTCAATAAATTTCACACATTTGCTCTCTCAATCCGTTGTTTTGTCGTTATCAATAAATCTAGGGTTCATCATTTGGTATCAAAGCAGGTTCTGGGCCTATGGTGACAAGGATGGATGCTAGGATTAAAACAGTAGAAGGAATCGTGAACACCGTAAAGGAGGAGTTAGGAGCAATCAAGAAGGAGATAATGAAAATACCTAATCTGGAGCAAGGACTCGCAACATTAGCTAGAAAGATCGACCAGCTCCTGAAGGTTCAGAACGAAACAACGCATGAAAGAAAAGCCCAAGGCCAAAATTGAGTCGACAACGAGATATGGGCGAACGAAGAGTGCAAACGACGTCGTGAGGCGGCAGGACGACGTGCGTCGACATCGGTAAAAGCGCCAGACCAGGCGAGCGACGCCGCCAACGAGATCTGGACAACCGACGAGCACGAACGACGTCGCGAGGCTGTCAGACGCGTGTGACGGCATCGGCGAGGGTACCAGGGCAAGGGAACGACACCGCCAACGCGATCTAGGCGTTCGACGTCCGCGAACGACGTGAGACGGCGACGGCGTGGGTACCGAAACAAGCGATCGGCGCCACCAATGACATCCATGGTAGAGAGTAGGCTCAGGCTGCGCGATGGGACCTCCGACCTAGAAGAATCGAACTCTCTTTCTTTGATGGAGAGAACTCTGAAAGCTGGATACTAAAAGCAGAGAGATACTTCGCCTTGCACCACTTGACCAACGTAGAGAAGCTAGAGACGACCATCATCAGCTTTGAAGGCGAAGCTTTGGTTTGGTTTGGATGGGAGAACAAGATAAGGCCATTTCTGAGTTGGGAGGAACTTAGATCGCAACTCCTACTGCGGTTCCGATCTCTTCCCAATGGCTCACAATATGAGGAGTTCCTCGTTCTTAGGCAAAGTGGAACAGTGAGGGACTATAGGAAGATTTGAGCAATTGGCCTCAACATTAGAAGGCCTCTCTGAACAAGTATTGGAGTCCACATTCATAAATGGGCTAAGGAGTGACATTAGGGCTAAGCTGAAGGTATTGGGCCCAAACGGGCTTGAAAGTGCTATGAACTTAGCAATGAAAATTGAGGCTAAAAATTTAGAGCTTAAGGGTAGTCGGGCCTGGTTATTCACATGGGCTTAGGTACTCTAATTACCCACCCACTAGAACTCCGGCGGGACTTACCTCGCCCAAAACATTCAAAATGGCGGGCAAGATTAGTAACCAGACGATGGTCGTACTTATCGACAATGGGGCGTCACATAATTTTATCTCCAACGAGTTTGTATCAATCCTGAAGCTCCCCAGCACTAATGCGAAACCATACGGGGTAATTTTGGGAATAGGCTCAGCCACCAAAACTCAAGGGATATGCCGAGGAGTAGGCCTAATTTTACAAGGGGTTGAGATAGTAGAGGACTTTCTACCTTTGGATCTGGGGAGTACTGACATCATCCTGGGAATTCAATGGTTGGAAACTTTGGGGGTGACTCACATTAATTGGAAGACTCATTCTATGAAATTCAATGTGGGAAGTACACCAGTAAGTTTACAAGGGGATCCCTCTCTACACAAAACAATGGTATCACTCAAAGCCATGTCTCGCACCATTAGGTATAAAGGATATGGGTATGTAGTAGAGCTCGGTGCTGTAGGGATTGCCAAAGAAGAAAAAGTTGCTATTCCTCATGAGATCCAGGCAATAATTGAAAATTCCAAGCAAGTGTTTGAGATGCCTATAGAATTACCACCTGACCGTGGAAAGGAGCAAGCCAAAATCCTAAAAAAAGGAGCCTCACCTATCAGCGTACGTCCTTACCAATATCCCCAAGTAGAAGAAGATGAGATTGAGCGGTTAGTACGGGAGACCGACTCTTCTCCCCTCTTGCCACCACAATTGTCGCCTGACTTGGAATAGTAGAGCCTGCTGAAGTTCTTGGAGTGTGCAATCTAGGCACTGGTGATTCTACTCTTGTTGAAGTCCTGATCCAATGGAAAGATTTGCCACAGTTTGAGGCCACTTGGGAGGAGTTTGAAACCATTCAGCAACAGTTTCTTCAATTTTCCCTTGAGGACTAGGTGAAAGTTTGGGCGGCGGGTAATGATAGATCACCAATTAGGAAAGATAATAATTTCCTTTATTTACGAAATATTTCGGGGAAGATATTGGGTAAGAATAAGAAAGTTCTATCAACCATTATTACGTAGTTAATAATTACCTTGTATGAGAGGGGTCGTGTATGGTAAGAGGTAGACTATAAAATGGGGAGAATAGAATATGTAGGACATCGAGAAATTATTTGTATTAAGCTTTGGCTTTGAGAGAGAACTAGGTCTCTCGAATACCTGAGAGTTTGTTTGCCTTTCGATTTCAATAAAATTCACACATTTTCCCTCTCAATCCATTGTTTTGTCGTTATCAATAAACCTAGGGTTCATCATATTTGCCCTCAAATTTTTCAGGCTGGGCACCTTATCAATCTCTGATTCAACTTGAAAGATTCTCCTCTGAAATCGTTGCTCATTCCTATTCGTTTACATAAAATCATCCGGAGATTCAATTCTGTCTTCCGATTCGGAGGTTGAGAAAGCCTGATATTCTCGCTTTTCATTCAATTCTCTCTTTCTATGTTTTCTGGTTGATTAAATTCACTTTCAGGTATGATATTGATTTTATCTTCTATTCTTTTATTTCGTTGGTCTTAAATTAGCCTCTCTCGTTTTTTGGCGTGGATGTTTGATTTATCTGCATGATTTGATTATTCAGTTTAAAATTTGGAATGTAAATCTGATCAATTCTTGTATTCTTAAAGGTAGTCTTTTGTGCATCTGCTTTAAGATTTGAATGGTTGAATCAATGTGATAAATATCTGAATTTCACCACAATTTTGTTTATATTATGTAGTTCTGATGACATTCTGCTAGTGCCAAATTTATACTTGGTTGTTTTGCATAATTTTTTTCTGTTTTGAGTTACTTTATCTATTCGTTTTGCCTTTTTGTATATTAATATTATGGAATTTTGTTTTAAATACTTTGTGCACATGAACATTGAAGTTAAGTGGAACAGATACATCGATTTTACTGAATTACTGAAAATAAGTTCTTAGCTGGCAGTATATGAAATAGATTTTTTATTCTCATCTACATTTTTAGGTACTGTCAATAATGAAATTAAACAAAGTGATAATCATATGGAAGAATGTTCTTCTACTGTTGGTGAAAAACGAGTTAGTAGAATTCAAAAGTTTGGAGAACTTTGGCGAGTTTGCTAATTAGTGATGATGGGTTATGTAGAAATCCAATGGGCCTAACTCACTCTCAAAAGATACCTTGTAATGGGAGAATTGCCCTCAGCTTTATATATAGCTCAGGATCACGTAACACAAGTGATGTGGGATTCAACAGGTTACAAAGAGTGAAATGTATGAAGTCTTAACATTTTTTGAAGGCATACCCTAAATCCGGGACAACAAACATGAATCACCATTTTGATTTTCATGAACTTGGAATGAAGGAGTCTGAAGATCAATCAAGCATATTGTGAAAAGATGTGGGCTGATATAGTTAAGCTTAAGCATAATATATTCTAGTATTATAGCACAAAGGTACAAGAGATCTATGTGTTTCTTTAAATCCAAAGTAAGATTGATCTCGAAGACGGATATTTTAAAATTTTGCGAGAATGAGGTTGAAAAGGTCAATTTAGAATTGAAAAATATGTTTTAACATCTAGTTTATGGACTTCTCGCACTACCTCTTTACATGACCTTACCTCCTCATTATGTTGATGAAAATTGTTTGTGTAGACAGAAGCTTTTGATCTTTTTTCATACCTTCCCCACCCCACCACCAACAATGGTCCTACTCCTATGTTGACTCAAAAAAAAAAAAAATCTTAAACTCTTTGTGTCTTGGGACCATTTTGAGGGGAGGATATGACAAAAGATGAATGCGTGCTTCCACAAAAACCAATTTTCACTAACATAATTTGCAGTTGAGGTCATGTATGCATCCGTAGTGAGAAGTCCATAAATTAGACGTTAACATTCTATTCCAAGAAGGCAAGAACTAAATTTACTTTTGACTTGAGTTTTTCATTCACATTCTTGTAAAATTAAATATATCTGTCTCGTAATATTTTTTGAGATAAGCCTTACTTTTAGATTTTAGAACAGGTAATTACGCTCAAATATAGCAACCACCATTTTTTTCACGAATCACTTGATTGACCCTCGGACTCATTTATCTCACGTTCATAAAAATCAATGATTTATGTTTGTTGTGCCAGATTTGAGGTATGCCTTCAGACAATGCCATGCTTAAGACCTATTACTCTTTGTATCCCATCATCACTAATTGGTAACTTCTCAAAAAAAAAATCATGCTTTTGGATTATTTTTCCTCTGGCTTGTTTTTTACCAACAATAAAGTGCATTCTTCCACATGTCCGTATCAGTCTTTCTCAAACCACGTGCAGTAAGAACAAATTAAATCTCCAAATGATTTTCTGCAAACGAATAGCTGAAAGACATTGGAGCGAAGTGAACAATTTCAGTAGAGAAGCTCTCAAGTTGAATCTGAGAGAGAGGTTGATGGAGGGAGGCAGTGCAGAGGTTTGAGGGGATAGAAATTGCAACGTGAGGTTTGTGGCACATGGTTCAACGATTGATTTTTCACCCTAATTTAGTGTGTATCCAGCTCCAGAAAATGTGAACGGGTTATTGCCAATCAACATTAACTACTTGTTCAATTTCATTAGCAATCTTTTCCTTTGCTTGGTTTCTCCAAATGTGCCAGTTGCATAGTGGATGCAAGAACTCTTAGGTGCCCATATAGCTGGTGCATTTCATCTTTGAATTCCAATGAATGGTTACTGCAACTGGCGTTTGTTTTACTGTTTGTGTTTTTGTTTCCAGGGAGCAAAGATAGAACCCAAGTTCCAAAGAATCTGTATCTTTCGTGTTCTTAGATTTTAGAACAGAAACAATTTATTTGTCCTGCTTTTTTGTTTGTTCCAGGTTTACTTGAATTAAAGAACAGAACAAACACAAACGCCACTGTGTTAATGAAAATATGGAAAAATTTGAATAAAATCTTCATAAAGGATTGAAATCATAATTATAAATATAATATTATTTGTTAATTTTCTCTTCTTTTTTTTTTTTTTTTTGTTGCCAGAGCAGGTATTCAAATCTTTTGGTTGGTTTCTTCCGCTCGTCATATTATCATTCCTACTAGCAACCGGTCTAAAAGCTTTCCTTTTGGCCTTGGCACTACCCATAGGACAATCGGCGCTTTCTTTAACATATCGTGAGTTGTGGGGAAAAACACAAAGAAAATCGAGTAGGACCAAAACTAGGAGAAGACCGAAAACCCGAACTACCAGAAATTTTGGATTTGAGGGGAAAAACAGAGAGAGAAAAAGTCGTAGAGATAGAAGACCAGGGTATCAGTCCTGGGTAGCTGGTAGCCAAGATTCAAGTGGTTTTGGCGGTTGGGATGAGCTCGATGATGAACAGTCGGAGATTGGCATTGGATCTCCAAGGAGATCAGAACAAGACACGGTGGGTAGTCGAAGGGTGGTGAGAAAGACTGAAATGCCCTTACTTTTAAGATTGTTGATTGCTTTTTTCCCATTCTTGGCCTCATGGACTAAGATTCTTTAGTTATACAAAGCAAATTTGAATATGGAACTATCTGTAATACTAGTTCTCTGAGGTGGTGTTTGGTTAGTGATTCTATTTCAATTTTTTGTTCCCAGAACGGAAACAAAAAAACACTGGGATATATATAATATGTTATGTTTCCAAATTTTTAGAATACAATTTTGGGATCAAAATAAAAAAAATATATATATATATATATATATATATATATATATGATTGCTTTTTATTTATTTTTGTTCTTAAGTATTTTGGTGTGAAAAAACGAAAGAATAGATACATTGAGGTGTTTTTTCTTTATGGAAATAGACATATTTATTGCTCATTGAAGTGCAAGTCCCAAACAGATTTTGGTAGTGAGAAGAAGTGCAATGTATAATGATGTGGGAGAATTTCCTGCCTCCATCTATAGCTTTCAAGAGAAGTCTGATGAGGAAAATGGGCCAAGAATTCGGTTCCAATAACGAAGAAAATCTTCCGAAGGCTAACGAAACTATTAAAAGGCCCAATACGGACGGCTCAACACCTAGTTCGGACAAAGCCCAACACAGTCATCCCGCAGATCATTTGAGCAGAGCACAAGAAAGCGGCCCAATGCTTAAATACAGCCAGACCTTCGGCAACAATTCAAACCAGTGATCCATTGCATGGATCCAACCAGTGGGAGGCCAAAGAACCAAACACAGTCAAATCCCACACTCCCATGCTACACCAAGTTTGGAGTTGATCCCAACTACATAGCAACAGATCGTGGGGAAGACTTCTTCAACCATATCAAAAGGCCATGATCCAAGAGGTCTATAAAAATGGAAAGGTGTCACATTGATTTATTCATTCAAGTCTTTTGCTCATGCCATAAACAGACTGATTTATTCTCAAGCCAAAGGTTCTTTAACCAACTTTACACCGGTGTTCCTTGAGTTTTTCGGTCTTGCAGGTTACTAGAGATTTTTGGCTACATCATTTGGCGCCGTCTATGGGAGGGCGATCAAAAAAAAAAATCGTACTCATATGAGACAACTACGCACAAAGGGAATCAGTCAGGATGCTCTGCCGCAGGAAGCCACCGAAACTCTGGTAGAAGCCTCAGTGGAGGTTGAAACCGAAGTTCCACTAGAGGTCTAGAGTACCGATTCAAAAATCGAAGCTTTGGCTGAAAGAGTATCAGCTATGGAGGATATGATAATGTGGTTGGCAAAACAATTAACAAAGAATCCTCCTCAACAACCACCCAATGACGATGGTTTTGGAAAGGAGGCAGAATCCCCAGAAGCGCCGGAACCGCCACCCAAGTAGAAAGAGCTGCGCAGGGAGGTAATAGAGGTCTCTAGGATGGAGAAAGAAGAGTGGTTAGCAAATCGGAGACGATGGTCTCTCCGTTAGGTTAGAATCTAGAAGGAAAAAGAACTGCCAACTGATGAATTTGAAGGTTCTATTAGGAGGAACATAGCCACCCTTCACCCCGGACATCATGGAAGAGTTGTTCCCAGATTAATTTGATCCAACTAAGTTTGAAATGTTTGAAGGGAAGACCGATCCAACCGCCATATCCGCTAGTTCAGACATGTTATGGCATTTTATGGAGTAGGGAATTCTGTATTGTGCAGGGCATTCGCAACCACCCTGAAGGGATTTGCTCTGGAATGGTTTCACAAACTACTACCTCAGTCCATCTCAACATTCACAGAGTTCGGGAAGCAGTTCATTAACCGCTTCATAACTTACTAGAAGTTAAAGAAAGGCCCAGATTACTTGCTAGCTCTACTGCAAGAGAAAAAATAGTCGCTACGCCTGTACATGAATCAATTTAACGAGAAGTTGACATGAATTGAAGGGTGCGACACCAACCTAATCATAAATGCATTTACTTTGAGATTGCTTCATGGACAATTCCAGGGTTCACCACGAAGCACAACCCAAAAGACATGACCGATTAATGGATATGGAGAAGCCCCACGTAAAGCTAGAATACATTAAATATGCGAGGGATGGAAGGTTATCATTCAAAAATGGACCTATGCAAAGCGAAAAGAAGCATGGCTAAGGAAAGGGGAACAGCTCGAACCATCCAAAAAATAGGTCAAGATATTCAGGCCCTAGATCAGAACCTCGCCATGATCCTAACCTTCTAGGGTTACAGATGCCTGATTTCCAAAATTCCGCTAGAAATCAAATCGTCAGAAGTTGTTCAGTGGCCCCTAAAGATCCTAGCAAATCCGAATTGAAGGAGCAGAGGAAAATACTATGAGTTTCATAAAGACCATAGGCATGATACGGATGATTGGTGGAATCTCAAGAGAGAGATCAAAAGGCTAATAGTTATGGGTTAGCTCCGTGGTTATTTGCAGGAACAACCAAGAGACGAGAAGAGGTCGAAAAGTGAGAACAAAAGCGAGAACCAGGATGAGAAACAAAAAGATGAAGGATCTAGCAACACCCAAGAGGTGATCTACATGATAAAATCCAGTGGACCGGCCACTAAGGAATCAAATAGTGAACGAAATAGGAAAATTCGGGAAGCAACACAAGAGATAAGCTACGGAGAAACGATAGCAATAGCTACAAAACCAAGCCCGTTGATCACTTTCAGTGATCAGGATTGCAAAAGGATCGTGCACCCTCACCAGGACGTCTAGTAATAATGTTGTGGATATCCAGTTTCGAGGTAAGAAGAATTCTAATTGATATTGGCAGCTTTGCTAATATTATTTTTGTAAATACTCTAAAGCAGATGGGAATTCCCAGTTCGGACATCGGATCAACCCAGACAGTTATGGTAGGATTCAATGGCGACCTCAGCTCTCCCAAGGGAAAAATTACCTTGTCCGTCATGGCAAGTAAAGAAGAAAATCGTCTAACCAAAGCCACAAAATTCATGGTGATAGACTCCTCATCTCCTTACAATACGATCTTAGGACACTCCATGGGGGTCGTAGCCTCCCCTTTCTACTTGTGCATAAAGTACGTCAAAGATGGGTGGTGGCAGTTATCCAAGGTGATCAAGTAGCCTCAAGGCAGTAAATAGATGCATGCTAATACAAACAAAGCATATAATAATAATGAAAAAATTATTATTTTTTTATTTTTATTTTTACTTTTATTTATTTTATTATTATTATTATTATTTGAATGGGAATCGTTTGTGTTTAAAATCAAAGACATATTTTTTGGATTTTATTTAACTATGAAAATAAATTTAGCCTCTAACTAGGCTTGACCTTCTACGGTTCCCATCAGAGTCGCCAACTGACGCACCCCAAATTTTATTGAAAGCATAGGAAGTAGAGATCAGGAAGACGAGAAAACAAGTTTCCATTCCTCCTCTCTCTAAATCTTCCAAATCTATTCATTTTTGAAAAATGGTTTTCAATGGCTTTTCTAAGTGTCAGTTTTGAAAACTTCTTTTGGTTGGGATTTGAGTTGAAAACGGAGTCGCCACTTAGCATGGGTTAAATGGTATGCTAGGTCATCGTGATTTTAGAAATTCATTTTTTTGTTTTGAAATGACCCATATTTTGACTTATAAAGGTCTTGTACCAGAGGTTTCTTTAAGTTCAGAGATTATGCTCGGGAAAGGTTTTACGCACCCCAAAATACCCGTCCGAAGATGTTACCTCAATCTAAATAGATATTCACTTTTAAACAGCACCCAAGCAAAAAAAAAAATGGTTTTTGTTGACAAAATAATTCCCTTTTTTTAAAAACTTTTTACCTTTTTTATGCATTTTTATATGTAATGAAAGTAGTAAACTATCTATCTATCAGCAGCAATAGATAAAACAGATTGAAAATGAAATATTTTTGTAATTTTTTTATGTAATAAAAAGCAAGTAAACTAAACTAAACTAGTAGCGATAACCCAATAACAATATATAAAATGAAAATGTTTTTTGAATTTTTTAACTACCAAACCTTATAAAGGTTGCTTACGTATCCCGGTAACCACAGGGAATCAAGTCGACACGTAGTTGCACTATTCAAGAAGAATTGATTTTTATTTAGATAAGTGATCGAACCTGTACGTGGGTTGCCTACGCATATCAGACAACTAAGAATCAGGTTAGCACATAGTTCATTTAGTAAAAGATAAAAGTGCTTTTAGTTAATTTTATTATTAAACAAGACATGAATCATACTATAATATGTGAATAATCTCTTTGATTTTGTCAAGAACACCTCAACCAAACTCATTTGTTTAGACAAGATTAGTGTTTGTTTTGAGTTGTTAGTTAAAAGAAAGAAAATACATAGTGTGTGTGTGTGTGTGTGTTTGTCAATCCTACTCGTAACTAAGCAAAACGGGAACGTTTCTGAAGAAGATGAACACATATCCCTAAAGGAATAGAAGTCCTCCCTTTATCTCAAATTTTTAACCAAAAAAGTCTCGACGGTGTAATATATATTTATGTATATGAGAGTGTGTGTGTGTGTGTGTGTGTGTGTACGCGCGCGCCAATCCACTAGCCTGAACACTTAGTGCCAGGCTGTGATCTTGACGTTTAGCATAAAGTAAAGTCAGCTATTAACAGTATATGGTTGGATTAGCAGTTAATAGAGTTCGGTTTGATGTGTTCATGAGAGAATCACAGAGACTATGCACAACTCATGGTGTGATCGATGTTTCGTGTATGATCCTCACATGTTCTTTACATGTTCTCGGATATTTTTGGTCCTCGCATATTCTTAACATGTTCTTGGACGTTCTTGGTGTTCTTGACATGATCTTGGATAACTTTGATATGGTTTGATGAATATGACACAGTTTCAACGTTTTGTAATTGTTTATATGTTATATATGCTATCTATATGAAACATGTGTTTAGAAACTTATATAAACATTCTATGTACAAGAAAAATACACAAATTCAAGACAAGATTGAAGGATTTTCAAGAAACTTACATAGTTTAGGGAGGTGGTCTTTCCCTGAACAAAATACCTTATTCTCCTTCTTTGAATCTTCTCAGTTGTTTTCGATCGTTTGTCGTCAACCTCTTGAGATCTTCCTCCAAGATCCTCAAGAACTCCTTCGGGATGGTATTTCATTAGAATTGTGGGGTGTTATTGGAAGGGAAATCTTGAGATACCTCAAGACCCGAGAGGTTGGAAGAAACCTAGAGAGAGAAAGTGTAGGTTCTAACTCTTGAAATTGTGAAAATAGGCCCCTGTATTTTTAGGTTGGAGGGTTTGCACATTGGCCTCTGCACAGGCCATCCCAGCCTGCTCCTTAGGGTATGTTTCTCTTAGGGTTTATCCATTCTTGTCTTGGTGATGGATGGCTTTGAACAAATTTGTAAGATTTTGTAAGATTCTCAATGATCTTTGAAAGATTTGGAAATCATTACATGTCTAGGTTCAATGATTGGCAACCATTGCAAATCATTTTCAATCATTAGTCATTATTACCATATCTTGGATATGATTGGTTGTGCATGGGAGCATTTATGGCTTTAAGTGACATTTCCGATTTGGTGTAGGGGCTAAGTACCGATTACTTTTATTGTTTCGATTTAGTTGTCATTAATGCTTTTAAGGTTCAATGTATTTAGTCTTGATATTTCATTTGGCATTCAATGCATGACAAGTACACTTAATTTGATGGGCCTTGAATCGGTTCAATTTGGATTGAGTCGGTTCGATTTTCCTTGTAACGGGTAGTCACATTTCAAGTATTCTAGTTATCCCTAAGATATTTTGTTCAAAATATCTTAGTGCTTTGAATGCAGTCCCTCCATGTCATCCCAAGTATTAAATTCTTGATGGGATGGACATTAAGTGTCTTGATTAAGTGTTTGCAAGGTGGCAAACCGGATCGGTTTATTTCGATAACGGTTAGTTACTCCTTAAGTAACTAGTTCCATTCCTTAGATATTTTGTTGGAAATATCTAGGAAGTTTATTAGGCATTTAATTCTCATTAA
Source organism: Eucommia ulmoides (assembly GCA_016647705.1). NCBI lineage: Eukaryota > Viridiplantae > Streptophyta > Magnoliopsida > Garryales > Eucommiaceae > Eucommia > Eucommia ulmoides. Next base: position 21,336,886 of record CM028327.1, on the reverse strand, counting down.
TGAGTCCTTAATTCTTTCTAGGGCCCCTTGATTTGGATGGGCTCTGTGGGCTTAGTTAAGATGACTTCAGTTTGATCGATTTGAACCGAGTCTTAATCCTTAGTTACCTTGTGTAACTTGGACTTGTCATGGAAATTTTAAGACTTGATTAAGGTCTTTTAGCTTTTATTAATGGATATAGATACTTTAAACATATATTTAAAGAAATATTTTTTGTGTCGAATAGACAAAATCGGTGATAGTAAATATTTCAAGGGTCAAAGTAGGTAACAGGGGTAATTTGGTGAAATGTCCTATAATTAAAGGATAGTAACTGATTTTTATTCATATTAAAGGTGATTTAATGAAAATCAACCAATAATAATGTTATCTTAGTCCTCCTTTAAGTTTAGGAATTTTGAGGTTGACCCGAAACTTTTATTTTACCAAATTCAAATTCAATAGTTTTATGTTTTCTTGTGTTTTTTGTGGTTTTTCTGTATTATCTAGTGTGATCTAAAGTAAAAATTCATTCCCTTTAAACCTAAATCTAAAATTTATCTAAAGTTGTACTTTCAATTCGGCAACTAGGCGAGACAAAATGTGGTGTCTACAGTTGCCTATCTTTGTCATGCAAGTTTACTCGTAATGACAAAAAATGAGACACCGACATTTTGTTCCGCAAGACAGGAATTTAAAATTTAACTAAGCAAAGTCAGGACCATTCCTGAACATTGTTGTTTCTACCCTATGGAAGTGTTAAAGAATCTCGTAAAGGACGACGACATACCTGATTCTAGAGGATTGGTAAGGATGACAATTGATCAATTCTACCATTCTTTGTTCCTAAAAGATGACGAATGATCAATCCTAGAGGATTACTAATGGGGAAGATGGCGATATACCAATCCTACTTATCTTCCTAAAGGACATCGACAAACTTGATCCTAGAGGATTTTCCTTAAAGGCGACTAATAAAGCCTTATCCTCCCAGGATTGTTCTCAAAGGCAATTGTCTAGAGCCCTGTCCTATGAGAAATTTTACCTTGGATAAAATGTGCCCCAGTCGTAGACTGAGGCTTGGTGATGGAAGATTCTAGATTTTCTTAGATTTGAATTTTGAATTTTGCCCCAGCTTTAGCTAGGGCGAGTCTTATCACAAAACCTCGAGGTATCTTTTGACTAGGATGGTATATAGATTCTCCGAAAACTTAAGGTAGGACAGTAGGTATTCTTTGACTGGGATGGTATGTACTTCACCAACCCGTGTAAGGTAGGTATGGATTATCTATTTCTCCGACCAACTAAGGTAGGTAATGATGTACTTCACCGACCCGTGTAAGGTAGGTATGGATTGTCTACTTCTTCGACCAACTAAGGTAGGAAAGGATATCCTTCACCAGCCCATGTGAGGTAGGTATGGATTGCCTACTTCTCCGACCAACAAAGGTAGGAAATGATGTATTTCACCAACCCGTGTGAGGTAGGTATGGATTGTATACTTTTTCGACTAACTAAGGTAGGAAAGGATGTACTTCACCAACCCATGTGAGGTAGGTATGGATTGTCTACTTCTCCAACCAACTAAGGTAAGAAATAATGTACTTCACAGACCCAAGTAAGGTAGGTATGGATTATCTAATTCTCTAACCAACTAAAGTAGGATAGGATGTAAATTCTCCAACCACTTAAGGTTGGAAAGTTGGTAGATTCTACAACCACTTAAGGTTGGACAATATGTTTCTTGCCTCTCCCATTTTCCTTATGTTGTCTGTTTTTCGACTATTGATCCTAAGATGTTAGTCATGGAAGTCATAGTTTGCTATACATGTTTGCTAAATTTTAGCAGATTTCAACCTTTATTCTTAATGAATTTTGAATTATCAGATGAATTTTGTCAGCCTTATTTTAGAATTTTTGCCTTTAGATAGCTGGTGTAAATCTTATCAAGAAATCTTGACAGAGAAATCTGATATAATATGGCTCAGCTCTAGCTGGGGTGAATCTTATCACAGAATCTCAATGGAGACACCGGATATAATGTGCCCTAGCTCTGACTGGGCGCTGGATCACGTTCTAGGTGTTTAGGAGAATACAACAGAAGCCACATGGGTTGCCCATGCATCCTGAGCTAAATGTGTGATTTTTAGTATTTGTTGAGACTCGAGACCACGTTAGGTTGCTTTGATTTAGAGATTATGTCAAATCATTATTTCAAACAATGATTGTCCGATGACTGAAACCACATGGATTATCTACATATGTTGATTTCCTAGGTCAGGAATCAAGTCAAAATGTAGTTCAGCCTTTATTGTGCTGATTTTTAGATTTGGCGACTGTACCCATAAGGGTTTTCTACGTACCTTGGTGACCTACCAAGGATCAGGTCAAAGCGTAATTCCGAACTTGATTGAATTTTTTATTAAAGATGGAAACCGAACTCGTATGTGGGTTACCTATGTATCTCAGATAACTAAAAATCAGGTCGGCACATAATTCATTGTTGATGAAGGAATTGATTGAATTTCATACGATTTGGGCATTTTATTTTAAGTCGCGAGAAGCAAATGAATGTTGTTTCCATCGGAAAATCTTGATTAGGATTAAATTTGCCCCAGTCTCTGACTGGGGCAGTGATTGGATAAGTTCCGTTGAAGAATCTAATCCGATACTTCCTATTGCGTGATTTGTGATCGTTGACAATGTAAAATATACCCCAGTTTACGGGCTAGGGATGAGACTGATTAGCTATTGGATTGAGAAGCTAAGTCGGTTCATCTCGCTAGAGTGTTTTTGTCTAAGCATTAGCTAGGTAAAATTGATCGTTGTCTTGATTGGTAGTTTGTTTAAGTCTTTTGAATGATGTTGTTCTGTTTTGGCCTACTAGAGGCTTAGTACTAAGAGTACTTTTAACAACTCTAGGTCTTGCTCAATTCTAGGAAGATCGTGTTAGATCCTGGTGAGACCGACTTTCTAATGACACTCTATTACACACCAAAGCGTCTCAGGAATGAATAAGGTCTATTATCAAGACGCAATTTTTATGAGGTCAACTCCTTGTCTAACTTATGATTTGGTTGGAACCACTATCCGATATGGGCAATGATACGGTGATTGGTAAGGTAGCTTGACCAGATTACGTGTCCGAGGATTGTCTGCTAACCGACTAAAGCTTCAAAATAAAGTGTATGGGTGCAAGTGTTATGTCGATGATGGCCTATCGATGCAAAATGATATGTAAGACGCCACAGATTTTTGTAAAGTATGATACCTAATTTTCTCACGTGTATGAAGTTATGCATGCCTAAGTGAAACGTGATGCATAGTGCTTGTATAGTATTTCGATACTGACCTCTGTATTGTACAATCGTATGAGGCCCAAATGTTTAACTTAGAATATTTTCCTAGAATGTTTGCACTAGGTACCTTTTGCTATTAGCCATGTCCATCTCCCCTGGTTATTTCTATGTCATTTCTGATACGGAAATCTGACCGGTACTTCTGAGAGGCTTCCTGCTTCTTTGCTCCTGCATGTGTTGCAACTGGAATTCTAATTGGGATTTCTCTTCGAACAGTCTATGGGTTTTAGTTGCAAGATGGAAAGGTTTGGACAGGAATAGTGGAGGGTTATTTCATGTCTTTCTTGGATGAGATCGGGATTTCCTAGAATGGGAATATCTAGCCCGAAATAGGGATCATGGTCGATTTGGCTCGGGCTTTGAATGACTTTTGGATGAGTTTTGGGAGAAAGTTTTAAGTGAATGACTTATTTATCAAGGCTTGTTCTCTTCCTTTTCCATACTTTCCCAAGTTTACTTCTAGTGTTTCAAGCATTATACCTATACGTGCCATGCATATTTTCCTTTTCATTTTTTTGCAAAATAGTATTGACTAGAGTATACTCAGGTAATCATATTCAAACATTAAATCATCTCAGTGATTGTCCCTTTTTTTGCATTGGATTAATCTAAATTATGATAAAGATAAGTTCAATAATAATTTAGACCAAATATATGTAATTATTAGTTTGAAGAGTTTGTCTAGTTCAAATCCGTCAAGTTCTGATATTGATCTTTTCTAAGATTGTTATCGAGATTACCTAGGCCATGTATGTTACCCGAGGTTTCTTCGACGGCTTTGATTCATTTCTTATGTCTTGAACTGAAGGCAAATGAAATGGGCCTTCCAGACACGACTCAAATGAAGGAAAAGAGAAATGATAAAGAAACAAGTGCTCGTTAATAATGACTAACAAATGTTGTTTTATCCTGGCAGTGTTGAGAGAATTTTTTTTTCTTCTCTTTTTTCTTTCACTCTAGCAACTAGAGACTCATACTTCCTATATAATCCATGTAGTGAGTCTTGGGTAGTGATCCCGGTCCAGTTGGCCCAAGTCACTAGGTGTTGAGATACCCCTACGACTTAATACTCAGATTATATAGAGAGCGTGATTCACCCGATTGCCTTGTGTGACAACTTAGTGTTTAAAAACTTTTTAAGACCGGTCTTTATTTTATTTTTTATTTTTTCTCTTAACACATACTTTCAAGATTTTACATTTTGGAGAATTTATGGTAGTGTGAGTCAGCCTCAAGGTCTTTGTTGATTTTGTCCCTATCCCGGATACTTTCCCGTTATCAGCTACTATTTTAGTAAAATCTTAGTTTATATTAGTCTATTCTCCTTTGTTCATCTGCCCTACCTTCAAGAACTTTTCTTTGGCGGTGTGAGGTTCTAAGACTTTATCCATCATCCTTCACGTCATAAATCTTCATGATATTTTCTCATTTTATTCCGGTTGAGGAGGTCTTCGATACTCCTTCATGGTTACTCAGACACTCCCGGGTTGAAACATATATAATGATTCCATAATAGGGCTCCTAAGTTTTCCTTCTAACTTTCTCAAATTTTATTATCAAAATCTTACCATCACTTAGTTGAAACGAGACTTTTCCTTTAACATTTTTCTTTGGATGATGGTCTAATTTAATATTGAAATTATATTTTATAAATTTTGATTATTCGTAGTGTGTGAATTACAAAAAGCAAATTAATTTATGAAAGTTGGAATATAAAGACCTGAGTCGACCTTAGATAAAATAAGCCTGCATTTAGTGATACGTAGATCTAGTTCATAGGCGTAAAAGATAATACCTAATTTATTAGAAGGGACTTAACAAGTTAAGGGAAAGACAGAGATAGATATGGTCTTCTTTTTCTTTTCTCGGAATAGTGAGGCTAGGTTCATTCAACTTAGGGTTTGTCATAGAGAGGCGATGCTTCCTTGCATTGTCGAAATCTTGGAGTCGTTCTGAGTACTTCTAACAAAGAGAATAATCGGATCCATTTTACGATCTTTGCGAGCGGATCTCGGATGGCTTTTAGCAAAATTCACCTAAAGCAGATTTTCTAGAGTTATTAAGTGATTTAAAAAACCTCATCCAAGACATATGAATTTTTAAGGATGCAATTTATCCTAATCTTTGTGCATATTTATATTCTTGACTACGTATGAATATGTCTACATGAATGGATGATTATGTTTGTGATGTATGTATGCAATCCTGGGGATAGATAACTCTAGCAAGCAACTCTCGAATATGTTCAGGACAGACCTTGGCTTGGACTGGATTTTGTAGGACCAAGTGTAACTCGAATTTTTTGGATTGACTTAAACTTAAAAGCTACAGTCCTCTAGGCTTATGGCATAATTAACCCTTTATCCTCAAAATATCAATCTTTTGCTCTTAGGACTTCATAACAGAATTTTATTCCTCAAAGTGGATCATCACTCCTAGAACTAAATGACAGACTTATCATTTTCTTCCTCAAAAAATAGATCATTGTCTTAATAACAGGATTGTACTTTTTCTTTCTCAAGACATGGATCATTTTTCCTAGGACTTAAAAGACATGATTTGTTTCATCTCTTTTTCTTCCTCAAACAAATGATTATTGTTCCCAGGACCTAACAGCAAAATTATTTTTTATTCCTCAAAAGATGGATGGTCGCTTCTACGACTCGATGAAGGGTCTACAAAACCTTTGAATTCATAACATCCCACTGAGAAAGAATTTATTTTGACTGTCTGACTGGTGACCTCAGTTATCTTCTTATCAGGACATGTTTTGACTTGCATAAGGTGTTTTGTGTTTTCCTTATGGTGCATAATTCTTATTGTATAAGCTTTATGAGAAAGGACACTACACTTAGAATATGTCATGTATCTTCTAGGGAAATGTGACCCAAGGTATGTTTATTATTGAATCGCACAGTCTTGATTCAACTGTGTGATGACACTTTCTTATGTCTTGGTAAGCTTGATGTGTTTTTGCACGATCGAAGTAGATTATTTCACGTTGTTTAGAAGACTAACTTTAAATAGCTTTGTTTGGCAAAGGCTATTATTTTTACTTATCGAGGTGAGATTTTCGTGCATTATTTAAAGGTAAATGTATTTGTGATTTTATTAGAGTAAGTTTTAAGTATATTATCACGGATATAATGTGTGTGTGTGTGTGTCAGTCCACTAACTTGAAGACTTAGTGTGAGACTGTGATCTTGACGTTTAGCATAAAGTAAAGTCAGTTATTAACAGTATATGGTTAGATTAACAGTTAATGGAGTTCGATTTGATGTGTTCATGAGAGAATCACAGAGGCTATGCACAACTCATAGTGTGATAGATGTTTTTTGTATGATCCTCACATGTTCTTAACATGTTCTTGGATATTTTTGGTCCTCGCATGTTCTTAACATGTTCTCGGACGTTCTTGGTGTTCTTGACATGATCTTGGATAGTTTTGATATGGTTTGATGAATATGACATGGTTTTAATGTTTTCACTTGTTTATATGGTATATGTGCTACGTATATGAAACATGTGTTTAGAAACTTATATAAGCATTCCATATACAAGCAAAATACACATATTTAAGACAAGATTGAAGAATTTTCAAGAAACATACCTATTTTAGCGAGGTGGTCTTTCCCTAAACAAAATACCTTATTCTCCTTCTTCAAATCTTCTCGATTGTTCTCGATCGTTTACTGTCAACCTCTTGAGATCTTCCTCCAAGATCCTTAAGAACTCTTTCAGGATGGTATTTCAACAAAATTTTGAGATGTTTTAAGAAGGAAAAACTTGAGAAAACTCAAGACTCGAGAGGTTGGAAGAAACCTAGAAAGAGAAAGTGTAGGTTCCCACTCTTGAAATTGTGAAAACAGGCCCCAGTATTTACAGGCTGGGAACCTACACTTTCTCTCTCTAGGTTTCTTCAAACCTCTCGGGTCTTGAAGTTTCTCATGATTTCCTTCTAAAAACACTTCAAAATTCTACTGAAATATCATCTCGAATGAGTTCTTGAGGATCTTGGAGGAAGATCACAAGAGATTGATGGCAAACAATCTAGAATAACCAAGAAGATTTGAAGAATAAGAAGAATGTATTTTGTTTAAGGAAAGACCACTCTCCTAAACTAGGTATGTTTCTTGAAAATCCAACCTATTTCTTAGGGTCTGTTTGGCTTAGGGTTGATCCATTCTTGTCTTGGTGATGGATGGCTTTGAACAAATTTGCAAGATTTTGTAAGATTATCAAAGATCTTTATAAGATTTGGTAATCATTGCATGGCTAGGATCAATGATTGTCATCATTAGTCATTATTATCATATCTTGGATATGATTGGTTGCACATGGGAGCATCAATGGCTTAAAGTGACAATTTCGGTTTGGCTTAGGAGCTAAGTACTGGTTACTTTCACTATTTCGGTTTAGTTGTCATTAATGCTTTTAAGGTTCAATGTATTTAGTCTTGATGTGTCATTTGGCATTCAATGCATGACAAGGACACTTGAATTTATGGGCCTTGAATCGGTTCTATTTGGATTGAATCGGTTCAATTTGCCTTGTAACGGGTAGTCACATTTCAAGTAATCTAGTTATCCCTAAGATATTTTGCTCAAAATATCTTAGTGCTTTGAATGTAGTACCTGCATGTCATCTCTAGCGTTAAATGCTTGATGGAATGGACATTAAGTGTTTTGATTAAGTGTATGCAAGGTGGTGAACCGGATCGATTTATTTTCAATAACAGTTAGTTACTCCTTAAGTAACTAGTTCATTTCCTTAGATATTTCGTAGGAAATATCTAGGAAGTTTATTATGAATTTAATTCTCATTAATGATTCATTAATGCTTGTTAGGGCCCTTGATTTGGATGGGTTTTGATGGCTTAGTCAAGATGACTTCGGTTTGATCGATTTGAACCGAGTCCTAATCCTTAGTTACCTTGTGTAACTTGGACTTGTCATGAAAAATTTAAGACTTGATTAAGGTATTTTAGCTTTGATTAATGTATATTTATACTTTAAACTTATATTTACAGAAATATTTTTGGTGTCGAATGGACGAAACCGGTAATAGTAAATGTTTGAGGGGTCAAAGTAGGTAATAGAGGTAATTTGGTGAAATGTCTTATAATTAAAAGGGTCGTAACTAATTTTTATTCATATTAAATTTGATTTAATAAAAATCAATTCCTAATAATGTCATCTTAGTCCCTCTTTTAATTTTAGGAATTTCGAAGTTGACCGAAACTTTTACTTTACCAAATTAAGTCAAATTCAACAGTTTTATATTTTCTAGTGTTTTTTGTGGTTTTTATGTATTATCCAATGTGATCTAAAGTAGAAATTCATTCCCTCTAAACTTAAGTTTAAAGTTTATCTGAACTTGTACTTTCGATTAGACATTGATTGGGTGGGACAAAATGCAGTGTTTACATGAATTATCGAAAACAAAGTAATGAACAAACTGAATTAAGTTTGGATTAATGAGACAAGGTAATTAACTGACTAAAACAGTTCAGATGAATCAAAAAGATAAATAACTAAAACAGTTTGAAATGGGCACGAATTAAGTAAAATGCCTAAAAGTCACAAAATAAATGGAATAACAAAACTGAAGTGTTTCAGAATGACCATTAATCACTATCAATGGAACTGATAGATTAATCATCTCAAAATAAAATAAAAGTTATGAAAGTTAAGGAATGATACAGTATACTATGAGCCATGGGTTTTGCAAGGCTAAAGATTAAACAAGAACTATTCCAACTCATGAAAGAGTAAAACCAGCACATAAATATGACTTAACCCATAAGTGTTTCTCTCTTAAACCAATTACTAATTCATAACCCGTCCAACATATATATGAGTTATGAAGGAGGGCAAAGAGAGATATATACTGGTAAAAAATGGATCCAACCAAAAAATTCCAGAACAGTAAATAGATGCATGCATGCAAACAGAAGCATGTATATAAAGGCATGAATAATGCAAACATTAGAAAGCGCAGAGATACAACCATATGAAACAAAATCGTCATTCCATAAAATAAAAGAGCCACCACCATTTATCGTTTAATCAAAATAAAATAAAAAGAAAGAGAGAACATAGAATAATTATTAGATTACATACCAAAATAAAGAAAAAAAAACTTGTTCAAAATAACCAGGACCAAAGAGGATAAGAACGCCATCGGTCAAATCCTGGCGATAAGAGTAGACCCAAGTCCTCCTCTTCCGTAGAAGAAAGATAGATATCCTGCACCTCATACTGGCTGAGTGCTAGAACCAGAAAGCATATTTTATCCTTACTCTCCTCATTATTCTCCCAAAGCTTGTTCCTCTTCCCGATTATCATCTCTGCGTAACTCTTCTTGATATACACCTTAGCCCTTAGAGTAGCAATCTCCCAATCTGTCTCCTTCAAGTGAGTACAGGGCTCCTGAAGTTGCGAGACAATTCCAAAGTGAGACACACCCAAAGATTTCTAGAGGGCACATGCCTACCCCAGCAACGAAGGCGAAGGTGCTCCTCAGTACGAGTCTGATCCTCCATCATAAGCTCTCAAAAATAGAAGTCGTTCTTGATTTGCCTCCTTCTCTCGGCTTCAATTTTATCAAAAGGAGTAGACATTTTGAGGAAAGAATAAGAAGACAGAGAAAACTAAAGAAGGCAAAGCAAAAAAGAGATAGAAGAGAAATAACGAGAAGAAAGTCAAATGGTTTGGCTTTAAACAGCCAAACTGAGAAAAAAATGACAAAAAGAAGTGAAATTGAATCATCAAGTATAAAAAGCATTCATTATAATTAATGACATGATAAGACAAGGGGAAGTACCATAATTGATTACTAGTTCCTAAACCAAATAACGACAGCGTCTAGCTAGCAACTTAATGATTACAAATTGTTATAAAGACTACTAAGTACTGAGGACTGAGAACGACCTCTGCTCCACTACTTTATCTGATTGGACACCAACAGATTGCTAGGGTTCAGTTGGGGTTGGAAAAGTTGGATCAACGGCAGGTTGACCTAGGATTGAGACAAATGAAGGAACAACAGTTGGCAGTTCGATAGCAACTGGAAACACATCTGCAGAAACTTGGGGAAATTCTGCAACTGCAGAGCACAGCTCAAAAGCTGTTGCAGACACCTCAGGAACTGCTAGTGGAAGCTCAGAAACAACACGAGTGGGAGCTACTTCAGTCTCGTCCTCCTCGTCTTCTTCATCATCTCCATCTTCCAATTGCTTGTCTAAGAAAATGAGATCAAGATCAAGAAACTCTTTCTTCACTAGGCCCTAGAAGAACCAAAAGCGCACCATCTCAAGCTCTACTCGCAGCTTGTCTACCCGTTCCCATATTTTTTTAACTCTCTGCTCAGACTCCTCATCTTTCAGATGAATAGCCTGAAGCTCATCAACCGTACGGGTCAGGCCAACCAATCTTGTCTCCATCTCAGCAACCTTAGCATGTTCAGAGCTCAACGCAACCTTAAGAGAGTTTTTCTCTTGTAAAGCCTGGGAGGGAGCCTCAGCCTTTGTGCACACCTCGGATCTCAGGGTACTCACCTCGGCTCTCAGGACTGAGAGTGGATTGAGACTTCATCTTTCAAGGATGAAGCATCGGAGAAGATCCTAGTATTTTCACAGGTCAACCTCTAAGCATCCTAGAGAAAACTCTCACATCAGTTGTTTGAGGCTTGAAGATCAGTTTCTGCTTTCTCGTTGTATAACATCTCCAAGGCCAGCTCGGTCTCCAAGGACACCTTCTGCTCTTGGAGGGCATGCACATCTTCTTCCAACTTGCTCAACTCAATAAGTTGTTGCATGAGTTGAGTATCCAACTCTGAGACATCATCGGAACTCCCAATTAGTAAAGAAGTCAAGTGGATACTCTGCAAGGCAAAGAATGGTTAAATAAAAAAATAGTTTATGAAACATATAAAGATAAAAATGCGTTATAGGTAGGAAATACCTGAAGGTTGGTGTAGACAATAGCTCTCAAGAGCTCAGATCGACTACGAGATCTAATCATAGCTCGGCCTTTATCCCAAGACTGTTCCATCAGAGCACGAATCGCATTGTGAAATATCTCTTGACAATCTCGAACAAAAAGGCCACCTTCTTTAGCACCTGATACATTTGCTCGCATGAAATATTACCCTTTCTTGGTGAGTCAGTATTGCCGTGGATGGATATTATAGAAGGAGAAGTGGGAAGATGACGTGCACAAGTGATGGGGGTCCCAACAGCACGAGTGGCATGCTCAATACCTCGTATTTCATTAGGGGTAAGACTTGAGCACTTGGAACCCGTACAGAAATAAATCCACCTCAACAGCTTTTGTTCAAAGGTTGATCGTCATAAGAGTCTGTGATCATGACCTGAACTGTTAGGGGAAGTGTATAGAGAACTGGCTGGGGGGAATCCCTTGGTATCTTTTTCTTTTTCCTTTTCCCAATAGCGAGGTTTTTTATTTGATCCATCTTCTTTGAATCCATCTTGTTCAACTCAAAGGAATTGTATGTCAATTCCTTGTAAGAATGAACACTTGGGACCAAGAGCCTCATTAGTTCGTTCAAAACCTTGGGCGTACAACGACACCTCTTGCAGGCCTCATCACCTGTACACAAAACATACATTTAGAATGTAACAATTGAAATTAATTCAAAATAGAAACTAGAAAAGTATAAGAGTATTACTTGGAAAATTAAAGTGCCTTATCACAACGGAAGGAAACCATTTCTCTTCTATGGAGAACTCCCAATCACCTTTGAAGAATAGATAATGTATTTTCCAGTTCTTTACCGAAGACGAAAGATCAATAAGAAAAGAAAGCTTTTTGATGGCTGAGTAATAGAATCCCTTAGATTTATGAATAAATTTCGAGGAACAAACACTCCTTACGATCTCGATGGAAAGTAGGACTTTGTTCGCCAAAGAAAGGGCTAGGGTACCCATTATTTGGTGGAAACATTTGGGATCAATTGAGCAGGGGTGATCTGTAATTGACGAAAGAGTTCATGAAGAAAAGAAAAAAAAAAAGACTAAGAATATATTCGAACAACCAGAAGAAGAGACAAATCTCATTCTCTCTGGCGGAGTAAGGACATTCGTTCTCTTTCAGAACACTAATGATGATTAAATCAGGGATTTTGTACTGAGTTCAGAATGTAGGGAGTTCCTCTTCCTTGAAATTACTTGCACCATGATCACCCCAATTCACAGGGAATTGGTAGAAGAAGGAACATTAGTTGTCGCCGCTGCTTCGATAAGCAGTGTAGATGACGAACCAACCTCCATAGGGTTACTCTATGGGCTAGACGCTATTACGAAGACAAATGGAGAAAGGAATAGAATAGGAAGGCATATGTGATAGAAAGTTGTCAAGAAAATAAAGAAAATGCTAGAAAACTAACTGAACTGTGATCGATGAATGGAGAAGATGACCTTTTATCTCACTTCTTTGAACCAACACTCAGGTCAGGAGGGAAAATAATATGGGAGTATTTCCTGCCTCTATCTATAGCTTTCAAGAGAAGCCTGGTGAGGAAAATGGGCCAAGAATTTGGGCCCAATAACGAAGGAAATCCTTCTAAGGCTAATCGAACTATTAAAATGCCCAATACGAGTGGCCCAACACCCAGTTCGGACAGAGCCCAATACAGTCATCTCGCAGATCATTTGAGGCGAGCACAAGAAAGCAGCCAAATACTTAAATACAGCCAGGCATAGGACAACAATACAAACCGGTGATCCATTACATGGATCCAACCAGTGTGAGGCCAAAGAACCAAACCCAGTCAAATCCCACACTCCTATGCTGCACCAGGTTCGGAGCTGATCCCAACTAAATAGCAATGGATCGTAGGGAAGACTTCTTCAACCATATCAAATGGCCATGATCCAAGAGGTCTATAAAAAGGGAAAGGTATCACATTAATTCATTCATTTAAGTCTTTTGTTCATATCATAAATAGACTAACTTATTCTCACACCGAAGGTTCTTTGACTAACACCACATCGGTGTTCCTTGAGATTTTCAGTCTTGCAGGTTTCTGGAGATTTTTGGCTACATCATATAATACTCTTTTAAGACTAATGTGTGGGTGGAAACGGGCAAGTAATGAATGGCGTGAGTGGTCCACCTTCTTCAATTTTGTTTCTCATGCATGCCTTTGTTCACACCATTCGTTTTTTTTTTTTTTTTTTAAATTAATTTTTTATAAAAAGGAATTAAAGTTAACTTTGCTTTTATTTAATTAATATAAATAGGTATAGCCCGAAAAAATTTTATGAATACTACGTATTACAATAAAATTTTTAGGAAAATCTCATTTTTCATTTTTGGTATTTCTAAAAGCATTATATTACTGAATTTTAGTTGTCACAATAAAAATGTCTCTCCCCTCTCAACCCTAGTGTCACTCAGTCTGCCTCCTCTCTCTCTACGAAGCGACACCACCAAAGCCTCCACTGCTACCATGCCACCATCAAATCGACCACTACCACAATGCCGCCACCATCCCCTTTATCTACCACGGCAGCCACCACCACCATGACGGGCTCCTCATGCTGCCATCACTGCATCGAAGGCAACCACCACCAATGAAAGGCCTCTCTCTCTCTCTCTCTCTCTCTCGATTTCAGATCCAAAAATTTATTGAATGTTTATTTTACAAATTCTGTTGAAAAAAAAAAAGAGGAACAAATCTGAAATGTCTATAATTTTGTTGCAGATTTATACATTTTTGACAAAGATTTTTTGTAGATTTGTATAATTTTTGTTGTAAATATGTTATTTCGATTTCTTTTTTAAGCAAATTTCTTATTATTTGCTTTTTAATTCGTATATTATTTGAGTATTTATTGCTAATTTTGCTATTATAGAAATTTCTGTGAATTTTATTGTTTGGATTAATTGATACAAAAAATCTTGTTGTTTGGTGTTTTTAATTGTATAGTTTTAATTATTTGTTGATTTTTTATTATTGGTTGTGGTAGCGGTAGTTGTGTTTGTGAACGTTTGTTTCGGTAGTTTGAGGTGATGGTGAATGTTAATTGTGGTGATCAATGGTCATGGTGGTGATGGTAATTAATAGTAACAATGGCAACGGTGGTGATAGGCGACAATCATGTTAATGGTAGTGATTACTCTGTGTTCAATGGTTGTGGAGGTGATAATAAATTTATTTAGTTTTTTAATTGTGACGGTGATAGTAAATGTTTATTCTGATGGTAAGTGTTTATTGTGACAAAAATCAATTGAGAAATATTATATATATTCTAAATTAAAATTTTGGTTAAAAAATAAAAATAAAAAATGGAGGTACGTTTATTATAATGTGGACCTTTGGACCCATACCAAATCCCCTTTTTTATAGTCACAAAAATAAACAAAAAAAAAAAAAAATTACAGCAACAATCAAAATGTGTTTGACAGTTCTACATCTCTTAATTCAAATGAGTTCCATTTCCAAGTTGAGAAAATTTGAGCATGAAGTACTTTATCCATAGATCTCTTGAAAAAAAAAAAAAATCAAAATACTTTTAAGAGCAAACCAAACACTAGTTTTAAAACAGGTTATTAAAAAAATAAAAAATAAAAATCAATTGGTGCTTGAAGTATTTCGTACATCATAGAACAAAATCGTCCGTTTGGGACGAGTACAGCAATAAAAGACCATTAATGCACGGTAGGGATGGTCATGGGCCCGGAGACCCGATCGGCCCGCCCAGCCTGACCCTATTTTTTTGGGGCTTGGGCTTGGTGTTTGAGCCCATGGACCGGGCTAGGGCCTAAAGATTAAGGCCCATTCATTTTTAGGGCCGAGTTAGGGCTTGATCATTTTTATTTAGAGCCGGCCCGGCCCGGCCCAAATTTTTTTAAAATATAAAAAATATATATTTTATATATATATCCATAGAAAAAGAGTTGAGGGACCATTCTATAATTTTCAATTTTAGCTAGATAATTTAGCAAACCCTAATTTCATTCCTCTCATAGAGAGAGAATTGAAGGCCATTTTGTAATTTTAGTATTTAATTTTTAAATTTAAAAATAAATAAATTATAGAGTTGGACTAGGACCGGATCTGGACTTAATTTTTTTTGTAGGGCCGAATTTGGGCATAAAATTAGGACCCGATCATAGGACCGAGCCGGGCTAGGACCTAACATTTTTGTGTAATACCCTAGTCAAAACCCAGCCCAAGTCCCTAATGCAAAACCATATATATCTCTGGAAAAATACTCTCTAAAAAATCATAACATGATCTTTTTAAACGAAAAATAAAAGCGCTCCATCATGGATTGTATCGCTTCATACAAACAAAAACCAAGTACTCAAAAAAAGTCCATCTCTCCAAGCTTCCACGACAATGGCAAATTGAAGATGATTTATCAAACAATAATTTGTTGAAAGATCAAAATTATAGCCCTTTTTCACCATTCCTATCACGTATTCCTTCAACAAAAAATTACATAAATAATGAATATTCTGAAAGAACAAAATTTTCCTAAATGCCAAAGGCTAATATATCAAAACCAGCCTACCACATATAAAACACCAAAATTCCATTTTTTAACCCCTCCCCATTTTAGCATTTTTCTTCAGCTTTCTCCTCTGATCACGAAAACCTGGACAAGATTAAAGCATAAAAGTCAGACAAACCCTGTTTTTTGGGGGAAAACATAGTGATAATGATAATTAACAGAAGTGGAGAGATGAAGGCCTTGTTTGTTTAGTGTTTTTTGTTCCCGAATTTTTATTTTTATTTTTATTTTTTCCCCAAAAACCAGGGAACAGAAACAGAAATATGGGAACAAATAAAAATTCGTTTGTCTTGCTCCCGCATTTTTAGAGCAACTTCTGGGGATAGAAACACAGAACAAAAGCCACCGAAATTTACGTTTCTTTTCCTCCTTCCTCTTTCTCCTCAAGTTGTCCATATTCTTTCGCTTCTCTGCAATCCCTTTCAGATCCATAGACACCTAAGAATAGCACAGAAAATACCGAGAGTTGATACTCGCAAAACCTCGTAATAATAATAAAAAAAAAAAATTAACAATAATAATATCTTCTGATTATCTTCCATTAAACAGATGCCTCATACCACACATTATAGCCCATTCCATGCATAAGAAAATGTGAAATTAAAAAGAACAAAGAATTGGAGATAAACTGATGCAATTTTGAAGATAGAAATTGAAGAGTTAAAATATAGATTATGTAATTACAGAATTTTTGTTTTAAATTGCCGAGATAATGAGATTGTTGATGTGGATATCTCTTGTTTTTTTGTTTTCCTTTCCTAGGGAATTAGGAAGCAAATGAGAAAAATAGGGTGATACATTGTTTCACTATATAGAGATATACAGATAAATTAATTAAAGTGAAAAATCATCTAATCAAACAAAAAAAAATCATTTTTATACCTCCGGGGGCAGTTATTTTTATCAAGTGTTACCTCATGGCCAGCACTCCTGAGTGCCTGGAGTGGTTCCACACAGTCCTGACCAATAACGGACAATTTTCTTCTTTTTCTTTCTCCGGAGTCCCTTGAGTCACCAAGTTTTTCCTTGGCTAATTCTTCAAATTGGTGTTGAAGGGTAGGTGATATACCAGCCTGAAAATAAGATAAAAGAGAGTTGTGATCATCATAGAGTACTACCAATGTTGTAAAAGGCATTCGTGGGGCTCACCCCGGGCCTCGCCCAAAGAGGTGGGGCGGTCCTAAAATGCCCCGGGGCACTGAGGGCTATTTTCCAGCTGGGCTTGCCCCCAGATGCTGTGGGTGACACCCAACTTCACCCCGGGCGAAGTTCGTCGGGGCTTAGGCCCTATGTTTTCATTACTGGAAAAATTCGGAGAAACAAAACATGATTTTGCACATGTATGGCACGTTCGTCTTCGCCATTTTAGCTTCGCCATTGCCAAACTTCGAAGGTTGGAGGTGCAACTAAAGTTCGGGGTTGCAGAGGTTATCATTCAGATGAGGAAGCAAAGAGGTCAATGGCGGTGGAAATAGGATACTTTTTGTCATCTTATCATTTTATTCACATATATTTTTCATATATATTCTTTTTATTTATTTTTAATATTTTAAATTATATATATATATTTTAAAAATATGAAAAAAATTATATATCGTAGGACTTACGCCCCACGCCTCATGGCTTACGCCTCGCCCCGAATAGGTCAAAATCCCCGCCCAACACCCCCGCATTTTACAACACTAAGTACTACATAACATGCGTGTATATTATATATATATATATAAAGGGTTGTTTGTTCTCATCAGAGTTGCAAAAAAAAAAAAACGGTGGCATTTAGTTTCACGTTTCTGCTTTTATGTTCTCAGAAAATTTGGGAAAAAACAGAAACCTGGGAACACAAAAAAAAAATGTTTCTGCTCTGTTCCTAGAAATTTGTTCTGACAATCTGAAAACCAGGAAAAAAAAAATTTGTTCCCAGAACTTAAGCTTTTACAGAACACAATGATTTGATGAAATTCACCCGGCCTCATCGAAAAGGGAACTGTATTGCATGATACAGAACACTTCACAAAAAAAGAGGAGAATTAAAGGATTAATATAAATTTATTCTTCCTAAAAGTTGATACAGTGACCAAATACTAAAAGAAGAATTATTCGTGTATGATTAGAATTATAAGTCCTAAACATCAGGCCTCAACTTCTTTAAAAACTACGCAAGCGGAAAAAAATGTATAACTCCAGAAGGCATGTAGGGAAAAAAAAATCATATGAATAGTTACCCCTGCCAAAAACCGACGTGAATATGTGTTGGGTTGCAATGGCAGTGAAAGCAGCGTGTCGAGTTCCTGCAATTTCGAGTATTAGAGGAAAGTTTAAGAATGAGCCAGCACTATATAACTTCATTTAATGGGAAAGAAAGGAGGAGAAATGTGTTGAAGGCTTGAAGCAAACCTGCTGCAGCTTTTTTAGATGAATTGAAGACGCTTTCTTTTGCCTGTAGGCGTTCACTCTTTCCTCCTCGCTATCATTATCCTCTGTAACTAGTTCAAGAGATTCAGCATTACGCTGAAACCAGTTTTTGTTTGCCTTTTCCTGAAATAAATAAATTAAAGATACAAAGAAACATTATTTAAGGAACAAGCAAAAATAATATTGAAAAGTCGCAAATTCGAAGTCGTAAGTAAGAAATTTCAGTTTCATGGTAATGACAGTTTAACAAGTCCTAATTACATTCACACTTTTATTTCAATAGGTTATAAGATTTAAGTGGCTCTTGAAATCAAAGTGGATCCAGCAAGTCGAACAAAAGAAATTCGAGGGAAAAGAAGAAAACCCCGTAAAGACAGTCAAGCCAACAGTCGCTTGATCCCACATTCCAAAGTAATTGATTTACTTTCCCGTTTGAGATACCCCAAAATAATTCTCCACTTTTCCTTTTAAAATCTGAACTTCATCACTCTCCTTACAACCACTCGTAGACAGCTACCAGACAAGAACAATATAGGAAAGTTAAAATAGCCAAACATGGCCTAAAACTATGTGCCCAGTAAAATAGGGCGACTAATTTTTTATTTTCAGACTTGTAGACGCCGTTAAAATTTTTACAAAGGCTATTTACTTCTGCAAAGTTGCCCCTTAACTAAAATCTTAACACAGTGATTTTGAGGCCCCAGAAGAAACACAAAGAAAAAATGAAAATAAAAGGAGAAACACAAAAACACCATGCCTAATGGTAAATAGCTAAATGGACGAATGCTGACCGTGGTCAAATTAAGGAGACACTATAAAATGTGAATAATGAATCTTAAAAAAAAAAAAAAAAAAAAGTCATCCAAAAACAGAAAATTCTACGGATCTAATCATGGAATAATTATGTTTGGGGAACTAAGTGATCATTGCCTGCTGGTCCAATGTCCGGCAACTGACGCGGCGGGTGGCAAGTCAAAACCCTAATTGGGAACATTCACCAGGGGACTAAAACACAACTTAAAAACATAATGAAGATTTTAGTATGTTAGGCCCCAAGTTCTAAAAGAAAGGGTAGTTTGGGTATATTAGATTAATAGTTGTTAATTTGTTAGGAATAATTTCTGTTATGGTTTTGTTAGGGTTGGTTAGGATGAGAAGGATATAAAGAGAAATGATGATAGTGTGGGGGTATGGGAAAATTGTATTGAATGAGGTTTTACTCATTTTGGGAGAGACCCAAGCCTCTCGAAAGGTGGGATTTATCTTTGTTATCTTTCATTTGTTCAATAAAATTCATAGCTACTGTTTGGATCATATCAAATTGGTATCAAGAGCACGTTCCTGGGAAGAATTTCGCGATCCACCGATGCAAACGATACTACAGAAACTTGACCGGCTTATTAAGTTGCAGAAGGAATCGATTCGTATCCGAAAGGCCAAGGAAGCAGAGGTTAACTCTTTTGCCGGAGGTACGCCGAACCACAATGGGTTTGCCATTGTTTCCGGTCAGTGGCACAATTTCCGATTTCGAAAATTAAAGCTTCCGAAGTTCGACGGTACGGATGCCGATGAATGGATCTTGAAGGCAAAAAACTATTTTGATCTCCACCAATTCACAAACGAAGAAAAACTTAAGGCAGCGGCCATCAGCTTCGAGGGAGACACCCTATTGTGGTACTAGAAAGAAGAAAAGATCCGACCCTTCTTTCTGTGAGACGAGTTGAAGAGGTGGCTTAGGAAGAAATTTCGATCCGACATTTTCGCAAATGAAGAGATCGAAGAAACCGCTGTGACAACCACACCGGACGACCGCAAAGATGCAAACGATTCGTCGCCGATATTATCCAAACAGAGAGACGATTTCGACGAAGAGATCGCGACGAGAATCAATGAATTCGACGAAGATCTGACAGCGACAAGGATTGACAAGTTCGTGAACTTTGTCTCGGCGCCGTTCAATAAGATAGCAGAGGAGGTGGCTTTCAGTGCTTCTGTTAAGGGGCCGAAACCAGATATTAGGGAGGAAGACGGCGACAATTTCGCCATCTTTGTTTCTGCAGCGCCATTGAATGGAGTTCTGAATGAAACCCTAGAATTTTTTTTCGATGGGTTGAAGCCAGAAGAGGAGGGTGGTAGAACACAGGCTCAGTTAGGAATTGTAAAGCCTACTAATTTGGTGGGCTGTTTTGATAATTTGACAATGGGCTGTATGGATAATAAATTGTCAACAATCAGGTTGGAGTCTAATTATTTGGGCCAGGCAATGGATTTGGCCCAAAGGATAGAAGATAAATTGCTAGTGGCCCACTGTTTCAAGCCCAGCACTTCAAGGAATTTGTTGACCCAACAACGAGTATTGCTGACCCATCAGGAGGACTTCGACCCAACACCTCTTTCAGGCCCACCAACTTGGGTCGGCCCATTGCTTCATCAAGCCCAAAAGAAAAACCTGAGTGGACTGCTCAATGCTCTCAAAAATCATCGAGATGGGTCTAAAAGAATGATGCGGGATCCTAAGAAGCGGCCAAAAAAAAAAATACATAAATAATAATAATAATAAACTTCAATTTCCTGATTTCACCTTGAGGACAAGGTAAATGTTTGGGCGGTAGGTAATGTTAGGCCCCAGGTTCTAAAAGAAAGGATAGTTTGGGTATATTAGATTAATAGTTGTTAATTTGTTAGGAATAATTTATGTTATGGTTTTGTTAGGGTTGGTTAGGGTGAGAAGGATATAAGGAGAAATGATGATAGTGTGGGGGTATGGGAAAATTGTATTGAATGAGGTTTTACTCATTTTGGGAGAGACCCAAGCCTCTCGAAAGCTGGGATTTATCTTTGTTATCTTTCATTTGTTCAATAAAATTCATAGCTACTGTTTGGATCATATCATAGTACTCAAACTTAAAATTAAAATTGGTTCAATCAGACTAGACCGCCTAATTGGGAGCATTGACCAATTATTATCCGAAGAAAAAATGCATAAAATCACCAGAAATATCATGATGCATCTTCTAGAAATGAAGCATGATAAAATTGTTTTGACTATAATATACTCGAGAAGATTACTGACCTCGGTCAAAAAAAGGGAAAGTATGCCAATATGCAGTAGAATCTATGACGACAGCAATATCAATTTAACATGAAACGTATAATCACCTGGGATTCCTTCCGCAAAATCTTGTCTATTTGACGTGCAAGTGATAATCGCTTCATAACCTCTGGCATATATGAAATCTCAATGGGAAATCGCTTGAAACTCTCCTGGATATGAAATAAGAACCAACAATTACCATCAATGTAAGTTACTATACAAAGTCATAATCCTCCAATATGTGCATTTTGATCGTGCAATATATTTGTAAAAAACAAAAGAAAAAAGGGAGTTGATTCTATCATCTTGGACTTGCACAAATAACATCTGATTATCATCATCTAAATCTTCTTATAGGAACTCAAATTATTAGCATAAAAAAGTAGATTGTTACTTAACAATCCCTAGTGTGCCATTGGAATTCCATTAAATCAGAAAAGCAGAGCCAAAACTATATGTTTTCCCTTCATGTTCTCAGGGTCTCAGAGAAACACTTACCTTTGACAATGATCTGCATAAAGCAGCAAATTTCGCTGTTTCGTTTGGTGAAATTAGAGCAATGCTGCATCCATCAGAAGAGGCTCTAGCGGTTCTTCCACTTCGATGAACATAGACCTTGCAAAAATAACTACATTCAGTCCAAAGGATGAAGGAAATCATGGAACTAACTGAAGGAAAAATGTGTAAGCGAATTATAACATCTTACATCTGCCGAGTGTGGAAGTTGGTAGTGGATAACAGTTCTAACACCAGGAATATCGACTCCTCTTGCTGCAACATCAGTTGCTACAAGAATACCATGCTCATTTGCACGAAAACGTTCCATTGCCTGACTTAAGCATAAGGAGTTAGAAGAACCAGCAACAGAAGAACTAAAGGAGAAGGTAATACCTCATATCTTTTCAAACAAACAATATAACACTTCTTCTGTTAAACTATCATTTGCTTAGTCTGTACTAGGTATTTTATATTTCCTTTTTCGCTCAGTTGACGGAACTGTTCAACCAGGTGAATCTTTTTCTCCACATAACAAAACCAACCTCAAAGATGAAAGATTTGTAGAAGTTGATTAATGGTAAAAAAAAATAATAATAATCACAAAGATAACATAGGCAATACTACTAATATATATCCCGATATCAATCGTAAATCTGAGGTTCTTCTACAATGTATTTTACTCCCTAGTCCTACAAGAAAGTCATAATATCTGATATTTGCATTCTTTACAGATACATAAAAATAAAATAAAAAATAAAGAAAAATAAAAATTATAGATCATAACAAGCAACAGGGGAGCATTAAAAAAAAAATGAGTAACTGCAGATGTCGATATACCTTTAGATACGCAAACCCAAGTAACAATTCAATAAATTATATGTAGATGGTAAAAAGAATTTTTTTATGATAATCATACAAACAAAGTTCCCTCCATCCGTCAATCACTCGGTCACTCAATCTCTCTGCCATAACAAGCCTTTTCATAAACAATCACTATGCCGAATGAACAGACGTATATTGACCTCTTCTGCAATTAGCAATTTAGCCTACAACCAAAAAAACCACAACTAAAGAAAACAAACCTTCAAGCGTGCTCGCTGTTGCATCTGAGCATGAAGTGTCAAAATATTGATGCCAACAATACGTAAAAGGGCAGACATATGGCGCAAAGCTGCAATTGACGTACAGAACACCATAGTCCGGCCTTGACCGTGGACACTGGATATATAATACAAATACGCATCCTTATCTTCTTCCTTGCATCTGCAGCCAGTAGAGAGGTCATTCAGTCATTAAAACAAAGGTATCAGCATTGTAAAGCCTCCATATGCAGACCTTTTTGCTGATTCCCTTTCCTTTTCTTCTTCTTCTTCTTCTTTTTTATTTTTTTTATTATCATCATTATTATCATTTTATTTTATTTTTGTGAGGAAAGATGGGGCCATTCGGCAGAAAAAAAATAAAATAAATGAAATTAGAAAAAGGGAGCAGTTGCATGCCTGTACAACTTTCAACCAGCATTCGACCCCTTTAACATGTTATCCACATCAAATTTTCAATTTGCAAACAGGAACTACTATGGCAAATGACCATATTTTGTATTAAAAAATCCAGATAAAGGAAAGTTACAGGGACAAGTGGAGCTGAATTCTATGCCCCAACATTTAGGCATTATACTGATTACCGATGAAAAAATAAGAAGGTACCAAAGACAGAAGAATAATGTTGAGAAATCAGAACTTTTTTAGTTGCCTAGAAATAACATTCCCACCATCAGTGAATTTAGGACGTTACAAAAGAAACACATGGAACCAGTGCTCATTGATCAGCAAGCAACAAGCATCGCAAATTCAAAACTATGCAATGAGCAATTTTAGGCAAGTTGAACTTTATATTACAACTTTACACCAAGTGCATTCCTGTTTCATAGACATAATTACGCAACTCGGGAGTACTAAAAGTGAGAGAGATAACTTATTGACAAAGTAAAGAAAGGATAAAAACCATAGGAAGAACTTGGATTTGATCATTCTCCACCTATGGATCTACTATGTGATAATCAAGTAGCACTTCACACAACCAATCCAATCTTTCATGGGAGAACAAAGCATATGAAAGTTGATTGTCACTTCATATGAGAGAAATTATTGCAAAAACTGATTGAGACTAAACGTGAATTATGTTGATAAATTAGCTAATTTGTTCGCTAAATTGTTAGGAGGTTCAAGGATAAAATACATATGCAACAAGTTGGAAACATACAATATATATGCCCCAACTTGAGGGGGAGTGTTAAAAGGATATTTTTGTCATTCATTTATTGTTTAGGGGCTTTGTACTATTTCTTTTATTGTAAAATAGAGAGAGAAGCCGACACACTAGTCAATCCATCTCATTCTTTTCGTACTTTCTTTTTACTTTAACAATTAGAAACATTGATTTTGTCAGCAGAGACTTCAAAAACTCATTTGAAAAGGTATAGTATGCCTAAATGTGGAACCCATGAGGCATATAGGACGAGTTGCACAACATTTGGACAATGCAACACCATATTTTCTATTAAAGGAAGTCACACCAGGAAACTGAAATGTCAAAACAAGATTTAATGCATGAGGGGTTCACATTTATATTGCCCTGATACACCAGCATTTTCTATGAAGAGTCTCATCCTAACAGCCAGAGGAAAATCGGAGGAACTTACTCAATAAATGATTCTTCAAGTTTATTTGCCAAAATTGATGCGTTTGTCAGATCAACGATAACTGCATTAGCTCGCATTCCGGCTCGTTCAGAAAGTGTTTCTATTGAATTTAGTTCAACATCCGATTTTGATTTAAATGCGCCACGCTTTAGCTTCTTGTGGAAATCAGAAGAAAGGGCAAGAGTTGCAGAAAATACAAGAGTCTGCCTTTTCTTTCTCTGGAAGCTTGAAACGTTCACACAACTCTGTGTACTCTGACCCTGCTCTTCATTTGATCCAATAGGCATAGGAAGCATGTCAATTATGGATTGCAACTCACGAAAATGGCCGTTTTCTACCATGCGGTCGGCTTCATCAAGCACAAAGAAAGACAATGAATGCAGCTGCAAAAGCATGGTTTGGTTAGAATAGAACTTGTGAATTTGCTGTGAAATAATATTAATATGCTGCAATACAACCAAACTTAAATTAGGCATTGGGAGTTTTCTGTCTCTAGAAAAATAAGGAAAGAATTACAAAGAATACAGGGTGAGGTAAATGAATATGACAAATTAAAATTTTCAAATAGCTTGTATCTATATTTTCTTAAATTCATTTTAGTTTGGTAAGCGAATCACATATCAGGAATGATATGCCTGTATGAGCATGATACAAGTAAATTGACAGCAGCAGATTGCGACAATGCGAGAATAAATTTAGATGATTGAAGGAGGAAGATGGGAACAACCAACCCCGTTATGACACCCATACAGGACTTAATGAGACACGAGTCACACAATAAATATTGCATGTTTCCGATGAGTGATAATTTAAAATTGAAAGCATCTCCGAAAATTTCCTCTTCTTTGAATTTAGCTTTCCTTGAGCTTCTATACTCGATGTGGACTGCAACCACATTACTTCCTTCTACCTTTGGAAAGTCTAACCAAACACTGGAAAGGCGCACGTCAGATTCTACTCATTTTTCCATTAACAGGATACTGCATGAGGTATCCATGGTGGTTGTCTAGATAATTAGAGTAGAAATAATAAAGGAGAGACCGATGGAACTCGTGTCAATAGTCTTGACATGCTTGATTCACTAGACTTAGGGTTCTCAGTTAAGGTTCTCCATAGTTGTCAAAGGCTCTAGGCGCACTGAGGCGCACAAGGTGTCCCGGAGCCTAGGCGCTAGGCGCACGGCGAGGCGCTAGCCTGAGCGACACCAGGCGCACAACATTTGAAAAAATAAATAAATTAATAAATAGTACTTTTATATTGCAAATCTAAAATCAAGAAGTAAAACTATGACTAAATTTCAATTAGAAAATATAAAATACACTCACAAGTAGCCCAGAACTCCAAATGCAAGTTTTTAAACATACAAAAACAAAGAGCAAACAAAAATACAATCAACTAAAATCCAAATAATCAAATATCATCATCGTCATCCACCACAGCGAAGTCGTCTACATCCTCACCATTGGACACATGATCATCCCACTCACACTCTTCTTCTTCAGTCTCTTCCGAATTTGCTTCTTCCTCATCTAAATGGATTGTTGGAGTAGAAGAACTTGCCACTTGCTTATTTCTAGCATTCACCCTTGGAGTCGATTTCGATCTAGAATTATATCGACTCTCTTCTACTCCAGCGGCAGTAGCTAAATTTGTCCATGTCAATCCATCTTCTTCATCATGCACATACTCATCATCGAGCTCCCTATCAGAAGCTCCATCAACTCGACCAATTAACCACTCATTGCTATCATCAATATCAGTCAATGAGATAGGATCAATGACGTCGCGTGCTTGATATCGACGAATCAATGCTCTATTATATT
Organism: Eucommia ulmoides; assembly: GCA_016647705.1. Classification (NCBI taxonomy): domain Eukaryota; kingdom Viridiplantae; phylum Streptophyta; class Magnoliopsida; order Garryales; family Eucommiaceae; genus Eucommia; species Eucommia ulmoides. The sequence continues at coordinate 21,310,476 of CM028327.1, read as the reverse complement.
TCACATACACCAAATCATTTAATCGCTTTTGTGCTAGCCTATTTCTCTTCTTGCTGTGAATCTGCAATAATTTATGCGCAATAGATTAAAAGATCATTATTTAAGGGGATTATATTTGATAACTTTTAAATAAATTCAAATTAAATATTAAAAAAAAAACTTACATGTTCAAAAACACTCCAATTCCTTTCGCAACCGGATGCACTACATGTAAGACTAAGGATTTTTATTGCAAACGCTTGCAAGTTAGGTGTCGACCCACCGTATGAGGTCCACCAGTCGACTGTAAAATATAATTACTAATTTAGAATCATTAAATTAAAGCAATAAGACGACAAAAATTAAAACAAAAAATTTACCAGCTGACTTTGTGCTCCTATGTCTGACGGCCATAGGCATCCCAAAGAGGCCTTCGGATTTCTTGTACTTGTCCAATTCCACCGAAATTTTATCTTGTGCAGCAAGAGTTGGAACCAACCTCATAACACATTCATAGAAACCTTTCATCACTTCCTCATCTTGATGAATGTCTTTGTTTCCATGATAGTATTCCGGATTCAGAAAGTGACCAGCTGCATGCAAAGGACGATGAAGTTGGATATTCCATCGACGATCGATAATTTTAAAAATCTCACTATACTTCTCCTCGTCCTCTTTGAATGCTTTGGCAATGGCTTCTTTGGCTCTATCCATAGCCTCATAAATATACCCCATTGCGGGTTTTCTCTCCCCATCAACCAAACGAAGCACTCGAACAAGAGGGCCTGATACCTTAAAACCAAAAACGACATTTTGCCAAAAGGTCGGCATTAGTACAATGTCTTTTGCCCTTTTACCTTGTTGCTCCTTCGCCCACTTGCTAGTGGTCCATTCATCCGAAATGAACATCTTCCTCAAGTTATTCCTTTCTTGATGAAGTCTACACAATGTGATGAAAGCGGTAGCAAATCAGGTTTTTGCCGGCCTTAGCAATTCCTTCTGATGAGTGAATCGTCTCATCATGTTAACTACACCAGGGCGGTTATAAATGTAACCATTTAGAAATACCGCTTTCACAAAGGTTCGATTCATGTTTGGCAACTTAAAGATGTCTTCCAACATCAAATCCAAACAGTGGGCCGCACATGGTGTCCAATATAAATGTTGGTATTTCGCCTCCAACAACCTTCCTGTGAAGAATAAAAAATAATACTTAATTGCTAATAAATTTGAAAAATGTATATTCTAATTAAAATATAATTATTAGAAATTAATATTTAAACTTACCGGCCATGACATTAGAAGAGGCACTATCTGTAACCACTTGCACCACATTAGATTCTCCAATCTTATCCACAAAAGTACTAAGTAGCTCAAACATCTTCTCTCCAGTCTTTGCATAAGCGGAAGCATCAATGGATTCAATAAAAACACTTCCTCGAGGACTATTAACCAAGAAATTAATGAGAGTCCTCTCTCGTTTGTCTTTCCAACCATCCGCCATAATTGAGCATCCATGGGTTTCACGTTCCTCCTTGTGCTTTTCAAGCATTTCATTTGTCTTCTGCACCTCCTTTAATAGAGGAACTCTAACCTCATGGTATGATGGCGCTTTCATACCGGGACCATATTGTCCGATACCCTCAATCATCGCTTGAAAACTATCATATTTGACTGCATTAAATGAAATTCCCGCATCATACATCCATCTAGCAATGAGTGTACATGCTCTGGACCTTAACTCTTTCTTCGCATGATCATTATCATCCAACTTAGTTTGTTTCCCTTTCCCCTTTCGGTTTTTCACAACCGTTTCTGGATCGGGAGTGTAATACAAATCCAAAGGTCCTTTTTGCTTTGGCCTTTTTGGAACAAATGTACTTGAATTTCTACCTGAAGAAGGTGTTTGTCTTTTCAGGGATGTCACATCTCGAACATCATCCTCATCCTCATCCTCACTTCCGGCCTCGTAGTCATCAAAATTCGGAAGCAAATTAATTTGATCTTTTTCCTTCTTCTTCTTGGACATGTAGTCTCGGATTTCATCTCTCACGTGAGATGGACATTTTTTGCAAGCGGTGACATTTCTATATCCGCCAACAATGTGTTGTTTAGCCCGATATATACCTCCTTTCGTCACTTTTTTACAAAAATTGCATGTGACCGAATTTTTGTCTTGTGGATTCGCCAAATACGCATGGCTCCACGCGGGGTCCCTTGATCCTTCACTAGCCATTTAATTTGTCCTAACTTCTAACAAACAATTAAACAAACAAATAATAACAAAAATAAACTAAATAAATAATTAAACAATTAAGTTTTAACATGAACATAAACAAATAATATCATCAAAATCAGAAACGGAAATAGAAAATTAGAACACATTTTACACAAAATTAGAACACATTTTACACATGAATCATGAAACAAATAGGCAAATCATAAATAAAATAACTAATTAAGTAATTATATAAAAAAAATTAATAAAACATAAATAATTAATTAAGTAAAATAAATAAACCATTACCTTACAGCCTTACCTGAGCACCTGGAGGACGACGAACAGCGAACCGACGGCGATCGAAGCAGCAGCAGCAGTCGGAGGAGGAATCGAATAGCAAAGGAGAAATCGAACGGCTCGTTTTCAGCAATCGGAGCAGCAGCAGTCGGAGGAGAGCAAACACTACATGTAGCGAAGGAGAAATCGACGAAGGGAGCAGAAATCGGAGCAGCAGCAGTCGAAGGAGCAGCAATCGGACCAGCAGCAGCAGCGAGCGACGAAATCAAAGGAAACCGAAGCAGAAAACGAAGGAAATCGAGGAGAAATCGAACGAAATCGAAGGAGAAATCGACCGAAAGCGAAGTGATTCTGTTCGAGATTCTGTTCACGCCGATTCAATAGGGTTTCGGAAGCTTAGGTATGGGATCTGCCGATCTGGGAATATATTTAGGGCTTGGGATAGCTAATTCGAGAGCCCATAAGGCCAGGCTGGAAAAAAATCGCCTTGGCCACCGCAGGCGCGCCTCCGGCGACACAGGCGACTCTCGCCCAGGCGTCAAAGGCGTTCGCTTCTTGTAGGTTCAGCGCCTAGACCTGAGCGAAGCGCAGCACATGCGCCTTGAGTCGCCTTGCGCCTAGGCGAGCGCCTGGGCGCGACTTTGACAACTATGAGGTTCTCAAGGATTCAAAAAAGGGCTTGACACCTAATCCACCAGCACCAACTATAAGCCACTCGAAAGCAATTCCTTCAAGCCTTCTCTTCGTTTCTTAGTTAAATGAAATCCTTCAAGAGTTTTCCTTCCTAGCTTAACCTATCTTCTTCCATTGATGAAGTTAAGGCCCCGTCTCTAGTGCTCATGTCGATTGACTTGAGCCCTCATCTTTCAAGTGCCTCCTGTTCCCGAGTTTTGCTTGCCCCATCACAGACCATTTAAGGTTCAGTGTCATTGTGCTTTTATTCACAAAGAACCCCTCAACAAACTGCGTAAGGTCAAGGTAAAATGAAGAGAGCTCAAGTCCCATTAAAATGGTACTTGTGAAACAAATATACAACTCTAGGGATTGCATTATCCTAACACTAGGCAAATCCTGAACCTTACAAAAATAGATGCAACTGCACCTTTACTTCTGGAATGAGTATTGAACAAAACAATTTGATCGACGAAGAGACGGAGGAGTTCTATTTTCCACATTTTCCACCACCCACTGCCAGCTGAGTCAAATGAATCAAAAAAATAATTATCATCCAGATGACATGGTAGGGAATTCAAATTGAAGCCTCCAATAGTTTCTTGTAATTTGTTTATATGAAACTTAATTTATATCAAATTATCGAACTATTGCTTCATTTAAGTAACAAGGGTGTATGATAAAAGTATCAGAAAATGAAAGGGCACATAAGAACTAACATAATAGACCACAACGGTTAAATACCCCTTTATCCCATCATTTTGCTTCTTAGACATTATACTACTGGTCTTCAAACTATATCAAACTTAAAAATTGAAACACAGCCATCGTTATTAAATTATTCTTTAATAATATGTAACAAGAAAAAGAGGGGAGTCAGTGGAAGGGAAGGTAAATTAAATATAGCGCACACAAACATGTCGCAAAATATAGGTTCCTCCCCTTTTGCACTAAAATATATTGTTAGTTCCTTACTAACCTCAACTAGATGAATTTCTCCACCCGACATAAGTTCCCATAGCCTTCCTGGAGTTCCAACAACAATCTCTGGTCTTGCTTTTAGAAGCCGTTCCTGCTTTTCTGTCGACATCCCACCAACAATAGGAACTACCCTAATATTGGCAGCTTTTGCTACTTCCTTAATATGATCAGTAACCTAGAAAGAGAATCACACATTCGAAACAAATGAAACAATAATTGGGCCAAAAAGAATAAAATCTAACACATGGTTCACAAAAATGTCATGAATTGAACCACTGCAGATAAATGCAACAACAATCAACACCTAAATATTTTAAAATTGAATTTACTGGCATTTTCAATCACCAGTGATCAAACCAAATAACTTATCACATCAGGAAACAACATGAACTGATGACGCTCATTTCAGCTGCTAAGCTATGCAACAGAAACCCACAAACTAAGCACCAAATTTGGATAGACATTTTTTTCCTTTTTATCTTTTTCTTTTTATTTTTTATTTATTCTGGTCCACCCCACCAAATATTGATAGACATTTTGTCCTTTTTTTCTTTTTCTTCTCTCGGTCTTTTTTTCCTTTCTTTTTTTTTTTTTTTTTTTTTGGCTTTCAGCGGTTTCCTCCACTCCACCCAAGAAATTAATTCGTAGATCCAATACACACAAAACGTAACAAGGGATTTCTAGGGAAAAAAAAACAGATACTTAAACACCATGTCCTCTAGGTGCCAAATTAAGTGAAAGGAGCAGTGAGTAAAGCAGCAACAAGTACCTGGAGCGCAAGCTCTCTCGTAGGAGTAATAACAAGAGCTCGCAGAACACCTCGTGGAGCAATTCTTTCATCAGCCTCACCATTTTGTGTGGCCAGCTTGTCAGCTTTCTCCCGTTCCTCAAGGAGACGCTGCAAAATGGGCAGACCAAATGCAAGTGTTTTTCCAGATCCTGTCTCTGCAGCACCAATAACATCCTGCTCCATAAATTGACTAGGTTGAATATCATGATACACATTGTTATAACTCCACATAACAAGTCTTATCAGACGTTGAACCGACCTTTCCTTGATGAGCTGCAATAGGAATGCATTTTTTTTGTATTGCCGTCGGTTCTTTAAATTTGAGCCTGTATATAGATTTCATGAGGAGGGGATGAAGTCTCAGTTCATTCCATTCAGAATATTCTGCTTCATCTATTGTCTCTTCTTCAACATCATCACCCTTCTCATTGCTCTCTGCTATTATGGTCAGACATCTTGTAAGAAAAATTATTAGCCAAAGTGGATCCAAAAAAGGAACCAATCAACACAATCGCATCAAGCTAAGATTGATGTAGTAATAGATACTTCGACTGTCATCAACTATCACACCAACAGTTGATGTAAGATGCGCCTAGGCCCAAGGCTCAACAAGTCCCACAAATGGTGCCTTGTCCAGTCCACTTTCAATAAAGCACGTGCTTTGTGGGTCGTGGGCTTAGGCTCAAGGTCCGCAACTTGCAATTTGGTGCGCAACATTAATCTACAAATTCAAGAATTATTGTAATCTAATGCACTTTAATTGATTAAATAAATATTTGCAAGTATGTATCAATTTAATTTATAATTCTTATTGTCCGATTCCTTTAAATTTTTTGAACGTTTAATTTCTTTCTATCATTTGAATTCTTTCAACCCTACTTAGGTGAGACAAAGGCTTTGTTGTTGTATCATTGGAATCCTTTAAATATATAATTTGTCACATTGCATAATTTGTTCAACCTTCAATGTTGTTTACAACAAATCAACAACAAGAACAAATCATTTATTCCACTTAAATAGGGTTGACTACATGAATCTGTATATGCAAAGTTTTCTATGGCCATCTCATTCGCTAAGTTCAATGCCATTGAATCATTACTAATTGTCTCTTTCCAACTTTTCTTAAGTCTACTTTCAATAAAGCACATGCTTTGTGGGTCGTGGGCTTAGGCTCAATGCCCGCAACTTGCAATTTGTTGCACAACATTAATCCACAAATTCATGAATTATTGTAATCTAATGCACTTTAATTGATTAAAAAAAATATTTGCAAGGATGTGTCAATTTAATTTATAATTCTTATTGTCTGATTCCTTTAAATTTTTTGAACATTTAATTTCTTTGTATCATTTGAATTCTTTCAACCCTACTTAGGTGGGACAAAGGCTTTGTTGTTGTATTATTGGAATCCTTTACATATATAATTTGTTCAACCTTCAATGTTGTTTACAACAAATCAACAAAAAGAACAAATCCTTTATTCCACTTAAATAGGGTTGACTACATGGATTTGTATATGCAAAGTTTTCTATGGCCATCTCATTCGCAAAGTTCAATGCTATTGAATCATTCCTAATTCTCTTCCCAACTTGTCTTAAGTCTACCTCTCCCTCATGTGACACCTTTTACTTGAAGTATATCAGAATTCTAGCAGGTGTTTATACATGTATGTTATGCATATCCAACCCTTTATAAATGACTTTCTCACACCTTATCTTCAGTGGGTGTTATTCCGAAGCACGCACATTCTCTCTCTCTCTCTCTCTCTCTGTAGTAACCTAATTTCTTAATTTTATCAAATTCTTGTTTAAGTGATTAATTTGAAATTGTTAATATAGTCCAACTTCTTATAAATAGTAGATAGTCTATTTGTTGATAAGCAAAATCTCATGTAACTACTAAACACTAGTTTTATTCCTAGAAGTTTACATGATAAAATATTTTGCACGTGCCTATAAATCCCTAGCTTTTAGTAACATGTGCCTCAAATCTCATTTCAATGAAGCCCACAACTTGCCTTGCACCTCACATTTTTTCCCTACCTTCACACCTTAATGTCCTTATATTTGAGACAAAGATATTATTACTGATTAGGGAAGCGTCATTAACAAATGCACCAAGTTAATCATGCTTTTGTCACTTGAGCAGAAAATTCTTGATCTACTAAAAAATCACTTGAGAGAAAACATTCAAATATTCAAATTCATGTTGCCCCGAAAGTAATAAATAATAAAATCCTTTAAGCATTGGCATGTACAACTTTCAAAAATATATCAACTTAAACAAATTCTTAGGCATAAGTATATTAATTTACTTAGCAAAAAATTATAGTTTAGTTAAATGGTGGAACATGCACAAGCAAAATTATCAAGCAAATCATCATATATAGCAAATTAGAGACCTATTGTGGTCTGGCCTTTTTAAATTCCACAATACCCTTTTTAGTTGTGCAAATAATTAGTGTTGATAATTACCAAAATACTCTTAAAAAGTCTAATAATATGTTCTAAAACTCATAAAAATTTCAAATTTCAATGCAAATTACAATCATATCCACACTATTATTTCTGTAATGGTCCTTTCTGTAATGACATTAAGGCCCTAACATACATAATTTAATTTAGGGTTACTTGCACCTTACCTGCCTCCGCTATAGGCGCGAAGCATGTTGCCCCCATAAAAAAAGGGCACTGAACCCCCTTTAACTTTACCACAAAGTGAAAATGGATGGAAACCGTCTAAACTAACAGAGCATGTAAATCACGTTAACAGTAGGCGCGTGAAAATGTTTTTCTCACTCAAAATATTAATTTTATACCAATTTTTATAATCAAGTTATTTAATTATCAAAATATCATACTTTCTCTAATGTTTTTCCATTCTAACTATATAATAATAAATTATTGGAGTAGAAATAAGATTTTTGGAGTTTCAATAGCCTTTTCTCTTCAACTACTCATTGTAAATATCAGCTGTCGTTCGGGGTATTTGGGTCATTTTAGTTTTTCAACGGATTCTGTCAATGTTCCAGTTTGTGGTAAAGTTGAAGGGAATTAAGTGCCGAAGTTTTTGTATGAGGGGCAAAGTGCTTCGCGCCTATAGTAAAGGGGGCTAAAGTGCAAGTAACCCTTTAATTTATATATAAGCTAACGAGACAGTAGAACTTTGCAAAAGAATGGTGTGTGTCGATGCCTCTACTAATGCCTCTACTAATTCATAAAATGATACATTTAGTGAAAAAAAAATGTGCCAGAAGATGTGGGCATTAGCAGTCTCCAAAAAATTAATGAAATACTGAACATGGAGACATACAGAAACAACAAGAAGACAGCAAATAAATCATTTCACACCCATTTTTTTAGCCAAGTATCATTTTATGCCAATTAACTCAATCTAAGATAATCTACTCCAGTTAGTTTGGATATAATCGAGTTCTTCCAAGTGTTCCTCAACTTTAGTCTGAGGTGCAAATCTCACTCTTGGGGCACCTCCTAAATAAATTAACCCAAGTCAAATTATGCTTTCTCAAAGCTGCATGACCAAACCATCTTGAACATGATTTGGCATAGCTTAAACAAGACAAGACAATAAATTTCAGATACAAAAAGCAGAAAAGTGCAACAGAATTCACAAAAAAATCACAACTTCAAAAATTGCAAACAATAACCCAATGAAAATAACTCAATCCCTGTTCATTATGTTCAAGTTGTGCTTACCTGGCTCTGTATCAATGTGCTCCTCCTTTTCCTTAGCCTTACTGCTATTCTTCTTCTTTTTCTTCTTCTTCTTCTTCTTCTTTTCCTTCACTTCCTTCTTCTCCTCCTCAACCTCCTCTTCATTCCCACCTTGAGCCTCATCTCCAGAACCCTCATTGCCATCCTCTTCACTTCTCTTTACATTTGGTCTCACAGGTTTTGGAATTTCCAAACCATATTCTAATTCATCGATCTCTTCAAGCGACAAAAAACCTACAGTTTCCAATGACAATGAAAATTAGACCTCCACTCTATACCAAAAACTGGACAGAATATAGAAAATCTTACTTCACCCAAAAAAAAAAAAAAAAAAAGAAATAGAATAAAAAATTAAGGAGGGGAGGTCTGAGAAACAACAACAACCAAAACGAGTTTCAAACATTATTCCTAAGCAAATTTAAAATTCAAGCAACACATGTATCCATCTGAGTCTCCATAAAAGAGCGAAAATTTATTCTTCAGAAAGACACTCGTTTTCTTCAAAAAAAAAAAAATACCCAATTATTTTTCATGTGGTTTTCTAGAGAAACAAGCGGGAAAACTAAATTGGTGAGAGAGAGAGAGAATGCGAACCTCCTTCAAGATCGTTGGAGCCGATAAGGAGGGAGAAAGGGTCGTCCTTATCATTGTCGTTCGGAAGGGAAGGATTCCACCGCAGCGAGTCGAGACGTTCGAGTTGGCCCGAGTCCGCTCTGGCTCGCTTCTTCTTACTCTGTTTTAGAGAGGCCATCACTGGTCTCGCCGGAGATAGTCGAAAGAGAGAGAGAGTGATCGCAGTTTAGCTGCGATTTTAGGGTGTTAGGGTTTAGCTGCGATTTTAGGGCTGCGGCTGAGCGCATGATGAGTGATGACGATGCTCGAGTTTTTTCATCTAAGAAAACGTTTGTTCGTTACTTCGGAAATTTAGGTTTAGCTGCGATTTTAGACCATCACTTGTACCCTTTGTTCGTTACTTCGGAATTTTACCTAACTTGAAGAAACGTTATTATGTAGACCATTTCATATAAGAAAACGTTTTATTTTTTCCGAGTGATAACATTATTATTATTTTTATTTTTTGGTACAATAGTGATAGCATTATTTGATTATCATTTTCATCAAGAAAATACTATTTTAAATTATTATTATTTTAGGTGTTTTTATTATTTAGTCTTCCAAATTAGTGAAAGCTATTAAAAAGACATGCCAAAATTATTTTTTTGGTTCTAAAAAAATTTTCAGAAGACATTTCACATTCTTTATCCAGTTGTTCCCCTAATTTACATAAAATGTCATTATACAAATTTGTAACTATATAAATAAAAATAGAAAGTCTATTTATCATAGAAATTAAAAAAAAAATGTGAACATTTTCAATATCAAAAAAAATTAAAAAAAATAATTTTAATATACAACTCACACTCTTCCATGTTGATATATATATATATATATATACTCAACACACTGTAGTGTCATTCTTCATACGTGACCAATATAAATATTAACATTCACATATATTGTTGTACGAGTTATTGTTTTTGAAATGATGTGAACATTTTGTTGGGATATAATCCCTATAGATATGAATCTATAACACCTAATGCAGTATGTCAATCATCAAGAGTTTTATGTTAACACGTAAATCGTGTACCTGGATCCATTATGAACAATCAACTACCAATGCGAAAATCTATGACCATCGATCATGAGTAGGTTACGGATGAAGTGGGTACATGATCTTCCTCAACCATCTCTTGAGCTCCTCAATGGGATTATCGATTCTCTTCCATATAGGGATGAGGGAGCCGTCAAAATGATTTTGGCATATTGGGAATTATAACTCTAACTTTTCTATATATATGGTGTGATTAGGGTTCCTATAATCCCCTAATCACCCCAATAGTTTATGGTATCTACACATTTAACCCACATTCTTTTTAGTAGTCTACGAGTTTACTCAAATTAATTAGATTACTTAATTTTAGCCCATTTGTTTAAATATCAAATATAATTGAGAAAATAATATGTTGCCCAATATAGATTAGGAAACAAAAATTTTCTAACAATCTCCCACTTGGGCTACATATTATTCATGAAACAATTATATTACAAAATTCCTTAGGCGCGCATCCGTATGCTATTTATCCTTAAACTTTTCTTCAAACAATCTGGTTCATTTCATATGCTAGTAATGGTTTTACCGCGGCTTTTATCACAATACAGTCGTGACTAAACCACAATGATCACCATACTAATATACTCAATGACATAGATTAAATGTGGATGATTAACATGGAAATTCCATGCAATGTGATCTCAGACATACCTATTTCCAATTGGTCCTTCTTTAGTCTTTAGTGAGATCAATCATTATGTCAAACCACAATTAGAAACAACACATTCAGAGAAAATAAAATTTAATCTATCTACTTTATTCTGCAGAAATTAAAAATGCGTATCTAATAAAACAACATTCAACAAACACAAACTCCCACTAAACCAGCACATCATCAGATAAAACCACACCTACACGAGCAGTGTGCTCATGAAATACCTTAAATGGAAAACCTTTAGTGAGTGGATCCACAATCATGAAGTTTGTTCTCATATGTTCTATAGATACTTTCCTACTCTTAATTCTCTCTTTAGCAACTCGAAACTTGATCAGAATTAGAATATCCAATGATCTCTAAATGATTTGTCTTCTGATAAGTGAGCATGTAATCTTTTGTTTTTTGTAAATACCCTATAACCTATTTGGCTGGTTTCCAATAATCCATCTCAGGATTATTTAAGTATTTGCCCAACATTCCAAATATGAACGCTAAATCCGAACACGTACATACTTGAGCGTACACAAGACTCCCTACTGCCGATGCAGGAAATCTTTTGCATCTCTTTCTTTTCCAACTCATTCTTGGAACATTGAGTGAGACTAAATATATCTCTTTTAGCGATAAGAGTATTTCCTAGTGCACAATCTTTCATGCCAAATCTAACAAGCACCTTATTGATATAGCTCTTTTGTGATAACCCAAGAATACCCTGAGAGCAATCTCGGTGTATCTTTATTCCTAATACAAAAGAGGCATCCCCAAGATCTTTCGTTTTGAAATTCCTAGTTAGAAATCTCTTGGTTTCGTGCAATAAGCCTATATCACTGCTAGCATTCGTATGTCATCGACATATAGCACTAGAAAAATTACGACATATAGCACTAGAAAAATGAATTTACTCCCACTAAACTTGTGGTACACACAATCATCAATTGCATTTACCTCAAAACCATATGAGACAATGATTTGATGAAATTTGTGACACCATTGACAGGAAGCTTGTTTGATGAAACTGGAGAAAAAAAACTCTTTATAATCGACTTTTGAGAGTCTGGACTTTGTTTGACTTAATGGAAGTCGATTAGATCATTTGTCCTTATGTCAAACTTATGTCCTTATGTCAAACTTATGTCTTTGGAGAAGGACGATATAATCATTCGAAATCGCACTTCTCCTCTCCCTAGTAGATCTCCTTAATCGCACTTCTTGAGATTGTTGAGTTTGTTTTATAGGTTGTGTTTGAGGAAGAATCTCATTGTTGTCTTGGTTTGGAATAATGTCAGGAATAGGAGCTTGAACATTGTTATCTAGAGCCGGAATTGTGTCTTGAACAACAATAGGTATAGAGACCTGATCACCATCAATAACAGATTCTCCTTCGAAAAAAACCGTGTCTTGAACAGCTATAGGTACACTGACCTGATCACCATCAATAGCAAATTCTTCTTCAAAGATAACATTCCTTATGTTCTCCTCAACACTTTCAAGGAATCTCGCATTTCCTGTCTCGAAAAATGTCTAATCAGAAGGATTTAAAAAAAACTTAAACCCTCTCGACTATTTAGTGTACCCAACAATGCAGTACCTAACTGTTCTTGAGTCCAATTTTCTTTTATTTGGCCTATAAGGCCTTGTCTCAACTGGACAATCCCAAACATGTAAATGCCTTATGCTAAGCTTTACGCTTAACCACAGTTCATAAGGGATTTTAGCTACCGCTTTACTTGGTACCCTGTTTAGGATATATGTTGCAGTCTTAAACACTTCTCTTCAGAGTGATTATGGTAAAAAAGAATGAATTATCATACTTTTTACCATGTCCTTAAGCGTTCTGTTTTGTCTCTTAGCAACACGGTTCATGCCTAGTTTGCCAGGCAAAGTATACTGTGGGACGATTCCACATTCCTCTAGGAATTTAGCAAAAGGTCCTAAACATTTTTTTCCTAATCCGTCAAATCTACCGTAGTATCGCCACTACGGTCCAATTTTCAACAACCTTAATTTTCTTTCCAAGTTGAAGTTCAGCTTCAACTTTGAAAAACTTAAATACGTCCAAGGATTGAGACTTCTCATGAATTAAATATAGGTATCAATAATGAGAGTAGTCGTCTATGAACGAAATAAAATACTGTTGTCCATTCCAAGATGCCGTAGGGAATGATCTGCAGTATGTATTAGTTCTAAGACACCGAAACTCGTATTGGCACCCAATTTCCTTATGTTTATCTATTTCCCCTTTGCACATTCAATACAAACTTTGAAATTGTTAAATTAAGGGGATCAAGAATTTCGTAAAAAACAAGCCTCTATATTATCTATTTAGAGATACGTCCTAGACGCTTGTGCCAAAGTATGGTGGAATTCTCATTAGTTAATTTGTATTTTGTACCACAAGTAGACGTTTGCAAGGTTTTATTACATGAAGTAATAGTATCCAACAACTATAAATTATCTGTAAGACCTCGATTGTACCATGTACGTCATTTCAGTGATATTTTAAGGTAATTGTGAAAATTCGGGGTGAAATTAGGACAATTAAAAATTCAAATAGAAAGTCTAGGGGTCAAATTGAAAATATAAGAAACAGTAAATCCCAATTTAGGGAGGTAATTGACATTTAACTTGTAAATGAAACTTTCAGGGGGTAAAATTGAAAATCTTAGAAACTTTTAAAAATTGAAAAGGATTAAAATCAAGGTTTCAGGGAAGCTGGGGGAGGAAAGAGAAATTAACAGAAAAAAAAATTTATCTTGTACACACACGTAAATCGGCGGTCGGAGGAGCAGCTGGCCGGTAGAGAGTTGGAGAGAAAGAACGACGTGGCACGCTTGGAGTAAACTAACCCATTAAAATCATGCATGTGAGGGGATTAAGGAACTCATGATCGAGGGTCAGGAATCCACTCGGAAAATGAGAGGAAAATCTAGAGAGAGAGGGGGTTCGGCCGGTGCTCCGATCGTCGCCGGAGAAGGTGTTGCCGTTCGGGCCGGTGGTGTGCATTGTTGTTGTAGTGGGTATATGAGAATTCTTTGGTATGTATATGATCGAACGGGTGTGTGTATGTGTGTCTCACGTGGGTGCGCCGTTCCGATCGCCGACGATCGCGCGTGTGTGTGGGTTGTCCGTTCGTCGGGAATGCATGTGTGTTGTCTATCATTTAGCCCGCCGTTCAGCCAGAATATGCATGTGCATTCTGTTCACCTGCAGTGCGTCGTTCATCCGTCGTGGGTGCTCTGTTCGGTTCAGCCGGCGATCGCATGCCTGGGTGTAGGTCGCTGCTTGTCTGGTGGCGTGGGGGTATTGCCGGCGTATGTGGGTGGTTGATCGTCGGTATGGTCAGAAGTGTGTGAGTACGGGCAGTAAACCCAGAACCCGGAGCAGAGGAAAGAGAGAGAGAGGTCTGCGTGGAGGAGGCGTTCGTCGGTTTGGTTCTGTCGGTAGTTGTGTGGGTGGGCGGCCGTCGGCCGTTGGCCATCTATGATGGTGTGCGTAGGTGGATACTGCCTTGTCGACGTGTGGTGCGTGGCAGGCCGGTAGACACCCAAAACAGCAAACAGAGACGAGAAGCAGAAACAGGAAACGGGGAAGAAGAAGAGAAAAAAAAAAAAAAAAGGAAAAAAAAGAAAAAAAAGAAAGAAAGGGGAATTTGCAGAAACCACCCCAGGGAAATCTAAAACCGATCACGTGATCGCCAAACGTTTCGGAAACAGGTGAAACTTCAATCGATTACTAATTCTCGTTAAATTAAATTTTAGTTAGTGTTACAAATCCAAAAATCATAATAATTTCATGACGATTAATTAATTTTAAGTACATGGTACATAGAATTAGTAACGATTCGGAATATAGGATCCACATTGCATGATTAGGATGTTTTAGGTAAGATATTAATTTAGAATCTGTCGCTATTAGGTTCGCAGGCACTAGCGTCCAGATAAAGTGCGGTCAGTGTCAGTTTTGCAAAACGGATATCGAGGTGAGTGTACTGTCTTCTTACCAAACTATTTTTCTATGTATATATATGATGAAATATGTGTTTACTTAAATTGTATGAATTTATAAATGATATGGATCAAGCAGGATTTGGTTGAGTTGGTAAACTGAGTTTTTGGAAGATTTCGATGGTTTCCAAAATGAAACTGAAAATGAATTTTTATTGAATTTGGTAAAATCAGACGGTGTTTTTAAAAGGAAATAGAAAACATCTATTCTCCTAAGAATGTCTGGTTTTCAAAAGGAAAAATAAAGGGTGGAAAAGTTGTTTTGAAAGAATCAGACGTTTTCTCTAAAAAGAAAAGTGGGAAATATGCTTTTGGACTTAAAAGTTGGTTTTGAAGAAAAGAGATAAACGTGGTGATTTGACGATGTTGACGATATTTATTGAGTTGTGATTCGATGATGCTGTAGTTGATTTGACAATGCCCTAGTATTTATTTATTTCGGTAGAGTGAGATTATCCGCTTCGGCGGAGTGATGTTATCCGCTACGGCGGAGTGATGTTTATCTGCTTCGGCAGAGTGATGTTAGATGTTTATACTGCGCAGTGATTATCTGCTTCGGCAGAGTGATGGGTGTTCGTAAGAAGACATATCCTACAGATGGTACGGTACCGTTGCAAACTCCCGATCGTGAGGTTAAAACGATCACTAGGGCTGGCCAGTGTGTGTGTGTTGGAGGTGTGTGTTTGAGATTGGTGCTTGAGATGTGGTGTTTTACGTATATTGGTTGATTTGATGTTATTTATTATGATGTTTGGTAGGATTTTGTACTAGATGGATTTGGGTGGAATTTATCTATATCGCTTTATTTTCATTGCTTATATACTTATACTTGATCCATACTAAATTGTGGAAATATTTAGAACGTATTAATATTTTAAAAATGTTTTACTAAGAAGGCAGTACACTCGCAGGTATAACAGCTAGGAGTCGGTCCCCTACTGGCACTAGGTAGAGCTACGTGATAAAGTCATATAGGCGATTGAGAGAAGCTGTCAAAGGCGAACCTATAAAATGTTCATTGATAAATATTTTTAGTTAATCAAATTTTGGGACGGGTGTGTCCCCCATAGTAGGTGTTTGTATTATACAGTAGGTGTATATTGTCATTGATATGAAAATTTGGGTATTGGTGATGTCATGTTGTAGTCACGCCCGCCTCGGGATGACGGGTGTCCGGGACGGGTTGTGACATTATAATTAAAGATTTTGTGGCAATAATATTTGAATCTCGAAAAAGATTGAGGTTATTATTTCCAAATGAACAAGAAAAACTAAATTTGTCCAAAGTAAAAATAGAAACCAAATACTGTCTAAATGACAGTACAATATATGTCTCTTTCAAATCCAAAAAGTAACCAGTCTTTAAAGATAATCTAAAAGTCCTTATTGCCTCAACAACAACTGTTTTACTATTGCCCACATAGATGTATCTTTCAGCATCAATTGGTTTTCGGCTCCATAGATAACCTTACATAGACACACTTACATAAGTAATAGTACCAGAATTTACTCACCAAGTGTGACTAGGTACAAAAGCTAAATTAATATCTGAACAAACCTGAGTAAGAAGCATACTCTTCTTTACACACTATATGACGTACTTGGAACACTCTATTTTCATATGTTCAACTTTCTTGCAGAAGAAACAGGTAAATTCTTGATCTTGATTCTTTTGCAATTTGGATTGCCGTGTTTCAACTACAGCTTCCTGACCTTTATCTCTTTATCTTGTCTTACCCTTAGAGGTGGTGGCTAAATGAGCACTTTTTGTCATTTCTCGCTTAATTCTTTTCTTCTTCCCGTACACAATCAGATATAAGCTCATTAAAAGTCCATTTATCCTTTCGAGTATTATAACTCATTGTAAACTGACTGTATTGTGTAGAAAGAGAAATGAGTACTAAATGCACTAAATAATCCTTAGACAAGTCTAACTTTAGTGCCTTTAGTTCTGAAGCGACATTGGACATTTTCATAATGTACTTTCTTACGATTCATTTTCCTTTATACTTTATCGAGACAAGATTAGCTAAAAGCGTACTTGTCTCTACCTTTTCGTTCTTTACAAAATGTTTCTCTATTTCCTTAGGGAACGTCTTAGTAGTTACCTCATCAGGTATACTACCCCTGAATGTTTCCGGAACGTTGCGTTAGATCATCATAAGATTTATGCAATTAGAATGGTCGCACCTTTCATATTCCCTTTTAGCCTCAAGGGAACTTTCTTCAGTGAGAGATGAAGGCTAGTTATTTCTTTAGCTCAAAATTAAGACCCATGCACTCGAGAACAATTGAAATGTTCTCTCTCCAATCCTTAAAGTTCGTGTCGTTAAGCATTGAATAGAATTCATGTTAGTAGTAATAACAGTAGTAGAAATATTTACTAAATAGAAAACAATGACGAACACAAGTTCATAACATAAAGGTTTATGTTAAATTAAAACTTTAATACATACAACATAAACAAACTAATTGTATTAGTGGGGCCCATCACAAGATACCTAACACAACGTTAATGTTTAGCCTTTAGGCAAAAATACCAACTTGTAAGCGGTACTCTCAATTCAGTAATGAAATGTTGAAAATAAATCTTGTCAAATAATAAGTTTTTCTTTGGATCAACTTTTTGTTCACATGGAAACTTGATAATCATCACACATTTATTCCCATAGGTACGTTTATTATTTGGCCAAACAATAACCTTCATTTGGGCCGATTATTGATTGCATAAATAATAATCATACTAATTTCAAATCAATGTCTATTATTTAGTTAAACAATAACCTTTATTTGGGCCGGTTATGGTTCGCATAAACAACAAACATAAAATTAATGTTCATTATTTGGCCAAACAATAATATTCTTTTGGGCCAGTTATTGTTCGCATAAGTAATAATCGTTCAATTAATGTTCATTATTTTGCCAAACAATAATCTTCCTTTGGGTAGGTTATTACTCGCATAAATAACAAATATCAATATCCACCAATACTTATTATTTGGCTAAACAATAACCTTTCTTTGGGTCAATTATTGTTTGCATAAACAATAAATATCAACATCTTAAAAACCCAAAATAAAATAAAACTACGCAACAGAGATTACTTTGGAAACATATTGTTTTATTTTAATTTATTTCAAGATACAAGATTTTATTAGTTGACCGTCCTAATGATCCATTGATCGAATGCCATGCAACAGATTAAAATTTCTAACGTTGGGGCATCGAATCGGTCGATTGGTCCTAAAAAATTCGATTGACCAAATTGGATAGAAGCCAATTGGCATCTGATCTAAAAGAGTCGGTCAACCGACCAATATAGTTCGGTCGACCAAATCGATCAGACCTAAAAAATGGTGTTCTGAAGCAATCGATCGACCAAATTGTGAAATTTGGTTGACCGATTTGTTCAGTAGTATAAGTACAGTAACTTGAAGCCCAATTTTGACCTTACTTCAATCTAATTCTGGAAAAAACTCAAAACATAAAAGTTGTATATATCTTTCTAATCGTTTCACAAAATCTTGAATCACTGCAATCTAAGGTTGTACGAGAAAGTTATGGCCAAAATACGAATAAGTGTCAAAACCATCCGAATACAATAATTTCAAACTCGATTTTGACCACGATGCAATCTAATTCTGGAAAAACTCACAACATAAAAGTTGTAGATCTCTTGCTTAGATTTTCACATAATCTTAAATTACCTCAATTGAAATTCAAATGAAAAAGTTTTGGCCAAAATACAAACAGGTGTCAAAATTGTCCAAACCCTCCCTGACCAAATCAGTTGACTCTTTTTTTTTTTTTTAAATCAGTTGACCGATTCGATCAGGTCTGAATCAGATCTGAAATTTCTGCAGCAAAAGCACCCAAAAAATTCCAAAAATTGAGGTTTTTCTTTCCTTAGATCCGTAACAAATTCGTAATATTTAACAAAAATTGAATCAAATCACATAAACTACATAAAATCTTGATGTTTCCTCCTATTATTTCACAAATAATCAAACTTTAATGAAGAAAAGTCAAACCCTAAAATTCTACGAACTTGAAAAACTTAGAAACCCTAATGATTCAACGTGAAGTAGGCTATGATACCACTTGTTGGGATTTAATCCCTATATATCTGAATCTATAACACCTAATGCAACATGTCAAATCATCAAGAGTTCTATGTTAACAAGTAAATCATGTAATTGAATCCATTATAGACAATCGACTACCGATGCAAAAATCTGCGATGATCGATCACGAGTAGGGCACAGATTGAGTGGGTATGTGATCTTCCTCAACCAAATCTCTTGAGTTCCTCAATGGGATTATCGATTTTCTTCTAGATGGGAAGAAGGGAGCCATAAAAATGATTTTGGAGTATTGAGGACCATAACCTTAACTTTTCTATATATATGGTGTGATTAGAGTTCTCATAATCCCCTAATCACCCTAATAGTTTCTGGTATCTACACATTTAACCCACATTCTTTTGAGTAATTTATGGGTTTACCCAAATTAATTAGATCACTTAATTTTAGTCCATTTATTTAAATAGCAAATATAATTGAGAAAATAATATGTTGCCCAATATAGATTAAGAAACAAAAAATTCCTAACACATTCACACTAGCACAAATAGTGTTGTGACTGTTCACACGGATAAAAATTTATTAAGTCTAGTGTTTTAAAGTGGTGTAAAGCATTCACTCTAGCATAAATAATTTTTGTGAATATTCACAGTGCTAATATTTACACTCAAACAATATTCACATTAGTAAGATATCTTTCACAATATTTCAATGTTGTGAATATTGTCAAAATTACCAAACAGAAACTCACAATGCACTAAATTAAAAAGGGTTATCAATGTAAATGTTCAAACTCTTTCAAAACAATAATTCGAACCACATGTAATAGTGTAACTAGTGTGAACATTCACACTATTATTAGAATAGTTGTAAATGTTTAGGGGAGAAAATGTGATTTATAAAAAATGACTTTACTCCTGAGGAAGATGAGTAGTTTCGCAAGGAGAATGCATGGCCATTCGAGTGAAAAAAGTATTTTGAAATGTGGATACCACTCTAGGATTTTTTAGCAAAATAACTGTTATTGTTATTGCTATTTTCTTTTCATTAAATATATGGTTTCAGTGTTCTCAAAACCTTATGACTGTTGCTTCTTGGCTTTATCGTAGAGTATGTTTTTCTTTGATTAATGATGATATAGTATTTGCCTTATTCTTTTATCCTCTAGTTTTTTTTTTTTTTTTTTTTGTTTATTTGTTTTTAAAGCATAATCTAGGTTTACTAATTTTTTCTTGGTAAATTTGTGGTATGTTTGGATGAGAACGTTCTTAAGTAGGATTCCTGACATAGTTATGTTTGGTTTGCAAAAGATTTTTTAGAACCCTTAGCCATTTTGATTAGCCTTAAAAAAATTTCTTTAAAGTGATTATCTGATTTTGTTCTCATAAATTGAAGAAACAATTTCAGAATAATAGTTGTTACCAAATATGATTCTTTGTTTCTGTTCCCATAAATTGAGAAAACAATTTTAGAATAATGTTGTTACCAAACGCGATTATGTTCTCAGAAGAAAACAAAATTCTCATCTTATTCCATTCCATCTCAAGTGGAATGGGAACAACGAAAACAATAATCAAATGCCACCTAATTAACTTGGTTCCTTCTTTCTTTTTTTCGCTGCAAACGCTGACATAGGGTCCATGTAGTAATCGAATCTCGATGAGGCATATGGATCTGTCGTCGCCGATGGAGTTGTCGAGGCATCGATCGACAGATTGGAGAGGGCATAAGACGATACGGTATGCTTAGTGTCGCTATGAACTTCGAACTCAGCAACTTCAACACGCATCGCTTTTAGACCCATATCGGTGTCGACATCTTATCTTGCATTTTTTTGCAACGGTAAATTCCGTCTCTGGCTCGTTGCCGATTTTAGAGTCTTCACGATCTGCTGCCCAAAAATAACAGGCATGATTGTTTATCGAGTTGTTAACCAAAATATTATTTTAATAATTATTTACTAGAAAACACATATATATAATCTTGTATACACAAAATGAATAAAATGGATTTTCGAAATCCGTTAATACAGTAAAGCTTTTTTATTTTTTTATTAAAATACAAAAAATAGACAAATTTTTGTTTCTTAGGCAATGGAGACAAATGGAGATTTGATTTCCGTTTTTCATGCAATTTTATTTTTATTTTTTTCTTTCTTCAGTCTCAAAACCCTAATCCCCATTCCCCATTCTCTTCTTCTTTCCCAAACCCCCACAAGCCACTGTTCTCATTTCTCTTCCTCTCCCTTCTCCATTTTTGTTCCTTCTAAATTTTCGATCTTCTTATTCCTTTCCCTTTTCTATTTCTCTTCTCTTTCTCTCCCTTCTACATAAACCGCGTCGTTGGTCGCTTAGCCTTTACCCATCGCTGTTCTGCCTTCGCTGTCGCCGTTCCTACTCAGTTCGCCAATCATCGTCTCCATTTTGTAAGGTATTCTTTTTTCTTTTTTTTTTTTCTTTTTTTTTTTTTGGCTTTTGCATTTGTTCATATATGTACATTATTTTTAAAAAAATATGATTTGTATTTCGGATGTAGATCTAGAGTTCGTTTTTTTTAAATAATATTATTTTTCTGTTTATATTTCGATTTTAATTAGAAATTTATTTTCATTTTTAATTAGAAATTTTATTTTCGGTTTTAATTAGGAAATTTGTTGAAAATTTAGTGTTAGTTTCTGTAAGTAGGAATTGGTGTCATATTATAAAACGAGCAATATTTATCTAAACAGGTCTAAATCATGGTTTTATGATTTTTTTTTTGAAGCTAGCGCTAAATTAGAGCTAAATGATTTATTTTTCCCACTTAAATTAGTGCCTATTATTACAGGAGAATTAATGTTACAACATGGATTAGTGTCAAAAAAATAAAATGGTCATACCATAACATTAGTCATATCTATCTAAATAGGGCTAAAAAATAACTTTATTTTTTGTGATTTTTTTTTGAAACTAGGCTAAATTGGAGCTAAACTATTTTTTTTTTCCTTAAAAGGCATGGGTATTGTAGGACTACTATGCAATGTTAGTGTTGATATGTCTTTGATTGTTTGATGAAGTTTCTTAGGTATTAATCCAAAAAACAAAAAATCATTATGACTTCTACTTAGTAAGTTTTAATAAAATACCACATCAATGTGATAATTATTTTTCTAAAATTAAATAAAAGCATTAAATGTAGTTGAAGGGGAAAAAAATCAAATGTTCTCTCATATAATTGATCCATTTTTTATGCACTATTGTAATTTTCAACCTAAGAGCTACAACCAAACTCTATGTAAAAAGGGTCATATAAATTTTATATCTTTTGTAAAAATTTACAGTAGCTAAAGAGGTCCATATAAATTTATATCTTTTGTGTTTGTGTAGATCTCATTTTAGGTTTTAATTTTTTGTATGATATTTAGTTATGTATATTTGTATATAATAAATGTTGTTAATTAGTTGTAAATATGTTTGTGTTTGTGTTGTATAGATCTCATTTTAGGTTTTAGGGTTTAGGGTTTTAAGCATATTATTTTATCCTATATTTGATATGTTCCATCTCACATTTTAGTATGACATTTATTGCGGGCCGATTTATTTGTATTTTTTTTTTTGACTTTTGATTTACAAATTTGTACCTTCTACAAATTATATATAAAATTTTAATCTTTTTTGTGGATTACTACTAAATATTTATTTGTATTGAAATGGTAAGTTTTTTTTTAGAATCTGAATGATTATTTATTGGCTTTTCTTGAATTAAATGAATTTAACTTAGTTGAGTGGATTTTTGTGTAACTAAATTTTTTAGTGATGAAGTTTAGTTTAGTCTATTTAAATTTTATTTTATTTTTTTTTGAAAAAATTAAGTGGATTTCCAATTGATTGGGTTTCAACAAAATGTTAATTGTTAATTTGATATTTTAAAATTCTAAGTTTTCAACCTTATTGATTTTTTTTTCAAATGGAATATAACCGAAAATTAATATTTAGTGGAATATTTAAATATTTAATGAAATTTTTATAGAAGAATCAATCGAAATTATCACTAGAAAAATTCAATAAAACTGTTAGTAAGAGTATTTTATTTTTCTAAAATTTGTATACATTTGTTACATTATTAGGTTTTAAGTTTTTGTACGATATTTAGTTATGTGTATGTGTATATAATAAATGTTGTTAATTAGTTGTAAACACTTAGTTATAAAAAAAAATTGATTAGTTATAAATATGTTTTAGTTAGTTGTAAATGTTGAAGAAAGTGTAGAATTTTTGAAGTAATTGTGTATATATAACTTAAGAAATTAAATTAGAAAAGGTAAATGTTAAACCCAATGTTTTGATAAAGAGTATTGATATTTTTGGTGAAACTAATGCTTTTATTTAGTGTTTCAAATTTATAATTCCATGTATTTGATTAAAAAGAAGAGTTGATGAAGAAGACATAATGGGTGCAAAATGGACATAACGAATATATGAATAATTTTGAAGACGCTAAAAAAAAATAGATAAAAATAACTTGTTACTTATATACTCTTAATGCAACCCGAATTACGATCACGAACGATAATTAAAATGAGTTAATTCTATGTGTATCATAATAAGAAATGATAAATTTAAGATCCTAAAAGAAGATATTGTATGTGTTCCTTATGTGAAATGATTTTGATAATTGACCTAATTGAAAAATATGTTTTAAAGTATAAAAAGTTATATTTTTGGATAAATTTGGTCAACCAAGAAAAGTAATTGGTCGACTGATTAAAACAATGAGTTTTGAAGTTAAAATGAAGTGCTACTGAGCCAGTTGGTCAACCGAATGAAGAGGATCGATCAACTGTTTGAAACAATAGCTGAAATGGTAAGGAAGTGAGCACACTGATCCAATCGGTTAACTGAATGAAGAGGGTCGGTCAACCATTTGAGTTAGTAGATGAAATAGAGAAAATTGGGAGCATATTGGATGAGTCGGTCAACCAACTGTGAAGGGTCGATCAACTGACTGTGAGCAGTACCAATGGCTATTTCAACCTTAGCACAGGTCGGTCAACTTAATGATATGGCTTGGTCAACCGACTGCTTTAGTTAGGAATGCGGCTAATTTGGCCTC
Organism: Eucommia ulmoides; assembly: GCA_016647705.1. Taxonomy (NCBI): domain Eukaryota; kingdom Viridiplantae; phylum Streptophyta; class Magnoliopsida; order Garryales; family Eucommiaceae; genus Eucommia; species Eucommia ulmoides. The sequence goes on along the minus strand of CM028327.1, from coordinate 21,286,292 downwards.
TTGGTAAAAAACTATTCGTTTTTTATGATTCCAAGAGAGGGATTTGGAAAATTTGAATGTAATTCAAATATGAATAACTTATTATGTGATCTATATTGATTTGATCCATATATTTTGATATTCTTTTAATTAAAGTGGTTTAATACTTTCTATGTTGATGAATTTCGATTTAAAAATGTTTTAAGGACCAAAATGAGATTTCTCAAGAATATTTTTAAATGAAAAATATACTATATGGGGTTTTGGGGTGTCATTTAATGACATTATATTTGAAAAGTAGCCGTTATAAGATATCTTTGAAATTCTTATATTTAAACTTGTGAATTTGTTGTTTAAATATTACTATTTTGGTAGAGAATATTTGAGGTCAAAAATATGAGAGAGATTTATGGAATTTTGTTTGACCTTGCGATTTAGTTCATATATTTAAATATTTTTTTTTTATACTTGCATTGACTAAGATCAAATTATTTTTGAAACTAAATTGAGAGCTTTAAAAGTTATATTGTTGGCCAAAATAGCCGTTATGAATCTATATGATATATGGGGTCCACATGTGTCATTTATTGACATTATATTTGAAAATTAGCCGTTGGAGGGCTAGTTTTAGGTCTATTTAAAGAGGCATGTGGGATTGAGTTTAACATTTCAAGAACATCAGTTTAGAGCTATTATAAGAGTGATATTTTTGCTGAGATTTCTACGAGAAATTCTATTCAAATTCTTGATCTAAAGAGCTAGCTATTTGGCGTCGTTGATTTGAGTTCTAATTGCGATATTATCATTGTCTTCGGTGTTTTTCAGTGAGATCCATCTAAAATTTATTATTTGCTTTTTAAAATTATATTTATATTGATTGCTTGGTTTAGGATTGTTAGAAAATCGTTTTGAACTTAAAAGATTGAAAATATTTTTAAACGATTTTTGCCTATTTATCTGATTACGTGCTAAATTTGTGTTATCCACTTGATTATATTAATAAGATTTTATTTGCCTCACATTGTATTTATCACGTAGTAATTATTCGAGACATTAATTGAGTATATTTGAATTGAAGTAATAGAAGTTACTTGTAGGAAGAAACTTAATTTTTTTTTTTTTTTGTAGTTGTGAGTTTGAGAGGATTAGGCACATTTGGAACGGTGTCTAGTTAAGGTAGTTAGGTTTCAATCTTTTTCCTATGAAAAAAATTAGGGTTTGATCTTTATCCTGCAAAAAGGTTAGGTTATTCATTCCCTTGAGAAGAATTAGGTTTTGATTCTCCTTATAATAGAATTGAGTGATTATAAAAGTTCTTTTTAAACCTGAGAAAAAGATAAGTGTAAAAGTGTGAGAGAGTGGTAGGTTTGATCTTTAGTCGGTTAAAAGGATTAGATTTTGATTCATCCTTTAATAGAATTAAGTTAGTCTTGAATCTAGTAAAAAGATAGAGTTCTTCCTAAGTATGTGAAAAGGATAATTGTAAAGGTTGATTCTGAGCCTATAAAAAGAATCAAGATTGAGAGGGTTTGGTTCTTACTTGGAAAATGAATCAGGGGTTTAGTGGATTGCAAATTTCTGTGAAGCTCAGGGGACTGGATGTAGGTAAGAGTAGCTTACCAAATTATGATATATTATTGTATGCTGCATTGTTTATTTTCTTATATTATGTTTGGGTGTGCATTTATAAGTAAACACATTTCCGCGTATCAAGATAATAATTGATTTAGGAAAATTGATTATTTGTGTTTAAAGAACTTAATTATTTAACTTTAGTGACTACCCAATTCACCCCCTTTGGGTAGGTTTTTGTGTCAATAGTAAATAATTTCAATTGTATCAAAGATGATAGGATATAAAAGTTGAACGTGAGATTTGATGAATGACAAATAATTTCAACTATTTTCAATGAGTTGTAATTGATGACATCGGCAATTTCAAATTTTTTAATAATATGATTGATAGTGATAATAATATTTGTTTTGTTTTGTTTTGGTTTGTGAAGTACTAGTTGTTTGAAATTGAGAACGTTACATTGTATTTGTATTGGGGCGATAGGATATTGGAAGGAACTGAGTCTGGAGTGTCGTATAGTATGTCTGAGGTAAAATCATTGGATGTCTGCCGGGGGATTACGTTAAACAAATTGATTGAGATGTTACGACCTTATGTTATTGAGAATAGAGTTGATGGAAAATTGAAGTTATAGTATAGGTTGTCGATAATTATTATTGGGCCGGGAAATTTTAGATACATGTTGTTTTCAATCGAGCACAATGCAGCAATAGACCATGTGCTTCAGTTATCTCCTCGCTTCTTGGTGTTGAAGTGTATGTCGAGGTTGAGTGAGCATTTGATCGAGCTCCAAATTTTTCTTCCTAACCTAGTCCTTTTACCCAATTTTTGACTCAGAGTTTTAATTCTTATTGTATGCCATTATCCCGACAATTTTCTTCATATAATATTCCCATATCCAACCCCCATGTTGTTCAATCCAGTTACACTCTCCGATCCCCTACATTCCCGAAGAATATGATCCCCATACCGTGATTGACTGTGATACAAGCACCAATTCTGCCACTTTATATCACCCTCATTTGCCAACTAGTCCATTACATGACAATAATTGTGGTAGGTATGATGTGAACGCAGAGGGTCAGCAAAATACAGTCGATAGTTTTCATGATGTGGAATAAACAGAGTTAGATTATGTGGTTGCGTTGGAGGAAAAAGAGAATGATGAGAATGGAGATAAAGATGTGGATATTGGGCCGAGCGGGCAAGAGAATGAACAATTGTCATTGCACAAAATTATTCTATTCTATAATCAATTGTAATGGGGGTGATGACGATGACATGGAAAAGTATGAGTCAAAGTTGTGGAAGAATAGCTGAACCCAAAAGATGGACGAATTTCATAGCAGTATGGTCTTTAAGGATAAAAAAACATGTCTAGAATGTCGTGAACTATTACTGTTGAATCTAAGGTTTTGATGAACAATTAAATATTGAAGTTTTTGGTGGAACTAATGATTTTATCAAGTGTTTTAGATTTATAAGTTCCAGGCATGTGATTAAAAAGAAGATCTCATGAAGAAAACATAAAAGGTGCAAGATGGATGCAATGATGATATGAAGAGTTTTGAAGACCTTAAACAAAAATAAATGAAAACAACTCTCTACTTATATATTTTTAATGCAACTCGAATTAGGATTACATACGACACTTCAAATGAGTTATTTTTATGTGTGTCTTGATATGAAATAATAGAGTTTAAGATCTTAATTTAAAATATTGAATATGCTCCTCATATGAAATGAAATTGATAAATGACCTAAATAGAAAACATGTTTTAAAGTATAAAAAGTGAAGTAATTTGGTCAAATCGATTAACCGAGAAAAGTAATCAGTCAATTGAAGTAAACAATGAGTTTAAAGCTGAAATGAGGTGTTACTGATCCAGTCGGTCAATCGAATTAAAGAGGTCGGTCAACTGTTTAAAAAATGGTTGAATTAGCGAAGAAAGTGAACACAATGATCGAGTCGGTCAACCGAATGAAATAAGTCAGTCTACCGTTTGAGTTCAGTAGGTAAATCAAAGAGAAATTAGAACAACCTAAACTAAACGGTTAACCGATTGGTGGCAGTTGGTCAACCGGCTGGCCTATGAGCAACGACTGTATTTTGGTTCTGGACAGGTCGGTCAACCGATTGAGGCAGTTAGGAATTCGAGAGATTTGGTCTCTTGGTCAAAATCTATCCGTTTTTTAGGATTCCAAGGGAAAGATTTGGGAGATTTGAACTTAATTGAGATATTATCTACCTATTCTATTATCCCTATTGATTTGATCCATATACTTTGAGATTTTCCAAATTTAAATGAATTAATATTTCCTATCTTTATGGTTTTAAATTGAGAATAGTCTTGTGGACTTATTTGAGAGAATTAAAAGATATTTTAATGTGCAATACACTTGAAATGAAAGGTAATATTATATGGGGTCTAAAAGTGTCTTTTAGAGGCATATCTCTGAAAAACTAGCCATTGAAGGGCTTGATATTTATATATTAATATAGTCCTACAAAAATTGAGATCAACACATCAAGAACAATTAGTTCATGCTTTTCTAAGAGTTATATTTACATTGAGATTTTTTGTGAGAGATTTATTCTTCATTCTTACTCTAAAGCGCTTTTGATTTAGCGTCACCGACTTATGTTCTATTGCGATTCTATCCTTATTTTCGGTGTTTTCTGGTGAGATCTTTTCAAGCTTTGTTATTTATTTTGAAGTTATTTTATTATTGATTGCTTGGTTTAAGATTATTTAAAAAATCATTTTAAACTTAAAAGCCTGAAATATTTTTAAATGATTTTATTTGATTATCTAATTATATGCTTTAAATTGTGCTACCCACTTTGTTAATAAATTAGATTTTATTTACCTCATATTGTATCTATCACGTAGTAATTATTCGGGATATTAATCGAGTATATTTGTATTGAGGTGATAAAAGTTCATTGTGGAAATGTTTTTGTATTTTTATATTTGAGAGTTTTAGCGGATTAGACACGTTTGGGACGGTGTCTAGTCAGGGTAACTAGGTTTCGATCTTTTTCCTATGAAAAAATATTAGGGTTTGATATTTGTCTTACAAAAAAGGTTAGGTTATTCTTTTCCTTGAAAAGAGTTAAGTTTTGATTTTCTCGGTAATTGAATTGTATTTTGAGTGAATTGTAAAGGTTCATCATTCCCTGTGAAAAGGATAAGTGAGAGAGTGTTAGGTTAATCTTTGGCCTAGTAAAAAGATAGGGTTCATCCTTAGCCTAGTAAAAGGATAATTTGTAAAGGTTGATTATGTGCCTGTAAAAGAATCATTAAAAGGGTTTGGTTCCTACCTGGTAAAGGGATGAAAGGGGTATAGTAGATCATGAATCTCCGTGCAGCTCGGGGGATTGAACATAGGCAAGACTAGCTTAACAAAACCAGGATATATAACTGTGTACTACATTATTTATTTTCTATTATATTGTGTTTGGGTGTGCACTTAGCATTAAACACATATCCGCTGCGTGACTAAGATAATAATTAATTTAAGGAAATTGATTATTTAATATTATGTGTTTAAAAGAATTAATTGTTTAAATTTTGTAACTACCCAATTCACCCCTCTCTTAGGTAGCTGTTTAGGCCAACAATGGGTACTAAAGCTACTTTAGCTCATTTGACTTAAAATTCTAGCTAAGAAAGATCATATGGCGTCTTACATGGGCTCTATCAGTGAGAGCAATCTATGCACCATCCACCTCTGTTTACATGCAGTAATTATGTTTTTTGGAGGAACATGATGATTGTATTTCTTTAAGTCACTAATTATGAGGCATAGTTGGTTATTGAAGATGGTCTATACATTCCTAAAGAGAATGAAGTAGTTAAGGGTAAAAAACAACTAGGTTTTTGTTATAAATGAAAATTGTCTATTAACTCTGAAGCTATTAACATTTTGCTTTGTTTCTTAGATGCAAATGAGTATAGTAGAGTTTTAGATTTTGTTTCTGAGAAAGAAATGTGAGATACATTGAAAACCACATATGAAGGAACATATCAAGTGAAGCAATCCAAAATCAATGCCTATATTCATCAATTTGAAGTGTTCAGAATGGGTGATGCATAAATAATCTCGGAAATGTGTGTGAGGTTCACCAAAATATGCAACAATATTGATAGCTTGGAAAGCCGTATTCCATGGTGTAGAAAGCACAAAAGAGTTTGACATCATTAACCAAAATCTTGGAATCAAAAGTAATTGCAATCAAGGGGGCCAAAGATCTCATCAAATTTACTATCGATGAACTCATTAGTGATTTGATAATCCACGAGACAACTATGCGACAATATGAGGTTGGATCAGAAAAAAAACTAAAGAGGAAAGGGACATTTGTGAAAGAAACATGGGATGATACAGATTCGAGTAGTTCCGATGTATTAAGCGATAATGAGGAAACTCCGACGTTCACCCTTATTGCCAATGAGGTTTAGGTAACTGAATGCTTTAGTTCTTGTCCTTCAGATTTTGATAAATTATTTTATATCTTTCAAGAATTATTGCATGATTATAAGGATCAATTTTCTTAAATTAATGCTCTAAAAAGTACAGTGATTATATTAAACAAATGCATTGAAAATTTCGTGGCAGAAAACACCGATCTTAAAAAATAAATTTTAAAATTGTTCCATGTGATTTAGAAAAAGAAAACAAGTCTAAAGGTATGGATTTAGATTCTATTGTTCTTAAGTTTACAAATGGTGAAAATAATTTCAAAATACTTTTGGGGAATTCTAAAGGTGTTTCCAACAAGGCTACTATTGGATTTTAGAAAAATATCAAGCAAAAGAGATTTAAAAAATTATTTACTGAAACTAAGAGAGTTGTGAAATATTTTAACTGTAATATTGTGGGGCATACCTTTAGTGAATATTTTTTTAAGAGATCTAAATATAAGCAGGTATGAGTTCCTAAAGGAATAAAGAACGATCCAACTAATAAAATTGGACCCACATAGAATGGGTACCATCTAGGAACTTTTTGAGGTGTTTCTTGCAGGTTATCAAATAAACATTTATGTGCAAGGACAAATCGTTCCTAGGAAAAGACTGTTCTCAACACGTGACGAGAGATAAACACTGAACTTATGTCTTTTACACCTAAAGACGACGGTCATGTAAGTGATGAAGAATATACCAAAGAACGCCACAACAATTGAGAGAAAAAACATAACACTTCGGGAAATGGCCAAAACAATGCTAAATGAGAATCGTCTTCCTAAATATTTTTGGGCCGAAGCTATAAGCACTACTTGCCATGTAGTAAATAGGGTTTCTATCTGAAGAGATTTTAATAAAACCCCTTATGAATTTTGGAATGACAAAACTCTAAATATATCCTATTTTAAAGTTTTTTGTTGCAAATGTTTTATTTTAAATGATAAAGATAATTTGGGTAAATTTGATGCCAAATTTGATTATGTTATTTTCCTTGAGTACGCTTCTAATAGTAAAGTTCATAGAGTTTATAATAAATGTACCTTAGTAGTGAAAGAATCTATGCATGTTGTATTTGAAGAATCTGATCCACTTGTGTCGAGAAAGATTTTGGATAATGATGATGATGTAGATGCACAAAATAACCAAAATCAAGGAGGTGATATGAAAAATGATCCACAGAATGAAGAACCTAAAGGAGAGGAGACGACTTTACCATGTGCTATAAATACAATGCAGGGACAATCAGTAAACGAAATTATTGGTAATTTCGAGAAAGGTGTAAGTACAAGATCCTTTTTTAGGGATATAATTAATCTTGCTTTTCTATCTCAAATTGGGCCTAAGAATGTGAATGAGGCATTAACTGATGAATTTTGGATCTCCGCGATGCAAGAAGAATTAGTTCATTTTGAACGTAATAAAGTGTGGTCTCTAGTTCCTAGACCGGACTTTCATCTTGTAATTGGTACTAAATGAGTTTTTCGTAATAAAAATGATGAAACATGTATGGTAATTAGAAATAAAGCAAGATTAGTAGTACGTGGCTATAATAAAGAAGAAGGAATTAATTCTGATGATGCTCCTGTGGCTAGATTAGAAGCTATTAGAATGTTACTCATTTTTGCATATTCATGAAATTTTAAATTATATCAAATGGATATGAATGGTACATTCTTGAATGATTTCTATCAGAAGAATTTTATGTCGAACAACCATCGGGATTTGAGAGTGATAAACTTCCCGATCATGTGTTTAAATTTTGAAAGATTTTGTATGGGCTCAAACAAGCTCCGAGAGCTTGGTATGAGATACTTATCCGATATTTGATCAAAAATTATTTTTGACGAGGTCTTAGCGATATAACTTTATTTATGAAGCAAAATGATTTTGATATCCTATTAGTACATATATATGTTGATGATATGATATTCGATTCTACGAATGAGGATTTTTGTTAAAAGTTTGCCAAGATTATGTAGGTTGAGTTTGAAATGAATATGATGTTAACTTTTTTGGGTTGCAAATTAAGCAAACTAAAGAAGGGATTTTCATTAATCAAGCCAAGTACACTAAAGAATTATTGAAAAAATATGGCTTGGAAGATGCTAAAAAGTACAAAGCTCCCATGACAACAGCTACAAAAATAGACAAAAACGATATGGGCAAAAATGCAAATGAGAAATTATATCCAAGTATAATTGGTTGCTTGTTATATCTTATTGCTAGTAAACTTGACATAATATTTAGTGTATGCTTGTGTGCTAGATTTCAATCTTGTCCTAAAGAATCGCATTTAACTACGATTAAGCGAATCTTTCAATATTTAAAAGGGACGAGTGACCTAGGATTATGGTATCCTAGGGGAGTGACTTTAAATTAATTAGTTACTCCTATGCTCAACGCTGATTTTGCCGAATGCAAAGTTGCGCGTAAAAGCACAAGTGGGTCATGTCACTTTTTAGGACATGTTTTGGTTTCTTGGTCTAATAAAAAACATAACTCAATTGTCTTATCTACTATTGAGGCTTAGTATATGGCAACTGGTAATTGTTGCGCTCAAACTCTATATATTATGTAACAAATATATGATTTTAGAATATGTATGGAAGAAGTCCCTATTTATTGTGATTGTTCTATATGCTTAAGTAAGAATCCGACACAATACGCACGAACTAAGCATATAGAGATTAAATATCATTTTATTCGTGATCGCATTCAGAAAAGGGATGTAACTATTGAGTATGTTGATACCTCTGATCAACTTGCCGATATCTTTACCAAACCTCTAGCAGAAGATCAATTCATGAAAATTATTCGAGATTTAGATATGGTTAGGCATAACGATGTATGCTTAAAGTAATGTTTTTTGGTCTTCGCCCCTATTTTTTGAGATGACAAAGGGGGAGAAGTTGATGTTTAAATGAGTTAGTTGATGTTTAGGAATTTGTTCGCCTAAGCATTGCATTGATTAAGGGGAGACGTTAGTTGACGTTTAGGAATTTGTTCGCCTAAGCATCGCATTTATTAAAGGGAGACGTTAGTTAATTAAATTGGGCTTATATTTCATATCCTTATCATTGTTTATTTGTGTTTTAATAATAATACTTAAATGAGTTTAAATACCCATCCTCGGATTTAGGGAGAGCGTGGTTACATTCTTTGTTGAAGAAAACATCAAAGTTAATATCATCATAAAAAATGGGAGATTGTTGAATCCAAAATTTTGATGAACAATTAAGTATTATTTTTTTTGGTGGAACTAATGATTTTATTAAGTGTTTTAGATTTATAAGTTCCAGACATGTGATTAAGAAGAAGATCTCATTAAGAAAACATAAAGGGTGCAAGATGGACGCAATGAAGATATAAAGAGCTTTGAAGACCTTAAAGAAAAATATGTGAAAATAATTCTCTACTTATATACTTTTAATGCGACCCGAATTAAAATCACACCCAACACTTCAAATGAGTTATTTTTATGTGTGTCTTGATATAAAATGACAGGGTTTAAGATCTTACTTTAAGATATTGAATGTGCTCCTTATATGAAATGAAATTAATAATTGACCTAAATAGAAAACATGTTTTAAAGTATAAAAAGTGAAGTAATCTAGTCAAATCTTTTAACCGAGAAAAGCAATAGGTCAACCGAATTAAACAATAAGTTTTGAAGCTGAAATGAAGTGCTACTAATCCAGTAGATCAATCGAATTAAAGAGGTCAGTCAACTGTTTGAAATAATGGTTGAATTGGCGAAGAAAGTGAGCATAATGATCTAGTCGGTCAACCAAATGAAATAAGTCGGTCAACCATTTGAGTTCAGTAGGTAAATCGAAGAAAAATTGGAACAACCTGAACCAATCGGTCAACCGGCTTGCCTATAAGCAACGACTGTATTTTGGTTCTTGATTGATCGGTCAATCGACCAGTGGGGCTCGGTCAACCGACTGAGGCAGTTGGGAATTAGAGAGATTTGGTCTCTTGGTTAAAATTTATCCGTGTTTTAGGATTCCAAGGGAGAGATTTGGGGAATTTGAACCTAATTGAGATATTATCTACCTATTCTATTATCCCTACTGATTTGGTCCATATACTTTGAGATTCTCCTAACTTAAATGGATTAATGCTTCTGATATTTATGGTTTTAAATTGAGAATAGTCTTGTGACTTAATTGAGAGAATTGAAAGTTATTTTAATGTGGAATATACCTGAAATGAAAGGTAATATGATATGGGGTCTAAGAGTGTCTTTTAGAGGCATATCTTTGAAAAACTAGCCATTGATATTCGTCTATTAATATAGACTTACGGGAATTGAGATCAACACATCAAGAACAATCAGTTCAAGCTTTTTTAAGAGTTATATTTACGTTAAGATTTTTCTGAGAGATTTATTCTTTGTTCTTGATCTAAAGCACTTGTGATTTGGCATTACCGACTTGTGTTCTATTTCAATTCTATTATTATCTTAGGTGTTTTTCGGTGAGATCTTTCCAAGCTTTGTTATTTACTTTGAAGTTATATTTTTATTGATTGTTTGGTTTAAGATTGTTTTGAAAATCATTTGAAACTTAAGAGCCTGAAAATCTTTTTAAACAATTTTATTTGATTATCTGATTACGTGCCTTAAATTGTACTACCCACTTTGTTAATTAATAAGATTTTATTTACCTCATATTGTATTTATCACGCAGTAATTATTTGGGACATTAATCTAGTATATTTGTATTGAGGTGGTAGAAGCTCATTGTGGGAAGAAACTTGCATTTTTTTTTTTTTATATTTGTGAGTTTGAGAGGATTACATATGTTTGGGGTGGTGTCTATTGAGGGTAGCTAGGTTTCGATTTTTTTCCTGTGAAAAAAGATGAAGGTTTAATCTTTGTCCTGCAAAAAATGTTAGATTAATCTTTTCCTTTGAAAAAAATTAGGTTTTGATTCTTCCGGTAATTAAATTGTATTTTGAGTGAATTGTAAATGTTCATCATTCCTTGTGAAATTGATAAGTGAGAGAGTGTTAGGTTAATCTTTGACTTGGTAAAAAGATAGGGTTCATCCTTGGCCTAGAAAAAGGGTAATTTGTAAAGGTTGATTATTTGCTTGTAAAAGAATCAATGTAAGGGTTTGATTCTTACCTAGTAAAGGGATCAAATGGGTATAGTGGATTGCGAATCTTCGTGGAGCTCGGGGCACTGACGTAGGCAAGACTAACTTGACCGAACCAGAATATATAGTTATGTGTTGCATTGTTTATTTTCTATTATATTGTGTTTGAGTGTGTACTTAATATTAAACACATATCCGCTGCGTGACTAAGATAATAATTAATTTAGAAAAATTAATTATTTGATATTAAGTGTTTAAAGGAATTAATTATTTAAATTTTGTAATTATTCAACTCACCCTCCTCTTGAGTAGCCCTTTGGGCCAACAATTACCATATTATGAAAAATAAAGAGTTTTCTGTAGTGGAGACGCACATAAAAGCTTAGTCAATTAAATGCAAGCACTCTTCCAGATGGCTCTGAAAAAGAGTCACGGTATGTTCCAAATTACGCAATACAGTGGGCAACACATATGTTTCTACAATATTATGGCCCTGGATCATAGAAACTTTGATTCGAGTGTCATTTCTAATATATGATACTTGGACAAATGAAAGAGGATTCAGAATTAAAGATGGGTGTTATCGTTGCTTTCGTGAAGGAGTCTTGGGGATTTACCATTTTTTGCCGAAAAGCTTGGTTGGTTAGATCTAAAGCCATCGAGACCTTGTTCGGCGATTGTGACGAATAGTATCGGAAGTTGCCGAAGTTCATGTCAGCGTTGTAGAACTTTATCCGGGGACGATTGTTGATTGGAGCATCATTCCTACCCCTCTGCTTAGTTATTCGACGTTTGACATGATGTTTTGGGTATTCAAACCTTCAGTTGTTAGATGGAGATATTGTCGTCATGTTCTCACGATTGACGGAACCCACTTGTATGGTAAATACGAGGGCAAAATCTTGATCACCATTGGGATGACACCGTCCAACAAGTGTTATCCTTAAGCTTTCACGATCGTACCAACAGAGAATCACCATTGTTGGTCTTGGTTTATTTTCACGCTAAAGCTCCATATTATTAAAGATCGTTTGGAGGTGACGTTGATATCTGGTAGACACAATGCTATTATTAGTGCGATGGAAACTTAATGGCTTAATTAACAGAATGAGCCCGTTTAGTATCACCAATTTTGTTTGCGGCACCTTTGCAGTAATTTCAATAATAAATATAGAAATCAACAACTGAAAGATCTTATTTGGAATGTGGGTGCTGCGACACAAGTTCGAAAATACAATACAATCATGGAAGATATCAAAAAATTAGATGAGCGGGCATATTGATGGTTAACGATGGGGCGTGATGACGACCAACTATACCGAAGTATTCAACAACTAATTGAAGGGTGCAAGAAATGTCCCAATTACAGTAGTCGTTTCAATAACTTTCTACAAGTCCATGAAATACTTTGATGTTGGTCGATGGGAAGCTCTAAAGGACTCGGCCAACGATTACCAGTACGTAAAACATATCGTTGACAAAGTTCAGAAATCTCAAGCCAAGTGCAAAACATACCAAATCCAAATATTCAATCAATAGTTTTTTAACTTATAATTTATTAATTACTTTATTTTTTATATTTATAATATAAATTATGCAACTCATTATCTAATTTGATGTGTGTGTGTGTACGTATATATATATATTTTTTAGTGAGAATGCACTTTACCATGTGAAAATGAAAAAGACTTTGGCCGGTGGGGTTGTCGTTCACGTCGTTAATTTAGGGGATAACCCTGATTGCACTTGTGGTAAATAAAATATTTTTAGATATCGATGCTCCCATATGCTTGTGGTAACCGAGTATTCTGCCATTGATGTGCTCTGCTACATCGCTCCTGAGTACACAATAGTGAATTTGCTGAAAGTTTGAGAGTCATCGTTTCAACTGCTCATTCACGAAGACTATTGGCCGGAGCCTAATTTTTCGATCCTTCTTCCTAACGAGAATAAACTTCAAGTTGTGAAGCGCAGTTGACCAAAATCCACTTGCATTTGAAACGAGACGAATTTTTTGTAGAGGACAATGATGAATCGGTGTAGTTTGTGTACTTAAACTGGCGATGATAGGCGTACGTGTCCATCCCGATCCCAACATACACCCAATTGATTTGTTTGTATCATCGTAATGAATGCAATGATTTTTTTTTTCTTTTTCTTTTTTTTTTTTCGTTTATGCTTGTAATAACATTTGTGTTGTGTTATATTGTATTGTCACTTAGTTGAGAGACGTAAAATTTATTTTGTATAATAGTAGTTGATAAAATTTAATTTTCTTACATTCATTCATAATAAACGTATTTTTTACTAATAAATTTGTTCAAATTTAATTTTCGTACTAATAGTTTTGACACAAGTTTCAGATTTTTGATTGAAAATGTAAAGAAAAAAAAAGTAAGAGAGAAAAAAAATAGGAAAAAATACATTTTAAACCTTCTAACTATTGATACGTTTCTATGTAATCCTCTTAAATTTATTCGTTTTAGTTTAAACCCTCTAAGTATGAAAGTGGTTTGAAAAGGTCATTCTGTTAGATTTTCCATCCAAACTAACAAAATTAAGGGGCAAAATCATAATCTTCTATTTTTTTTCATTTTTTATTTAATTTTCTCATTTTTTTAAAATTTTCTCTTCCTCCATCTTCACCGGTAAAGCTCTCGCTATCTCTCTCTCCGCTCCCTCTTCACCAAATCTTTCTCTCTCTCAACCACTTTCTTCCGCCGCCACCAATGTCGGTGTTGCCACCCTCTACAACAGAGGGTGGTTCACCCCCCTATTTACAGAGGAAATCACCCCCTATAATATAATATTCGATTACTTATTCATCTTATATTCATTCAAATTCCCTCTTAAACATATATTTCACCTACTCAAATATGTAGACAATGTGCTTTACCTTGAAATCATTAAAAACCATCCCAATTTGCGGGATGACAACAAAATTCAACAACAGAAATAGTTTTTCTTCTATTTTGTTCTAAGTTGGAAAAAAAAATGAAGTAGCAATATACAAGTGTGTGTATAATATTCTATTACTTATTCATCTTATATTCATTCAAATTCCCTCTTAAACATATATTTCACCTACTCAAATATGTAGACAATGTGCTTTACCTTGAAATCATTAAAAACCATCCCAATTTGCGGGATAACAACAAAATTCAACAACAGAAATAGTTTTTCTTCTATTTTGTTCTAAGTTGGAAAAAAAAAGGAAGTAGCAATATACAAGTGTGTGAATCCCCATCTCACTCAAGTGGCAAAACTAACATGGCCTTCTATTTCATTGTCCATGTTGTTTGTGTTTAAATTAACCTTTTTGTCTAGCTTTCCTATGTAAATTAGCTCAACTTCTCTACGAAGGGTTTCTACATCCATTGTATATTCTCTATTATCTCCCTCTAAAAGTATCTGTTGTGCTATATCCAACCCACACATCTCTGTAACAGAGGGTGATTCCCTTTGTAAACAAGGGATAAACCATCCCCTATTACAGAGGGTGGCAGCGGCAACACATGTGGCAGCAAAAGAATATAGCTGAGATAGAGTTAAAGGTTTGGTAAGAGGAAGGAGAGAGAGAGAGAGAGAAAGAGCTTTACTGGTGAAAATGGAGGAAGAGAAAAGAAGAGAAAAGAAAAAGAAAAAGAAAAATTTGAATAAAAAAATAAAAAATAGAAGATTATGATTTTGCCCCTTAATTATGTTAGTTTGGATGAAAATATAAAAGAATGACCTTTTATAACCATCTTCATACTTAGAGGGTTTAACTAAAACGAATAAATTTAAGAGGACTATATGAAAAACGTGTCAATAGTTAGAGGGTTTAAAATGTATTTTGCCCCTAAAAAATATAAAGACCAAGTGTAATTTAATTTACAGTGAAAAATCTAAATTAAATTGAATTATATATTCCTTTTAATATAGTATTTTACTTTATGTTGTGTAGAGATCATATTTTTTGTAGACGCTCTAATTTGTACGATGTCTAGCAGTTATGGCTGAGCCCGGGCCTATGGATCGGTCGTTACTTTATTTGTAGAGTGAGCACATGTGTGCAGCAGTGTGGGAAAACGGGGATTGCAGGTTTTATTAAATACATATTTTTTTTTGTTCAATATTTTTTTACTTTATATTATTTATTGTGTTTGAATTTTTGTTTCAGCATTGTCGCTGACTTGACTGTTCCCGGGCCAGAAAGTCTGCAGGGCACTGGAGGGATAATGTACCCAGCCGAGTGGTAAAACTGATATAGTATGTCAGTTTGTACGCTTCTTTTAGGTTACGAAAGAAGCAGTTAGATCACGCTCGGATTACCGTGTTGGTGGAGAGATGGCGTCAAGAGACACATACAACAGTGATGGTGACGTTACAGGACATTGCATTGCTATTCGGACTCCCTGTGAATGGTTGATCAGTTACCGGCCCTAAGGATACGAGACTAGACCCATGTTGGCAGGAACTTTTCCAATACCTCTTGGGCCAGACACTGCCATAGGACAAAATCAAGTGCGAAGGCCTGAATCTTAAATGGCTACAAACGACTTTCGCCGTAGTACCTGCCGATGCTAATAAACATGTTATGCAATGTTAAGACCACGCGTACTGCCTGCTGTTGATTGGCACAAGGCCTTGCATTCGGCTAGCCTGAGAGGAAAATTCAGTATGGATTGGTTGGTGGTGCACGCGGGACATATACGAATGTGGGATAGTCGACAACCACCAGATTTTAGCAACTTACAAGTTGGGATAGGGGTTCACGATGAGTACATGCCCTAGTACTGGGAGGTTACCAGAAGGTTCATAGTGAACCTGTATAACTGACCGGACTTCGGCTACTATGCAGTAAAAGGTTGATCGACGATAGAGGTTGAGTTTAATTAGAACAAATGTTTGTTAATCTATAATACTTTAAAGTTCATTTACGTAGGTGCCATTATATATGTTTTTCAAGATCCGGATATATCACGATTGTTGTGTCTCAGTGAGCTTGGTTTGTTACCGAATCACCCATGCGATGCAAACAAGGCCTTACTATTATGTCGCGACACATGTTCCTGGGCATTGTACCATAAGCTGCATTACTAAATGCTGGATGACGTTACTCCAAGGCCGAAGCGCGTTCCAGATTCACCGTTGGAGCCACAACCAGGTTTGCCTAAACTTGGACGATGACATGTATCAGCCATTGGAGCTAGTCATAGAAAAGGCTAGTATCAAACCATTTCTTTATGGGATGAACAATTTATTTTTAGATTATGGCAAGCAACTGGGTGTAAGTTGCAAACTGTTAGTGGGTGGCACATTTGTCACCCCGATGATGGAACAACCATCATCTAGCTCTATACCCATTCCGACAATGACATATGGCGTACCCACTAGATTCGAAAGACAGATTTGCTGGTGCCGTGGTCAGTAGACGACGAAAATGCAATTCTGATCATGGAGGAAGCGCCGTATCCATCTATCGTGAATTTGGGGCACGTGGTGTAAGTCGATCATCATATGTAGATGAGATAGATGAACTTCCCCTTCCTCTACGGCGGCAACGGAAGAATATTAAACGTAAGGGTGCGGTACATAGTACTTGATGATATGTATTATACTTTGTAGAAATGTATATAATTTAACATGTACATTATTTCGTAACATTCATAGCGTTGTTTATGGTATTTTCTACTCCATAACAAATGCATAACAAATACAATATAATAATGCAACTTACAAAATTGAAAATAGGTAAGTCAATTATTTTTAAAAAACACATAACAGATACAATATATAAGAAATACAGTGCGTAACATCACGAAGATAGTCACATGAAAACACATAATAAATACAATACAACTAGCGAAATATATTTATTCTTCGTTAGACATGTATCTCTTAGACAAATAGTCATTGTTCGTCATCATGTTATTGTATTCATTCGAAGAGAATGGTCTGTTACTTGCGGGGGTCATTTCATTGGCTAGTTGGAGTAGATAATATCAACTCATTCGCAACAACAATCGATTATTCTCCAAGAAAATTCGTGTAATGGCATCGTCTATCTCGGTTGTGTCATCAATTTGACATTTTCGTGGCATCAAAAGACATTGACGATATGAACATGTGCATTAAGAGAGTTCTTAAAGAAGTTACAAGGTTGTTAGACTCTCTTACTCTATATTCCCACTCTTCCCGTAGACCGACATGATACTTTATTAGATTGATGTCTTGTTCGCTCCAATAGTTATCATAATACGGTCGTAGAACCCACCGTCTATAGTGATCCCAGCGTCTAGGCCAACCTCAAACACCATATGATTTTTCTTCACCTAAAATACCATATGAGTTTTCCTTACTATAATTAATATTTGAAGACATTTCACGAAAATTATAGAATTTCAAAGTTTCTATACAAAACTTAGCTTTTATAGTAGCATGTATGGTGAACGATTGACAAGTCTCAACCTTTTGTGATGGTCAATTAACATTTTACAAATACCTTTTCCAGTCTTTTTTTAGCGTTGATTGATGTTTTAGGCCATGCGTTTTCAGTCTTTTCCAGCCTTCGTCAGACTTTTCTATCCTTTTTTTTCAGTCTTTTATTCACTGTTGACTAACGTTTTAGGCCATGAATTTTCAACTTTTGTCAACCTTTTTCAGCCTTTGTCAGTCTTTTTTAGCATTTTTTTTGTGTTGATTGACACTTTGGGCCATGCCTTTTTGGTCTTTTCCACCATTCTCTAGGATTTGTCAACCTTTTCTAGAGTGTTGATTAACGTTTTGGGCCATGCGTTTTCAGCCTTTTGACGGGTCCCCATTTTTTGAAAAGAAAAGAATATTAAATAATAAATAAGCGTAAAGAAAAGGGTTTTTAAATTGCCGGTTTTCTCAAAAAATACTTAGGCCATTTTAAAAAAAATAAAGAGTTGCCACCTAACATTGGATTTAAATGGTGTGCTAAGTCATCGAATTTTAGAAAATAAATTTAAAAGACCTAAGTAAAAATTAACTCCAAAAAACACGGTCAAACTAAAGATTCATTTAAAGTTTCGGGGGTCGGTTACACTCGGGGAAGGTGTTAGGCACCCCAAGACGCCGGTCTAAAAATGGTACATTATGTCCAATTAAAACCAATTAATTTAAGTCCGAACGTTTTATTTTATTTTGAAATATTTTCCTTCTTATAAAATATTTTTGGTATTTTTTTGAAAATGAGATAGGATAAGTTTTTGTATTTTTGTGAATATTCTCATGGTATGACCTCTTATTAAATATTAAGAATTCGATAAAGATGGTCCCCGAGGGTATTTATATATGTTTTCGAAAAACTTATTTACTTTAAATGGATAAACTAAAATAAGTAAATAAATATAAAAATATGAATGCAAAAACTAATATTATATGAATTCTATTTTATTTATGCAAAAATGACCTAAAAAAAACTGAAGGGTTTAATTTAAACATGCCAATGCAAAATGATATGAATACGAGAATTAAACAGGAAACACTATGTGAATTAACGTGATTATGCGTAATAATGATTTAATTATATAATAAAAAATACAAGTAGTGTACGTGTCGTGACTAAATGTGAAGAAGTAGTATGAATTATAAAATAAAATAAAAATCTATATATATAAAATATAAAAAAATGTGTAAGTGGTGAAAGTGTCCTAAACATACCGTCTAAATGACACAAGAAAGAAATATGCAAGATGGATGCAAGTAATGTATATTTTAAGTTTGTCAAATTAATTTAAAGAATCTCAATTTGAAATTTCCTCAAATTCTATGGATATGAGAATTGAGGGAGGATCGCTGAAACAATTTTATTGGAATTAATCTTTTCAAAACTTAAGCGAAATCTCACGAAAAGATTTACTAAGGAAAGAGATTTCATAAAACCAATTGTTTCAAAATTTCACTCTACTTGGAGAATGGAAACGAGGTCACATAAAATTCTAACACGATTTACCGAATCATCGGATTCATTTTAAGGTTCGTAAGGATTAATTCCTCAGATTTTATTATCTTTTGGATTTTTTATTTTATTTTTTATTTTTTAGAGTTTTGATAATAAGAATAAAAATAAAATAAAGAAAATCTGGAAAAATAAATAATGAAAACATTATTCACCTAACGCTCAGGGATTAAGATTAAGCACAAGAAAATCATCCCGACATTTTCATCGGATCATTGGACGACTTATCTTTTTTTTTTTTAGTTTCTCTTTTTATGAATTGTAAACAAATAAATAAAAAATGAATTCAAAAAAACAATATGGATGTTCTTCTCTAAACGCTCAAAGGTTCAGATTGAGAATGAAGAACCTCATCCCAACGTTTTTATTGAGTCGTCAAATAACTAAAAGAAATAAAACATGCAAGAATTTAAATTGGGAAGAAAATAAAATAAGTTGAAAAATTAAAAATAAACGAAAACATACCTGTTCTAGGCCAAGGATCCCGATACTCGGGTTTTTCTCTCTCATAGACGACTTCCTGAAAAGGTTGAAAATCACTCTTCTAGGGGTGGCTTCTCCTCTCAATTTTTGAATTTCCCCATAGGGTTTCTCTTTGAATTTTTGTGTGTCTAAACTATGTGGAGGAGGGTCCTATTTATAGGAAGGATTGGAAGTGAAAAATCCTAGAAACCTTAGGTAACTCTAGTCCCAATTCGGCGAGGAAAGGAAACGAAACCTAAAAAAAAAAAAGAAAATGAAACCTAATCTCATTTTGACAAGGAAATCCTCTTCTTTTCTATTTTTTTTCTTTTTTCATTTTTTCCATTTTTTTTTATTTTTTTCGAAAAATAAAATATAAAGTAAATTATAAAATAAAGCAAAAATTTATTGTGGGACGGTCAAAATGTTATGTCTACACCTTTGTCATTGGTACAACCAATTTCAGAGTTGATTTAACAAATCAGTTCATCTTTTATCAGTGTTGTTATTACTGATTGACAAATCAACTTTACTCGATGGATTGGACCATTTAGGTCATTATTTATCATTAATACATACATACATACATATATATGTATGTATGTAATATATATATATATATATATATATATATATATATACACACACATAAACATTTCAATCCATTACAATTACTCCAAACACACCTTCAATTGAAGTTTGAAATTTTTATTTTTTATTTCAACAAAAATAAATGTACACGATGAGAGATCTATATCGTTCAATGTGACACCATTCGCTTTTGGAGGACAAATTCTCATATTCTTTAGATCCAAGAGTTTGTTACTTTCCACGGTGGGTTGCAAGGATGCAGAAAGAATACACTTATCGTGTGAACCAAACAAAGGTTTTCACGGATGGAGGTAGGTAATACAATATTCCAATAGTGCTTAAATTAGCCAGAACAATGCCAATAGACACACCACATGATTTTCAAATGGTGTTGCATCGCTACCGCGAAAAAAATAATCGAATACAAATTCGAATTCTTTGACACGAACTTCAAATGACGGCACGTGAGCGTCTGAAGGTTTGGTTAACGAAGCGCGTATTTACATGAGATGCTTAATGGCACCTCAATATCAATCAGATATTGAAATGTCGGATGATGAAAGTAATATATAATGTTCTTGCGTTGGTGCACTACAGATTTGATGGCCCAGAAATTACCCAAGAGGGGAGATGAATTGGGTTTAGTAAATTTTCATTTAATTAAGTTTACTCAATTCAAACTAAGTACTTATGTGATTGTGTGATGTACACAACGGATATTCAATCAAACAAGTAATCACAAACAGAAAAGTAAATAGTATAGTTAGAGAGATTGACACCAACATTTATAGTAGTTCGGCAAAAACCCTTTACCTAGTCTACTTCTCCGAGCTCCTTCGAGGATTTCACTATTTTTTATCTTCTTTAGAGTGAAGACCAAACCATCTAAAGTCGTCGCTTGAGAAGTTCGTATATCAAGACTTTACAATCTAGAGTGAATATGTTTCACTCACAAATCTCTCATTTTGAGCAAAACTCTTACTCAAGATTTACAATCAAATTTCTCACCGTTTCACAAAATAGAGGTTCAACACTCGCAAGATATAGAACTCAAGAATCTATGTGTGTGAAGCAACAATACAACAATCACTCAAGAAATATGAATTGAGTAAGAAAGAAAGTGATGTTGCACAGAAATTTGCTTGAAAATTTTGGTAGTATCTCTTTGATCTTTGTAGTTTAATAGAATGATTGATACTTTGTGAGTTCAATTAATAATCTTCCAACAATCTTCCTCATTTTATAGATGTAGAGAATGTGGAGAATTTATCAATTGAATATTTTGAGAGCATATAACCGTTGTGAGCTTTTCTTCAAAATAGTCAAGACAAAAGCTCCTTTCCATTTCAAAATTCTGCAGATTTGTCAATGACCAACAGCTTTTTCCATCCCTACAAATGCTAGATATGTCTAATTAATTCTAAATGACCCATTGTCCATCTTGTCTTCGAGGTAGTGAAAAAATACAGTTTTGATGTTTATATATTCAATGCATATAATCGAGTATGCTTGGCATTTAAAACATATAGACAAATCATAATGGAGATATTCAAAGTTGAATGAGAATCATTAAAGGTAAGACTTCTCAATTTTGAATTATGCAGCAAGTTGTTCAAGATAGGTCGTCATACACATTGTGAGAGATAAGATATGAGTTAGCATTTAATAAGCTACCCTACTACAAATTCAAAATAATATTCTTTTGTATTTCCACTTGGTTGTCTTGACAAATACATGTATAATTCATGTATACAAGTATGTGCACGAATTTGTTTATCAAATTCAAAGATATATAATGATATTTGAACATTAATACAAGTCATTTATACATTTAGAATGATTCCAAGAGATTCAAACACTTAAACATATTTTTCATGCACAAAACATAATTTTCTGAGTTATTGAGTCATTTTGTCAACTAATCTTAGATATAATGATAAACATATTGATTGATTATGCATATATCAAGTAGACACATTAAACTAACATGTCATAACATGATTTGAACATTCCAAATAAGATTTGATATGCAAATCTGATTTTTGGTTCATGACAAAAAGCTGTGAAATGAGTTCTTAAAATTTTCAAAATATTTTTATCAAATTCTCTTTAATTCAATGTTGTTTTGATAAAATTAAATGATGATAATATGTTAAACAATTATTATAAGGTGTAGGAATCATTATACAATAATTAGAACAAGAATACAATGTCAAAACGAGAAACCTAAAAATAGAGCAGGAGAGAGAAAGCATATTGTCTAGAAGTAGTCGACTAATTATATTGCAATTCCTGCGGCATTCTGTTTTTGTTCGTTTTGGGTTTTTGGACTCGGTTGATGACCATTTATCATTCCAAATACTTTTAAAACATGTAGCAAGTATATTCATGATGTTTAGATGATTCAAAAACACAATATACCTTATGATCATGTTAAAAACATAAATTTTTAATTTTGCATAATTATGGTCAAGATGTGCTTTTTTTATTTAAGCATGTAATGATTGAACACATACTTAACATTGTGATATTTAGGCATATTGGATATGTCAAGACCAATATATTACAATTTTGTACACATACGGTGTGTGTGTGTGTTCTTCCTATAGAGTTCCGAGTTCAATATCTTGCGAATATTGTAAAATTGCTTTAATTTAAATCATACATTTCATATCTTTCGACTTGAATTCACTTCCATGATGTGTTTTGGTGATGCTTGGATAATTTATACTTAAAATAATTGCTAGTTAATTTAAAACATCAAATGTGATGTTATCGTTAAAATCACATTTATCCGAGAATCCTATGGTTGAAACTGGTTAGGCTAACAAGTTTAACTAAGTATTTCTTTTCAAGTCTAATGCACAATTTCTATGTTAAATGATAATAACGATACCTCTACCAAACAACATATTTTTCTCTTTAGTTATATTTCAAAAATACGCACACGATAAGAAGGGTTTACAATTCCAAAACAATACGTAAAAAGAAACACATAGTCTGTAAGACCCTAACTTTAGCACATACATAATTTTAGTTGCATTTTAGAGCATTTAGAAAATATGGGGTAGAAATGTGTTATTTAATATCCAAATTAAAAATTTAGGGGTCGATTTACAAATTTGAAAACATTTATTCTACACTTTGGGATTCAATTTGTCATTTATGTATAAAATTAAAATTTTAGGGGTGAATTTATAATTTTAAGAAAAATTATATCTTGAATTAGGTTAAAATGATAATCTAAAGGAAATTAGGGGGAGAAAAGTGTAATTACAATAAAGATTAACATATATATATATATATATATATATATATATATACGCATATACCGTGGGAGTGATCGGCCAAATCGAAAACAGAGAAAGAGGGAGCAACGACGTGGCAGGGCGTGGGATCAAGATGAACCACCAAGTTCATGCATATAAATGCATCCATCGAAGTGGTGATAAGGGAAATCTAAAAAAAAAAAAAAAAAGAATCGAGAAAAAAATCAGAAAAAAAATCGAGAAAAGAGAGAGAGAAGCTGAGTTTCGGTTGTAGGGGCGTTTGGTCGACGATGTGCAGTTGGTGAGGGGGTGTTCATCTGACGATTGTGTAGGTGTATGTGGGTGTGTCGTTCGGCTGTTCCGATTGTGACAGTGTGTGTGTGTGTGTGCGTTTTCTGGCCGTCAATGTTGTGTGTGGGTGAGCATGCGATCGTCTCTGTTCCGTTCCGTCGCCGGTGATTGTGTGTGGGGGGGGATGATCAGCAGTGTGTATGCGTGTTCTGTGCTCTGCTCGCTGGTTGGTATGTCGGCAATGCATTTTGTCGATCGCCGGTGCATGTGTGTGTGCGTGTCGTCGCCGGTTGCGTGCATCGACCATCGAACGATTGTGTGCATGTGTATGTCGTGTGGTCGGATGGTGTGTGTGCATGGGTGTGGACATTGAAGTGTGTACATTTTGGTGTATGTGTGTGAGCCGTCGAGTTCGTCGTGTGGGTATGTGTGGGATCGTCGCCGTCGTTCGGCCAGCGTGTCTGTGTTCCATTCAACAGTGGGTGTGTGTGTGCATAATCAGTTGTGGGCTGCCGGCGGTGTGTAGGTTGTTTGGTCGGTGAGTGAGTTTCGGCGGCGTGTGTGTCGTCATTAATGGAGGGAGGCTGTCGGAGGTTGGTGAGGAGAGAGAGGTCAGCGGGAGCAGAAACTGAAACAATGCCGAAAAGAAGGAAGAAAAGGGGGAAAAAAAAGGAAAAAAATGGGGAATTTGCAGAAACCACCCTAGAAAAATCCAAAACCCATCTCGTAGTCGTCAAACGATTCGGAAACAGGTGAAATTTCGATCAATTATTAATTTTCGTTAAGTTAAATTTTATTTAGCCTTACAAATCCTAAAATCGTAATAATTTTGTAACGATTAATTAATTTTAATTACGTGATATATAAAATAGTAACGATTCGGAATATATGGTCTGTATTGCATGATTAGGATGTTTTAGATAAGATATTAATTTAGGTTCTGTCACTATTAGGTTCGCAGGCACCGACGTCCAGATAGAGTGTGGTTAGTGTCAGTTTTGCAAAACGGATATCGAGGTGAGTGTACTGTCTTCTTACCAAACTATTTTTCTATGTGTATATATATATATGATGAATTATGTGTCTACTTAAACTGTACAAATTTATAAATGATATGGATTAAGCAGGATTTGGGTGAGTTAGTAAACTGGATTTTCGGAAGATTTCAATGGTTTTCGAAAAGAAGTTGAAAAATGAATTTTTGTTGAATTTGGTAAAATCAAACGGTGTTTTTAAAAGAAAATAGAAAACATCTGTTTTTCTAAAAATGCCTGGTTTTCTAAAAATAAAAGGTGAAAAAGTGATTTTGATAAAATCAGACGTTTTCTTTAAAAGAAAGTGTGAAATATGATTTTTTTTGGATTTAAAAGTTGGTTTTGAGGAGACGAGATAGACGTGGTGATTTGATGATATTGAGTAGACGATATTTATTGAGTTGTGATTCAATGATGTTGTGATTCAATGATGTTGTATTTGATTTGACGATACCATAGTATTTATCCACTTCGGCGGAGTGATGTTTATCTACTTCGGCAGAGTGATGTTAGACGTTTATACTGCGTAGTGATTATCCGCTTCGGCGGAGTGATGGGTGTTCGTAGGAAGGCATATCCTACGGATGGTACGGTATCGTTGCAAACTCCTGATCGTGAGGTTAAAACGATCGCTAGGGCTGGTCAGTGTGTGTGTTTGAGTTGGATGCTTAAAAAGTGTGCTTGAGATGTGGTGTTTTACGTATATTGGCTGATTTGATATTTATTATCATAGTGATCGGTATGATTTTTATATTAGTTGAATTTGAATGGAACTTAATTATGTCATTTTACATTCCCTGCTTTTATATTGGAGATTTTATGAGTTATGTTATATTTATATACTTCCGCTTGATCTCATTTAGATATTGTAGAATGAGTTTTATTATTAAAAAATGTTTTTATTAAGAAGGCAGTACACTCGCAGGTGAAATAGTTAGGAGTCGGTCGGTCCCCTACTGACGCTAGATAGAGTTATGCGGGTCACGCAAAGGAGTTTTTGAGACGAGATATACGGATAGAATCTAATGAGGTTCAGGGGATTTGTTTGTTTGTTTTTATATTCGGAACGGAGTATCCCTATCAGATGAGATTATTATATGTGTTGTATAGATTTACAATGTTGTTTATTGACGTATTGAGGTTGGCTAGTCAGTTGGGCGGTGTCATGTCTACGTCACGCCGGCCCCACATGACGGGTGTCCGGGGTGGGGTGTGACATAGTCTATTACAATTACAACTACTAGAAAATACGTCATTGAAATTAAATTTGTTAAACAGGAGGATCAACAAACCTTCGTGCTCCGATATATTCAAGCGCAGTCACGTAATTCCTGAATATACTATCAGAAAATTCTACAAACTCGTTAAATTCAAATAAATAGTCCCAACCCTTTGAACTCATCTTAACTGCCAAGTTATTCATGGATTTCGGTAAGTACTTCACCGTGCTACCTATCTTATTTAGGATTTGTGCAAACTTATTAGTGTTTATCACATCCTCAATAGAAACCTTATAGTTACAACAAATTACGTAATTTGTGAATATTGTTTCCTACAACATGAAAAGGTATTGGCGAATACTTTGTATGAAAACATCTGTTTGATGCTCCGGTATAGTGTCACGTCGCAACACAACTCTGTCCCTGTAAAACCACTATACCAGTTGTCTGATCTCATTCTAATTAGCCCCTTTAATATGACGAAATGCTAACCAGTTATTTAGCCACTAACATTTACCAAATACTTGCCTACAAAACAAAAAATCATCAAATTAGGAATGAAAACAAAAAATAGAGTAACATATATATATATATATATATATATATATATATATATATATATATATATATATATATATATATATATATATATATATATATATATATATATATATATATATATATATATATATATTCAAAATATTTATCGTAGTTTTCTTCATATATTCTATTTATTCTCTTTGGCAACACTTTATCGGAGTACCTCAGGTGATTAAATTAAGAACTGAGACTTTTACTACTTATAGAAAAATTAGGGTAGGAAATTGGAAGAAAATGAGGAACAAATGGAGGAAAATAGTTTGACAGGAAAAAAATACATAAAATTGGAGGGAAATAGTACGGTAGAAAATTAGAAAAGAAATTGTAGAGATTTTTTTTTGTGGTGGGAAAATTGTTGGCAGGAAAGTGGTTAGCGAAATATTATTTTGGCATCCAAGTTTGCCTATATATACATCTATACTTGCAGAATTATTATTCCCACTACATTCATTTCTCTTCTCTATTTTAATTACTTAAAAAATCAGTTCAAATGGCAAGCGGGTTAGGAAACGATAAGGGTAAAGGCAAAGGTAAGGAACTAATGAAGATCCATTACATTGGTAAGGGTTTAGGGACAAGGGACCATGCTAAGTACCAAGATGTGATAGGTACGTGATATGGAATCCAGATATGCAGGTCAAAGGTTATACATTGGAGAGAAGACGATCTACGGTGCCCACTAATATAGTACGACGCTCGAGATAAGTTGTGTTACCCCAATTTGTTGTGAGGTCCGTGGGATGTTATTACAGATTGCACTGGTGTTCAACGACAACTAGATCTCTCTGATGCATGATTGTATCCCATCACGAGGAGATTAATTTTCTTAGTACACGGTGATCCTTTCAAACACACTGTTCGTTGGGTCAATTGTCGTTATCACGAGAGCTACAACTACACCTAATAGGGCAAGGATAATGAAGAGGTAAAGAATTTACAATAGACAATGCTAATGCAAAGATAAACCTTTATGAGGTAAGGTCTCATATGTACCACCTCAAGATTTTGAAATTATGGTATCTCGAAATATTGAAAAACGAACTGGATAACATCTACAAAATTTGTTGAGCATTGAAATGAAAAATAAAACAAATAGAGAAATGGATTCATGTCAAACAACAATTTCACAAGGTGCAGAAGACTAATGCTCTAAATGCAAATGAGCTAATGTCAAAGTTCTCTACCGATCCCAAATACACGGATAACCTAGCACTGTCGATCACGAAGATGGAGAGATTCACTACGAATAGTTTGATAAAATTAAGTAGCTATCGATGCTAGAAAAGTTTAATGATGGATAGTATTTTCTAATTTATCTAATGTTTTTTTTTTCTTTTTATGATTACTTGTACTTGTCATCGCGTTTAATTTCAATTTGATGTCTATCTTAGTTACTTTAAGTTGTTTCGCTTTATGATTATGACGAATACTCATTTCTATAATTATAAATTAAATAATTATCACAATTGCATATAAAATATTTTATTCATTAAATCTTATTATAATATTAAAAGTGGAAAACAAAAGCTTTAAAATAACCACAATTAGATTTGCGCTTTTTTCTCATCTCCTTGCTCCTACCAAAATCAAGGATCGAGATTAATCCCTCACTTGTATTAATTGTATTAATTGTAATAATTATCTCAGTAGTTCATTAATTTTCTTTCAATTCAAAATGTTTATTTTTTAAAAATAAATATAACATATAAAATTGGTCAAAAAGTTGTATTTTCTTTTTTTCCCCCTCTTTTATTGTGACTTTTTTTTTTTTTTTATTGATAATCATTAATAAATTTTTTAATAATAATATTTACTAACCACCACAAATTGAGAGCAATTATATTGCTTAAACGCTAACCTTAAAAAAAAATTAAAAAAATCTAAATAAATAAATAAATAAAATTGTTATTCAAACATACATTAAATGTTAACAGTCAAATTTTAAATACTATTAATATAAATTTTAGTTTAATTTTCAAAAACTCGCACATTGTTTGAGTTTGAATCTAGTATATTTTTAAAATAATGCATACATATGCTAAATATATCAATTTTAAAATTATTTTTGTAATTCTAAATTACAACTTTCAAAAAGTTGGAAATATAAAATTTAATTTTTTTAAAATTTAAATATATTAAAGTTTTAACAAATTAGCATATGTTTTTGACAGGTCGCTTCTAGGCCAAAGTCAACGAAATAATTGTCATCCCAAGTTAATAGGTGCACTACATGAATTTAGCCCAAAAATTTAATTTATTTCTTTTAAAAAAACTTCACATCATCATTACATGGTGTTTATAGATAATTATTTGAAAAGTCCAATAATTATAAATTAGTTCAAAATCGTTGCATAATATAAAAATTACTGTAATTATTGAGCTCTAGAAATATTTGATGAGTATAGATTTTGTAATGTGCAGTTATCCAATACTACGCTAATTACGGTTAACAAGACTTTAAATAACTAAATATATAAAGAAAACTATAGGTTTATGGTCCCCAAGACTAATCAATCATAACTACTTATATCATCATTCTCATCTATGAGTGAGAACCCATTGAGTAACATCAAGTGATTAGTCTGTGAAAGACCTTTATTGTGACGATTCATCACCATAAACTCAGGTATGCTAACTTATGTGTGATGGAATTTTTGATAATTTGACATGATGATTTGGGATTAATAAAATCTATTAAGATTGATAATTAATTCTAACACCCATCACTCCGTATCCCACGATATCGGAAACATTAATGGGAATAAACCAAGATTCATGTAAGACTTCCCAAACAAGTCTTCCGTCCTCTTTAAATACTACATGGGAGGCTTAGCCAGGTATGCATGCTTTGCCAAACTACAACGATTGATTCTCCCGGTGTAACACAAACAAATGCACCTACGGTGAATTGTGTTGCATGAACCAAAGTTAGGACGATCATCTATTATGAATTGCAAAATATTATTCCTGACGAAGCAGATTTTGACTTCATCAATCTCATTAGTTAATGGTAACTAAATTGATTTTTTTAGTTTTTATCCCTTATCATTTGAAATTTTTTAACGATAGTAAGATTAAAAAATACAACAGTAAAATAAGAGTATAGTTTTGGGATATCGGATATTTTGAGAGAAAAGTAGCATGAGGTACTAAAAAATATTTTTTTTTTCAAGGGGTAATACCTTAGACACTCCCTGTCTTTTTTTTTAAAGTTCCACTGATACCCCATTTACTATTAAAACGTCTTGATAGATTCATTATTATATTTGGTCAGAAGTTACAAAAATCCCTTGAGCTAAAAAAGAAAATACTTATTTTACCCTTTAAAAGTCAACTTCTAATTAGAATTTCTTTATCTAATCCTAATTATATGAAGACAAAGACAAAAATGTCCTTTTACACTAACTTAAGGAACTAATGCACAATTTCTAAACAAATTTCATTATATATTTTTTTAATTATATTTTTCTATTTTCTAATTTTTTTTTCATTATGTTTTTTTAAATTTCATCTTTTCCCTTTTTATTTTATTTTCATTATATATATATTTTTATTTCTTTTTCTTCTTTTTTCTATTTTCCTTTCATGATGTTTTTTCTTTTTTTTCCTCTCTCCTATTTCCTCCATTAATGCCTTGCAACCCCAAGTATCAAGAACACGCGTCTTCTTCTCTTCCCTTCTCAAATCAACTCCAGCAAGATTATCTCGAGATGTCGTCCCTCAAAGTATACCCACGAAGATCAACAACATCACCTTCTTGTTCTCTGCCGTCGACGTCATCGTCTTCTCTGCAACAATTGTAATAGTTCAAAATCCCCAAATCATCGAAGAAACAAACCTTTATCTCGTATTGATTCACGACGCCGCGATTCTCGAGCAACCCTTCGATCTCATAATTATTTTTCCTTTTTCCTTTTGTTAGTTAATAATTGTAGATTGAGCTTTGATTTGTAGAGTTTTTAATCGATAAAGACCCTTACTGGAGGAGGAAACAAAAAATTTCCAGTTGAAGTAACCGAAAGTCACTAGTAATGAGGAGGAGGAGATTGGCCACTGTTTTAGAGAGAGATAGTGATTGATGGGTTTACACAGAGAGAGATTGGCCACTGTGCCATAATTCAATTCACTACTGTCGCCAACCACCACATCACTATCTCATTCAGTTCCATCGAAGACAACCACACCACCATACAATTCGTTGTTATCGACGCCGCCATACAACACCATTGTTCTAGATTTGGACCTTTGAAGATTGATCGGGAAGATTCAATTAGAACAAAACCTTCCTAGTCTTACTAGATTTAAGTGTTGAATATTACCAATTGTGCATAACTCCACTTTAAACTTGTTCTCGCCACTGCCAGGCCGTTCTAGTCTTTTCATAACCACCGTAGAATTATCCAGCAACTCACCTTGAAAAATTTCTCTGAATTCGCCATAGCCAAGCTTGTCTGAGAATCCTCTTGTGACGGATTGGCATGGTGGTCGATGGTAGAGGATTGGCCACGGTGGTTGATGGAGGAGGAGTAGGGATGTCACAAAAAACCGAACCGAATGGTCCGGTTTTAAAACCGACTAAATGGTTTGGTTGTGGTTTTGGTTTTGAAATTAGTAACCGAAGCGGTTTTGGTTTTGGTTTTGGGATAGAAACTGTGAAACCGAACCCCGAAATCGAACCACGAAACCAAATCATGAACCAAACTGCGCCGTAAAATCGATATTTTAAAAATATTTTTATTACATATTGTACGTCGAGGATTTAATCGCTCGCGTATTGACTACTCGCAAGTGCACGAGATCTAGTTTTAATATAATGGGTCTTGTAAGATCGGATATCATTCCACTGGGAATTGTGTAATTTAGTTGAATATGATGATTGACATAGTCTCATATTATCTCGACTATTCAAGAATTGTTTGTATTCTATTTAATCTACTAAGATAAATGACAACTATTAGATTAGTTCTAATTACATTAATTACTTAGGTATTGAATTCTTTTACATAATGCATATTTGACTTCATTTAGTTAGCTATAACGGAGTTTATCTATTCCGACAATCTCTGTATCTACAACTCCTCCACTACCTCTCCTGAGTGTAAGACGGGGGATTACACGATTTCGTGTCAATGAAAAAGTCTCCCTCAACGCCTTAATGACCCTAGGTTGCGTGAATCTTGAGCCAACGTCATGGATTGCACACGTTCTAACACCCTCCCAGGTCGTTAGAACGTCACGTTGCATTTACCCTAATCCGAATCCGGGGTTACCTCTCCCGAGTGTGAAACCCCGTATTCTCAGTTTATCAATACAAGTATAATATCAAGAATAATGGTAAACACAATCGGATCTAGACTAAAAATAACTAAACATTAACAAATAAGGAGTAAACACATGTGAGATTCAAATTCAATCGAATAAACCATGTGGTCTTCGCTCAACAGCTCGTAATCAGATCAAGTTAAGGAATAACACACACCATGTGGTGTTCTAGATTTTTAATACTCGATATCAGTTAAAATATTCTAGATGAAATGTGTGTGTGTGTGTGAACTCAGATGCATAACGAATCAAACACCGGATTGGATTATTCAATAAATAAGTTTATGACTTAAACTTTAAAAGATTTAGAAAAACCATATGCTTGACTGGGCTCGACTATCCACTAATGTAGGTTCGGACATTCACAGAAATCAATAGGGCTTGGTTTGGCTTTGAAAAACGACCAAGGGTATCGTGGGCATAGAAAACAAAAATCGTTATAATCTAACAATATCCGAGGCACAAACGCTTGTTGCTAAATCTCTCTCGTGACCCCATACGTTTAAAATACAACCTTGAATGAGAATTTAATAAACTTGTATTCACTTGTCACAACAACCGAAATTAAAAACTATATTTACATAATTTTTTATTTTTTTTTAGACATGCCCCCAAACTTATTTAAATTTGTACAATTTTAGGGACGTGCTAATAGAACTAAAAGATTGACAAGTGAATACACTAATACTCAAACAATAACCTTTCGTCTGAAACCCCCAATCACTTACTTCAAGTAGCAGAAACTAATGCTACTTAATTTCACTCACTTTTGACTTTTATCCTTAGCGACAATGGTTTTCAAAGATTTAATTTGCTAAAGTATAGAAACGAGTTCAGAATTGAAAAGTTTATGGGCTTTGACAGGGGAACGAGGGAATAATTTTTCAGGTTAGATTCAAAAGGTTTAAGCGATAAAAGTGAAGGCCTATATCATGGCTCCGGAATTACCTCACCTATAATTTCTCCTCAAGCCTCCCCCAATCAAGTTCTAGATTCCTTATTTCTATTATGAACTTATTACTAAGTAATCGTCATCAAATTGTTCAACTAATAATATAATGAATCCATGCGATTGTGCGATTTAAGATCAAAATAATTTTCACCTAATCGACATGCTAAGCACACAAAACACACATGAATGGCATTACCCCCGACCTCAATATACAATTAGGGGATAATTTTCATAATCGGGACATGACTCAGATGAACCCAAAAACTCAACATGTACTTACAATTTCATTCATTAACATCACTACTCTAAATCTAAAAACTAGCATACATACACTAACTAAACATTATACATACATAAATGGAAATTTAAAATGTAACTTAACTAGATATTAACATCAACATTATAAATTAGAACGTCTACAAAGCGTAATTGCGCATACATAAACATCCATATAATATACATCAAAAAAATTTGGTCAAATTTTTGTTCATCATTTTCTACAAAAAAAAAATAAAAAACAAAATGGATGAACACTATAGATAAACATCATAACATAAATATCATAACACTCCCCCAAACTTAAACAAGATAGTGTCCCTACTATCTGAGAAGCGAACCCAATTGCAACATATAGTATGTAATGAAAAATATCGGGTCGAAACACATACCTAGGAGATGAGACATAGAAGTCTCACCTCATACAGTCCTTTTGGGAGAAGATCATTGCCACCATTGCCGCGTGTGAAAGGGAATTGTGGTGGCTGCGAAAGGTCAGGTGACATCTGTGGTATCTACGGAAAAGCACTCATGTCATAGCCAGAATGCTCATACATGAACCGATGCACTTGATCATGATACTGCAAGCATTAACCCATGTAAGCCCCGAGCACTGTAATCCGGAGGTCAATATTGTATTGTGCTTGGCGTAGAACCTGGTTATCAATTTGAACATTCCAGATGTCTTGAGAAATACGCTCCAAATCATTCGGGGCTTGCCTAGGCACTTCGGGAGCCGGGGCCTCAGAAGGCCCTGCCGCATCTACCCGATGTGCTTCTCATGCCTCCCTTTTTCCTTCACCCTACCCCGACGCTCTCTCTTTTCATATTCGGTTTATCGATGATTGATCAATTTGAGAGATAGGGGCCAATAGATTATCCACACTGATTTCAACACCGGCTTGGCAGAAAAGTTCAGTCAAGAGCGAGGGAAAAGGAAAATCGACTTTTATCGTTCTGACGGCATGGAGAATTGACGAATAAATCAAATCACCTACATTAATTGGCCCCCCAGACTGGATTGCATAGAGTATCAAAGCTCTCTCCTTGGAAACATTGGAGTGGTGAGCGGATGGAATTAGATTACCGCAAATAAAATAGTGCCACACCTTCGAAATTGGATTAAGTATTTAGCGGGGAAAGTTACTGGCTCTGACCCTATGGTAGTCCATTGGACATTTTTGGTAGTTAGGGCCCGAAAGACACTTTCCATATCTGGCCCATAACCGCCTTCGGGCTCGTTAGATGGTGCCGGCGGGGCCACTTCCAATAGCGCATTAAACTGAGCAGCACTGAAATCAATCGGGCGACCTCGGACTCTAATTTGGGTGTCCACCCCATTAGAAATATTGGCGTAGAACTCCCAGACTAGTATGACGCCAGTCGAAGGAGGCGATCTGCAAAATCGCTCCCCAACTCCGTCCTTGGATAATATTTCAGAAATCCATCGGAAGGGCCGCCAATGGTCCAAAGCCACTCTGTTTTATACAAGCCCAGTTGTGGTTATGACGCTAGTAGTGTTCTTCCGCAGCCTTTGATACAAACTTAGTAGAATCGAAATCCGGAGGAGGCTCCAATGCTTCTCATTTTCTTGGACTTTTGGGCGCAACTTTTTTCGGCATGTTCCCTAGAAATCACAATCACAGAATAGTATAAGACAATTAAAACTGAACAATGCAAATTAATTTAAAGAATTCACACCGTCAAGAATACCCCCTATTCACAATCCTCATAAACCAACCACAATGTTTTCACACAAAAATCTGACAATGTAGCTAACAATTCATCTCCATATAACACAAATTCCATATCGAAAGATAATCATTACCAAGAATCGAGCAAAAATCCGAAAATAAAAAAAAATCGCGAAAAAGGGGCCTAGGGTTTGGGGTTTACTCTAAATTCAATCATTTTTGGAATGTAGATGCAAATCATCCTATAATTTCATCATAAACATGAAATATAAGTTGAAAAACATTTACTTGATAGAAGAAATTAGATCAAACGGTGTGAAAATCGTCGAAGTTGCTCCCTACGGTCGAAAACCCTAAAAATCCAAAAATAGGGGTTGGATGCTCGGATTTGGTAGATGATTTGTGGTTTAAATTTGTAATATGGAATGAGGAAGGTGGAATTTTTGGGTTTTGGAAAGGTTTGATGGGAGAAATCTAGAGAGGTTTTGGATTTTTGGAAGTTGGAATTCGGAAAAATGAAACAACGGCTACTATTAATCGAATAGACGGCTTCATCACCGCGGCGGTGAGGATTCACCACTACGGAGATGAAGTACTTAAAAGTTTCAAAACATTCTGTTGTGTCACCGTCGCGGCGGTGGCTTCTCTGCTGCGGTGGTGACTCGTTTTGCTTAAAAATAGCCTATCCTGCATTTTCACCACTGTGGCGATTGGCTTCTCGCCGTGGCGGTGACCTTTTGTTGATTCTTTTCATTTTTTTTCCTCAACAAAACTCTTCACCACTTGTTTTCACTTCGCTATTTCATCAATTTTTGAGTTCAAAACACAACCCGAAATATCCATGCTCCTAGATTTATCACCAAACATATTCCGAGGCCATTTTGACCTCCAAAAATAAAATATTTAATACAAAAGGTGGGCAAGATTCATACCCTCGAAAACCTATCAAAAGGATTTGCTTGATTTAACGTCCCTAGCTGGCCGTTGTGAATTCCGGCTTAGCGTCCCTCGCTGGACTTGCATTCTCTAGGGTTAATTTTCGTATTACTTGGAAATATTCCCATGGATTGATCCTTGACAGCACTTGCAATTTGACAGAATTGAGTTTCCAAAGTTTTCACGGTTGCATTCGTGTTCGTACACGTGACCTCAATCGCGTCAAGCCTTGACTCATGCCTGTTTATCCGGTTATGCGTCTCACGCAAAATATTATGAGTCTCTTTCATAAAAGAACCCAACATATCATCCAGATTTGGTTTTTGATTGAGTGATGGCGGTTGTTGCATTTGACAGTTAGGTTGCATCGGGTATCCTTGATTTTGATTTCCATACCCCGGAGATGGCCGCAATGAGTTATGATTATTTGCATACGAAAAATTTTCATGGTTGCAAAGACCAGGATTGTAGTGAGTTGGAATGTTGGTGGCGGGCCTGAAAGTATAGGCTCGATTGTTCAGAAAATGACATTCTTCAAACTCATTATCCAATCCGGTTTGAGAACAACTTGCAACATTCTTCTCTCCATGACTTGACAAAGCATCTTTAGTAGACAAGGCGACCACTTGTTCAGAGAGTTTTGAAACTTGGGCCGATAAGGTTGTGAGATGATCAAACTTTTGAATAGAAGATACTCTTTTTCCCGTGTTCCTCTCGTTTGGCCATTGACAGTTATTGGTCCCCATTTCTTCCAACAATGCATTGGCTTCAGCCAGGGTTTTAGACAACAATGATCCTCCTGAGGCAGTATCAACAATTGTTCTGGTTTGGCCGTCCAACCCGTTATAAAAGAGTTGGGTTTGAAATCAATTCTGATACCCGTGTTGAGGGCACCTTCACAATAAATCTCTGAATCGCTCCCACGTTTCAAACAACGACTCATAATCTCTTTGGCGAAACTGCGCAATCCCACCACGGAGCTAAGAAGTCTTGGAAGGAGGGAAGAACTTAGTGAGGAACCTTTGAGCAAGGTCCTCTCAAGTGTTTATACTTCCCGGTTGGATAGATTGGGGTCAACCCCGTGCTCTATCACGAAATGAGAATGGAAATAACCGCAACCGGATAGCATCCTCAGCAACTCTAGTTATCTTCACTGTATCACAAATCTCCAGAAAAGTGACCAAATGTACATTGGGATCCTCGTGCAGATTGCCACCGTACTGGTTCTGTTGCACCATGTTTATGAAGGTAGGCTTAAGTTTGAAATTGTTCGCCTGAATAGGTTGCCTCCGGATTCCTGAAAAGTTCTCCAGCATCAATGGTCTGTAATAATCCCGAAGGACTCTTTGAGGGCACTCTGGTTCCGGAGGACGAAGTACTTGCGGCTCCGGCGGTTGCGGGACATTTTCACCTCCACCGGCTATAGTAGTAGATTGCTCTTCTTTCTTTTGATGTATTCTTTTACTACGCCGCATGCACTGCTCAGTTCAAACAAATAAATCAAATAAATAAATGAATTGAATGAAATTAAAAGCAAAAGAATTATCGTGATTAACATTCAACTACTTGGTCACAATATCAACCCAATTTAAAAACACCATATCCTCGGCAACAGTGCCAAAAACTTGTACGTCGAGGATTTAATTACTCGCGTATTGACTACTCGCAAGTGCACGAGGTCTAGTTTTAATATAATGGATCTTGTAAGATCGGATATCATTTAACTGGGAATGGTGTAATTTAGTTGAATATGGTGATTGGCATAGTCTCATATTATCTCGACTATTCAAGAATTGTTTATATTATATTTAATCTACTAAGATAAATGGAAACTATTAGGTTAGTTCTAATTAAATTAATTACTTAGGCATTGAATTAATTACATTAATTACTTAGGTATTGAATTCTTACACATAATACATATTTGACTTCATTTAGTTAGATATAACAGTGTTTATCTATTCCGACAATCTCTGCATCTACAATTCCTCCGCTACCTCTCCCGATTATAAGACGGGGGATTACACGACTTCGTGTCAATGAAGAATTCCCCCTCAACGCCTTAACGACCCTAGATCGCGTGAGTCTTCAGCCAACGTCATGGATTGCACATGTTCTTTCTAACACCCTCCTGGGTCGTTAGAACGTTACGTTGTATTTACCCTACTTCGAATTCAGAGTTATCTCTCCCGAGTGTCAAACCCCGTATTCTCGGTTTATTAATACAAGCATAATATCAAGAATAACGGTAAACACAATCGGATTCAGACAAACATCTATTAAAGTAACATTAATTCATTCAAACTAGCATTTACATGATTTCAACAACACCTAAGTAATATTTAACTACTACTACATGATCTTAGCTATATACCATACAAAACAAGAGTGATTCAACATCATTAGATATGGAAAAGTAAATACAAAGATAAAAATAAAAGAAAAACGATCAAATCTGAAAGTGAAACGATCCACTATCGCTAATGATCAGTCCACAAATGATTCCTCTTTGCCCAAATGATGATCCTCCTCCTTGATCTCTCAAAGATAGCTTAAGAACACTATATTAGGGTTAGAGATGCTCAACAACCTGTTTTAGACGAGTGAGAGTGGTATTTATAGGTCTAAGGTTTCAAAAATATCTAAAAATATATTTTCCTCTCGTTCAGAGCTGACCACCGCAGCGGTGGGTTGTGTCGGTTAGTGCACCGCTATGGCGGTGAGACTTTTTACGAACTTTCTGCATTTTCTTCGCCGTGGCGGATTGAGCAGAAATCACAACTCTCTGTACTTTCACCGCCGTGACGGTGGATCTATCGCTGTGGCGGTGAGGCTTTCAGCAGAAATCACAACTCTCTGTATTTTCACCGCGGTGGCGGTGAATCTATCGCTGCGGCGGTGGGCCTTTGAGCAGAAAACCTCCTTCTTAGTACTTTTACCGTCACGGCGATGGCTTCTACCGCTGCAGCGGTGACTTGCTGTCATGAAACCTTATCTTTTTCCTTCGTTTCTTCCCCGTTCTCTCACCGTTTTGCTTGTTTATAGCTCGTTAACGTCCCTACACCTGAATTACATAAACACTAGCAAAAACACAATAAAAAATTAATAAAACACTCGAAAACTGACAAATTCGGTTTAGAAATAGATAGGTATTTTACACCTATCACATATATACCCATATTTTTTTTATATATATTTACATTTTAACTTTCATATATATATTTTTTATTTATTTACACTTTTAACCCCCCTATATATATATATATATATATATATATATATATGAGTAAAGGGTGCTAGGGTTTCTCATTTCACAAGGTTGCATCCGTTCGGCTCTATTTCCATTTCTTTCCTCCAGTCTTCCCTCTCTTTTCTTTCTCTAATCAGTGTCGCAGGCTCGCAAGTCGCAACCAGCCAACCACTAGATCTAGACCTCAGCTACCACCAGCCCATCACCGTCGTCGGCGACTAAGCGTTGGAACCACACTACACAGATTTGGACCTTAGCCACCAGATCTTTACCTCATCGCCGTTCAACTCAATTGTTTGCGTGGAAGCGGATTATAGGTTAGTGGTTGTTTCCTTCCTGTCTGTGAATCTTGTAAGCACTGCACTCGTTAATCGCTATGCTGAGTTTTATAAGCACTATACTCGCTAATCACTATGGATCTTGTTTGTGGTTACTTCCTTCTTGTCTGTGGATTTGTTGGTTGAGTTTATATGTTTATTTTAGAAAAGATCTAGAATATATGAGTTTCGGTTTTGATTTTGATTTGGTTTAGATTTTGAGTTTGATTTTCATTTGGTATAAGTTACAATGTCTTCTAAAGCATTTGAAAAATCTTAAATAGTTTCGCGATTCGTGGTTTTGGTTTTGTGTAAATTTAAATGGTTTGATTTTAAAACTGAACCACTGGTTTTGATTTTGGTTTGATATATTTCTAGTGGTTTTGGTTTTATATAAAATCGAACCAAAACCGAATCAGTGACATCCCTACGAAGGAGATTGGCCATGGTGGTGGTGGTCGGCGGAAGTGAGTATGGACGGATTGAGATGGTGGTGATAGGCAAAAATTTGTATGGATGGTTTGAGAGAGAGTTGACAGGAAATGGAAGATCAGATAGAGAAAGATCAAAACAAATGTAGTATATGAAAAAAAAAAAAAAAAAAAAAGGAGAGTTTAAAAAATAGAAAAGAAAATGAGAAAAAGGTGGTAAGTGTGGGCATAATTGTTACTCTATCATTGTATTTATTTTTATTCAATTTAAAGTAAGGATAAATTGGTCAAAGTATCTATTTTTTATTCGGTGGGAAGTTTTACTAGTAATTTTGATAATTAAAAAGATGTCCTTGGAATTTAAAAAAAAAATAAAAATAAAAATAAAAAAATAAATGTGTGTATGAGATTTTGTGGTATTATTCCTTATTTCCAAGGACTAATTATATTCTCTTGAATTAACGCACTTCTGAACAAGAATGTGCGAGACATTGTGGTATTATTCCTTTTTTTTCAAAGACTAATTATATTCTCTTGAATTAACGCACTTCTGATCCAATAGTCCGATGCATTTATAACTACCTTCTACACCAATTTACCCACCCTATTATCTCCACTGACTAGGACTTATAAACCTCGCGCACACGTACCACACCTGCTTCCCATATAAAGATCACTGCTCATCTCTAAATGCCAATGGTTCTTACCCGTGAGGTCATTTTCGTCCATGGCAGCTACCAATTGCTTCACGGTGGCCTCTGCCGCTCTCAAGCCCCGATTGCGAGGTGTGGTGTTCGACATGGATGGAACCCTGACGGTCCCCGCCATCGACTTCCAGGCAATGTACAGGGCCGTGCTCGGGGATGAAGAGTACACGTCGATCAGATCGAAAAACCCTTCCGGAATTGACATCTTGCACCACATTGAGAATTGGAGTTCCGATAAGCAGCAGAGAGCTTACGATATCATAGCCGATTACGAGCAACAGGGCCTCGATCGCCTCCAAATTATGCCGGGTTAGTGCACAAGAACAAAGCGCTATTACATTTCTGTGCATCTATTTTCTGTATTGAATTGTGTGTAACAATGAGGTAACTGTTCATGCGTGGGCGCTCTCTCTCTCTCTCTCTCACACACACACACACACACACACACACACACCCCCGTGTCCCGCACTGGGGCATGCATAGGTTTACTTGTGAATATACGAGTATAGATAATGAGCATAATGTCATTTGGGATGTTCTTTCTTTAATCCTTTGTTAGTTACTCGATTGATCTGAGATATTCTTGTATATCTCATTTCATAGTAGTTAGTAGAGGAAAGCGTGCGGTTCAAACTCAATGTCATCAGTATTCTTCCCCATTTCTAATTGGGCATATTTTGACATGATTCTTGGTGAAAGAATTTTCATATTACAATTATCTACTTGAAGTACTCAGAAGGTTGGAAAGATGATGTTTAGAATTTTTTTTACTGGAATTGGATTTTCTGGACTTCAGCGCCTTTGATTTAGAAGAATTTACAGAATCTCGTGTGGTGCCTTTGTTTGTTAATTGACTTCTGTTTATATTGTTCTGCATGTGTTTGATCCCTTTAAGGAAGAATTAGAGTTAAAACTCATCATTTTTAAATTTGAACAGCTATTTCACTGTTCATACAGTGTATCAGTAGTGAATTTCACTGATCATACAATGTATCAGTAGTGAAATGCTCTGTGTAATTTGAAAGTTGGATGGTGTGTCCATATTGAACACATTCATCTATTCTTTTGATATACTTCTTCTATTGGTATGAATTTTTTTCATCGGAACTTCTAAAGTGCTTGGATGGCTGCATTCCATTTACAATTTGTAGACAAATCA
Organism: Eucommia ulmoides; assembly: GCA_016647705.1. Lineage (NCBI taxonomy): Eukaryota > Viridiplantae > Streptophyta > Magnoliopsida > Garryales > Eucommiaceae > Eucommia > Eucommia ulmoides. Next base: position 21,244,681 of record CM028327.1, on the reverse strand, counting down.
ACATTATTTATTTATTTATTTTGGTTTCTTTTGACTGATTATCTCTACAATCTACTGTCAAGTTTTTGAAAATGAACATTTGATTTCAATTTTCAAATATGTGTTTGTTTGCCTTTCAATTTAACTGTCTAATGGTGCAGGTGCATCCAAACTTTGTGGTTTTCTGGACTCCAAGAGTATTAGGTGGAGTTTTCTACATGATTCCCTTCTCTTTCACTATATTTAGTCACTCGTTATGATTTCCCATACAACCAAATACTATGAACAGGTTTTTAAGTTTAATTGAGATAACGATGTCTTGAGCCTTTTTTTGGCTTTATAAAAGAACTTTGATTAAAGCCTGTTCATTCTGAACTATGGCTCTCGTGGAATGTTTTCACCATGCATTTTAATGGCAAATGCTACTCATGAATTCAACTCAAAGCGGAGATGAATTCTTTATTATATTTGCTGAATTGAAGAGAACAAAAATATGAGGCAAGCTTGGAAAAGTTTGTTTCAACTTGCAATTTTCTGACTTCTTCGCTTTTGTCTAAAATGTGTTTTGGGATCTTTTTCTCCTCATCATATGCTTTGTGAAGGTATCGCCATATCTATTCGTCCAATGAATTTATTGTACCATCTATACTATGTATTTGTCTCTCTTCTCTCCAGGAAGGTATGTGTAAACTTAAACAGAGTCAGGGAAATTTTCCTTTGTCCTTTCTAAATCTTGATACATTTTTGTTCCGTTTTAATTTTTCTTTTCTTGCGATATGGACAATACTCGTATGATGTGATAAGAAAATTTCTAAGGTTTCGACTTTCGACCAATGGTCATAGATACAATGTTCAGTATTGAATGGAAGAGTCTAAGTTTGGCTGTTACTAAACTTACTATAGATTGTTGTCTGGCAGTTAATTATGGTTTATCTTCAGAATCATCAAATGTTGATTGGTTTTATTTATACTCCTATTTAGTGAATTCACTGTGTTGATGTCTAGTAGTCATTATTCAGTTTTCTCTTTGCCGTTGAGATGCTAAGATGGTTACTCTTGACTCTTGAGACAGATCTAAATGTTATCTAATTTTTTGCGTTTTTGAGAATGGTATAGAAATCAACATGCTTTCGAGTTTTTCCATAAATCTCTCATGTAGCTGGTGAGTTCCTATCCGGCATATAAAATCTCTTGAGTAGTGTTTATTGAAATGTTTCAACTACCAAGTAGGATTCACACGGTGCTCATTTTGAGCAAGAGGCGTGTTTTAAAATATTTTGCAGTCATATAAGTCTTAATCTTGCAAACTTGGATACCTGTTTTGTTATTTTTTATTGGACTGTAGCAAAATCCTTCTTTTTACTAGTAATGACATTTTTTTCCCTCTCTCAGAAGAGGATTGATCACTAGAAATGTCAAGGCAGCTGTTGATCTTTTTCATGAACGGTTTGGGGTAAGTTTTCTGTTATTTGAATTTGTATGATGAATTGATTTTGATGAAGTAATCCATCTATTCTTTTCACTGGAAATGACGGTTATTAGAACTTCTATGAATACATATGATAATTAAAGGTGGATGGCAAGTGCATCGCACCCTGTGCACCCGAACTCAAAGAGAGAAAGACAATCCTCTCTCCCCTCCCGTCCTCTTTCCTTGTCCCCTCCCTACCCCTCCACCGTCCTCTCCTCCTTCCAAACAAAGATAAAATGTTGTACTTATAAAAGAATATTCCGGTCTCTTCTCTATTTTCTATTCATTCAGGGAATCTTCTTAACTGAAAAATTAGTTTCTATCCCCCTTCACTTTATTTTTCCCTTTGTTTCTTTTTCTCTTGGAGGAAGGGAGATCGGCTTTATTACTCTCAAGGCCATATTTATATCAATCCACTCCAATTGTGGTTCAATTAGTTAAGAGTGCAGTTTGGTGAAAAATCCCTATAAACTGCTCAGCAAATGAAAACCATAGATAGAGAACTGTGTTTTTATATTGCAGAGCATAATGCATCACGGCTTGGAATAAGAAATGCATTTTTTTTCAATTTAAATAAAAAAATGAGGGGGAGGGGTGGGGGGTGTTATTGGATTCCCCTGATTTGTCAAGCATGGGTACCTAATAATTGATTGGTTACAGGATAAGCAATTTTTGACATTTTACTCTTGATTCCTAAACGCTTTTAGGTTTCGTTTGGGTAAGGTATGTCAAGAAGATATTTTATTTCAAGAAGGATTTGTAACTTTTTCTTAAAAAAAATTCTTAATGAAAATTTACAAATCCCTCTTCGTGATCAAATACCCTCTTCAAATGACTCACCCAAATAGACCATTAGCATATGTTTCGATGATGTGCTGAAGAAGGTATTTGATTTAAATAAGCGACTTAAAGCAATTTTTCAAATCTCTTCTTAAAATCAATTTCTGCAGCCAAATGCACCCTTAGTTCCTTAACTCTCTGCAGACCCTTATCCTACACGTCTTGAGATCTAAATTGTTATTGAAGAATTGTCATGAGTTTCTTGATCAGATTTTATCCAATGTTATAAGAAACACGATTCATTGCGGGGTGCGGTACGGGTTCGAGTACGCAATACATTGGAGAGGTAGGAACGCGGTATGCAAATGTAGGCTTCTTTGGTATGCTTTTAGGGTACACAATTCACTTTGATTGCTTTTGAAACTCTTATGGTAAGTTACATAATATTATGTATGAATTACTTCCTAAGCTCAAAATACGTTAAAATTCTTTTCTATTTTACCCACATACTCTCATCTTTTCCATTTAAATAAAAGGCATTGAAGTTAAAGTAATAGATTAGAGTATGCTCGATTCTAGAGAATTCAATTAGTTTTATTTAGAATCTTAAAATAAGTTCTACATTTCATAAACATATTTTGTGTTGAATTAAATATTTCCTTAGGCGCTTCCTCCTCTTCTCAAATTAGAGAACCTTATACACTAGGACTCCTCCCAAGCCCCCTCTTCTCAATTATCTTCTAAACAAATAATAAAATAAAAATCACAGCTCTCTTTCAATCCCAATATTTTTAACCGTAATGGAGAAAATCCGAAGATTTTGGACAAATCTAGAGGTTTGCGACAATATTTTTCATTGTTGAGTGATTGTTTTTTGCTGCGAATTTCTTCAAGGCTCTTTTTTTTACCTAAATATCCAGAGGTTTGCGACAATGGGTATGCTATGTATGACGAACTGTTATGCCAAAGAACCCTAATTGGGTTCCAGCGATCCAGTTAGCAGTCCTTCACGTGTTTGGTGAATTCATGTAGCAAAGATTTCATCTCTGTGGTTTTTCTTATGTTGCAAGAAACTAACTTTATTGAATAAGTTGACCAACTTATTTCTCTAATGCAAGTATAAAAACTGCTCATTTCTTCACAAAGTGACTCGCTATTTGTACTTGGACTTCTGTTAATAACTGGTGTTACTTGATGATACTCTATTCTGAGTACTTCTATGGTGGAGGACTGGATGATTTTCTGGCCTTGACCGCTCATGAAAAGTTCTTTTACAATTGCTTAATTAGCAATGTGCCTATTGAGAAAGTTTATGTTCTAATTTTTAGTCATTGGTGTTGGCGCAGATGGCATTTTCTCCGGCACTAAGCAGGGAATTTCGTCCTTATAAACCAGACCCTGCACCGTTCCTGCATATCTGTTCAACGTGGGAAGTTCAACCTAGTGAAGTAATGATGATTGGCGATAGTCTCAAAGATGATGTAAAGTTCCCCCGCCCCCCTCCTCTCTCTCCCTCCCTCTTTCTCCTTTTTAGGGGCAAAGTAAGATTCTTTATTCCTCTGACTTCTATGCTTGAAAATTAATTCTCTGGCGTCAGTTTACTACATTCTTCTAGGAATGTTTAGCTGATAATGCACACAACATATATGGAATTTCTCTAGTATTTTTATTAGTATACTTTTGTTTTTCGTTTCTATTAATAATTTTTTTGATCAAATTTAAAAATTAATAAATATAAATGTTCTCCTATTTGATTCAATAGATTTTTATTTCTTTGTGTTTTTAAGTTTTACATGCGATTTGGGCAAGGTTAATGAGTTTGCAACTTCTATAAACAATAAAATAAATTAAAGAGATACAGAAAACATGCATATTATGATGAATATTTTATAAATGGATATTATGAATATTTGACGCTTTGATACTCCAAAAACTAATGACCACTATTTGCTTTTGCTCTCCCTATCAATTAGATAAGAAAAATTAAATAAATAAAGAAATAAAATGCTAAACACATCACTTAAATGGTTAATTACTGTGATTTATATTTAGTTCAGCATCTAATTTATTTAATTTTATTTACACTGTTTGATTTGCATATTTTTGTGAGGCTAATAGGAATTAACTAGATGAGTATAAGTCGATACAGTACCTAAAGTGAAATAATTAAAAAAAAAGAAAAACAAAAAATAAACTCTCTCTCTCTCTCTCCTTTTTAAGGTGAACGAAAGGTGTCTGTTACTGGTTTGTTCCGAAATTTTTAGAAAAAAATTCTGGGGCAAAACATAATTGTTTCCAAATTTCCCGTTCGTGATCCAAGTTTTCCTGCAAACAGAAATACTAACCATATGCCACCCTAGTTACCTTGAAGTTGGGTGATGGGGGTGAGGTTGCCTTAATTATTGTTTCGTGTTCAACTTCTGCAGCCATGTTCTTGTTTCTCTTATCTCTTGCCTGTATCTAGTTGAGGAACTTCTCTACTTGTTCCGACACTAGGAGATTTAAATTGATTGTTTTAGCATTTCTTAATAATAAATAATGGTTGATTCCCATTAGGAGAGGTCATGGGTTAGAGCCTGGTTTAAATTTGTAAATATTTATGTATTGTTCTCCGATCTCGTGTGGTTCCCTTACTTCTTCTATGATTATCCTACTTGATGCATATTTAGTAATCATTGTTATCATTTGTAATATCATGCAATATATTATTTTATACACACACAAACAAACACACTAGTGTATACCCTGTGCATAAAGTTATTAATTTTAATTCAATACATTAATATTAAATATCCTATAATTAGTTCAAATACATTAATCATGAAAAAACTTTTTGTTGAGAGTTTGTTATTTAGTTTCTTAACAAAATCTAAATTAACAATTGAAAATATCTCCAACTATCCACTAGTAAAAAATTTCTAAAATGTAGAATATGACGTGATATATATTTCAATGGAATATTAAAAGAAAGAATGTGTCATTCCACATGTATTCCTCTTTCAATTCACACATATATATGCGTGCACACACAAGTGTATACCCCGTGGATAAAGGCACTAATTTTAATTCAATACATTAATCTTGAATATCCTATAATTAGTTTAAATGCATTAATCATGAAAAGACATTTTGTTAATAGTTTGTTATTTAGTTTCTCAACAAAATTTAAATTAACAATTGGAAATATCTCAAACTATCCACTAGTAAATATCTAAAATGTAAAATATGACTTGATTTATTATATCTATAATAATATTTATCAAACATATTTTAATGGAATATTAAAGGAAAGAAGGTGTCATTCCACATGTATACCTCCTCTTTCTCAATGTGTCATTCCACATGCATTCTTCTTTCTGTCTCAATTCTTTATAATTCTTCAAAAGTTTCTGGTTAATGCCCCCGACACCCCCTGTCATTTCTTAAAAACCAATAACACCCCTTCACATATTTGAACTACCAAGGAAACCCGTTGACCTAAAAAAAGTGTAAAATGATTAGTTTATCCTTCACTATAAGTAAGTAAAGAAATTTAAAATATAAGAGAAAAAATAGTTTCTAACATAATTACTATTGTGCCCTTTATTAAAAACAAATCTACACTTATTTTGCGTGTTAGAGGTGGATCGGTGGTGGGTGGCTCCAATTTGAGATAGAGAGACAGTGGTGTCTATCGGAATTGCAGGTTGGTGATGGTGGCTGCTCTTAGGAAGCAATGCTAGAGCTTCTCGGTTCGAGTCTGAGTAGCAGCATAGTGTCCTCTAAAAAGGATAAATAGATTCTATAATGAATTAATGAATTCAATTCCTGATTTCTATACGAAAGGTTGACCTATTCGGGAATCTTTGGCCATTCGGATAGAGGGGGCACCATAAACAAGGAGTTTTATGCTCTAAGGAGAGTGGCTTGACCCCCGCTTGGCTTAGGCGGGTCAACCTTTCCAGCTGCAGCAAGTACATTGTTCGGTCTGACAACAACTTTATCTAGCTTTCCACTCTAACGAATAGGTCCTTCTAATGGTGAACAAGTATGAACACATTCATTCATATAAAATGGTATCAACCCCCATTACGGAGCGGTGAGGATTGAGTGAAACAAATACCTATCATCTATAGATGTATATCAATGGAAGGGACAGGTTGGTGATGGTGGGTGGATTAGGGTTTTGTGGTCAGCAATGTTACTTAGGTTGCACAGAGAGAGAGAGGGGTGGGGGAAGAGAGAGAGGCGCGACAGAGGCCAGAGGCACAAGTTGCGTGTTGGTGGCAAATAGGGTGTTCATTCTCCTTCTTCCCCTTTAATTTTTTATAATTTTTTATTTAGGTGATTTAAAAAAAAAATTGAAATAAATGAGAGACCTAATTACAATTTATACACCCTCCGTGTTTCACTTAGGACTTCATGTTTTAAGATCAAGGTATTTTGGTCTTTGATTACAAAAAAATATGGTTAATGTAGAAAATTAAAAGTATAGGTGGACTTTCAAAGTGCAAAATAGACAATTTACTTTTGATTTTTTGTTGAAGGGGTGTTGACATAAACATAATATTATAATTAAGGGGTGTCTTTGGAGGATTTAATATGATAGGGGGTGTTGGTCCAGTTGAATACCCAAGAGGGGATGTGAATTGGGTAATTAAAATTATCAGAATAAAATACTTAATAAATCAAATAATTAATTTTATCCTAAAATTAATTTTTATCTTTATAGCAGCGGATAAGTGTAATAAGTTTTAGGTGCACACCCAAACAACCCAAGATAAAATCAAGGAAATAAGCAATGCAGTACACACCGATATATCCTGGTTCACTAAGCTACTCTTGGCTAATCCAATCCTCCGAGCCCCACGGAGATTTGCGCCCACTAAACTCAAGATTCCTTTACAGGTAGGAACCAAACCCTCACAATGATTCTTTTCGTAGGTTCAGAATCAACCTTTACAAATTCCTTTTCATAGGCTCAAGAATAACCTAATTCTATTACAGGGAGAATCACAACCTAATTCTTTTTATACCTTAGACGCAAGAATCAAAACCTCACAAAAATACTCCAACTATCATTTTTCCAGGTAAGGATGAAACCTTTACAAAATTCACTTAAAATTAATTCTATTTAGGAAGAATTACTACTTTAATCTCTTTATAGGAAGAGATTGAAAACCAGCTACTCTTTGATTAAATATACCCAACAGTATTTAATCCATCACACTACCACTCCAGATAAATTAAAACTCGATTAATATCCCAAATCTAGTTGTAGAAAAGCATGAGATTGAAAATCTAATTTTAAACAAAAGATGGGTAGCAAATAATTAAGCACGTAATCAGATTCAAGAAATTGTTTATAAAATATTTTCTTCAATAAAAATCAGGAACAATTTCTAGATCAATTTCCAAAAAATTAAATAAGTAATGCACAATAGAAAGTAATTGGAAAGATCTCACCTGGAATCCACAGAAAAAATAAATAGAGCGATGTTACTTCATATCCGGTAGCAACAAAGATTAATAGCCAATGATTCTCAAGATCGTCTCTTAGAATAGCTCTCACAGTCTCAGAATGATATCTCTTATAACAGCTCAATATGATCTCAACTCTTTAAGCTCTCTTAATCTATGTTCATGTTATATGAAAAACGCAGATCTATATATATGGGAAATAAATCAACTCTCTAAAGGCTAGTTCCCATGTATCATGACACTTAAATGCTCTCTTAGACCCCGTATATCATTATGACTTCATTCTGGTTCAATTCACTTAATTACAGCTTTTAAAACTTTCAATTAAGTCCCCTAAATATTTTTCAATCTCAATTAAATAGAATAGAAACAATTTTAAGCACTAAATTGAGAAATATTCAAACTTAATGAACCAAATCAATAGGAATTAAATAATAGATGTAGCATATCTTAAATATCATAAAATTCCTAAAATCTCTCACAAATCCTAACAAAAAACGATTACTTTAGATATGAATTCGGAATCCTTAATTTCCTGAAACTGCGTCATCAGTCGACCACTCGATTCAGGATGTAGCCAAGCCAAAGATTCTGCGTCCATCGGTTGACCTATCTGTCGACTTGGAGATTCAGAGAGTTCAATTTCTCTATATCGGTCGACTTACCTGTCGACTGATCAATTCAGCAAGTTTGTCTTATACGCTTCGGTCGACTTAGCAGTCGACTCCTCATTGTTGAACACTTTTCTCCAATTCGTTTTTAATACATTCTCATTTACGTTTTCGCCCCTTTAACTAATTTCTTTTCTCATTTAGCTCCACTAACTTTCTCAAATTCCATTTTAACCATTTTCAAATATTACTTTTCAATAACATAAAAGAACAAATAATTTCACCTTATCAAAACACACATAAACAATAATTTTTTTTTGTGCCGTGTGTGTTCCTAATTGGGATATTAAGAGTTGAAATTCACCTGGGTTGTTTTCCCTAATTTCTTCAAACTATTAATTTTTCATCATCTTTGTCATCATCATTTAATATCCATTCCTAATTTGTCATCGCATCTTTATCACTGGAATTTAATTAACTGAAACACTCAATTAAACCGTTAGTTCCACCAAAACATCAACACTTAATTGTTCATCAAAATCTTAGGATCAACAGGGGGTTCCTGTGGTTTTGGTGAAATTGTTAGCGTGTTAAAATGGTATAACCATTCCCGTCTCTCTCTCTCTCCATCCCAAGTATGGAAGCTTCTTTTATTAAAACCCAGGTTTCCTCTCTCTTAATCCCAACCAGTCTCCCCTCTCCCAAACCCGACGACCGTTGCACCACTCACCTCTATCAAAACCACCACGAGCCATCACGTAACAATTCTCTTTCGACATACTATTTGATTTATTAAAATTTAAAACTATTTTCTCCAAATTTGTGGATTTTTGCCCTACATGTTTAATTTTTAATTTTATTATTCTTTTTAATATTAATGCAATATTCTCTTATTCTTGCGGTGACGTTTTGTTAATGTTTATATCAGGTTTATTGAGGAACAATTGATAAAATTTAGAATGATATAAAAATAAATTTCAAAGATATTTTTAGGTTCATTTTCACATTTGTGCCTTTAGCATAAGGTATACGCTAGTTTATGCTATAAATCTTGATATATTTTACATTTGAGACATTTTTTTACCATTGGATGGTTGGAGACATTTTCAATTGTTAATTTAGATTCTGTTACTTTTCGTTAAGAAATGACAAACTTTCAACAAAATGTATTGTCATAGTTAATATATTTGAACTAATTATAGGATATTCAAGATTTATATATTGAATTAATATCTAAGTAATCTTTATAATTTATGTTATAAATCAGAATATATTTTACACTTGAATTTAGATTTTGCTAAGAAACAAAATAACAACCTATTAACAAAAATGTATTTTCATGATTAATATATGATGTGGGGAAAATTTGCTTGACCAAAGGCAAAGGACAGAGATCCGACGTCTAGAGAATCGACGTCCAGAAATCCGATGTTTAGAGGACAGAGAGTCGACGTATAGAGATTCGATGACCAGAGGACAGAGGACGGAGAGTTGACGTCCAGAGAGTCGACGGACAGAGAGTTGACGTCCAGAGAGTCGACAGACAGAGATCTGACGACCAGACACAAAGTATAGAGGAGGGTCAAGGTTTCGAGCTCCGATGCCAAAGGGTAGACCTCAGCCGAACAGAGCTCTCTGAACAGAATAGAACTGAGTTCCCTGACCTGAGCTTCTCAGAAGGCCTCTAAGCTCTCTGTTTTGTGGGCTCGCCGCCCAGAGCTCTCCGTTCAAAGCTCCTCAGAAGGCCTTTAAGCTCTCCGCTCTGTGGTCTCGCCACCTAGAGCTCCTCAGAAGGCCTAGATGGCTCTGTGGTCTCCGACCAGAGCCCGCTGCCTAGAACTCTTCGTCCAGAGCTCCTCTTTGGTCTCTGGGCGGCCATCAGTAGGGACTTAGTCATTTTTTTCCATATATTCACCGTTTCACACCTCCCCGTCTCCTCAGGCCTCCTCGGATTAGTTTTCGCCGGACAAATCTCCTCAAAGGTAAATTGTTAAGCACATAGGCTCTCATAATGGGCCAAAAAGCCCAAACCCATAGGGTTATATCCTCAAATCACACTCTTATGGGCTAAGCTTAGGGTTTCAACTAATTAACTGTGCTCAAGGCCCTGATTAGGCAATGCTAATTGCTCTCCCTTCCTATAAAAACCCTGGTATTCGACAACAAAAAAGAGAGACGCATAAGGTAATGTTCAATCTCTTGTTTGAAGTATATCAGCCTTTCTACCTCGTGTGTTTACTCTCACGCCGGAGGGACTTCATCGGGTCAAGTTCCGATAGATCCTTGTGTAGGTACAAGCTTGGAGCTCCAACCCGGAATCTCTGGACGGACTAATTGAGAACTGCTTTGGACCTCAAAAGTGGCAGAAGCTCACCGTTTCCAGCTCTCCGGGACACTAGAACGCCAGTTCAGCACCCTACCTGAGCAAGAAATTTACACGTGGAAGTTGACCGGACCATACTTGAGATGTTGACCACTTTTTGACACAAACAATATATTTTAATTAATTATAGAATATTCAAGATTAATGTCTTGAATTAAAACTTATTATATAATCTACATAATAAATTAGAACATTTTAGATTTGAGATATTTTTTATGATTGGTTGATTGAAGACATTTTCAACCGTTAGTTTAGAATTTGTTGAGAAAATAAATAACAAACTCTCAACAACATGTCTTCTCACGATTAATGTATTTGAACTAATTATAAGATATTGAATTAAAATTAGTTCTTTTAGGGACAGGGTTCATTACTTGTATATGTATATAAAGAACAACATATCCGATGTTTGATTTGCCTTCCATTTGACTAAAAGTTAGTGATTTCGCTTTCATATCGACTGGTTTAGTTATTCAAGAACTATTTCCTCTTTCTTTCAGGTAGCGTGTGGAAAACGAGCAGGAGCATTCACATGCTTGCTCGATGAAACGGGGAGATACGATTCTCCTGAATACAAAGATGTGGAGTTTAAACCGGACTACAAGGTATCTTCGCTTACCCAAGTCTCCTCACTATTGGAAGCAGATTTTGAACTTGCACCCTGATTTGAGACCACCTCAAGAAAGCAGACCAAATCATGTTCTTCTCATGGGGAAGACTATTGTAGGCTCCACCCTTTCCCTATTTCTTACTCTTCTAGAGAACCAAACCTTTATGAAATGCGAGACGCCGGTAGATTTGGTGTCATTTGATTAGTGCTGTTTGGTGTATAGCTGGCATTTGTCAAAGTGATTTGGGATAAATGACTCCCTAATCAATAAACGATGGATTCATTAGCTATGTAGTTCATTTGTTCCTAATCCTTAGGGTAGTGTTTGGTTGGTAGGTATTGGGAGCTTGAAATTGGAATTAATAATGAATGCATGTAAATTTCTAAAATGTTGCATGCAAGCATTTCTATTTCCGATTCCAAGGCTCTAATTCCGCGTTCCCAAAGGACTACTTGAAGAAAAGTCCCAAATAAACTTTTGCAACTTCCCAAAATGAAATTGGAATGATGATGCCACTTTTGCGGTTTGATTGGGAAAATTGGAACGTAAGGGATGAAATTGACACTACCCCCAAACTTTAGGGGCACTACCCGTAATTTACTCAAAAAGTTGCATCTCACAGCAGGAAGACAAGAACAAATTGCTTTTGTTTCTGTTTCTATCCAATTTTTCATTTTTAGTTTTTGGGTGGGTAGGGGATGAACAAGAAGGTGGCATTTGTTTAGTGTTTTTTTTTTTCTTCTAGATTTTGTGTTCTTGTTCCTAGGATATTTGAAAGAGAGACATGAATCCGGTAATATGTATGTTCTGTTCTTGGAAATTTTGTGAGAACATAAACACTACAAAGTCGCATGCGTTAAAAGTATTAGTTACGCAGAAATTTGTTTTATAATTCCTCCTCACAAGAGGTATGCTATCAATATACTGTTTATGTATTTCTTTTGTTTGTTTAATGTGACCTTTGAATCTGATTTTTTTTTTGTTCGGATCAAGAACTTCAATGTTTTTTTTTTTTTTTTTTTTTTGATAGGAAACATCAAAGAACTGTGACAGATTATACCTGTAGTATGGATAAATAGAGAGCAAGGGGTACTTATTTGGTGTAATCTATATCTATATAAAAATTTTTAAAAGCGGAAGTTGAAGATTTTGGAGGACTTAAAAGGCTTAGAGAATTATTTTTAATTTTACAAATATTAGTATGCATACCAATAGTACTTCTCGATTAATGACTCTATGCATTCAATAAAAAATATAAAAGATAGTAAATAATAAAAAAATTGGCTAATTCAATTTTAATATAAAATTTAATGGGTATAAAATATAATTTAATTTTATTTAGGCGTCTTAAGGGGTGTGAATTTTGTGTGATATTTGAGAATGGTTGTAGATATTGTATATTTAGAATGTTGTTTGATTTAAATTTAAAATTGATCTAAGGTGTTAAAAATAGGGAATCTTGTAGAGATCTCTCAAGATTCAAAAAATTATTTTCTAAGAACTATTTCACGTGTTAAAAAATTACTGTTACAAGATCCTGCAGAGTGATGGTTTTATTGGATGAGATTTTTTATTATTTTTTTAAAAAAAAATATATAAAGTAACATGTAGATATTTAAAATATCTAAAATAACGTATAGATATTTAAAATTTCTCTTTTAATTTATTTTGTTAATTACACACTAATCTATTGTGGCCAAATCGTTAGTGTGAATACTATACTGCGTTCATTTCTTTTGGGTAGAATGTTTATTAGTTACTTGTGTGTTTTTTTTTTTTTTTTTAAAGAAAAGCGAAAATACAATAAATAAATAAATAAATAACAAAATAGTAAGGGTGGTTTTGATTGGCTGAAAAAAAGGGATGAATAAGAAAATAAAAAAGAAAATAAGATTGAAAATGAATTTTTTTTTTGTTCGGTATAGATAACAAATGAAAGGAAAAAAAAAAAAAAATAGAAAAGAAAATGCACAAGTTTTGAAGTAATTTTTTTTTTCCCAAAAAATATGAAAGAAAATGAATGAGAATGAGTGAAATTATAATTATATCATTTTATTATTAATTTATTTTTATAATATACGAGGATAAAATAATAATTTATATTAAAGTAAATTTTTTTTTTTTTTATTTCATTTTTTTTTCCTAACCAAGTAACACTAAGAGAAATAATTTTCCCTTCACAATAAATAAAATTATTATTTATTCATATTTTTTCTTTTCAACCAAAAGTTTCTAAATCTCGTTTGATGCTTCTCAAGAAAAAAAAAAAAAATAGATATACACAAACAAACAAAGACATGTTTATCACTAAAATTATTTAAAAATTTGGAAATTATTATTTTGATTTTTTGTTACTTGTAATTATCTTAGAATTTTTCTTAAATAGAAAAAAAAATTAATTGATTATGTATGATGTATCCCAATTTGTATTTGAGTTTTAAATAATATTTTATCAATTTAAATTTTAATAAATAATTTTTAATTTTACTTGGACTATTAAATTAGTGATTATTTATGATTAGATATTATATTTGTATTATTTGAGAAATTATTTTCCTAAATTACAACAATGAAATGCTCTACAAATTCCTAACTTTGATAAATGCTTATTTGATTTGATTAGATTAATTGTTGGTGTACTATTAAGTAATGACATATTGCAGGAATTGCTGTTAGAGGTGATGTTGACCACCTTTTTATTTCCTAGTTTGTCACTAGAAGAATCCAAGTCCCGGGGGGCGCGTGTACGGCAACTTCCATGTCTGACGTTGTTCACTGGGTCCCTCCAGATCTCCCCCGACAAAAACCTACACAATACAGCAAACCGCCAGATCTCTCTCTCTCTTCGCCCACTCTATTCTAGATCTCTCCCTTCTCTCCTACTCCTTGGTTACTCAAATTGCTATCCCTTCATATTCTTTTCTCTTGTTGGTGGAATTCTGAAGGGCACAAAACTAGGCAAGTTTCTCTCTCACTCTTCCCATTCTCTCTCCCTCTCTCTTTGGTTTCTCATCTTCTCTCTCCTCAACGCTATCCCATCATATTCTTTACTCTCTGTTTTAAGGAATTCTAAAGGCCACCAAAGAGGCAAGTTTTGTCTTCCATCTCTCTCACCTAAATTCACAGCCATGATTTTCTCTGTGATTTCCAATGGAAACTCATTAGTCAAATTGACCCTTCCGAAACCATCTCTTTCTCCATTAAAACCCATCTACTGCTCAAAGCAACAGAACCCTGAAAACACCATCAACAAACCCATAAGACAAAAGACCCACCTGCTAAACCCAAAAAAAATAGCTCTTATTTCAAATAATCCCAACAGAATTAGGGTTTATGAGGAGAGATCTGAAGTGGGCATTCAACAGATGTTGATATTGTGTGGATTTGGATACTGGGTTCAAGGCTTTAGGTGCTTCCCTTGGTTGGGTCTCAATTTTCACATGGCTCATAATTTGAATTTGAGTCCATCGACATTACAGCTTGTGCAGAACTTTGCTAATCTTCCAATGGTGGCTAAGCCTCTTTATGGAGTCTTCTCTGATGCTGTTTATATTGGAGGTGCTCACAGAATACCTTATGTCTCCATTGGTGGTGTGTTCTCTTTCTTCCTTTTAAACAAAACAAAGAAAAAAGAAGGAGATTTTTCTTTTTAATTTTTGTTTGTCAATTTTCTCCTGATTTCGCTTAGAGATAAGATAGACAATCCATATATGAATTCTGTTAGTTCATATAAAGCTGCACTTTTTTGTTCTTTTTTTTCCCTCTCCCTATTCTGTTTGAATTTTAATTGGAAACAAGAAGAAGTGTTAATTGTATAAAGCAAGAAAGCAGCTTGTATTTTTATAGAGTTCTTTTCTTTTTTCTTTTTCTTTTTGTTAAAATTCATACTAAAGCAAGGGAAATTAAATATGAGTTCAATAAATTCAAACGATCCAAAATCTAATTATGTATATTTAAAAATAATTGAATGCTTATATAGTGAATGATTATTTAGTTTAGGTTGCGTTTGGATTGAATCATTTTATATATGTTTGTAATTTGTATATATATATGTGTGTTAGAATAATTGATTAACGGAATACTGAGAGAATTATATTGATATATGAGAGATTATATTGATACACGAGAAAATAAATATAAAGGGAGTGAGTGACTAGGGTTACTAGATTAAGATTTAACATAGTGGCCAAGGCCTATATATATATTAACAATATGTATTTAAAGACAGTCAAGGCAACTTATGATGACTCTTCAGTTCTTCTGCAGGTTTTCTCTTGGGTGGCGTTGGCATTGATCCAAGCTTCAAGTGAACCACTTCCATCTCTCATGGCTTGTGTACTCCTCGGCAATCTCGGAGCTTCAATCACCGAAGTTGCCAAAGATGCCCTTGTTACCGAGTACGGACAAAGACACAAAATATTCGGCCTACAATCCTATGCCTTCATGGCCTCAGCTGCCGGCGGAATATTAGGAAACCTAATCGCCGGATTTTTCCTACTAAAAACTCAAAACCCCAAGTCCATGTTCTTCATCTTTGCATCCCTACTCGCCCTCCAACTCAGGGTGTGTTTGGCAACAAAGGAAGAACCGGCGAATCACTATCCCAATGGCAATTCGATATCAGAAAACATAAGAAAACAATGTTGGAATCTCGCAGGGGCAATTCAGGAAGAAAAAATTTCCGGTCCTCTTATTTGGGTGGTTGCTTCTATTGCTATGGTTCCTATCCTATCGGGTTCGATTTTCTGCTACCAAACGCAGTTCCTGGGTCTTGATCCCTCGATCATCGGGTTGTCGAAGGTGATTGGTCAATTGATCCTTCTATTTGTCATCGTTCTTTATAACCACTCTTGGAGAGAAGTTCCGTTGAGAAAATTGGTTAAGATTGTCCAGGTTTTGTATGCCTCTTCTATTCTCCTCGACCTCGTGTTGGTTGAGAGGCTCAATCTTAGGGTCCATATCCCAAATGACGCTTTTGCCCTTTGTTTCTCGGCGCTACCTGAGACGATTGCCCAGTTCAAGCTATTGCCGTTCTTGATGCTATTTGCGAGGTTGGCTCCGGCTGGTTGTGAGGGATCGCTCGTGTCGTTATTGGGATCGGGTTTGTGTTTGGCGTCGATTTTTAGTGGGTTTTTGGGGGTCGGATTAGCGACGGTTTTGGGTATAAGATTGGGTGATTACTCGCCTCTTTCTGGGGGTATTTTGGTACAATTTTTTGCGGCTTTAGTGCCGTTGATATGGATTGACAGGGCGCTAGTTTGTTGTGATGAGAGGGAAAGGAAGGGGGGTAGAAGTAGGAGGAGGAGGAGGAATAGGAGGGTTGGGAGGGTGGTTTTGGGTTCGGTTTATGCCTATCGACGTGAAAGAGAATCTGAGGGTGATAGGTGAAGAAACTGAAAAGGTGTAGTTTAGGTGGAAAATTGTTTTTTTTACCACTCGGTTTGTACAGGATTTTTTTGAGAGCATATTTTTGAAATACCCAAGTAGAATATTAACTTTCAGATTTGGAGAACTTGCTCCAAAGTAAGTATTTTATCGGAGAAAGTTTATATGCAATTTAACTCCAGTTGGCATTTCTTGTATTATTCAAATGGTAAGAGCTAGTTCCTCGCATTTTACTACAAGTTGGGGCTGTATGTGGACCACTGTGCTGTCTTATACAATACCCCTAATGGTTGCCTAAGTTTGTGCTCTAGACATCCTCTGCTCTGCCTGGACGCCGACCCCTCCTAGGGCTTGGCAACCGGCTTGGAAAACAAAAACCCTATTGGGCTTGGGCCCGGGCCCGGGTCCGGATCCATTAGGCTTTGACTAGTCGATGGGATGGGACGGGCAAGGCTTGTCATGGATTCGGGGTGCCTGAGTCCATCCAATAGATCCCCACATCTTTGTGTACTTGGATTCGGGCTTGAAATTTGTATTTCAGGCTTTCAGTTTAACTTATTTTATATTTTAAAATTATATTTGTCATTTTAAGTTTTTAAATATTTTTTTTAAAGATGTTTCTCTTTAATTGAACTTGGTTTAAATTTAAAATTATATTTTTTACTTACGAATTGATTATAAATTTTACATTATTAACGTAAAAATAAATTAAATTACTTTAGCCCTTATTTTTTTGGTACAATGGAGGAGAAAGAAACATAGGGAAGCCTTTCAAAGGCTTTTGATTTATCTCCAAGAATAATTTATTAGTCATAAAGTAAAGTCAGGGGTTACATATTTATCTAAATTTTTTTTTAACCTCATAGCCTTTATAAGTTAAAAAATCAACACATTCGTTATTTTCAAGATTGAAGTGTTGAATTTGGAAGTTATATTCCTTTAGTATCTTCTTGCAATCTTTAATCTGTTTCTTGAACTTGTGGTTTCCCGAACACTTGAGCTGCATAAGTTTGATCACTTCCATAGAGTCCGTTTCCACAATCGCTTTTGGGTATCCTTCATTGATTGCCACTATCATTCCTTCGTAGAACCATTGGATCTCCGCTTCTAAACTGCAACATTTGGGTAAATACCCTTTGAAAATCGAACTGCCACACTTCCAGGTGGTCACGAAGCAGCCCTCCAAAACCTCTAGCTTCATTGTGGTTTTTGGCGCAACCCAGTTATTTTGATAATATTCAAAGGGATTAACGGGATTATTTTGGGGATAGAAAGATAACATAAGTTCCTTTTTGTAGTCGATATATTTTCTAAACATGACAAAAGGATCTTGTTTAATATTTTCAATGAATTCCTGATTTTTGTCTTTCCAAATCTCCCAAATTATAACAACAAAAAGATAGAGAAATTGAAGGTTTAATGACTTCCTTGATAAATTGTTTTGGATCCACTTGAGGAAATCAACTTCTCGGAATGGGCTTAGATGTTCAACTGACATAAAAGAGGTCCAAATCCTCTTTGGTATTCTGCAAGTCCTCAAAACATGTTCAGTAGTTTCAATTGCATCATTACACCACTGGCATATAGCCGAACCATCATTAGACCATTTTGCCCTCAGGCTATTTGTCATGATGTGATTATGGAAAATAAGCCAAATTACGAATTTGAAGTTTTGGGGCACTTTAAGTTTCCAAATCCAATTCTATTTCTTGCAACAAGCATGATTGTTCTCCTTATTCATGTGGTTATAGGCCGATTTTAGGGAAAATAAGCCTGAATTTTCTTTAGTCCAAACCACTCCTTTTGAAAATATTCATTTTGAGAATTTTAGTTTTCAAATTATCATCGATGATACGAAGGATTGGTGTCAAGAACCAATTTCCATCATTATCTATTATGTCAGCCACTTTAAGGTCCCAGATTTTTTGTAAGGAATAATCCCCAATTGGTTCATTTTCACACCACCAATCATTGCACAAGCTTGTTTTGACACAATTTTCAACTTTCCATTTGACACACGCAGTTAAGGCATTTTTGGTTTTTATATACCTTTCCACAAATGAGATCCCATGGAATTTTCTTCCCAGTTATTTGGGCTACCTTCAATGTCATATCTAGTTTTAAGAATTTTGGTCCAAAAGCAAGCTTTAATAGTGAGAATATTCCACCCAAGTTTATTCATGTGGGCGTCGTTTAGGATTCTCATTTTCCTAATCCCTAACCCTCATTCTTCTTTGTTTCTACAAACTTTATCCCCATTAAGAAGGTGACATTTTTTCGCTTCCTACATATCTTCACATATGAATTTTCTATTCATTTTATCTAATTCGTCGCAAACATTTCTAGGAAAAATGGAAGTTTGCATAACATAGCTAGGTTTAGAGGCAGTAACAGTTTTAACGAGGAGGGATCTACCAGCTAGAGATAAGAAATTTGCTTTCCAAGACGTCATTGTTTTTTGTACTTGACTGGGTGGACAGTTGACCGAAATAAAACTTAGATTCGGCCTACCATTTTTGCATTTCAAATATATCAAACTAGGTAAGGTAGTTCTTGTTGGCCCACAGATCTACCTAAGAGAGGGGGTGAATTGAATAGTGATAAAAATTTAGACAATTAAATTCCAAATATACAAGTTATCTGATGGTCCGAAGAGCTACCCGAGAGGGAGGTGGGGGTGAATTGGGTAGTTATAAAATTAAAACAATTAAATTATAAAATACAAATAATCAATTTTCCAAAATCATTTTTTTATCTTATTATGCCGCGGAAATGTGTTTCATTTTAAATGCACACTCAATCATAGAATAGGAAAATAATCAAAGCAACACACAAGAATTTATTTTGATTCGACAAGCTACTCTTACCTACGTCTAGTCCCCCGAGCTCCACGATGATTCGCAATCCACTAAACCCATTGATTCCTTTATTAGGCAGGAACCAAACCCTTACAATTCTCGATTCTTTCATAGGTTCATAAGCAACTTTTATAATCCCTGATTCTTTTCACAAGTTAAGAATCAATCAACCATTATATCATTTTCATAGGTTTAGGAGGAACTTTTTCAATTACATATTAATTGAATTACAGGATGAATCAAGACCTAATTCTTTCCAAAGAAAATTTTTGCAGAAAAAAAACCAAACCCTAATTTTTTTCATAGGAAAAAGATTAAAACCCTAACTACATTGACTAGATACCGTCCCAAACGTGTCTAATTCACTCAAACTCACAAATACAAAAAATTATAAGTTTCTTCCCACAAAGAACTTCTACCACCTCAATACGAATATACTCGATTAATGGTCCGAATAATTACTATATGATAGATATACTATGAGGTAAATTAAATATGATTAAATAATAAATAGGTAGCACACAATAAGTACGTAATCATATAATCAGACAAAAAATGTTTTAAAAGATTTTCAAGACTTAAGTTCAAAAATGATTTTCTAATAATTCTTAACCAAGCAATCAACAATATATACAAATCTTAGAAAACAAATAAAAAGACTTGGAAGGATCTCACCAAGATTTACCGAAAACTAGAATGATTTTGCAATAAGAACTCAAACTAGTGATGCAAATAGAAAGCGCTTTAGATAAAGAATTTGCAAGTAATCTCTCGTAAAAATATCAACAATATTCTCATTCTTAGAAATCTCAAAATTATCAGTTCTTGAAATTCTTGGACTCAATCCCGCAGGTCACTATAAATGGACTTAGAATTAGACCTCCAACGACAAGTTTTCAAAAGATATGTCATTAAATGACATCTCAAGACCCCATATATCCCATATGCTTAAAGTAGATATGTTTCGTTAAAAAATACTCTTGGAAAAACTCATTTGGGTCCTTAAAACTTTTTCAATTCAAAATCCATGAAAACAGAAAGTATTAAAGCACTTTGTTAGCCTAAAGAGCTACCTAAGAGGGGGTTAATTGGGTAGTTACAAAATTTAAACAATTGATTCCTTTAAACACTTAATATTAAATAATCAATTTTTCTAAATTAGTTATTATCTTAGTCGTGCAGCGAATATGTGTTTATTATTAAGTGCACATCCAAACATAATATAATAGAAAATAAAGAATACAACACACAATGATATATTCTGGTTTGGTTAAGCATGTCTTGATCCCTTTATCAGGTAGGAACCAAACCCTTACAACGATTCTTTTACAGGCAAATAATCAACCTTTACAAATTATCTTTTTTAGGCCAAAGAAAAACCCCGATCTTTTTACCAAGCCAAAGATTAATCTAACACTCTATCACTTATCTTTTTCACAGGGAATGATGAATCTTTACAATTCACTCAAAAAAAATTCCATTATTGAAAGAATCAAAACCTAATTCTTTTCAAGGGAAAAAAATAACCCAACCTTTCGCAGGATAAAGATCAAACCCTAATCTTTTTCACAAAAAAAAAAAGATCGAAACCTAACTACCCTAACTAGACACTGTCCGAAACGTGTCTAATCCGCTTAAACTTACAAATACAAAAATATATGAGTTTCTTCTTACAAGGAGTTTCTACCACCTCAATATAAATATACTTGATTAATGTTTCGGATAATTACTACGTGATAGATATAATGTGAGACAAATAAAATCTGATTAATTAATAAAGTGGGTAGCATAATTTAAGGCACATAATCAAGCTTCTAACTTTAAAACGATTTTCTAAACAATCTTAAACTAAACAACCAATAATAATATAACTTCAAATTAAATAACAAAATTTGGAAAGATCTCACCGGGAAACACCGAAGATAATGATAGAATTGCAATAGAAAACAAGTTGGTGACTCCAAATCACAAGAGCTTTAGATCAAGAACGAAAAATAAATTTCTCTCTAAAATCTCAGAGTAAATATAAATCTTAGAAAAGCTTGAACTGATTGTTCTTGATATATTTTAACTCATTCCCACAGGTCTCTTTAAGTAGACTTAAAACTAACCATCCAATGACTAATTTTCAAATGTTGTGTCAATAAATGACACACTTAGACCCCCATATAACATTACCTTTCATTTTAGGTGTATTCCACATTAACATATCTTTCAATTCTCTCTCTCATAAGTCCATAAAATAATTCTCAATTTAAAACCATACGAATAGAAAGTATTAATCCATTTAAATTAAAAGAATCCATAAGTATATGGACCAAATCAATAGAGATAATATAATATGTTGACCATATCTTAATTAGGTTCAAATTCGCCAAATCTCTCCCTTGAAATCCTAAAAAATAGATAGATTTTGACCAAGAGACCAAAATCTCTTGATTTTCCAACTGCCTCACTTGGTTGATCAAGCCCCATATGTCGGATGATCGACCTGTCCAGTACTAAATCCTTACCGTTGCTTATAGGCCAGTTGGTTGAAAGACTGCCTCTAATCGGTTGGCCAATTTGTTCAGGTTGTTCCAATTTGTCTTCAATTTACTTACTGACTCAAATGGTTGACCAACCCATTTCATTCGGTTGACCGATTGGATTAATGTGCTCACTTTCGGTTGACCGACTGGATCAGTAGCACCTCATTTTGGCTTCGAAACTCATTGTTTAATTTGGTTGACCGATTGTTTTTCTCGGTTGACTAATTTGATCAGATTACTTCACTTTTTATACTTTAAAGCATGTTTTCTATTTAGGTCAATTATGAAATTCATTTCACATAAGGAGCACACTCAATATCTTAAATTAAGATTTTAAACTCTATCATTTCATATCAAGACACACATAAAAATAACTCATTTAAAGTGTCGTGTGTGATTCAAATTCGGGTTGCATTGAGAGTATATAAGTAGATAGTTGTTTTCACCTATTTTTCTTTAAGGTCTTTAAAACTCTTCATATCTTCATCGCATCCATCTTGCACCACTTATGTTTTATTCATGAGGTCTTCTTATTAATCACATGCCTGAAACTTATAAATCTGAAACACTTGATACAATCATTAGTTTCACAAAAAAACATTAATACTTAATTGTTTATCAAAACCTTGGATTCAACATTCTCCCCCTTTTTGATAATGACAATTAACTTTGATGTTTTCTTAAACAAAGAATGTAACCACGCTCCCCCCAAATCCGAGGACAGGTATTCAAACTCAATTAATCATAATTATGAAAACACAAACAAACAATAATAAAGATATGCACTACAAACCCAATTTAATCAACAATGATATTCAATATTAAGCCCAATAACTAACGTCTCCCTTTAATCAATGCAATGTTTAGGCGAACAAATTCTTAAATATCAACTAACTCATTTAAACATCAAATTCTCCCATTTTTTCGTCTTAAAACGTGGGAGCGGAGACCCCAAAAACATCACTCTAGGTATACATCATTATGCCTAGCCATACTTAAATCTCGAATATTTTTCATGAATTGATCTTCCGCTAGAGGTTTGGTAAAGATATCGGCAAGTTGATCGAAGATATCAACATACTTCATATCACTTTTCTGAATATGATCATGAATAAAATGATATCTAATCTCTATGTGCTTAGTTTGTGAGTGCTTTGTCGGATTATTATTTAAGCATATAACACTTTTATTATCACAATAAATAGAGACTTCTTCCATACATATTCCAAAATCATATAATTATTGCTTAATATTTAGAATTTGAGCGCAACAATTACTAGCTGCCATATACTCAGCCTTAGTAGTAGATAAGGCAATTGAGTTCTGTTTCTTGCTAGACCAAGAAACCAAAGCATATCCTAAAAAGTGACATGACCCGCTTGTGCTTTTACGCTCAACTTTGCATCTGAAAAAATCAATGGCGAAGTAACTAGTTAACTTAAAGTCACTTCTCCTAGAATATTATAATCCTAAATCACTCGTCCCTTTCAAATATCGAAAGATTAGCTTAATTGCAGTTAAATGCGATTTTTTTTGGACAAGATTGAAATCTAGCACAAAAACATACACTAAACATTATGTTAGATCTACTAGAAGTAAGATATAACAAACTACCAATCATACCTTGATACATTTTCTCATTTATGTTTTTGCCCTTATTGTTCTTGTCTATTTTCATAACTATTGTCATGGGGGTTTCGTATTCTTTAAAGCCATTCAAGCCATACTTTTCAATAACTCTTTAGTGTACTTGACTTGATTAATGAAAATCCCTTCTTTGGTTTGCTTGATTTACAACCCAAGAAAGAAGTTTATCTCTCCCATCATAGTCATTTCAAACTCAACCTGCATAATCTTGACAAACTCTTGACAAAAATTCTCATTAGTAGAACTAAATATAATATCATCAACATATATATGATTTAATAGGATATCATAATCATTTTGATTGATAAATAAAGTTATATCACTAAGACCCCATTGGAAACTATTTTCGATCAAATATCGGTTAAGTCTTTCATTCTAAGCTCTCAGAGTTTGTTTGAGCCCATACAAAGTCTTCTAAAGTTTAAACACATGATCGGGAAGTTTATCACTCTCAAATCCCGGTGATTGTTCGACATAAATTTCTTCTGATAGAAAGTCATTCAAGAATGCACTCTTTATATCCATTTGATATAATTTAAAATTCTATGAACATGCAAAGGTGAGTAACATTCTAATAGTTTCTAATTTAGCCAAGAGCATAAGCCTCATCATAATCAATTCTCTCTTATTGATTATAGCTCTGTGCTATTAATCTTGTTTTATTTCTAATTACCATACCTACTTCATCCTTTTTACTATGAAAAACACATTTAGTACTAATTACAGGATGAAAGTCTGGTCTATGAACGAGAGGCCACACCTTATTATGTTCAAATTGAACTAATTCTTCTTACATTGCGAAGATCCAAGATTTACCAGTTAACACTTCATTAACATTCTTAACCTCAATTTGAGATATAAAAACATGATTAATTATATCCCTGAGAGAAGATTTAGTAGTTACACATATCTTGAAATTACCAATAATTTCTTTTACCAAATATCCCGACATTGTCTTTATAGCACATGGTAAAGTCATCTCATTTTCTTTTGATTTTGATTATTCTGTGTATGGCTTCAGCTTTAGAAGTATTTAGGAAGACAATTCTCATTTAGGATTATTCTGGCCATTTTCCTGAAGCGTTCTGTTTTTCTTCTCCACAACACCATTTTGTTGTGGCATTCTGTGGCATATTTTTCATCACTAACATAACCGTCGTCTTTAGGTGTAAAAGACATAATTTCAATACTTATTTCTCATCACGTGTTGAGAACAATATTTTCCTAGGAACCATTTGTCCTTGCACATTGATGTTTAGTTGATAACGTGCAAGAAGCACCTCAAAAGTTCTTAGATGGTACCTATTCTATGTCGGTCCAATTTTATTAGTTGGATCCTACTTTGTTCCTTTAGGAACCCATACCCGCTTACATTTAGATCTCTTCAAAAAATATTCGCTAAAGGTATGCCCCACAATATTACAGTTAAAACATTTCACAACTTTCTTAATTTTATTTTTTTAAAAAAAATCTCTTTTACTTGATATTGTTCTGAAAGCCAAGACCAGCTTTGTCGAAAATGTCTTTAGAATTTTCAAAAAGCATTTTGAAATTATTTATACCATTTGTAAACTTGAGAACAATAAAATCTAAATCCATAACTTTTGACCTTAACTTATTGTTTTCTTTTTCTAAATCACATGAAACAATTTTTGAAATTTGTTTTTTAAGATCGGTATTTTCGGTCTCAAAATTTTTCATGCGTTTGTTTAATGTAATCATTGTACTTTATAGAGCATTAATTTGAGAACATTGATCCTTATAATCATGCAATAATTCTTGAAAGATATAAAATAAGTCATCAAAATCCAAAGGACCAAAACTAGAGCATTCAGTTACCTCGACCTCATTGGCAATAAGGGCGAACATCGAAGTTCCCTCATCATCGTTTAATACTTTAGAACTACTAGAATCCATATCATCTCATGTTTCTTTCATAGATCTCTCTTTCCTCTTTATCTTTCTTTCTGATCCAACCTCATATTGTCGCATGGTCATCTCGTGGGTTATCAAATCAGTGATGAGTTCATTGATAGTGAATTTGGTGAGATCCTTGACCTCCTTAATTGCAATCACTTTTGATTCCCAGATTTTGGTTAATAATATAATTTTTTTTTTGTACTTTCTGCTCCATGGAATATGGATTTCCAAGCTGATCAAGATTGTTTCATATGTTGATGAATCTCACAAACATTTTCGAGATTGTTTCTGCATCATCCATTCTGAACACTTCGAATTGATGAGGGTAGGTATTGATTTTGGATTGCTTTACTTGATCAGTTCATTCCTATGTGGTTTTCAATGTATCCCATATTTCTTTCGCAAAAACACAACTTGAAACTCTACTGTACTCATTTGCATCTAAGGAACAAAACAAAATGTTAATAGCTTGAGACTTAATAGATAGTTTTTTTTTGTTTTGTTTTGTTTTTTTTTTTATCAAAGAAACTCGGTTATTCCTTCCCCTTAATTATTCTATTATCTTTAAGAATGTATGAACCATATTTAATAATCAACCATGCCTAGTGGCTTGAAGAAATGCATTCATCATGTTTTTCCAAAAAGCATAATTACTACCTATAAACAGAGGTGGAGGTGCATAGTTTGCCCCCACTGATAGAGTCCATATAGTACGCCATATGATCTTTCTTATCTAGGATTTTAAGCCAAACGAGCTAAACCAGCTCTGATACTAATTGTTGACCCAAAGAGCTACTCAAGAGGGGGGGTGATTTGGGTAGTTACAAAATTTAAACAATTAATTCCTTTAAACTTTTAATATCAAATAATCAATTTTTCTAAATTAATTATTATTTTAGTCATGTAGCGGATATATGTTTAATTCTAAGTGCACATCCAAACACAATATAATAAAAAATAAACAATGCAACACATAATAATATATCCTGGTTCGGTCAACCTATCTTGCCTACGTTTAGTTCTCCGAGCTTTAAGGAGATTCCCAATCCACTAAGCCCCTTTGATCCTTTTACCAAGTAGGAACCAAACCCTTACAATAATTCTTTTATATGCACAGAATCAACCTTTAAAAATTACTCTTTTCCTAGGCCACAGATGAACTCTATTTTTTACCAGGCCAAAGATTAACCTAACACTCTCTCACGTATCCTTTTCACAAGTAATGATGAAACTTTACAATTCACTCAAAAATAATTCAATTATCGGAAGAATCAAAACATAATTCTTTTTAAGGAAACATAATAACCTAAACTTTTTGTAGGACAAAACAAAGATCAAACTCTATTTTTTTTTTTTTTTACAGGAAATAAATCAAAACCTAACTACCTTGACTAGACACCATCCCAAACGTGTCTAATCTGCTCAAACTCACAAATACAAAAAATGTAAGTTTCTTCCGTTGGCCTTAACCATACCGGTTGATCGACCCTTATTGTCGGTTGATCGATAGGATTAATAGGCTTCTCCAATTTCTCAATTTCGGCTACTACTTTATTCAGTTGACCGACCAAATCTGTCGGTTGGCCGAATTGATCAGAGGCTTCACTCCTTTACATATATTGGTCACTGTTTCTATTGGTTGACTGACTCCTTTTCTCAATTGACCAATTCGATCAGGATGTCTCAATTTCTACCTCCAAAACACACTGTTTTGATAAGTCGACCGACCCTTTTTTCCGCTTGATCGAATTGACCCGAAAACTTAATATTTTATACTATAAAACACATTTTTCACTTAGGTCATTCATCAAAATCATTTCACATATGGGGCACATAAAAAATCACATTTTACAATCTTAAATTTATCACTTCTTACTAAGATACATATAAGATTAATTTATTTTAAAGTGTCGTGCGTGAACCTAATTTGGGTTGCATTAAGAGTATAAAGTTAAAGAGTTGTTTTTACCTAGTTTTCTTTAACGTCTTCAAAACTCTTTACGTCAGTATCATTTCCATCTTACACCCATTACACTTTTTTTTATGATTCTTTTTCTTAAAAAAAAAAAACATAGAATTTTAAATTTGAAACACTTAGTAAAACCATTACTTCCACAAAAATATCAACACTTAATTGTTTATCAAAACCTTATATTCAACAATATCAATTTCACTTATTGATTATTATCTTGTAATACAACGAAAACATATTTAACTAAGTGCACAACCAAACAACATAAATAGATAAGCAGCACATAACGATTTATCTTGGTTCGGCAAGCTACTATTACTTCCGTCTAGTCCCTCGAGCTCCACAATGCTTTCACAATTCACTGATCCCTTAATTTCTTTCTCGAGTAGGCACCAAACCTCTACAATCCTTTTTACAGATTCAGGACTACCCTAATTCTTTTCACAGGTTCAGAATCAAACCTTTACACTTTTTCCTTTTTATAGGCTCATGAATAATCCTATCTTTTACTAGGCTAAAGACTAACCTAATTCTATTATAAGAAAAATCAAAGCCTAATCATTTTCACAGGCTAAAGATCAAACTTAACTATCCTGATTAGGCATCGTCCCAAATATGTCTAATCTACTCACACTTACCAACACAAAAAACACAAGTTTCTTCCTATAAGAGCTCCTATCACCTCAAAATAATAATGCTCAATTAATGTCCCGAATACTACGTGGTAGAACTACGTGAGAAAAATAAATCTGATTTAACTTAATTTAAAGCATATTATCTAATCATATTCCGTAGGCAAAAATTGTTTTTTAAGATATGCAAGTAATTCAAACCAGAAAATTATTTTTCAAACACAAATATTCCAAGTAATCAAATAGATCATAAAAGATAGGCACATAAATCAACTTGGAAAGATCTCACGGGAATTTCTTGAAAATAGATAAGATAGCTCAATGTAGTATAAAAACTAGTATGAAGACTTTTGTGTACTTCGATCAAGAACTCTTTCAAATTACTCTTTTAGAAATATTTCAGCAAAATCACTCTCTTTAAAGTAAAAGCTGATTTAAACTCTTCGTTCTTGATTACTTAAAATTGAAAATTGCATGTCTCAATTTATAGATTTCAAACCATGCTTATAATGACTACTTTTCAAAACATATGACCTTAAATGACACTTTAAGACCCCATATATAATATACTATCAAAATAGATATATTTTATTTTCAAAATATTCTTTAAAAACTTGATTTGGTCCCCAAAACCTTTTTGATTCAAAACCCTTAAATATAGGAAGTAGTTTTACTAACTCAACTCCTATAATTAATTAATAGAAGGACCAATTAAATAGGATCTTAATAATATATGATATATAATGACAACACTAAAATCTTCAAAATATCTAATTTTCCAATTTTTAAAAACTATAGGATTTGGGTAAAAGATCACGAAAACCGAAACATTTAAGCTGACTGAATCTGACCTAGTCGGTCGACGGTGCATGCACGACCCATCTACAATGTTTAGAAATATGACTGTTGCTCACTTTTCCGCGTACCCGTCAGTTGACTGATTCGCTCAGTGGCATCCATTGTCAATTTTCTTCAAGCCACTGTTTACGTTAGTCGACCAATTCATTTCTTCAGTTGACATAATTGACCAGTAGCTTCCTTGCATATTTTCTTTCAAGTCACTGTTTCTATTAGTCGACTGACCCTTTCGTTGGTAGATCGAATCGACCAGAAACTTCAAATTTTAAGTGTTAAAAATATTTTCTCAATTTAATTTTTTATCAAAGACATTTTTATGATTTTAACACATTATATAATCTTTTTAGGATCTTGAATTTATCACTTTTGATGATAACACACATAAGTTCGCTCATTTTAAAGTGACGTGCATGATTCTAATTGAATTGCATTAAAAGCATAAGAGTAATAAGTTATTTTACCTAAGAATACAAAAAATCTCCAATACTCCAAAGAATCTTCAATATCTTCACTTTACATCTATCTTGAATCTCTTATAAAATATTTGTCTTCAACGATTAACTTTTTCAATTCAATTTTTTTTCTTATTTGAACAAATGAAACTTCTAATATGAAAATCACTCAATAAACCCTTTAATTTCATAAAATATCAATGTTCAATTGTCCATTAAAACATTTAAGGTCAATAGCTTTTTTTGTTTTTTTATCTTGCTCTTCTCTCTAATGAGTACCAAAGACCGGTATCGTATGGGGGAGGGGATTAGGCGGTTGTTAGTATTTTATAAATCTGAGCTGGAGGTAGACCTTCCGGCTTTAAATTGAACACATCCTAAGGTGCTACCTCTAGGTTTAAGGCCTATACAGCTGGAGGAGCAACCTCCGGCCTATATATGCGTGTGTTTGTTGTTGGGTAAGTGATGATGCATGTCGAATAGGGAAGGAGAAAAGGCTGTAGACTAAGAGGGAACGACTTTACCATATTTCTAGTTGTGTCCCCAAAATAAAAAATATAATTTAGCAACTTTATCATATTTTTAATTAAGTCCCAAAAATAAAAAATAGGTCCAAATTAATCCTTAATTAATCTTTCTTTATTTTAAAGTTATAAATGTAAATAATCGTACAAAGTCATTATCTTATTTCAAATTTAATTTTTAACATATTGTTAATCAATAGTTTTTATCACAAAATATGGCTAAAAAAATAAATCATAAAATATTTTAAATATAGTTTTGGTTGATATCTCCCAGTGAACATAAATTAAATTATTTTAAAATTTTAAATATAAAGATATTAAATTTTAAATTTTATTATTTTGAGTCTATTGTAATAATTTTAAAATTTTGTATTTGTATTAAATTATATAAAAAAATAATTAAACTTTATTGATGGACAAAATGTTAGAAATTAAAATTTGAAATAAGATATGATTATTTACGTTAGTAATTTTAAAATAAAGAAATACTAAGGACTAATTTAGGACATATTTTTAATTTTATGGACGGATAAAGTTGTTAAATTATTTTTTTAATTTTGAGGTCTTAATCGAAAATATGATGAAGTTACTCGGCCATGTTTGAAACCCTCTTAAATTAAGTGCTAAATATATTGAGAATTCATTTTTTTTTTATATATACAATTTTTTATTCTTAAAATAATTTTTACAACTTTATTTTTTTAAAATATTTTCTCTTTAAAACTCTCTCTCTAATTTTTTTTTCTCAATTTAATAGTTTTTCCGTCTATAATTTTTTGTACATAATATGTTTTTTGAAATTTTACAGTATTGATGTAAAATGTTAATAATAATGATTATATATACTATAGTATTAGGTGATAAGTACTAAAAAATTAAATGAATCACACACCACTTTATTTAAGTGAATTTCGTCATCGTACATACTTAATTTGATAAGTACGTAATGTATTCATTCAATTTTAAGTATTTAAATACGTTATCCGGAACATTATGCAACCTTTTTCTCCTTTCCTATTTCCCATGTATCATCACTTGCCCAACAAAACACACACATGTATGGGCAAGAGGTTGCACCTCCAGCTAACAAAAAAAAAAAAAAAAAAAAAAAGATTAATGTCACACAGTTGAATTTTTACCGTAAAAATTAAAACCGAATGATGGCCTAGTTGCACCGACAACTAGTAGCTCCGTGAATGTCTTGTCACGCAACGGAAACGCATTGACCATATGTAAAACACACACATTGCTGCAACGTTATATAATTGAGTATGTACCGAAACACAGTACTAGAAACGCGCCAACGCAACAACACAGTAACGTTTACAGGAAAACCCAACCTTGTATTATATAACTCGGGTTATAAGGAACCAATTACAACAACGGTTTGTAAAATCTGCAGCCATACATTCACCTACCAAAAATAGACCCAAAACATGACATTTTATAGGAGAAATCAGTAGTTGACAACCCCAACTGCCTAGACAGACAACCGACACCTGTCCCGACACGTGTGCAGCCCACAAGAGTTAGTTTTTTCTATATGAAAACTAACCAAAACCGCCATATGAAACTGTCCAGACAACACCTATATGTTTGGCACATGTTTAGTAACCACCAGTCCATCAGCTCACCACGAGCTCAACTTCATTCCAGTATTTTTGCACCGTGCCAACATTTTTCCACGCCACCTGCATGGCCAGAATGCGTCATTGCACCCATGTTCTGTCTCGTTGCGTTGTTGCGCCCAACGACTTCCTAACGCCGTATGCATTTTCCACACCAAAATACATCGTCATTCCAAACAGCTTGTCATGCCTCGCACATGACTCTACCCACAACGTAGCGTTGCGCCATTTTGCCTTGGTACCACACTAAGGTCATTCTTTGGTCTCGCGACTCCCCATGAAAATCCAATTCCAACATCCTTTGCTAACGCCACCAACATGCGTTCATGTTACCCAACGATGCACCTTTTTGCCAACGCGTGCCCAATAATTTGGTCCAATGCCTCCCCGTTCCTCTAATGCATGCTGGCAGCTTCTTGGCTCTCGTTGCCTTGGCTGCGTGCCAAGGTCGTGCTCATTTTCATGCACCCACATAGTACCGATTCTAGCATTGTACCTAGGATTGTCCAACACAACACCAACACCTGCTGGTGTTGTGCTGCAACGCTGTCTACTGAGTAGTACTCGGTTGGTGCCTTTGTTGCCAACGCTCTCGTTTGTGCCGTCCGCACCACGTCCTCTAGGAAAGTGTACCATATCTATGCCAACTGATCTTCTAGCCATGTTAGGGGCTAACAAAACCACTCCCACCAAAAGATTCTGACGTCCTCGTTGGATTGTCCCCAGCTCGACCCACTGGATTTGGCATACACCTATACCAATGTTACTACTACAGTCTTCTCAATCTGCTAACAACCTTATCTCAATCTGTTTCAACTCATTACAACATGTTTATCAATTGTGTCTGCCACAGTCTCCTCAATCTGCCCGTAGACTTCCACCAGTCTATTGTAACTCGTCGCAACGTGTTTGTCAATTGCGTCTGCCATAGTCTCCTCAATCTGCTCGCAGACTTCCACCGGTCCGTTGCAATTCATTACAACGTGTTTACCACAAAATGCCTTCTGTGACCGGACTGACCATCAGCTCGTTGCTACCACAACAATCGAATTTGGCATAAACCTATGCCGATGATACTACCATAGTCTCTTCATTCTGCACACAGTATTCCCACAAGTCCGTTGCAATTCATTGCAAATTGTTGGCCATAGAATGCCCTCCGTGACCAGACTGAATAACAGACCGTTTGCTCCCACAGCAAACATCGTTTGGAAATCCCACCATCACCAGCCGCCTCTAGTTATATTTCAGCATGGAGCATAGGATGTTTTTCTGGAATCCTATGTTCCAAATCAGGCATCATCGTGTACATGATTTCAGACTGCACTCGGTTCGATTGTTATCCACTGAAAACGTAGTGTCAACGTGCGCCTAACAGCTTAGTCCAACGCCTCCCCATTTCTCCAATGATGTAAGACACCCATTTGCAAATCAGCATCACATAGCCAATTTCAGACCGCTACCGGTCTGTCCGGTGTTGTCTAACAACGTAATATCGACGCACGCCCAACAGCTTGGTCCAACGATTCATCGTTCCTCCAACGATTTGGGACATTCGTACGCTGATGCAGAAGCCACTTATAGCCCTGCTCTGATATCCATTGTCATACAGTTGAATTTTTACCGCGAAAATTATAATCGGGTGATGGCTTAGTTGCACCGACAATTAGCAGCCCCATGAATGTCCTGTCACACAACGGAAATGCACCGACCATATGTAAAACACATACGTTCTTGCAACGTTATATAACCGAGTATACACCAAAACACAATACTAGAAACGCACCTACGCAATGACACAATAACGTTTACGGAAAAACCCATCCTTGTATTATATAAATCGGGTTACAAGGAACTAATTACAAAAATGATCCGTAAAATCCGCATCTATACATTCACCTACTAAAAATAAACCCAAAACATAACATTTTATAGGAGAAATCAACAGTTGACAGCCTCAACTGGTTAGGTAGACAACCGACACTTATCCCGACACATGTCCAGCCCACACGAGTTAGTTTTCGTGTCTAAAAACTAACCAAAACCTCCATATGAAACTGTTAAGACAACACCCATATGTCTGGCACATGTTTGGTAACCATCAGTCCATCACCACGAGCTCAACTTCATTCCAACATTTTTGCACCGTGCCAACATCCTGTCTCGTTGCCATCTTGTCCCATAGTCATGCCGACATTTGTCAACGTCTCGCCACGCCGCCTGCATGGCCAGAAAGCATCGTTGCACCCACATTCTATCTCATTGTATTGTTGCGCCCAATGACTTCCCAACGCTGTAGGCATTTTTCACACCAAAATGCACCGTCGTTCCTAATAGTCTGTTATGCCCTGCACATGACTGCCCATAACGTAACGTTGCGCCTATGCTGCACCGTTTTGTCTTGGTATGGCACCAAGATCTTTCGTTTGTCCCATGACTCTCCACGAAAACCTAATTCCGGCATCCTCTGCCAACGTCGCCAACATACGTCCATGTTACCCAACGGCGCACCTTTTTGCCAACGCGTGCCCAACAGCTTGTTCCAACGCCTTCCCGTTTCTCTAATGCATGTTGCCGCTTCTTGGCCCTTGTTGCCTTGACCGTGTGTCAAGGTCTTGCTCATTGCCATACACCCACATAGCACCGATCCTAGCATTGCGTTTAGGAGCGCTCAATACAATGCCAACACTTGCTGGTGTTGTGCTGTAACGCTGTCCACCTAGTAGCATCCGGTTGGTGCCTTTGTTGCCAACACCCTCGTTTGTGCTGCCAACATCACGTCTGATAGCAAAGTACACCATGTTCGTGCCAACTGGTCTTCTAGCCATGTCAGGGACTAACAATTAACCTATACAACAGGAGGTATGTTGAAGTGAAAAACTAACATATATAACCGGAGGTACCTTGACGTGAAAAACTAACATATACAACCGAAGGTACCTTGAAGTAACACCTCCGGCTGTACTCACTTTCGAATCGGAGATTCTACTTTCGGTTTGGATTAAAAAAAATAAAAAATAGCATGAGTTGAAATTCTTGATTTGTTTTCTCAAAACACCAATTACTTCGTAAAAAACTTAAAAAATAAATGAAAAGATAGAATAAGCAAAAACTGAAAACACAAAAATACCAAAATATTAGCCCATAAAATCCACCTTTGCACCCTTACATGAAAGATTCGGGCTTGTTTGATAATGACTTAATTTTTAAGACCTGAAAATTAAGTGCTGAAAATTTAAGAATGTTGTTTGATAAATTGTGCTGAAAATTTAAGTGCTGAATTTTGTTTGTTTGTTTGATAAGTGCAAAATTTGAATTGCTGAAAATTGTTTAATTTATATAATTACCGTTGAATCAAGATAATACAAAAAAATAAAAATAAAAAATCATTTCTATAAAATTAAACCACCATAAAATTCTATAAATTTTGTATTCATTGATAAATTAAACATGTTTAATTTCTATAAAATTCTTAAAACAGTTTCTCAAAATCAAAATCAAATGGAAACATCATTCGACAATGCAAAGAAATATTTGTTAAAAACAAACAAATCACTGTCTGAAAAACATACAGATCCTTAGATGCAGAACAAAATAAAATGCTAAACCGAGATTCAAAAAACAAATCCTAAGATTCAGAACAAAATTGAATTAAAATTTTAAAAACAAACAAATCATATGATTTAGAACAAGAACTGAATATTAGAAATGGAGATCAAATTCTATGAAGTTACACGTAACACAGATCTCATGGTTTATAACAAGAACTAATTCAAATATATGAAGTTACACAACATAGATATCATGGTTTAGAACAAGAACTAAATATTAGAAACGAAGATCAAATTCTATGAAGTTACACATAACACACATCTCACGGTTCAGAACAAGAACAAGAACTGATTCAGATTTATGAAGTTACACATAACATAGATCAATCGGAAGAAGATGAAGAAGAAATAGTTCCTCATCGGAAGGGATGAAATTTCTCACAATCTCAACATAACGAACAAATTTCTGAGTAAATCTCTAGGCAATCGGAGCTCGCAGCGTCAGATCGAACGCGAGATCGGCCTCGCAACGAAGCGATCAAACAAAATGACAATCTTCCGACTCCCTGCTCTTCTCGGCCCAAACAAAACCTAATCCAAGATTTGAATTGTCAATCGGCGAGTATCTTCTTATTTGAACATTTCCTAAAATTTGAATCGTCAATCACCGAAATCGTTTTGGCCTCACCAAATCGAATCAATCTCTGAAATTCAAAGTTGAAAATTGAATCAATTTGCTTAGATGTTGCTTTTGCTTTCTGGATCCCACTTTTTGGATGCCATTCAATTTGTGCTTTCAGGTTAGTGCCAAATATCTGATTGAAAAGAAAATGAGAGTGAGTTTGCAATTTTTATAATAAAATAGATTAGTTGAATGAAAAAAATTCTACTACATGAAAATTAAAAGTAGAAATCAAAAGTGTACTTTGATAACATAGAGATGATATTTTATTGTTATTCACAACGAGCTTTTATTCCAAAGGAATATCACAGAGGGTTCAAAAATTTGTTGGATAATTATTTTTAACTTTAAAAGAGGTATTTTTATTTTCTAAATTTCAAAAATAGTTTTTATGACGCAAAACAACTGTCACTTTTATTTTTAACTACATTTTAGCTTTGGAAAACATGTCAAATGGTGCGCAAGTGAATGGATCAAAATTATATTCAATCTAATTTTTTTTTTGACAATTGAATTAGGCACGACAAGAGGATGCGGTTGGCAAAAGATTGGAGTTTTCGTCAATTTAGGAGCCTATTATCTTCTTGGGGTACCGGCTGGAGTTGTATTAGCTTTTGTGTATCATGTTCGAGGAAAGGTAAATGTTTTCCCTTTTATAGTATTATACTATTTTTACCAGAAGATTTACAAAAGAAAATGTTTTCTCTATTTTTTCTGATCAAATTTGGTGCACAGGGCCTATGGATTGGGATTATAGCGGCATTATTCTTTCAAGCCTTCTTTCTTTTGATCATTACTTTGAGCACTAACTGGGAAAAAGAAGTATGTTCCTCTCTGCTTCGATATTTACACACACATAATTACATTTCTTACACTGTAGGCAAAGAAGGCAATTGATAGATTCCAAGAGACGATGGTCTCTGTAAGAGCTTCATAGCAAAAATAAGATTACAACGGCATTTTTCGAGATCAGATAATTGTGAAGGCTAAAAGGAATAACAACAGTAGTAAATCTCCCAAAAATACCTCCATTTTACTTGTCATATTGAATTATGCATTGTAACATTATATGTGGGGTTAATATCATTGACACCTCCTGATTTATTTTAAAATTCCAACAATACCTCATCATGTATGAAAATTACCTTGGGCATCACTGGTTCGCACTCGCCGCCGCCTATCTCCTCTGCTCTCTTGTCTCTGAACAAAATGAAACAAGGAAGAGTAGAGAGAAAACCCTACATCCCTAAGCGTAAAATTGTCAAAATAGTAAATCACAAAAACTCGCAAATCGGAGCTCGCAATCTCAAATCTAACCCAAATCCACCAAAATTGCGAGTATGAAAGATGAAAATTTGAAGAACTCACCTTTAACAAATTGCCTCCTTGAGCCAGTAAATCACCAAAATCGCCTTCTCGAACTAGAAAATGGTAAAATGGTCACAGAAACTCGCAAATCGAACAAGCACACCGCCGCTCTTCTCTCTTCTCTTCTCTCTTACACATGGATTTGATCGGCGACAACATAAATGGAAAGAATTACTCCATCCTCGTGAGACCACTTCTACGATCGCCGATGGCCGCCTCCACCGCCTATGGACGCAACTCTCGTATGCTCTCTCTTCGAAATGGACAAACGAAGAAATGAATGAATCGAGCCCTAAATACTTAATCTAATCAATTTTAAGTGATTAATTTAGTTATCAAACATGCCCCCTTCCCTTCGTAGCACTTCGGTTGGTAATATTCAAAAGCGGATTGAATTTTTTTTTTTGTGCATGAGGTTGTCCATTATATAATCGATTATCATCGATTATCATATTGGAGAATATTTGGCCATTGCTCATAGAAATTTTTTTTGGCCCATAGCAATACCGGTAGGTATTCATGAGGTTCCTTCTTTTCACTACAATGTTCTTAAAAATCTTAATTTTCAATTATTGACGTAAGATTGATTAGGAACATGTAATTCCTACAAATATTACCAGAAACATAACTAAATCGTTAGAAAATACAATTTATACAAACATTACCAGCAACATAACAAAGACAATCCACAAAAGAGATCATCATTATTTACAAAACATAACCCAACAACCAAAAAAAAACTTCCACAATTCAAACCGAACATCCCCGAAGCCAGAAACACTTGTGACCAAACACCTTCTTCAACATTACATTAAACCCTTGTCCCCGCCACGCCGCCGCCCTTGTGGGCAGGGTCGGTGGTGGCTGGAGCTGGCACACCATAGTCGTCCCGGTAACCAGGGCCATAACGGCTGCTGAACATGCCGGCGTGAAGCAAAAGGACGTAAATGAGTTGAGTGAAGAAGAGAATAATTGTAAATGCCTCGAGTACCCTCAGCCTCCACCCCCTGTATCCTCCAATATTTATCTGCTTACATGCCAACCTGCCAAAAATAAATCAAATAATTATACTTCCTCCGTCCCTAATTTTCGATTGACTGCTTCCAATGATAATATAATCATAAACTGAAGAAGAAAATTAAGCACAAGCTGTCATTTTGCAAGAGCAACCTTGTTTCCCCAGCTTCTACTTTTTACCCGATTATTCAAAAATATTAAATAAATTTAGAGTGCCAAGTTTCTCATTTTAGCTTTAATTTTAATAAAATCCTATACACAAATCAACTTGTGTTTTAATCCCTTAAAAAAAAAAAGATTAGAGGTAACAAATATAAACTATTAGTCCCAGGATTATTCAACAATTATCCATAAAAAATCGAAAGGAAGAAAATGTAAAATATATATACCCGAATGCAAGAGCAGTAACAGCCCAAGCCACAAGTGAAGAGGAGCCGGCGGCGGCGAGACTATCACTCCTCCAAGCCCTCATGTGACTCGCGCCGGCCAACTTCGATGTTACTCCCAACACAGCCGCCAATATTGAAAATGTCAGAAAAAACATTGTTGCTCCATTTCCTCCAAAACCTACAATTAATCCAAATAAATAAAAAATATTCCAATCGTGTGCCAATTTTCGAGAGAGAGGGGTTAATTACTGGGGTGATGTGTCTGGCCATTGATAAGCCTATTGAGACACCAACTGGCGAATCCCAACACGATCAGATACATTACCAAATTCAGTAACAGCAATGGAGCTGCTACATTTCTTCCTCCCAACGCCATTTTCTTACAATTTCCTCAACTTCCTCCTCTCTCTACAGTTCAAGTTCATTCGGGAAGATCAACAAAGAAGGTGGTGAGTCTTATACTGCTAGGCTCGGTGAGTACACTACGTGACACGTGTCATGCTCTCTGGCTTCGGTCGCTTACAGGTGGCGGGACACTTGGCAGCTTCTCGTGCGCTTTCCGATGACGTTGTTCTCTGACAAACAGAACAGGATTTGATCATGGGCTTCTTACAAAATGATTTGGATATCTGACCTTAGATAAGGGCGATCTGGCAGATAAGGGTACAGGTGTGCTGTGTGACGGTTAGGATTGTGTGTCATCCACCGGAAGATCTTTCTAGTAGAAGGTTTTATAGTTGGGCCTCAAAAGCCCATGGGCCAACCCAGAACAAACCCACCCCTAACTGTATATTCTCAAGCGTAAAGCACCCATTTTATAAGCCCAATTTGTACAACACAGATTTGGATATTCTAGTCACAAAAATGATGCTTGGTATGTATAGGTGGTTTTTTTTTTTTTTTTTTTTTTTGTCAAATTTCGTTTTTATATTTAGAATCAATTAGGATAAATTACTTTTTATCTCATCTATTTTGTCTAATCATTACTTTATCTCCCTCCAAAAAGCTATATTTTACTTATTTTAAATTATTTTTTTTCCTTTTAAATTAACGAAATATACTTAAACATATATGGAGTTAAATTTTCTAACCAATTTTTGGATGAAATAGATGATTTATTATAATTTTGGTTTTGTTTTTATCATAAATATTAAAAAAATAAATTACAAGGACAATGTCATCTATTTCATAAAAAAATTGGATTTTTTTAAGCATATTACGTTAATTTAAACGGAAAAAAATTAGTTGTTTAAAACTAAAAGTGGGTAAAGTGTACAATTTTTAAGTGGAGGGGGATAAAGTGATATTAAATATAAAGAGGATAAAAGGCAATTTACCCAAACAATTAAATTATGTTTTTAGGACAAAAGTATTTCGAAATTTTAAGGCCGAGTAAAAGTATATAATTTTTCTTCATATTTTATTATTGTTTTTAATTGTTTGGGACATGAAAGAAATTAGGAACCTAAACACTAAACAAATGTGTTTTTGAATATCTATTTTTTATTCCTGTGAGGGAATTGAAAACAAACTTTCTGTTCTCATATGTATATATTTGTTTCTGTTCCTAGTTTTTTTGGAATATGAAGGAAAAAATTAAAAACAAAAATATCAGATACAGGTCCTGCATTATCAGAAATCCTTATACTCTTTAATTTTTGCATTTTTGAAAAACATATCAATTCACTATTTACTCTTTAATTTTTGCATTTTTGAAAAACACATCAATTCACTATTTACTCTTTAGCTCATGATACAATAAGTAAATGTATTGAAGTTATATGGCTTTTGTCACTTATTCTTGTTATGTTGTCTACTTGTAAAGTTCCAAAACTCTTGTACTCCGAGTGCGTGGAATTACATGGATATTGTTAGGAAGTTCCAACTTAAAACCATACGGTACTAAGTACAATAATCCCTTTGATTTATATAGTGGTTTGAGAACTCTCAAATAAGCGATGTGGGATAAGAATTTAACACCCGCCTTTAAGTGCAACCATCGGGTTGCACGAATGATTTGATTATGAGAGAATGATGAGAAATGTGCAACCCCCGGCTTGCACGGATGATTTGACTACGAGAGAATGAGAGACCCATAACCTTAGCTTTGATACCATATTAGGAGGTTTCAACTTAAAATCATATGGTGCTAAGTGGAGTAACTCTTTTGATTTATATAGTGGTTTGAGAACTTTCAAATAAGTGATATGAGACATGAATCTAACAGATATGATCAAAAGATGTGCAAGTGTTCTCCTAGAAAGGTGGCTAAAATGTTTATTAAATTTGAATTAATTAATAATAAATTAAAGAGAATTGCCACTGACACTTCACATGTATATAAAACGTCAGTACACAAGATGACTTGTGGTAATTAGGGCCCGTTTGGTAACCATTTCCGTTCCCATCTCATGCAGTGGGATGAAAATGGGATGAAATGAGATGAGAATTATGTTTCTTTCTTGAGAGCAGAATCGCGTTTGGTAATGACAATTTTGTTTTTGTTCTGGGAAGAGAATTGTGTTTGGTAACCATTTTCGTTCCTAAAAATCGAAAACGAACCCTAAACCACAAATTCAAGAATAAATCCTAGAACAAATCCAAGAACAAATTCAAAAACAAATCCAAGAACAAATTCGAGGAAATCCAAGAACATATTCGAACAAATCCAAGAATAAAAACGAAATCGAATTTCGTTGTTCTGGAATTCGCCATTTGTCATTCGATCAATCCTAAACCAAACCATTGATACTAAACCAAGAACATCTTTTGCTCTTTCACAGCACAGATTAACGCGAAATCGATTTTGAAATCGAAATCATCCTCTGCTCTTCCACTGCACGGATCAAATTGAAATCAATTTCGAAATTGAAATCAATTTCGAAATTGAAATCGATTTCGAAATCAAAATCGAAACCCTAACCAAACCATGAAATTGATTTCGATTTCGAAAATGAAATCGAAATCGAAACCCTAACCAAAACGATTTCGAAATCGAAACCCTAACCAAACCACAAAGCAAGCAAAGAGTGCGATGCCACGAAGCAGACGAAGAGGAGGTCAAATGAGGAGGAGGAGGCCGGAGGAGGATGGATGACAGGGAAGGAGAAGGCAAAGACGTTCCACGCGTAGAAGACGAAGAAGAAAAACAAAGAAAAAAGAAGAAAAGAAAAGGGGAAAGAATCGTGGCCTACAAAGCTTGAAGAGAGACTTTACTTAACAAATTAAAAAATGACAAGCGTGTCCTATTGGGAATGGGATGGGAATTGTGTGAATCGTTTTTTTTTTTTTTTTTTTTCCCAATCCTAAAGAAAAAAGTGGGATAGATTCTCATTTGGGAATGGAATGAGAATAGAAACAAAATTTACCAAACACTATTCCCAGATAAAAATCCCAAAAATTTGGGAATGGGATGAGAATTTCTAGGATGAGAATGGTTATCAAACGCCACCTAATATTACCTACTCAGTCAATAATAGATAATAAGTGCAAATTTTTATTATTTAATAAAAAAATAAAAAGTATACAGAACTCCAAAGTTCATATATTAAGTAAAAGTTCCCCATCTTATTTTTTTAATGAAAATTTTAATTTAGAAAATACATAATATTTTATAACAAAAAATACCCTCAATTCATTTTTTTTTTCACAATCAACCCTTAGGTCCCTCTCTATAACAATGGACATTCATTATCATTGCCACAACCACAACAAACATTCATATTACCGCCATTGCCACTATATACAACCTCTGTTGCATCAAAATCACCAAAACTATGGCCTAATACAACTGCTGCCACTGCAACCATTCACCACCAATTCAATACCACCACAACCATTACAAGAAAAGAGATATTTGACTACGAATTTTTTGGCGACGATATAATAATCATAGCCAAACGAGGCTATTGGTTATAAAATTAAAAGTTATAGACAAATGCGAACACCTTTTGATGACGAAGTACAAGTTTGTAGCCATCGATGAGTAATAGGTGACAAAATTTTAGATTTTGTAGC
Organism: Eucommia ulmoides; assembly: GCA_016647705.1. Classification (NCBI taxonomy): domain Eukaryota; kingdom Viridiplantae; phylum Streptophyta; class Magnoliopsida; order Garryales; family Eucommiaceae; genus Eucommia; species Eucommia ulmoides. The sequence goes on along the minus strand of CM028327.1, from coordinate 21,201,955 downwards.
GATTTTTCGACGTCACACGATTTTCCGATGTCACACTTGGCGCCAAAAAAAAGAGAAAAGTTGTAAGACCTGGATTTTTGTATACACATAATTTTAGCTATATTGTAGAAGCATGTATAAAATAACGGGGTTGATTTCGTAAATAAAATTCAATTGAAAATTTTAGGGGGTTAATCTAAAATTTTTACAAAACTTAAGTTTTTGTTTTGATTTTAATTAAAAACTTAAAGAAACTTAAGGTGGAATGGATGTAATTTAACCATATATATATATATATATATACACACACACACACACACACACACAAATATGTGTCTAACCAAAGCAGGGGACACGGAAGGATCGAGAAAAAAAAGAAGTAAAAGAGAACAATCTACGTGGCAATCTGAGGAATCAAAGAACACCACTATAATCATGCATATAAATACATTCATGCAAAATTGTGATTAAAAAAAAAAAAAAAAAACCTGAAAGAAGAAATCTGAAAAACAGGGAAGAGAGAGAGAAATCTAAAAACAGAGAGAGAGAGGACTTCGGCAGTGTGTGTGAGCTTGGGTGTCGTCGGTGTGTGTGTGTGTGAGGTTCGTGTGTTGTTCGTGGGTCGACAGTTGTGTGTGGATGGGTGATCAGCGACGGTGTGGGAGTCAGTGGGAGTGATCTGCTCGTCGTCGGTGTATGTGTGTGCATGGGTTGCTAACAGTGAGGGGGGGACGTGGTGATCAGTGAGTTGGTCGTCCCCGTCGTTCGGCGAGTGAGAGCAGATTGGTTGTTGTCGACGGTGAGGGTGTTCCGGTCGTGTAGGTGTCTTCGTCAATTTCAGGAGAGAGAGAGGGTGGTTAAGCCGGTGGGGCTGTCCGTCCAGTGAGGGTGTGGGTGATCGTTGACAGTATGACGGTGGGTTAAGTGTTGCGCTGGTGTGTGTAAGTGTGAGGGAGGGAGTGTGTGCTTGGTCGGCGAGGAGTTGTCGGCGATGAAGTCCAGCGACGGGAAAAAAAAAAAAAAAAAAAAAGAAAGAAAGAAACCAGAAACGGAAAGCAAAACAGGAAGGAAGAAGAAGAAAAAAAAAAACAGAGAGAAGAAAAGGGAGAAAAAAAAAATGAAATTACACAAACAATCCAAATAAAAGCCAAAAATTCATTTCGCGGCCGGCGGACGATTCGGAACAGGTAAAAAAATTTAATCGAGTATTATTGTCGATTAAATTAAATTACTAAGTATTGAAATCTTCGGAATCGTAATAATATTTTTATAAACGTTAATTTTAATAAATTCGTATAGTAAATATTAATAAAGCAAAACGAACGAAATAACAATTTTGCATAATTAAATTTGGGGAATGGGGAATTTTGAAAACAAAATTTAGGGCCTACGTTGCATGTTAGGTTATTTTAAATAAAATATTAATTTAGACCTATCGTTGTTAGGTTCACAGGCGCCAGCATCCCGGTAGGTTTTGGATGGCGATAGTTTTGCGGTGTGAAAATTGAGGTGAGTATACTGTCTTCTATATAAATTTAAAAATTCTATTTTTCATATAATTTGTGGAAAATGTTGCTATTTAAAAATGGATGATTTTGTGATGTAGTTGGTTTTAAAGGTGAAATATGTGTTTTTATCAAATTTGTTTTAAAGGTGGAAAACGATTGTTGAATCAAGTTGGTTTTAAAGGTGGAGGATGATTTTAGTCCGATTATGCCATAACTATAATCCTGTCAGGAGAGTATATCATGCGGGATGGTTTTGACCTGTTAGGAGGGCGCGTCCTGCGGGTGGTTGATTATGTTGCGAGATATCATGACCTGTCCGGAGGGTTAATCCGGCAGGTGGTTGTTGATATTATGATCTGTATGGAGAATGAGTCCGGTAGGTGGTTGATTATACTATGACCTGTCCGGAGGGTTAGTCCGGCAAGTGGTTGTTGATATTATGGCCTGTCCGGAGGGTTAGTCTGGCAGGTGGTTGTTGATATTATGACCTGTTTGGAGGGTTAGTCCGGCAGGTGGTTGATTGACCCGTTAGGAAGTGCAAAACCTGTGGGTGGTATGGTACCGTTGCAACTCCCGATCGTGAGTCCTATGGCTAGTAGAAGAGGAGGTGGGGTGTATTTTATTTTACGTTAAAATATTTGGTCTGGTGGATTTAAAATATTTCAGCTGGTTGGTTTAAAAATACTTGGACGGGTTGATTTAAAATCTTTGGATTGATTGATTTAAAATAATTGAGTTGGTTCATTTAAAATGTTTGGATTGGGTATCTTAAATGTATATTGGTTTATTCCATTGGTGACAGGAAAATTGAATTTCCGTACGGTGTGTGATTATATTATATTTGTGTTGGGTTATTTAAATACAATATTTCTTTACATTGGTGACGGTTGGAAATTGGTTCCAAATATGGTATACGATATACGGTATTATTGTCATATTATTGCATTTCATTGGTGGCAGTGGGACCGGGTATGTGATTATAATATTATATTTTGGAAGGTGGTATTTAATAATTGTATTTGGTTCATTAAATATTTTTATTATGAAGACAGTACACCGATAAAAGATTTTTGAGTTTTAGGTACTGCGGTTAGGAGTTGGTCCACTACTGGCATTAGGTAGAGTCTAGAGGTAGTGACATTTTGGGAGGTAAGCCGGTCGGATGTGAACCTAGGAAGGTTCAGGTATTTTCGGGAAAAAAAGTATACATCTACAGTAGCGCGTGTATATATGTACATCGGTATGTATTTAGTTGATTGGGCAGGTGGCGTCATGTCGACGTCACGCCCGGCCTCGGGTGACGGGTCCCCGAAGTAGGGTGTGATAAAGTTTTCCTGCAAATATATTGGCGACGAAACAATTCGTCGCTAATTCATGCCTTATGGTTAAGACAATTGGCTATGGTATGTGTTTGTCGTGAATAATTTATTATGTATTTCGCGACGAATTTTTTATCACAAATATATGATCAAAACGACATCATTTTGATCCAGGGAAAAAAAATTGTAGCCAAAAGTTAGCACTAATTTTTTCAATTAAGAAACACAACGGCATCATTATTGCTTCCATTCTTGAAGCTTCTTCCAGTCACGATTAAACCACGATCCCATTCTTCAAGCTTCCTTCAGATTCCATTCTTTTTCCTCTTTCAATCGCATGATGTAGAAGAATCAAATATAAATTTTCTGTTCTTGAGCGGAGCAAGCGAACACACGGGTTGAACAAATTTAAATGAAAAAAAGTAAATGACTTAAAAGTAAAGTGAGGAAATGTGCTGAGTGAAATAGTAAATGACAGGTATTTAAATGCAAGAAAATAAATAACGAAAAGTAAATGCGAAAAATAAACTAGTTTTAAAGTGTTCACTTGAGAATGTCCTCTTAGGGTTTGGTTGCCTCTTAGGTCTTCCTTTAAAGCGGCAAACGAAAATAAAAAGGGCTTTGAGGGCGTTTAGAGTTGGAATTATCTTGCTTAGGGAAGAAGCCTTTATCTAACATTTCCTTGTTCTTTTTTCTTCTTTGTTTTTTCGTTTGTTTTTCTTTTCTTGTTTTTCTTTTTTGATCTCTTTTGATGAGTTGAAAGAATTTTGATAGTGTTTTTGTATAGAAACTAGCAAACCCGAGAGTGTTTTAGAATGAGAGAGAGTTTTTGATCTTGTACCCTCTAGGGGGAAAGGATACCCCCTATTTATACAATAGGAGGTCTGTGCACTCGTGAGTGGACATACCCTCTTGATGGGATTTGATGCTGATTGATGGGGGGCTATTCCCCTATTTTCCAAAATTACTTTTTAGACCCCCTATAAATGGCACTACGTGATTGACCTTCAAAAATCAATAGATTAAGTCTTTGCTTTTATGTAAATAACATAGGAGGACTTAAATTTGGCTATCACAGCTCCTGAGAAAACATCCAATGCTCCGTCTTATTCATGAGGGGTGTGTGCGAAGTAAATTTTGACATAGATATTAAATTTTGGTTGTTTTGCCAAAACATAAGTTCACTACTAAACAATACATAGAGAAATTTAGTTCCTATCCTTTCAATTTAAATGCATTTAAACCCTAAAATATTTAAATTTTGGCGAGTTAATCATTCCGTAATTTTTATGATGAAATTCATCCAAGTGGGTGATTCTGTGTTTGACACGTGATTGATTTTCGTCATAAAAGATGATGGAATGACTGAATTGACATGATTTGGATACTTCAAGATTTCATGTGTTCAAATTAAAATTATAGGGGGCTAAAGTGAAATTTTCTTAAACTTGAACGGTGCAAAGTGAGAAAATCTCTAAAAAGAACTTCAGACAGAGAAACCCAACATGACATTTTGTATCAAATGATTACCACCTATAAAAGAGAATTTCTTAATTTTATTTATGAATGAATTTTCTAAGTTTTTCATGACATGTTGCGTCCTAAAATCCAAACACTGAAAAGGAATTCAAGTCAATACAAGGAATGGAGAATTAATTGGGACCAAGGTGAAGAGATCTGGTAGGGATAGTCGGCTAAAAGAACCTCAATTTGTCAATACAAAAAAGGAAAACTGAAACATGATGTACAGAATGTAATAAAACTAAATTGAAAGTAAATAAAAACGACAAATTTATGTACAACATCGAAGAGAGAGGACTGACTAATCTCACCAAGAATTAGTGAATCTTGAAACCAATTTAGGTTTCTTCGCTAGGATTAATCTAAATTGAGATTTATGAAAAAACAAACCAAAAAAAAAAAAAAAAAAACAATACAAAAATACATAATTTTTAGGATAGATTACCTTGACCCAATGTTTATGAATGAAATGAAAACCAAAAGGTATAAGAACGATCTTGACTAGATGATTATAAGAACCACAAACCAGAGACATGAAGATTGAATGTAACAAGAAATCTTGATAAGTTCATAAAAGTTCTCTAAAGAACTTAAGAGGAAAACTCTCACAATTATACCAATCAAATAAAAAGTTGAGTGAAATTCGCAGGCCCACAAAACCCATTAAATAGGCAGCCAAGAGAATAAGAAAAAAAACTCTAATTTGTCTTGTGAAATTTGCAGCCCCTCATGAAGGAAAAGGAAACCCAAATGTCTAATACTAAACAAAGAATAAGGAAACTTCCTTATTTGCCTTATATTTCTAGTTAGAAAATAAAAAGATTACTTGACAATCATGCCTTACAAATGAGCATAAAAATAATTAAAAGACATAAAATAATAAAATAAATATGTCAAATTTCGTGGGTCCTCATGCCTAGACCCATTCAAGTTTGTGCTGCTTTTCCCTTGCTGGCCTTAATGAGGTGGATTAGGCCCTGATTGTCATTTAGGCCAAATTTGAGCTTTACTATTATAGATTCAGCCCAAATCTCTTGAATTAATCCATTAAGGACTTCTTTGGATCTTTTAGCTCTTATTCTTGTTATTGGACCGACTAAAAAATGCAATGTATCCCTTGGTACATCTGATATATTCGCATCAAATTTATTCACCTACCTTAACTTACAAAACAAGGAAAAAAAATAAAAGGATTAACTGTTAATAGATCTTGGATTCTTATTATTGACACAAAGTAAATCAAGTTTTTGCCAAATGTTATTACACTTTTCTAGAGACGAAGGGTTTGCGTTTAGGAGTATAGATGCGTGAAACCGGCTAGGCAAATTACCGACCTTAACATTTGTTCATCTAGAGTCAATCCACGGAGAAGGACCTAACTTGAAAAGGTTTAGCAAATTTGGCTAAAAAATAGACGGTGACGAACAATGACTAGAGATCAAAATTATAAATAGACAAACACAAACTTTAAGCAAGCATGCCAGCAGAAAGTGGCACTTTGAATAGTGAAATTAAAAAGTCAAACTTATATATACCATGAACATGTAATTTGAAACTAATTCAGTTTACGATTGAGTGTCGGCAACTAAAGAGGGGTCAATGAAAATTAACATGAGGTCTACCTTAAAATGTTCCTTGTATTTTTCGAAACTTGAGCCTGATTTGGATCCCTTGATATGTAATAGAAGTTCTATGGATTAAAACATATAGCAAAAAATACTTTTCCCTATACAATTGTTTATAGAATATTTTGGTACTACCCAAAACTCTATTTAGCAGTCATATATTGGCGCGTAAAAAACCAAACATTGTACCCAAGAGGTGGTAGTCCGATTGATAAAGGAAAGTGTCATTTTCCTTGTTAACCGAAATTCGACTATCTTGAAGAGCACTTTAAAAATTAAATTTTGAATTTAATCTTAAATACACCAGGTCGATGTGGGAGAATGTATCCTTAAAATTGTCCGGGAAGATAATTAGTCGAGATGTACATAAGTTAAAATGGACACATTACCGTAAAATAAGAAAAAACACCTTCTATATAAAATTATTAACTAAAAAGTAGAATCCTCATTTTTTTTTTACTTAAAACGTGAATCAAATAAACCAAGAACTAGTGCAATAAATAAGTGAAACATAATGTTGTGATAAACTGCTGATTAGATGTTGAATCGGTAATAGCAATGATAAGAATAAAAATAGGCATACAAAAAAAACACACGATTTACGTGGTTCGACAATTTACCTACCCCACGAGAGAGACCAGACCTTTTATTAACAGAGAGCAAAGAGTTACTATATAAAAGCTAGACACTCGATTATATCTCAAGTAACCTAAGCCCTTAAACCCTTATACACCCTCTCTCAACTATCTCTACCCAAGGTACCTCACAAAGATTACAAGAAAACTCTCTAAGTTTATTTCTTTCTAAGAACACTCTCTATCAAGATGTGATTGGGAATGTGATGCCTTCCTTTGGCCAAGGCTCTTTCTATTTATATGAGAAAATCCACCTAACCTCATTACTCCAACCTACAACTCCCAACTCCCACCTAGTATCATTAATACAAAGAGTTAATGTTATTACAACTCCTACTTAAAACATTTATGGGGAATCATAATCAATGTAAGTGGTTGAGGCCGCCAACTAACTTACAAATCTCCACCTTAGCCGAAAGCCGCTTGGTTTCTTCAAGATCTTCAAGGTCTCATGTCCTAGTAGGACACCCATCCTCTCGCCACGGATGCTTCATTAATCTTTAGTTCTTTAGATTGATCAAGTCCAAGCAATGCTTGACCTTCGCGACTGCAAGTGGTTTCGTCATCATGTCTGCTAGATTATCTGATGTAGGAATTTTCTTTAGCAAAATTCTTCCTTTAGACACCATATCTCTGATAAAATGAACTTGGATATCAATGTGTTTGGTCATTTCATGGAACATCTGGTTTTTAGTCAGATATATAGCACTCTGGTTGTCGCAATATACTGTTGTCAGTTTTTGTACCAATGCTAAATCGCTAACCAAACCACTAAGCCAGATGGCTTCCTTTACTACTTTTGTAGCCGCCATATATTCAGCTTTCGTTGTAGACAATGCAACTATTGGCTGCCAAGTTGCTTTTCAGCTTATGGCACTTGAACAAAGAGTGAAGACATACCCAGTAAAAGATCTTCTTTTATCGAGATCTCCAGAATAATCCGAGTCAACATATCCAACAACACCGACATAAGTGTTGTTGTTTCTGTCATAGAATAAACCGATATCTGCAGTAGCCCTCAAGTAACGTAGTATACATTTCATAGCTTGCCAATGTGTTTTCTCTTGTCGATCCATGTAACTACTAACCACGCTTACTACTGCATGTGAAATGTTTGGCCTAGTGCAAACTATAACTTATATGAGGCTACCAATAGCACTAGCATATGGAACAAGTGACATGTTTTCCACCTTATCCTCAGTTTGTGGTGACATAACTGCAGAAAGTTTAAAGTGACCAACAAGTGGGGTACTCACAGGTTTCGACCTTTGTATTCCAAAGCGTTCCAACACCTTCTCGATATATCTTCTTTGAGAAAGACACAATCTATTCGCTTTTTAGTCTCTGTGAATTTCCATCCCTAATATCTTCTTCGCAGCACCCAAATCTTTCATCTCAAATTCACCACTCAGCTGAGTCTTCAGTTTGCTGATATGCAACATGGTCTTAGTAGCTATCAATGTGTCATCCACATATAACAACAAATAGATGTACGAACCATCTGAAAGATTCTTATGATAAACACAATTATCATAACCATTAGTGATCATAAAAGAATTGAACCTTTTATACCACTGTTTAGGTGACCGCTTCAGGCCATACAAAGAGTTTTTCAGCAAACACATGTGATCTTCCTTTCCCTGGACCACGAATCCCTCCAGCTGTTTTGACATCGAGCTGTTCAAGCTCTAAGTCACACAGAGCAACCATGGCAAGCAACACTTCGATAGAGTTATGTTTCACCACAAGAGAAAACACTTCATTGAAATCAATACATTCCTTCTGTGTATAACCCTTTGCCACCAGAAATGCCTTAAACCTTACATCTTATACCTTTGGAATTCCGTCATTCTTCTTAAAGATCCATTTGCAACCTACAATCTTTTATCCTTTATGAGGTTTGACCAGCTCCCAAGTATGATTCTTGTGAAGAGATTCAATCTCCTCATTCATGGCTATGTTCCACTTTTTTGATTTTGCACTCCTCATAGCTTCGTGGTAGGTCGCTAACTCTTGCGTCTCAATACCTTCAGCTACACTTAGTGCATAAGTAACATAGTCATCGTATTTTTGAGGTGGCTTGATATGCCCCCTCACTCTATCCTGAGCAAGCATATAATTCTCTAGTTGCCGAGATTCATTAGAAGTACGAGCTTTTATCTTGCTCCTCTTGGACATCTTTTTGCAATCTGTTTTGCAAGTTCTGTGAAACTTCTATTTTAAGCTCCACCAGTTTACTGACACCATGGTATGTTCCAGCATCTTGATTCTCCTTTTTTTTCAACATAGCAAACTCATCAAAGGTTACATCCCTGTTGATAATACACTTAGGTGATTTCAAATCAGGGCACCACAACTTATACCTTTTACCATCAACATACCCTAAAAATATGGACTTCTTTGCCATCGGCTCAAGTTTACCATAATTTACATGAGCATAAGCAGGACAACCAAATACTCTCAAGTTAGAGTATTTTGTAGGAGATTCAGACCATACCTCTTTAGGAGTCTTATAGTCAATTGCTTTCGATGGAGATTGGTTGATCAAGTAACAAGCTGTGTGAACAACTTCAACCCAGAACTTCTTGGACAAGCCTGCATCTGAAAAGCATGCATCGAGCTTTCTCCAAGAGAGTCCTATTCATCTGTTCTGAAACCCCATTTTGTTGTGGTGTATGTCGAGCTATGCGATGTCTCACAATTCATTCTTTCTTGCAGAACTCATTGGAAGCACCTTCGCAGAATTCCAAGTCATTGTCAGTTCTCAAGCGCTTGACCTGTTTTTTAGTCTGCTTCTCGATTATAGCCTTCTATTGTTTGAAATGATTAAAAACTTCATTCTTATGCTTCAATATGTATACCCAGACCTTTTGAGATTAATAGTCAATAAAGGTCAACATGTACCGTCTACCACTAATTGACATAACTTGAGTGGGACCCCAAAGATTTGAATGGATATAATCCAGAGTACCATTGGTTCTGTTGGCCCAATGGAATACCCAAGAGAGGGGGGTGAATTAGGTAATTAAAAAATTATCAGAATAATATTTCAATAAATCAAATAATTAATTTTAATTCTAAATTAATTATTATATTTATATCATAGCGGAATTATATAATCAACTAGGTTCACCCCAAACAACAAAAATAAACAAATTAAATATTGCAGCACACTAGAGATTTATACTAGTTCACCAAGCAACTCTTGGCTAATCCAGTCCCCCGAGCCCCACGGAGAGGTGCACCTACTAATACTCAAGTTCTCTTTAAAGATAGAAACCAAACCCTCATAATGATTATTTTACAGGCTCAGAATCAACCTTTACAAAATCCTTTTCACAAGTTAAGAAAGAACTTTTACTTTTTACAGGTTAAAGAATAACCTAATTCTTTTTAACATTAAAGCAAAAGAATTAAAATCTCACCAATACTCCAAATATCCTTTTATCCTGTAAGGATTGAATCGTTACAAAATTTACTCAAAATAATTCTATCTAAGAAGAATTACTACCTCAATTTCTTTAGAGGAAGAGACTGAAATCGGCTACACTTTGATTAAAAACCCCTAATAGTATTTAATCCGTCACACTACTCACCAATACAATTTGATAAGCAGATTATCTCACTCGGAGCTTCTACCACCCTAGATAAATTAAAACTCGATTAATATCCCAAATCTAGTGATAGAAAAGTGTGAGATTGAAAATTTGATTTTAAACAAAAGATGGGTATCAAATAATTGAGCACGTAATCAGATTCAAGAAATTATTTATAAAATATTTTCTTCAATAAAAATTAGAAACAATTTCTAAAGATCAATTTTCAAAAAATTAAACAAGCAATGCACAATAGAAAGTAATTGGAAAGATCTCACTCGGAATTCACAGAAAAAATAAATAGAATGATGTTACTTCAGATCCGGTAGTAGCAAAGATTAATAGTAGTGATTCTCAAGATCGTCTCTTAGAATAACTCTCACAAAATCTCAGAATGATATGTCTTAGAACAACTCAATATGATCTCAACTCTTTAAGCTCACTTCTCTAGATTTTTTATATATGAAAAACGCAGGTCTATATATATGGGAATTAAATCAGCTTTTTAACGGCTAGTTCCCACGTATCATGATACTTAAATGCTCTCTTAGACCCCTTATATCATTATGACTTCATTTTGATTTAATTCACTTAATTATAACTTTTAAATCTCTCAATTAAGTCCCCCAAATATTTTTCAATCTCAATTAAATAGAATATAAATAATTTTATGTACCAAATTGAGAAATATTAAAACTTAATGAACCAAATTAATAGAAATTAAATAATAGATGAGGCATATCTTAAATATCATAAAATCCCTGAAATCTCTCAAAAATTCCAACAAAAAAGGGTTATTTTTAGATATGAATTTAGAATCCTCAATATCCTGAAACAGCGCCCTATTGCTTGATTCAGGATGTAGCCAAGCCAAAGTTGCTGCGTTCATCGGTCGACCTATTTGTCAACTTGAAAATTCAGAGAGTTCTATTTCTCTTCACCGATCGACCTACCTGTCGACTTAGAGATACAAAGATGTCATCTTCTCTTCACCGGTCGACTTAGAGATACAGAGAGTTCTGCCTGCTTTGTCCGGTCGACTTACCAGTCTACTTATGTATGCTGGATATCTTTTCTAAACACATTTTGAACTCATTCTCTTTTACGTTTTCGCCCCTTTAACCATTTTCTTTTCTAAATAAGCTCCACTACTTAAATTCTATTTTAGTCAATTATGAATATTTTTTTTTTCAAATACACATAGAAGTAAATAATTTCATCTTACTAAAACACACATAAATAATAATTTTTTTTTTGTGCCGTGTGTGTTCCTAATTGAGATATTAAGAGTTAAAATTCACCTCAGTTGTTTTTCCTAATTTCTTCAAACTCTTAATTGTTCATCATCTTTGTCATCATCATTTAGCATCCATTCATAATTTGTTATCGCATCTTCATCACTGGAACTGATAAACTGAAACACTTAACAAACCATTAGTCCCACAAAATATATCAACATTTAATTGTCCATTAAAATCTTAGAATCAACAGGTTCGATGAACAATTTTCCCGAATTTCTTCTTGCACTGTTTGCCAAAAGCACAATGCTCACAAAAATCCAACTTGCTTGTCTTTTGTCCATCCAACAAGCCTTTCTTGCTCAACACCTCTACCACTCATTCCCGCATATGGCCTACTCGCATATTCCATAGCTTGGTAGTATCTTTCTCTGAATCTGATGAAGATACAACGACAACAACACCTATCACGGTATTTTCATGGAGAAAATAAATATCGTTCTTCTTTACTCCTTTCATCACAACAAAAGCACATTTGGAAATCTTTATAACTCCACCTCCAGCTTTGTATGTACAGCCAATGGAGTCGAGCGTACCCAAGGAATTCAAATTCTTCTTCAGTTCTGTAACGTGCCTGAAATCTGAGAGTATTCTCACAATGCTGTCAAATATTCTGATCCGGATTGTTCCAATTCCAATAACCTTGTAGGCTGCATTGTTTCCCATCAAGACTTTACCATCGTCGAACAATCGGAGTTTAGAATTCACTCGTCTCTAGAACTTCCGTTTGTGTATGTGAGAAGATCTCTGTCAAAAAAAGTTTCTTCCACAAGACCAGCATCTCCAGATCTTGAGTCATCTGTTTTTTCCTTTCCTTTTCGCTATGGACAATCTTTCCTGATATGCTATTCCATGTGATAGTTGTAGCACTTGATCTTTTTAGGTTTTTATTTTGACCTAGATTTCTCTTTGTTGCTCGAAGCGTTCGTTGATATTCTTCTTCTTGCGAACAGGCCTTCGCTAGAGCTTCTCTTTCTATTTTCGACAACCTTTTTTTTTTTTCAACTCTTTAGAGTTCAAGGCTGCTTTAATGTCCTCTATAGAGACCGTATCATTACCGAACATCATTGTATCGATAAAGTGCACATATGAGAGTGGCAACAGACACAGCAAAATAATTGCTTGATCTTCATCATCCACCTTGATATCAATATTTTTCAAATCAACAATGATTTTATTGAATTCGTCAAGGTGATCTTGGACCGGTGTACCTTTATTTATTTGCAACGTGTACAATTGCTTCTTAAGATACAAACGATTCGTCACAGACTTCGTCATGTACAAACTTTCTAACTTTAGCCATACCCCGACGGCTGAAGTTTCATTTGTAACTTCCTATAGCACTTCATCACTCAGGCACAATAAGATTGCACAATATGCGTTCTCCATTAGATCATCCTTGCCGGTGTCTGACATCGTGTCGGGTAAAGATGCTTTACCTTTTAGTGCTTTATGAAGTCCTTGTTGTACTAGCAAAACGTGCATCTTGATACACCATATGCTGAAATCATTTTTGTCATCGAATTTTTCTACCTCAAATTTTGCCGCCATTAGAAAATTTCAGATCTATGTCAGCAGTTTCCGAGGAGTCCAGTACGATGGCACCGACAAATAGTACCGTGTATGAACAATACCAACCTAGCTCTTGATACCACTTTGTTGTGACAAGCTGCTAATTAGATGTTGAATCGATAATAGCAATGGCAAAAATAAAAATAAGTGCACAAAAGGAAACACATGATTTATGTGGTTCGACAATTTACCAACACCATGGGTGAGGCCAGACCTTTTATTGATAGAGAACAAAAAAATTACTATACAAAAGCTAGACACTCTAATATATCCCAAGTAACCCGAGCCCTTAAACCTTTGTACACCATTTCTCAACTATCTCTACCCAAGGTACTTTACAAAGATTACAAGAAAGCTCTCTAAGCTTATTTCTCTCCAAGAACACTCTCTATCAAGATGTGATTGAGAATGTGATGTCCTCCTTTGGCTAAGGCTCTTCCTATTTATAGGAGAGAATCCACATAACCTCATTACTCCAACCTACCTCTCCCAAATCCCACCTAGTATCATTAATATAATGAGTTAATGTTATTACAATTCTTACCTAAAATATTTAAGGGGAATCATAATCAATATAACTGGTTGAGGCCAACAACTAACTCACACATAAATTGAAAAAAAGAAATGGAAAAAGACAACTTAGTCCTTATCATACCCAAAAACAAATCATATCCTTTATATATAGCCACATATGAAAAGTTATAAGCATATTATAAGCAAACATTATTAATTCAAAATCTAAAATAATTACAAAACTTTAAAAAAGAGAATTGTTTTGTTTAAATAAATTAAATAAAATTACTCGAGTATTGTTTAAAAGTGCATAATTATTAGACTAAGGTACTATTTACAGACGGGTGTCTTAGGGTGTGTAAAACCTTCCTCAAGCATAATTGATCCCCAATCATTAAGAATATCTCTGGTAGATAGACCTTATGAAGTCAAAACACGGGCCATTTCAAAGTAAATTACGTTTCTAAAACTCCCGGTGACCTAGCATACCATTTAACTCCATGCTAGGTGGCGACTCCATTTTCAATATAAAATCCCAGGCCAAGAAGTTTTTCAAAATTGATGCCTAAAAGAAACCTTGAAAAACTATTTTCAAAATGAATGGATTTGGAGGACTTAGAGAGGGAGGAATGTAACTTGTTTCGTTTTCTTTCAGAATCTCTACTTCTTCTGCTATCAAAATTCGGGGTGCGTCAGTTGGCGACTCTACTGGGGAACTCATATGAGGGTCAGGCCAAGTTAGAGTCTAAATTTATATTCACGGTTAAATAAAAGCCGAGAAATATATTTTTATTTTTAAATATAAGTAATTCCTTTCAAAAAATAATAAATGGTAATAAATAGTAATACTAAAAAATAAAAAATAATAAAAAAAAAAAAACGTAATAATAATAATAATGATGATGATGATGATGATAACAATACGACCACTACTACTACTACTACTAATAACATTAAAGATTTTTTTTGCATATCTTGTATATACCAACACGCATGCATATCTAATGTCTTTATTTATTGCATTTATATTACTGTTTTTCAATACTGCATTTAATTTTTTGTCTTTTAATTCTCTCATTTCAAAACTGTATACTTTCTCCAACGCACGAGCACTCACTCTACATTGCATATCATATGGAAAACCCAATCCGTAACCCTCTTAGGAATAGAGAGGCTGACAGCAGGGACAAACGTCGGTGATTTCATCACACTGATCTAAGCCCTGAAAACCCTTAGGATAGAAAGAGGGATTAGTAGAAGCAAGGCCAATGGGTCTCTTTCTCGGGATCCGGCTACGAAACTCGACTCGCTCAGACCACCAACCAACGATGGATGTTATCCCAGGGAGGACGTTGGAGGTTTAAAGGTCTAGGAATCAAAGCTTTTTAGGACGCGCTAGAAGAAAAGCCATAACCTCATATAGTAAGCTTAGGATAGAGGATAGGCAAAACCCTGTTGTACTTGGACATTGCCTTGGAGAGAGACATGCATATTGTTGTCAGTATATAACTACCTTGAAACCTTACAAAAACAAGTACCTCTAGGACTAATAGAGAACATAATAGCCAATTGAGAATCCTAATTATTCTTTATCTATGCCATAGCTTGGTAGTATCTTTCTCTGAATCTGATGAAGATACAGCGGCAACAACACCTGTCACGGTATTTTCTTGGAGAAAATAAAGATCGTTCTTCTTTACTCTTTTCATCATGACAAAAGCACATTTGGAAATTCTTATAACTCCACCTCCAGCTTTGTATGTACAGCCAATGGAGTCGAGCGTACCCAAGGAATTCAAATTCTTCTTCAGTTCTGTAACGTGCCTGAAATATGAGAGTATTCTCACAATGCCGTCAAATATTCTGATCCGGATTGTTCCAATTCCAACAACTTTGCAGGCTGCATTGTTTCCCATCAAGACTTTACCATCGTCGATTTGTTTGTAGGTAGTAAACCAGTCTTTGTTGGGACACATGTGATACGAACAACTAGAGTCTAGGATTCACTCGTATCTAGAACTTCCGTTTGTGCATGTGAGAAGATCTCTGTCAAAAAAGGTTTCTTCCACAAGACCAACATCTCCAGATCTTGAGTCGTCCGTTTTTACCTTTCATTTTCGCTATGGACAATCTTTCCTGATATGCCCTTCCTTGCGACAGTTGTAGCACTTGATCTTTTTAGGTTTTGATTTTGACCTAGATTTCTCTTTGTTGCTCGAAGCGTTCGTTGATATTCTTCTTCTTGCGAACAGGCCTTCGCTAGAGCTTCTCTCTCTATTTTCGACAACCTTTTTTTTTTTTTCAACTCTTTAGAGTTCAAGGCTGCTTTAATGTCCTCTATAGAGACCGTATCATTACCGAACATCATTGTATCGATAAAGTGCACATATGAGAGTGGCAACAGACACAGCAAAATAATTGCTTGATCTTCATCATCCACCTTAACATCAATATTTTTCAAATCAACAATGATTTTATTGAATTCGTCAAGGTGATCTTGGACCGGTGTACCTTCATTTATCTGCAACGTGTACGATTGCTTCTTAAGATACAAACGATTTGTCACAGACTTCGTCATGTACAAACTTTCCAACTTCAGCCATACCCCGACGGCTGAAGTTTCATTTGTAACTTCCTATAGCACTTCATCACTCAGGCATAATAAGATTGCACAATATGCGTTCTCCATTAGATCATCCTTGCCGGTGTCTGACATCGTGTCGGGTAAAGATGCTTTACCTTTCAGTGCTTTATGAAGTCCTTGTTGTACTAGCAAAACGTGTATCTTGATACACCATATGCTGAAATCATTTTTGTCATCGAATTTTTCTACCTCAAATTTTGCCGCCATTAGAAAATTTCAGATCTATGTCAGCAGTTTCCGAGGAGTCCAGTACAACGGCACCGACAAATAGTACCGTGTATGAACAATACCAACCTAGCTCTTGATACCACTTTGTTGTGACAAGCTGCTAATTAGATGTTGAATCGATAATAGCAATGGCAAAAATAAAAATAAGTGCACAAAAGGAAACACATGATTTATGTGGTTCGACAATTTACCAACACCATGGGTGAGACCAGACCTTTTATTGATAGAGAACAAAAAAATTACTATACAAAAGCTAGACACTCTAATATATCCCAAGTAACCCGAGCCCTTAAACCTTTGTACACCATTTCTCAACTATCTCTACCCAAGGTACTTTACAAAGATTACAAGAAATCTCTCTAATCTTCTTTCTCTCTAAGAGCACTCTCTATCAAGGTGTGATTGAGAATGTGATGCACTTATTTGGCTAAGGCTCCTCCTATTTATAGGAGAGAATCCACATAACCTCATTACTCCAACCTACAACTTCCAAATTCCACCTAGTATCATTAATATAAGGAATTAATGTTATTACAATTCCAAATCATAATCAATATAATTGGTTGAGGCCACCAACTAACTCACACACAAATTGAAAAAAAGAAATAGAAAAAGACAACGTAATCCCTATCATACCCGAAAACAAATCATATCCTTTATATATAGCCGCATATGAAAAGGTACAAACATGTTATAAGCAAACATTATTAATTCAAAATCTAAAATAATTACAAATCACAATGGTTCACATTTGAGCGAAAGGGTTTCAAAACATTGGAAACAAATGGGATTGAACACCAATAATTAACTGCAAAATTAAAAAAAAGAACCAAACAACTAAAGAAAAAACATACAATCGTGGTGATATTGGTGACAAACTAACCCTTTTCTATTGCGGAGAGTAATTTATTTCTTAGCATTTTTGTTCCATATTGTAGGAATTTATTTCTCTTGCATACAAGAATTCTTAATTGAAGCGGTCAAAAAAAAAAATCCAAAATGTTCTCTGTGAAATATAGGAATATATATTTTTTTTTATTTAAAAAAGGCTTAAATGCATCAATTTTTTTAAGAAACATTGGTTTGATTTTTATAAAAATAGAGTCGCGACCTAATATTGAATTTAAATAGGTTTGTTGGATCACCTAATTTTTTATTTTTTTTCAAAATGGACCAAAATATTTGGAAAATGGACTCTAAAATAAACTGAACAAAACTAAACATTCAAAATAGTATAGGGGTTCAATTATGCTGGGAAAAGTGTTAGGTATTCCAAGACATTCAATTAAAAATTGGTTGCCAATATCCACTCGAATACAATTAATCTAAGTTAACTGCCAAAAAAATTACAATTTTTTTAAATGTCATGATTACTTGTCAAATATGTAAAAGTAACAAGATTAATCGCCAAGGAAAGTTTTATTAAATAAATATCTCCTAAATGTTAAAAAAAATTAAATGAAAATTGAATGACATGTTATAAAATAAAAATGAATTTACAATGTCTATATGTTATATATGACCCACTTCTAATGACATATTGGCCAAAAGAGACGATAAAATCATTTTTTTTAATTATGATTGCTGTAGAAAAAAGTGATTTCTAGTTTAGATGACTTATAGGTCGTGATTATACTTCTAAATAAATTTGTATACTACGAGGTTTATTTCTAATGGTATATTGGTCAAAAACTTGAATTTGATTTTTGATTTTTTTTTTTAGATAAAGACATATTTGCCACTAGATGAGATGTTTATTAGGCGAAATGAATTCATAAAAATATAAATACAATTTTTTTGAAAATATTATTCTTTTTTGGGCATTTTTCTATAGAAAGTACAATTCCATCATGAATATGATATTTTTTTCTACATTTGGTATTGAGTGCAAAATATTTTTTAGACAATATTGACGTGATTTTTTTAATGGAAAAAGGTGAGATCTAAAATCTAAAGGAAAGGCAATGCAAATATTTTATATATCATTATTTTTATACTAAGAGAATTTTTGTTTACAATCCTCCAATGTCTCATTAAATTGAAATATGTAGAAAAATAATAATAGTCCTTTTTTTTAAAAATAATTTATTCATTATTTTGGATAATTTGTAGGAAAAACATGTTTAGAGAAGTGATCTACTAAACCTACCCTGTCAAATTTTAATTATATTTAGAAAATCAAAATGGTAGTATAGAGACCTCTCTCTTAACTTGCTAATTTATAAATATGTACAAAAATAATATAGAAATAATTTTATAATGGGATTTTTTTTTTGTATTTTTATTTGATCAAGTTTGAGACAAAAATAATAATGATTTTTTTTTATTTTGTTTTATGTGTCTTTTAAACAAAACAAAATAATAACAACAATAACAATGACGATAGTAATAATAATACAAGAAAGATTATTGTCATATTGATTGAAATAGTTAATATTTTCGCATGATAACATCCTCTTTTTGTTGCAAATTATAGAGTCATTTGGGTATAATAACAAATATATTGGCCGAGCAACAACTTTTTTATTTAAATAAATAACCATGTTCTGTGGTTAATTAGGTATTCAAAAAGTTTGGCATAACCATCACCCTTATGATAGGAAAAATTATTTGGCTATCAGAAGATTATTCATAAGGGGTTTAGGGCCTATCAAGTCCATCTTATATTATTATATCCGGTCTTCTTGGTAATCAAGAAGGTAGGAAAAATAAATACAAACAATTCAAAGACGTAGATTTAGGTAGTTAGCACTATGTGCAAAAAAGAATAATCGAATAAAAAGTTTTTGAGATGAAGAGAAAGTGCATGAATAAATAAAAAAAGTAGAAATTTGAAAATTAGAATAGAAGCATACCCTTTCTTAGATCTTCATCTCTGTAAAATTTATCCCGAACATCTCTAGGAATTTTTTTTCTCACAACTCTAGTCTTTCAGAATAAATGTTGTCTCAATTTTGGGCTTAGTACAAAAGTGTTTTTCTCTTCAGTTCGTATTTCCAACATAGTTTTTATTGTCAAATTTTCTATCCTAAAACAATGGAATGAAGGACTACTTTTAAAGGAAAGATAGGGTATGAAAAAAAATCCAAAAATCCAAAACCCTAGGAAGTCAAGTCGCAACCCCTTTTTTTTTTGGGCGCTCTCGGTGCACATTTTGCGCATGCAGCTTGCCTAGTATCCCATCACACGAACAACTATTCCTAGATGACCCACATTTTTTTTTATTTTATCGCACACATTGCACGAGCAACATGTATAATTTCCTTGTGCGGAATGTGCACTGGCTTTTTTTTTTTCTTCCACAAAATGGAAGGTATATTTCTCTCTCCCCCCATGTGGGTCAAAGTACAATTTATTTTGTTCTTTTATTGCGTTTGTTCTCTAATTTTTTTTTTTTCTCTTTTTTATTTTTTATTTATTTTTCTTGAAAATCATAACAAAAAACAATTGATAAATATTAACATATGAATTCAAATAAAGTTTAAAAAAAAATAAATGGCCAAAATGTAGTATCTACATTTGTCTCTATTTGTTATGCGAGTTTCACTTGTTTGGCGAAAATAAGAGAATGTCATTTTAATTTCTACTAAGTTTGTTATTTTTATTTTTTTGAAAGGCATGATTTTTGAAACTTGATGATTGAACTCGATAAGATTTGCTATGTATCCCGTAGGAAATCAAATTTTGAAATATTATATTTCCATATTTGTAAATATTTTGAAACAACCATATAATGTGTCTCAACCCAATGCAGGGGAGAAATAGACATCCGCTATAGGGCTGTAAATGATCCAATCCGTTCGTGAACTACTCAAACTCGACTCAATGATAGCTCGTTCGAATCTCATTCATTTAATAAATGACCCAAGTTCAAGCTTTTAATTAAGCTTGTTTATTAAATAAATATACATCATATGTTCAAGTTCGACTTGTTAATGTTTGTGAACAACTCGAATAATATATAAAATTAGTATTTTGTTATATTTTTAGTATGAAAAATAGTAAAAGAGACTCTTAAATTTATTAAACACTACAATCTTATATATCCAATGATTTTAGAGTGTAATTCAATTAATTTTTAATTTTATAAATACCCATTTAACCTATTTAATTACTATAATCGACTAATTATTTATAAATTTATATTGATCTTTATAGTTCTTATATTTTAATTCACTCATAAATTAAATATTTAAATTTTGTATATAGAACAGTTATAATGAACTAATATTATTATAAAATATATAATATTTATATTGTTCTTAATCATTAAAATCGAAGTAATAAATATTTAATGAAAAAAAAAATTCGAAAATATTCGCGAACAGTTTAATTATTAAATGAACCAAGCTTCAACATAAGGTTTTAGGCTCGATTTGAACTCAGCTCGAACTCGAATAGTATGAAAAATAAACAAACCAAATTTCGACACTTAATACTCGGCTTGGCTTGGTTCATTTATAATCCTAATCCTCACGTATAAAACACCCCAACCGATGACTAGGTACTTGGTTAATAAAACCATACAATATGCCCTAGCCCAAGGCTTGAGAAAGATAATATGATCCATGATCCATTGTGCCTATGATAGAAAAGTAGTAATTCGTATGGATGAAGTGTAACTGAACCCTGAAAGAGTTACCTAAATATCTTAACATTGTAAAGAATAAGGTCTTATGTAGTTTCATGAGCCTCTAAAATTGACCTATCGGGTCGATGTAGCTAACACAGCCCATTGATCTGAAAGACATCCACAAATGACCCATTTTGTCAATATAACTATTTTTCGGTATAAAAAAGATAGATAAATGATCCATCAGGTTGACAAGATTGACATGACCCATCGGGCTATAAGAATCCTCAAACAATCCATTGGGTCTATGACATTGACATGTTCTATTAGGTGAGAGATCCCAAAAATGACCCATTGGGTTAACAAGATTGATATGGACAATCAGATAGAATGACAAAAAACTAAGTAGGTCAAAGTGACAAATGTTGCCTATCGGCTAAAAAAACCTAAGCAAATGACCTATAGGGTTGACAATACTGACTAGGGCCATCAGGCAAAAAGTCATTAAACAAATGACCTATCGGGTTGACAATCATTGGTATTGCCCATCGAGCATAAAAATAACAAATTATCCATCTGTTTACAAAATTGATATGGACCATCCAAGAGAAGATATCCATAAATTACCCAATGGGTCCAAAAGATTGACATTGCCTATTAGTCCTAAGATATCCACAAATGACCCATGAGGTTGAAAAGATTGACATTACCCATTGGTCTTAAGATATCCACAAATGACCTATCGGGTAGACATAATTAACATCACCCATTAGTAGGGCTGTAAACGAGCCAAGCCAAGTAGTAGATGTACAGACTTGTTTATTTAATTTAAAATTTAAACGAGCCGAGCTTTGAACTGGGTGTTCGAACTCGGCTCGACTAAAAAAAATGGGGCTCGAGCTCGAAAAACTCGTTAATTATTTTGAGCTCAAGTTCGAGCTCGAATTTTGAGCTCAAAAATAAATTAAAAATTTAATTATACAAGCAACATTAAATTATCAACTGACCTATTCATGTGTTAAAGATGACTTTAAAACACATACTCATATAACCAAATAAAACACATGTCCAAACTCCAACCCAATATCAAATTATTACAATATACAAATCACAAAATAAAAGCCAAAAATACATCAAATCATCAATCTTCAACTCCCAAATCATTTTCGTTATCCTCTTCGCTTTGGACATCTTCATCATCTTGAAGATTAATTGGAAATGATGTTGAATCTTCAAATGAGATCATCTTCAAAGAAAAAAGTATGAATCATAATCAGAAATAATACTAAAAAAAATAAAAATAAAAACTCTACAAATGAGGACATAAATCAATATAGGAAAAATGCTCTTTTCAGGCAAGAGTGTTTCTATTTTTTTACATAATCACTATGCAAAGTTAATAAACTAATAAAGAAACAAAACACAAAGCACTCTTGGCAAATTTGTTCTGTAGGTACAGAGATTATGGAAAATGGGTGCATGTTTGATTTTTTTTTTTTAATCACCATTAGATATATTTGTAGGTTGGAATTGGATATGATTCGGAGAACAAAATATAAACATACGGTGGTGTTTGGCTAGTGTTTTTGTTCCCAGATTTCTGTTCCAATTTTCAGGAACATAAAACATAAATTTGGAAACAAAAGTATTGGCGGAAAACACTTCTTGAAGGGTGAACCTACCATTCGAAATGGGAAACAGCAGCACAATTAACAAACATGTATTGAACAATAAATAGATCCACAAATAGATCTATGTCGGCGAAGCAGCAACAAATAGATCCACAAACAAATTGAACAACAAACTATATGTAACATTAAATCAGCAACAAACAATCCAACAAAGGGAAAGAATACACATCCACAAACAAATTGAACAATATGATTGCGTAATACCCAATCCTTAGTGTTTCTTGATCTTCGGTGAAGAAACAACGCAATTAATCTTTCCATCATCAATTATCAAGAGATTCAATACAAATCTATATCAGGATATTCAAAACTGAAGCCGAGGAGAGAGAGAGAAAGAGAGTACCAAATATGTTCCTTAAGATGGCGTTGGTAAAGGCAGGATGGCGGAGAAGACACAAATCGACGAAGTTTAGCGGCGGTGATTGGGTTGTAGCAGCGAAGACAGAGATCGCGAAAGTAGATTTCATCGAAGTTGAGTGGAGGCGAATGGGTTGTAGTAGCGAAGACAAAGATCGGCCTTAGGGTTGATCGGTGGCTAAAGAAGAGAACGGCGGGAGATGGAGAAAAGTGTGGACCATCGCGATGGCTATGGAGATGGAGATGGAGAAGAGTGCCGACCTTGAAATGTGAATGAGAAACCGTGAATAGATGGAGATGGAGAAGAGTGTGGACTGTGGTTTGTGGATGGAGAGTAAGGCGGCTAAGATAGATCGACTGAATGAAAAACCCTAATGTAGAATTAGTAAGCATATAGATATATATATGTTCGCGAATATAAAAAATAAGCTTGCAAACAAGCTTGGCTCGTTTTGGTTTTGTTCGCGAACAAAAAACTAGTAGCTCGTGAACAAGTTTGGCTCAGCTCGATGATTAAACAAACATTTTTAGGAGCTCGAGCTTAGCTCGTTTATTTTAATAAACGAGATCGGACAAGTTTTTTTTGAGTCGAGACCAAGCTGTTCACGAACAACTCGGTTCATTTACAACCCTACCCATTAAGAATAAGAATTAAAAATGACCGATCAGTCGAGAAGATTGACATCACCCATCGGGCATAAGAATTCAACAGTGGCCCAATTTATTCGACAAGATTGACATCGACAATTAGGAAGAAATACAACGAATGACCCATCTAGTTAACAAAATTGACGTGAACATTAAACGAAAAGACATCTAACAAACAACCCATAGGGTAAAAAAGTCTAACATTGCCTATTGGGAGAAAATACAATCTTAAATGACCCATTGAGCCAACAAGATTGACATGGGCCATTAGGTTAAACGATACAAAAAAATAACCATTGGGTTAACAAGGTTGATATCATCCATTCTGTTGAAAGACAAAAAAATTACCCATCGAGTTTACAAGATTTACATAGCCTCTTAGGATAAAAGACATAAAATATCCCATCGGATAGACAATATCGTTTAAAAAATAACCGTTATAGGGCTAATTTAAAATTTCTATATACAC
The DNA here is from genome assembly GCA_016647705.1 of Eucommia ulmoides. Lineage (NCBI taxonomy): Eukaryota > Viridiplantae > Streptophyta > Magnoliopsida > Garryales > Eucommiaceae > Eucommia > Eucommia ulmoides. Next base: position 21,177,779 of record CM028327.1, on the reverse strand, counting down.
CTGCGAATTTCATATAATTAATTAAGAACATCATAAAAAATACATATAATTTCAAAGTTTTTAAAAGAGATTGTATCTTATTCTAAAATAGTTTTTAGAGAAAACTTTTTGTGAAATATTCTTGATTGAAGAAAGTGTTGTTTTGTTGTACTGGGTTTGAGTCTTACATTTGATCTTCTTAAGGAAATCTTGGTGAAATTGTTCTTGTTTACTTGATAAAATTACTGTGCTTTAATTGATTAATATATATTGATTGAGCTTGTAGTATTGTCGATTGAAAAAATATTTTTATATTTAAATATCCTGAAAATCTTATGAAATGATTTTTTTTCTAAAAGTTTGATTTCTATAACTCTGTGATATAATTGTTAATAATAATATTTGCATTCTTACATATATTTCTATCATGTAGTATCAAACCATTAATTGAGTATATTTTTTATTTGAGGTGGTAGAAGCTCTTGTGAGAAGAAATTGTAATTTTTTTTTTTTTTTTTACATTTGTGAGTTGTAACTTAGATCTAAACATACTTGGTCTAAGATAGAGTGGATTAGGCATAAAGGATGTTGCCTAATGAGGGGTTAATCTTCAGCATAGGAAAAAGACAGGGTTAGTCTTCAGCTTGTGAAAAAGTAGGGTTAGTCTTCAGCCTGTGAAAAAGATAGTGTTTGTCTTTAGCCTAGGAAAAAAAAATATTTGATTCTAAGCCTGTAAAAGAATTAAGTTATTCATGTGCCTGTGAAAAGGAAGTTGTAAAGGTATGCTTCCAACTTGGAAAAGGGATCGGATTTAGTGGATTGCAAAATCCTTGTAGAAGCTCAAGGGATTGGACGTAGGTAAGGGTGACTTACAAAACCAGGATAAATATGTGTGTTAAATTTCTCTACCCTTATTTGTTTGATTGTGCACTTAGATAAATACGTTTCAACTTAAATTTAAGATAATAACCGGTTAGAAAAATTGATGATTTGATTTATTGGTAAATTATTTGTTTAAAATTCTAAACTACTTAATTCATCATCCTTTTGGGTAGATCTATGGGTCAACAAATTATTTTCTCCATCCATTTTTTGGTATGAATTTAATGGGTTACACACAGTAGATAATTGATGTTAAAAGAGTTTTTGAAAAAAGAATGAGTAGTAATGCTGAACTTAAGAGTTTGAAGGCCAACATGCAAATACAAAAAAGAAAGGGTCCTTGGTTTTGACCGCTGGACAATATTTATAAAGTGGAAGAACATGATGGTCATCCACTTAATGAATTTTTTGACCACTCCTTGTGTTTTCATCCTACTTAGTTTTATCTAAGAAAATTATCTTATTTTATATGTGAGATTGCATTTTCTGGATGTTACTTACTGATATGAATCTTACTACCTCCTAAATTCAAATCCAAACTATCCTAGAGTCTTGGAATTAGATTTGATCTAAGAAATCCTAAAAATGCTTTTCTTTTGGAAATCCTTTGTATGGATACTGTTAGAGTTGAGATATCTGTGTTACTTATGAGAGAATCAAATCTTTTGTACCATCTTTGTTCATGATCAGATATTCAAATCACGTCTCGAGAACCACCAACTTTGAGGCTGAAGCACTTGAAGAGGTAAAGTTGTATTAAATGTGATTTAATATAACTCTGTTTATTGTTTTAATGTTACTACGGTTAAATCGGACTTTAAAAAATTGTATATGATTTTTTTTTTCGTTGCCTAAATCTGTGTTTTTAATATCCTATCCCTTTAGTTAGCTGCTTTTTAGTGGCACACCTTCTCTAAAAAAATGTTGTCCATATCTATCTTCTTCTTTTTATTTTTTATTCCAAATATTAGTGTGGTACTAGCCTCTTTGAGATCCATTTATGTGGTCCAATCTTGAATCTTTTGGTTTTGGGGTTGTATGCCTGGATCACTTCAACGATGTTGTCTCCATTTTTTGTGCATTTTTTTGAAGGTAGCTTCTCCTCTTTGCATGCTTCAAACAAACATAAACACCAAAAAGGTGTTTTTTGAAGGAGCTCGGGGTGGGCTCCAGTTAGTTTCACAATTCTCAAAAGCTTCTCATATTAGATCTAAATAGTGATTTAGTATTTGATTCCATTAGATCTTGTATTATTTTCGTCTTCTTCTTATCAATAGTTGTTGGTTCATCAGATAAAAATTGCAAAATAATAAAGACTTTGTTAACAAATAATGACATTTTTGTTAACACAAGAGAAAACAAGTTAAAAAGTGACTAAACATATTAACAACCAACAATGACTTATCAACAATAACATTTTATGTTCTAGTTATTTTCGTATATTATAACTAGTAATAATTATTATAGTAACATTTTCATAAGAAACTCCACATGTTAACAAACAACAATGACTTTGTAAGTAAACAACTATAATAACATAACAGAATGAGAAACTACAAGTGCAAAATAAGAAACAGTAATTTTGTTAACAAACGACAATGACTTTTTAAGAAAACACGTGGAATAACATAACAAAATGAGTATACTACACATATAAAACAAGCAACAATCATTTGGTTAACAAACAAGAGTGGTTTTTCAATCAAACAAACCCAATAGTATAGCAGAAGGACTAAACTATACATGTGACGTAAGCAACAGTGATGCAGCGACGACGAAGACGAGAAGAAGTCAGACGAGGAAGACACACGGAGAGGGATGGGAAAAAGGAAAAATAAAAACCTTGTTTTGAGCTTAACAAAAGTTGAATAGGGGATCTCATTAACAATTACAAAAATTCTGAACTTGTCCCTAAAATTGGGTTCAGTTTTTTGGGCACAATTTTTTTTTTTTTTTTTCTCATTTCTTTAGAATTTTGAAAATTAATTCTCATTTTTTGAGTTGAGTTTTGTATTAACAAACGCGTTTTCAAAAATCAATTCTAAAATTTTTGAGTTGGGTTGGGTTGAATTGGGTTAGAATGAAAACACTAACCAAATGGGGCCTTAATTGCTTATTTGAACGTGGGAACATGTCATATTAAACTCTCCTCAAATTTTATAAACTTTTTGGGTGGTCGATGCGATTAAATGTTGTAACAATTCAATGTGGAGGGAAAATGAATAGGAAAAGGAAATTTCAAATTTTTTGTATGGGGGAAAAGGATGAACAAGAGGGAAAAAATATGGCTGGGCGAAGTCCATTTGCTTGTTTGCAAATTGCTTTTTAGTTGGTCAAGAATTTGACTAATAAGAATCAAGAGAGGGGGACAAATAAGACCCACCACTATAGATGTGAGGTTAAATTGCGTTTTAGATTTGGAAAATTTAGTAATACTCATTCTATTATTCTTTTTCTTTTTATTTTAATTTTTTGACATGGAAAAATTCAAAAAATTAAAAAGAAAAAAAATAAAAAAATCAATACAAAGATGTGTAAAGTGAAAAAAGAGAGAAAAAAGTGGAAAAGAAAGAGTAAACACTCAATCTATTACCTCACCTACTTTTAATATTATATTTTTATTATCATAATTTTAATTTTTATATTTTTACTTTTTTATTCTGTACAAATTTGATCTACAACACATTCATCCAATGGACATTATTGTTTTTTATTATTAAATATTATATTTCAATCAAACACAATTTTAATTTTTAAATTTACATCACATTATTAAAAATATTTATTTTTTATATTTATTAAAAATAAACCAAACAACTTCACACAATCATTAAAAATTATTTTCAAAATTAAAAAAAAAAAAAAACTATTTAAAATTTTTTAAAAATTATCTTCGAAATGAAAACCTACTAGACCCTTACGGTATGGAGATAGTAAAATCGAATTCTGATAGAATGTAATTGAATTTTGAATAGGCATCTATTTAAATTTTGAATCCATTCCATCAAAATGCAATTCTATTATTTTCAACCAAACATGCCATTATTGTTTGAGAAATGGGACCCTATTTGGTTCAATTTTTTGAAAATTCTTTTCTATTTTCAAAATACAAATTACAATTATTACTTTTTTTTTTTTTCACAAAATAATTCAAAAATACTTTTACAGAATAATTTCCACATTATCTGGTCTATTCATCACATACTTTAATATAACAATTTTACTTTTAACTTTTTTTGATTTTTTATTTCTTTACAAATTTTCTCTACCGTAAATTCAACTAACAAATATTTTTATTATCTCTTTTTCAATGTCATATTTTAATAATTGATAATTTTTAATTTCAATATTTCAAATAAAGTGTGGTCTATTTGTATCTAGAAAGTTGAGATGTCAACCAGATTGGATTCAAATTTATGAACGGTGCTATTGACATTCATCAAAAATTCAGTTACATTACATATTCACTATTCTTCTTTCACAAAGAAATAATATAATTGGAGTGCAGTTTGATATTTCTGGAGTGTCAATAAAATCTTCTAAATTTACTTAACAAAAAGCATTCAATTTGTGATCTTAATTTGAATGGTAAAAATAAAATAAGAAAATTGAGATGTAGAATTGGCCTTTTTTTTCCCCTTTGCAACTTGTTTGGCAATGAATAATTGACTGAAAAACATGGAGGGAAAGATGATAGAGGGGAAAAAATTGTCCAAAAAGGAGAAGGGAATAATTTTTCTTCGCTTGAATTCGGGGAAGGAAAATTTGACTTTGCATCTCACAGTTAACAAGTAGATGTAGGGATATCAATAGTTCGATTTGGGTCTGATTTCATATAAAATCAAAATTAAAACCGTTAAACATATAACAAATTAAAATCACAATCAAAATTGTTGATTTTTTTTTCAACCGTTTTAAAACCGAATTATTTAAATATGTACAAAACTAAAACCAAAATCGCGAAACTATTTAAGATTTTTTAATTTTATAAAAAATCAAAATAAAAATCACAAAACTGCAGATCATTGTTTTTACATATAAATAAAAACATAACTAAAATATAAAACATAAATTTCAAAAAAGAGCAAACCACCAAACTATTAATTGTTACAAAAAATATTTCTAACCATAATTAAAATACAACGATAATTAAAATAAATAATTGTAACCATATATACACACACATATCTTATGGGTTAAACTGTAAATATATAAAAAAAAAAAGGGTATATATGTCATAAAAGTATATCTAATATATCGGTTTCGCGGTTTGGTTTCGTGGTTCGGTTTCATGGTTCGATTTCACGAGTACTATCTCAAAACCAAAATTAAAACCAAAATTGTTTTGGTTGGTGAGTTCAAAACCAAAATCGTTATCAAATTATTTAGTCGGTCTTAAAAACAAACCATTCAATTTGATTTCTCTCAGTTACCCTCTGGTTTGATTTTTTTTTTGTTCGTGTACTAAAAATAATGCTACTAACCATAAACTTTGAAGTTGGAAGTGTAAATTTCTTTGGAAGAGCAAGAAAAAAATAAATAAATTGAAATTGAACAAATTAGGTGGCATTTTGGTAACCGTAAATAGATTCTTGTTTTATTCATATTCTCATCTAGTGTTTGGTTATAAAAATTTGCACGTGCTTATGTTTAATATTAATTTTAAAACTTGAAATTCGTGATATCAAATGCGATAATAAACAATTTCCAGAATCAGAATAACACTATATTTTTTATTTATATATTTATTGTTAAATTTATTAAAAATAAAATGGAATTGTCAATAATGTATTATTTTACCTTTTTATTTTATGCAATAAATGTTAGTCCAATTGGTAAAAAAAGATGTCTTAATTCCAACAATTAAATATTAAATTTAATGTTGAATGCACTAAATTGATATGAAGGAGTGTGTCTTTAAGATTGCCTAAAAAAATGTTAATGTGTGTAATTGACTCGGATATACTTTACCATAAAAAATTCCCCTTCATTTTAAATGGTCTAAAATATCGTGACCCTTAAAGATGGACCATTTGATACATGGGTATATGCCAATGGCCTCCCTTGTTATTTTTCACTGTACTAGATATCTCCCCTATCATTTTGCAAATACTAAAGACCCCCTTGTCTTTTTACTCAAACACCACTTACTTCTTTTTGGACAAAATTATCCTTAGATTATTTAAAAAAGATTCATTAACACCCCTATATTTTTAAAATTATATTTTTTTTTATCTTTAACTTTTTAAATAAATTGTATTTACCTCTTACCACTACCCAACTCCCACCGCCACCGCCACCGCCACTACCCATCACCCTCCTTCACCTCCCACCGCCACCGCCACCTCCTACCACTGCCATCCACTACCACCTACCACCACCCTCCCAACACCATCTCTTACTGCCACCCACTGCCACTGCCATCTCCCATCACCTACCGCCCAACTCCCCCGCTACTAACAATATTGAATGAGAAGAAAAATAGAGAGTTAAATGGGAATAAGAGAGAGAGAGAGAGAGAGGTAAAAAAGGTAGGCCCACCCTTTTACTCAAACCGAAAAATGAGAGAGATGAGGAAAGAGAGAGAATAAGAGAAAGAGAGAGGGGGGAAGAGAGAGAGAGAACCTTGTATGTGAGTATGTGAGAAAGAGAATCATGTGTGGATGTGTAGGTGAGGCCCACCCTTTTTCATGTTTGCCTATATTTGTGTGTGCCGAAAGAGAGAGAGATTAGTTAAACATGGACAACACATGAAAAGGGTGGGGACTTACACATCCACACATGATTCTCTCTCTCTCACATGATCACATACAAGGGTTTTTTTTCTCTCTCTCTTCCCCCCCCCTCTCTCTCTCTTTTTCCTCATCTCTCTCTCTTTCTTCTTTCGATTTATGTAAAAGGGTGGGCCTACCCTTTTTACTTTTTTTTTTTTTCCCTATCTCTCTCTCTCTTACTCCCATTTAACTCTCCATTTTTCTCATTCTTCAGTATGGGTGGTGGCGGGAGAGTTGGGAGGTGGCGGTGGCGGTGGCAGTGGGTAGCAATGGGAGGTGGTGTTGGGTGGGTGGCGGTGGGTGGCGCCGGTGGGAGGTGTGTGAGGGTGGTGGGTGGTGGCTGTTGTAGGAGGTGGCGGTGGTTGTGGGTGGTGGGAGTTAAGCAGTGGCGATAGGTAAATATAATTATTTAAAAAATTAAGGGTAAAAAATATAATTTTTAAAAATATATGGGTGCTAATGATTTTTTATTTTTATTTTTTAAATAACTTAAGGCCAATTTTGTACAAAGGGGGATAAGTGATGTTTGAACAAAAAAATAAAAGAGGTCTCTTATATTTACAAAATGACAAAGAAGATATTTGATATAATGCAAAATAATAGAGAAGGTTATGGACATATATTCTTTGATATATTAGAATAAGATGAAGTTTCTCTTGTTTTTATAACATCATTTGTTGTCCTGTAAAATAATTTTTTTTTTTGTTATAATAAATTACAAAGTAAAGTACAACTTAATACTTTTGAAATGTCATTAGTTTTGGCCTTTTTTTTTTTTTTTTTATTTGTTTTTTTCATTTGTTGTCCTGTAAAATAATTTAATTTTTTATAATAACTTACAAAGTAAAGTAGAAGTGAAGTACAACTTGATACTTTTGAAGTGTCATAAATTTAATTTTTTTTTTTTTTTTTTTTTTTTTTTTATGCCAGATATCTATATAATAAATTATGACAATTATAAATATTTTTGTTAAATGTTATGATTGATTTGAGAGAAATTGATAAATGAAATTGAATTATAAAATATAAAGTTTTTAGATTTTTTTTATTAAAATTTTATTCCCACTTCTAAGATGATAATATTAATTTTTATTTTTTACCTTCTAAATTTTATATTTATATGTAATTGACTATTTTTTTATTTACTATTATCTATCTATCTATCTATCTATATATATAAAACAAAAATCAATGATCATAAATTGAATTAGTATAGTTAATTATTTATAGATATTTAACTATAAAATTTATTGACTGCATATCTTTTTAAGTTGTATGTTACTGATATATTTACTATTGGTGTTGAACCACAACCGAAGTTGGAGATATATTGAAAAGGTAAGGGTGTGTTCGGGATTTATTCAAAAGATTTAGGGTTTTAGGGTTCACACGTTATCATAATTTTTTAACAATTTAACATTATTGTAATTTTCTAGGTAAGAATTTGCAGTGACTCCTATACCTTGTTGTGATTTTGAACTTTTGACAGAATTATTAAATTTCCCAAAAAATAAAATAAAAAATATTTAAATGGATTGGGTAAAAAGTGAGGTGCAAAATTTAGAGTTTATGGCAAAAATCCTTTTAAAATGTAGGGGTTTACGCTTGATGATTTTAAAGACTTGATCGTCAAGAATGATCTTGTGGAATTCATAATATGATCTTCCTAAAGCTTTGGTTCCTGAAAAACAAGGCATCGTGAGTGGACTTGCCAGCGTTGCACCTCCAATGTGAGAATCAGTATGAATTTTCCCAAAATATTTTAGCAAAGTGACGACTAGAAAAAATATATGTACTTGGATAGACCCATAAGTAGAATATATAGGAAATGAGAGAATTGTTTGACAAATCTTCCATAAATCTTGATTAATCCCCACAAAAATGCTCTGGATTTACCGAGATATGGGTGTAATTGACCATCATATTTGAATCATTGCTTCCAATTACATATATAGTGGGCAGGGGTAACGATCCTTGAGCATAAAGCACGCCCAAGTTTGGATGCAATGCAGAATCCCCTCGGTGGTCCTGGGGATAGACTCGTGGTGAAACCAGGCCCATAGCCTCGGTTAAGAATGATTCTACTCAGTATCTTCTTGTCCTTTATAGTCTTTTCAAGTACTGGGTAGTATCATTGGTTATCGATGTTTGACGGATTTGAGCTCATATGCTAATCATGTGATTTATCTTTACATGTGGTAACTTTTGAACTTGGTCGAGAAACTCTCTTACCATATGTCCCCTATCCATGAGATCCGATGACAAAAGGGGTCAAGATTATAATTATTAGGTAAAATCCCAAGAATGATGCTTGAAAAAAGTAAGTATATCTGTACCCTTGTTTTTACCACCCAATCTAATTTTTGAAAAGCCTATGGCAATTTGCGTTTCGCATCGAAATCCTGTTACGCAACAAATGTACGGAAAATATAACAAGGAGTGTCTTTTCTGCTCCCAAGCAGCAATTGATATTCCCATGCTATGAAGATACCCTCATAGTTGAGTAGAGGGCCCTAGTATTGGGACTTTGTACAACCTTTAAGCTTCTGTGCATGTTTCTCAAACAAGACTTCTGAGTTTTCTAGGTACTCACTTTGTATTTTGGCAACGGTTCCTCTTGATTATGGTAAGATCTTTATTCTTTTGATTTGTTAATTCTTGTCCCCTATTGTCATGAACTTGGCTAATGGATAATTAACGTCAAATCAATTGGATAGCTAGTACATTCAGTTTAAGTGCTCATGCATGTTAGGATCCACAATTACTTTTACCACAACGAAATGTCAAGCACACAGAACACATATGAATGAGCATTACACTTGACTTTGATAAACAACTAGGGGATACATTCATCATCGGATAATGGCCCAGATGAACTACAAAACTCAGCACACAACAATAACAACTACAAACAAAAACATACTAACACTAATACTAAACAAACATGCATACAATGAAATAATAAAACATTTAAACTTAAACTACATAACGAATAACAAGAAAACATAATAGCATACTACATATCACCCCCAAACTTAAAACGAACAGTGTCCACAATGTCCCAACATCGATTTCAACAATTGAAATAAAGCATGACAACAAAGGGGGTTTAGAACATGTACTTGGGAGGTGAGACAATCTCGCCTCCTAATAAAGTCAGTGGTGATGAATTAATTTATTTGAAAACTTGGGTTGCCTCCCAAGAAGCGCTTGGTTTAATGTCCTCGACTTAACATAGAGAAGGGCTCGTTAAAGAGTGACTTCCACCCATAGTATGTGTCATACAACATACATATGGGTCTTGGTTCAGAACACCCCCAAGCTTGGCAAGATTTGGCATTGTTTGGCTCGTACTCTCAACTTGATTCTTCTCTGAATTTTGTGCTTGGTAGGCATGGATGAATGGAGTTGGAAGTGGTAGAGGACAAGATATCCACATTGGATTCTCATAGAAATGTTCGTATTTAATCGGTGTCGGAATCACAACGTGGATCCCAAAAGGTGGATAATCACAAGTGTTATCTTGTGATTCTTTACCGTTGCTTAATTTTTGGGTCTCCTCCTTATTAAGATCTTTATCATTGATAAAACCCAATGTTTTCCCGCTCGTATTCGGTTTCTTACGGTGGATTTCACATGTGGATGTGACTTGTGTGTCTCTCAGTGCCACTGTTTCTGACTCGGCCTCAATGAAGCAGATTAGCTAACTGATTTGCGTCTGAATAGACGTTACAGTTGCATCAATTTCAGCGCAGGTCCTCTCAATATTGTCAAGTTGATCCTCATGCTTGTTGAGATGATCATTCGTTTCCCTCCAGAAAGCCTGAGTTTCCCCTATAAATTCAGTGAACAATTCCTCCAGGGTGGGGGAAGACTCCAAATGTTGGTCCGGGGTGTCAATCTATGGCGTCGAAACGGAGAAATTACTACCCAAGTTTTGGTAGCTTGTTGAATAATTCGAACTATGAAAATCAAACTCCGCCATGTCTTCTAGCAAGCAATAGGCTTCGTCCACGGTTGGTTGGTCGAATGAGGTGGTACCATTTCTTTATTCGACCTAATTTCTTGTTGCGGCTAGTAACCCATCGAGGAAGTTTAGTAGTTGACACTCCCTCGGGAAATGATAGTTTGGGAACCGGATGAACAACTCTTTATATCGATCCCAAACACAATAAAATGGCTCGAAATCCCGCTGAGAAAAATTTAAGAGGACTTGTTGATGCACTATCTCCAAGTACCTCGAAAAACAAAACATACTAAAAACAAAAATTATAAACAAAATAAATGCCTAAATTAAAATCAAGTTATTTACTCACAATATCAACAACAATCTAAAAACCAATCCCCAGCAATGACCCCAAAAACTTGGTAGCGGAATATTACGCTTTTATCGCAAGTGTATATGTCAAGTTTTAGTAGAATAGTGATGAGTAGGGTTGTCGTATCCGCATGGATTGGATTAAATTGTCGTTAAGTACCGCGATTGTCATAACCTAATTTTATCTAGGCAATCCAATTTTTAGTTTTTTTTTTTTAATAGAAATAATAAAACTAAACTAAATAATTAATTAAACTACAATACTAATATGACATTTATGGGAATGCATTATGTAGGGATTAACTTTGTTCATTTAAATGTGTTTGTTTTAGTCTAGTTTACATTAACGGTATTCAAATCTATCTAACAATCTAGGTATCGAAAACTCACTCACTACCTCTCTCGAGTGTAAAGTGAATGAATATGTGACTTTGCGTTAATGCTGATATCCCTATCTATCGTCTAAACGATACTGATCACATGAGTCTTTCCCCAACCTCATGGATTGAACACTTTCTAATACTCTCCCGAGTCATTAGATCGTCGCGTTGTGTTTAAACCTTAGTCCGAATAAGGGGTTACCTCTCTCGAGTGTTAAACCTCGTATTCTCAAACCAACCAATATATCATAACAAACATATAATGGAAGTAATAAAATAGAAAACACAATCGGATAAAGATAAATAACCGTTAACAAAACATCGATTTATTCAAACCACGTTTTCATGAAGTACATCAAACCCTAGACAATATATGTTTATCTATGCATGACCATAACCAAATATTCAACAACAAATAAGCTAAACATGATCAAAACTACCAACCAAAGCTAAAAATAAAAGAGAGAAACAATGGAGAATAGCCAAATCTGAAGAACAGGTGAGTCCACATGCGCTAAGTCCGCTTCAATCTCATTTTTGCATCTTCAAATGGATGATCCTCCTTGGTTGGTATGGCTTGGAACTCTTAAGACATACCGAAAAACGTCCCCAAAATCGTGCCTATTGTGTTGGGGAAGAAGGGGATATTAAGGGATCCAAAATATCTAAGAAAATATCCCAAATATCTAAGCCACCTGGTATGGGACTGCTGCAGCGATGGGAAGCACCGTTGCAGCGGTGGTTAAGAAGAAAGTCTCCGTTCTTTTGATCACTGCAGTGGTGGTTTTCATCGGTGCAGTGGTGGAGGCTGGATTTTCTTTTTTGAATCTTTTAAACCATTTCTCCATCGACGTCCCACCGATTTGCTCGATTTTCAAACGTTTTCATCTTTTATCGTCCCTAACACATGATTTATACCAAAACAAATAAAATTGAATTAAAACATATTAAAACATTACAATAATACTCGAAATCTATCAAAACTGGCTTAGAAATAGATTGATAAAATCAACCTATCAGTAAGTGTGAGTGGATTAGACACATTTGGGTTGGTAACTAGCTAGGGAAGATAGGTTTGATCTTTATCTTGTGAAAATGATTAGGTTTGATTCTAGCTATAATATAATTAGATTAGTCTTTAGCCTAGTAAAAAGATTGGGTTCTTTTTTAACCTTTGAAAAGGGAAAATTGTAAAGGTTTCATTTTGAGCATGTGAAAATGATTGTAAGGGTTTGGTTCTTACTTGGGAAAGAAACTAGTGATTAGTGGATTACGAAAGCCCTATGGATCTCGGGGGACTGGACGTAGGTAAGATTAGCGTACCAAACCAGGATAAATTGGTGTGTGCCTTTTCTTTACTGCTGGTCATTTAGTTGTTCACTTAGTTAAATACGTTTTTTCTGTAATACAAGACAATAACTAGTTAGGAAAATTTATAATCTAATAACCAATGAGTCAGTTATTCGTGCATATAAAGAAGGAGTTAACAATTGTAAAATGAAGTATTTGGCACTGAAAGCTCAAAAGGTTCAAGAAATTAATGACAGCGAAGATATAAGTCTTGACAATGGACAAGAAAATGATGTGGCTCTTCTCACCAATAACTTCAAAGAATGATCCGACGAAGATTCTCAGGAAAGAAGAATATCAATATAAATAATATTGAATGTTACAATCATAAAATCGAGCACTTTCAATCTGATTGTCTTGAGCCAAAAAAGGACAAAAAACGAAAAGAAAAGAAGAAAGTAAAAAAAGGAAAATAAAAATTTCATGAAATCCACATGAGATTACTCAGAATCAAGTACCTCTAAAAAGTCTAGTAGTTATGATTCATCTATGATTGTTCTAATGGCTACTGGAGATGAGGTACCCAAATGTTCTAGCACTTGTTCTCTAAATTTTGATGGTTTTTCCTTTTTTTTTTTTTTTTTTTTTTTTTTTTTTTTTTTTTTTAATGTGTATCAAGAATTGTTAAATGATTATAAACTTCAATGTTCTAAGATAAAATGCCCTATAAAGTACAATTAACACATTAAACAAGCAAGTAGTAAAATTTGATTTGAAAAATGTTTATCTCAAAAGCCAAGTTTCTAAAATGCTTTCATTTGATCTTAAAAAGAAAAAAAAATCGATTGAAATGCAAAATTATGGATCTACGTTCTATTGTTCTCAAATGTATAGGTGGTGAGAATAACTTAAAAATGCTTTTGAGAAGTTCAAGAGGAGTATTTGAAAAAGCTGGAATTAGTTTTCGAAAAAATATTAAACAAAATGGATTTAAAAATTTCTTTTCTTAAACTAAGAATCATATTAGATGTGTTAACTGCAATATTGTGGGGGTATATTGATAGGTGTAATTTGTCTATATATTTCCAAGCCGATTTTGATAGTTTTCGAGTATTATTGTAGCGTTTTAATATATTTTAATACGTTTTTACTTGTTTTGTCATAAATAAGGTGTTTATGGCAAAAAGGGACGAAAACGGTTCATAATCGAGTAAATTGGTGGAACGTCGGTGGAAGAACGGTGGGAAAACGAGCAAAAAGATAAAAGTTCAGAATCTGCAGCTCACCGCTGCAGCGGTCAAAATGCAGAGAGTTGCTAAACCTTCTAATTGTTCATCACTGTAGTAGACAATAAAATAGAAACCTACTGACTTTCCCACCACTGTAGCGGTCAGGCGTCAGATACTTTAGATATTTTGTTGATACTTTTGGATCCCTTTATATCCTCTCTTGAGCCCAACACACAAAAGAAGTTTTTTGGGAGGTCTTGAGAGCTCCAAGGCCATTCAACCAAGAGAAGATCACAAAGCCAAGAAGGAGAAAACGATCTTGGAGCGGTTTTAGCATCGGTTCTTCAGATAACGGCTATTCTCCTTGTTTCTCTCTTTATTTCTTAGTTTGGTTGATTGTTTTGAATATGTTTAGCTTGTTTCTAGTTGAATATAAGGCTATGGCCATATATAGCTAAACATATATTGTCAAACACAAAAAACGTGCTTTGAATAAATCAATGTTTTGTTAATGGTTGTTCATGTATATCCGATTGTGTTTACCATTTTATTACAATATTGATATACTTGCTATGGTATTAGGGTTGATTTTGAGAATACGGGTTTTGACACTTGAGAGAGGTACCCTGGATTCCGACTACGGTTTAAACACAACGTGATGATCTAATAACCTAGGAGAGTGTTAGAAAGTATGCAATCCATGAGGTTGGGGTGCGACTCATGTGATCAAGTGTTGTATTGATGCTTGAGGGGGATTTCGATGTTGAAGTGAAGTCACATATTCATTCAGTTTACACTCAGGAGAGGTTGTAAGTGAGATTTCGATATCTAGATTGTCGGATAATGTGAATTTTGTTAATGTAAACTAGATTGAATTGAACGCATTTAAATGAACAAAGTTAATCCCTAGACAATTTACTCCCTTAAATGTCAATATTAGTATATTAGATTAATTAGTTAATTAGTTTAGTATATTATTTTATAAACAAAAATATAAATTTGAGTTGCCTAAATAAAGTTCGGTTATGATAATCGCGGTATTCAACGACCATCTAATCCAATCCCTATGGATACGACAACCCTAACTCTTCTCACTCTACTAAAACTTGACCGGTACACTTGCGGGGAAAGTAGCGATGTAACATTCTGCTATCACATACGATAATTTTTTTCCCCCATATATTATCAATAGATAAATAGGTATGGATTCCCAAAGGAACAAACATTGATCTAGCTAACAAGATTAGACCCACTTAGATTGGGTATTGTTGGTGTATAAAACTGGTACATACCTTGAGTATGGTCCAGTTGGATGACGGATGGGTCCTCCTATTGAGGTGGAGTCGTCGGTTGGAAATTCTTCGGGTGAGCTATGCTGGGTCCTAGGAGGACTGACCTACTATGTCCAGAGTCCTGCTCCTCAGGGAGTGTACCTGTAGAAGGCTCAGACCAGAGTTTTTCCCGGTGAAGCCCCTTCGGCGTGGTAATTAGTGCTCAGAGAGAAAACGTACAAAATATGGAAAGTAAACAACTTAACTCGCGTGTAATGTAAGTGTATTCAAATATATCTCGAGCTTACATATCCCCCGATATATATAGGCGTTGGAGATGATTAATCTGGCCTAAACACGGTTAAGTAGTCAAAACCCTGTGTTTAGCCGATAATCCGGGGTGTTTAGGAGATAATCGTTGGGCTTGGGCATTTGGGCCCATTTGGCAAAGCCTGCAGGCCTTTGTCAGGCCTGCAGTGGCAAGATGATGGAGGAGAGCGGAGATCCGTGGAGTCCTGGAGAAGAAACAAAGTGAAAGGGGGGAGCTGGTCAAGGTAAACGACTAAGTCCCTAAAACTGACCACCCAGGGCACGGCGTAGAGCTCAGGGCGACACGTCCCGACGAGGCTCTTCTCTCCTCCTTAGATGCAAATGAGGTTCCAGGGAGTAGCCATGGTCAGCGTATGCTCCAGTGTGGTGTTTGTGGATTTCGGAATGTGTCCCTGTCACTATAACGACGGACATGTGGCTGGGTCCTAAATGCTTACGCGGAGAAGCCCAAAAATACCCTCATCAGGTACTACTTAGGAACTATTTGAGGTGCTTTTTGTAGGTTATTTTGAAAGCATGATAAAGTAAGGAAATATGGTTCGGGGATAGTGGTCGTTCTCAATACATGATGGGAGATAAATCTAAATTTACGTCTTTAACACCTAAAGATGGCGGTTATGTCCCCAATTACATTCATTTCCCTCTTCACCCTTTTATTCCCAATAGAACAAAGAAAAATCTCTCATAGTATTTCTTGAATTGTAAACACACATTAGTTATAATTTTTTTTTTTTTTTTAACAAACATCGATTAGATAAGAAAAAAACCATACGAAACAATACTGAGTCTCTCAAAATGTGTCACAACTCAAACCCCCCATACTTGCATAACCTAAAGTCTACACAAAAAGAGAAAAGATTCAAACATGCCTAGAGTGCAGGGACTAGTATTATTCGGCTTAGGGAGATTTATGCGGTTGAAGAATGAAAAGGCTATTAGGCTTGAAGGGGACTATAAAGGAATGAGATTCCATAGGTAGGCTTGAAAAGGCTCAAATGGTCTAAACGAATGCCTAAATCATCTCTCCCAGACTACTTAGCTTATGATTTTGCCTCAAGTTTCACTAAACTGAGTTCTAAAATCCTTAAAATGTCATGAATCAAATTTTGATGAAGAATTGTCCTCTAGTTACCTAAATGATGAATGTCAACATCTTTCATTCATGTCAAAATTAGAAATAATAGTGTCTTATACTCACCCAATGTTAAGCACACAGAAAACACAAGGGACACATTACATAGTATCTAGAAAAATGACTTAGGAGATAATTTCATAATTGGTTAATGACCACTGGGACTAACAGAACAACTCACCAATTCAAAACATACCTATTACCCAATGCAGTATGCCATCCCACCCCCAGATTAAACTAATCATTGTTCTCAATGATAAAAATAGAGAATTTAAAGTGTGCAAAAGAGGAGAAGACATACTTGGGAGGCAAGAGCTAATGTATTATCTCCTATTGGTCTTCATCTTGGTGTAGGGGAGGTGGTTGTGGCAGGTATGGCTGGTACGGAAGGTAAGGTTGGAATAGCTGGAATGGCTACCGAAGATCGTCTAGAAATTATGGCATTTTCAGAAAGTTCGGCATCCCTTGTTTCGACTGCAATTCGAATTGAGCGAACATTTGGCCCTACGTCTAATATGATTGACCAATTATTTGATAGCATGAAACATCATATTAAGCTATTTGGAGGTTCCATTGGTGTTCTTGGTTCGCTTGAGACGTCATGTAATTCTAGAAATTGGTTTGTCGACCCGTTATATATTGGTTGAAATTCGATTGGCGAGCATTCACGGTGTCGAGTTTCCAACCTTGCTGCTACAGTAAAGAATACATATTAGACGTAGAGGCACGGGGTGCTGCTCATGGTGGAGGTGGTCGGGATGGACCTGTCTCCTCATCCGCCTCAGTCTTATTCTTCAAGATCCGATTATTTGCGTTATGAGTAATAGGTTTTTTAGGCTGGAGGACCTCTTGACCCTCTGTATCGACACCAGCTACCGTGATCAACTACGTTAAGAGAGTCGAGAATGGAAGACTAACCACGAGATTATTAGCAGCATGTCGGATGGCGGTGTAAATCCAGTTCCCGACATTGATTTTATAATCATGCTGGATACAATAAATTATTAATGTAGGCTCTCAGGTTACTTCCATCAGATGAACGGTAGGGGACATCTTGGCACAAAAAAAGTGGTACCAAACTTTGAGCGGCGTCGTAAGCTTCTTGGTCAAGAATGTTGTCCGATTCTCCCGCACAACGGACCATTCGATTATCTTCCTACAAATCGATCTTGTGACCTCATCAAGATCAACGATTTCGACAATTTAAGAAAGTTGGTCGACATCGGGGATGACGATTTTGTAGTGCCGGTTGATAGTTGCACTATCAAACTTTATTTACTTGCCCCGTACCATCGTGGTGTAATCTGCCACTTCTTTGGCATTTAGTAGAATTCCCGCACCACTGTCATTGTCGCAAAACTTGGTTGCTGACAATAAACATGCCATCCTTGCAAATCAATGACTTTAAAGATATCCGGATGTTTGGATTGCGACAACTCAAATCCTTTTTCCTTTAAACTAGCTCGTTTTATGACTGAATCCTTAAATCGTGCCTCCGCTGTCGCAAATACAAATCTTTTACAATCGATTGATTGGGATGAAGAATCTCGGCTCCTCTTCATAATTATTTTCAACGGCATTTTATTTTGACAATGTACGAAACAAGATAGCAAGACTTCCAACAAAAAAAAATTTCACACTAGAAGAACAAATATGCCACGAACCCCCATCTACCACAATCAACTCGAAATTTTGAA
The DNA here is from genome assembly GCA_016647705.1 of Eucommia ulmoides. Lineage (NCBI taxonomy): Eukaryota > Viridiplantae > Streptophyta > Magnoliopsida > Garryales > Eucommiaceae > Eucommia > Eucommia ulmoides. The sequence goes on along the minus strand of CM028327.1, from coordinate 21,159,497 downwards.
AGAATCACTGCATACTTTCAACAAATACCCAATATCTCAAACAATACCGCATAACAAAACAAGAATCCCCCAAATGTTTAACCAAATCTTTATCAAAGCCAAGATCCACGAAAGTAAAATAATAATAGCAACCAACGAAGGAATATCTCAAAATCCAATTAGAACACACTTACTTGAAGTCCTTGGCCTGAGAAAAGTGAAGAAATTCAGAATTTTGGCACAAATTCTAGAGTGGATGAGGGCGATTTGTGAGATTAGGGATGAAAAATGGTAGATTTTGGTGTTAGGGTTTGGATTTTGGTGTATTTAGGAGGAAGGAGATGGAATTTTTTTGTGTTGGGGTGAAAAATGAGGGGTTTCGGCTGGGTTTGTGATTTGAAGCGGAGACACGGCGCTGCAGCATAGGGGAATTGGCACTGTATCGCCGTTTGGTCTAGGGTTTTAGTTAAATGGGCAGAGTGCCTCGCACTACAACACAAAAACGAGTTGAGATGGCTGGATGGGGGACTCGTGCTGCAGACATCTTTAATGGTTTTGCTTAATTTTCTCCTCATTTTTTGTGCTGCAACTTCGTTGTTCCACGTTGTAGCGCGAATTTTTAGCTTGGAAAACCAAATTTCACAAATAATTTACCCTGCAACTCAATGTTTTTGGTGCTGCAGCCCCGACGTTATGCTCAAAACACTTGAATTTCTATTTTTCACTTCAATTTCAGGCCAAAAGCACCATTTATGTCTAGAACATTTTGCTTGAACGCCTTTTTTTTTTTTTTTTTTTTCTTTTTTTTCTTTTTGGAAAACGGCAAAATAAAAATTGTTTGGGTTTTCTCCCAAGAAGCGTTAAATTTAACGTCCCTAGCTGGCTTCAGCTATCGGTCTCAATTTGTATCTTTAAGAAAAAAATTCTCTACAAAGCGCTAGTCTCCACCATAGTAGTGTTCGAGTCTCTGACTATTCACTCGGAAGAACTGTCTGTCTTTATATGCTAACTCCATTGCGCCGAATGAAAACACTTGATTTACCTTGAATGGTCCGGACCATTTTGATCTCAGTTTTCCTGGGAAGGATTCATTCGGGAGTTGAAAAGTAGTACTTGTTGTCCCGAGCTGAACTCTCTTCTCAAGATCTGTTTGTCATGCCATTTCTTAGTCATCTCCTTGTAGATCTAGGCATTTTCATATGTTTCATTTCAAAATTCTTCTAATTTGTTGAGTTGTAGAAGTCATTGCTCCCTGGAATTCGTAAGATCAAAGTTGAGCTTCTTGATTGCCCAAAACGCATGGTATTCCAACTTTGCCGATAAGTGGCACGCCTTTCCAAATACTAATTGATACGAGGACAGTAGAATTGGTGCTTTGAAAGCAGGGTTGTACACCCACAAGGCATCATCAAGTTTAGTCGCCCAATATTTTCGGTTTACATTAACTGTCTTCTCGAGGATTTGTTTTACTTCCTGATTGGAAACTTCGGCTTGCCTGTTCGTTTGAGGATGGTAGGATAATGCTACTTTGTGCCTCACTTTGTACATTGCTAAGAGAGCATCCAACACCTTGTTATAGAAATGAGTTCCTTCATTACTGATAATAGGCTTTGCAAAACTAAATCGTGTTAATATATTCCGCTGAACGAACTTCAAGATAGTTTTGGCATCATTTATAGGAGTGGCTACAGCTTCCATCTACTTGGATACATAATCGACCTCTAGTAGAATGAATTCTTTGATAAACGAAGGGGGAAACGACCCAATAAAAACAATACCCCACACATAAAAAATCTCTACCTTAAAAATACTAGTAAATGGAAGTTCATGCCTGTACGACGAGCGTTTGTTACACGCTCGCTTATTGACTACTTGCAAGTGTATAAGGTCAAAGCTTTAGTATAATGTGATCTTTAAGATCGGGTATCGTATCCATAGGGATTAGTTGTCGTTATTATCGAGTACTATAATAGTCATGACCTAACTTTATCTAGGCTAAAAAGAATGATTTTAAATTAATTAATACTAATACAAATATAACCGAATTTAATCTATACTAATTATACTAATACGAGATGGTTAAGGTATGGATTATCTAGGGTTAACTTTATTTACTTAAACGCGTTTGATTTCGTTTAGTTTACAATAACGATGTTCGACCTATTGGACAATCTCAGTTTATAAACTCTCTCGCCACCTCTCCCGAGTGTAAGACGAGGGAATACACGACTTTGTGTCAACGAAGAAGTCCCCCTCAATGTCTTAACTACCCTAGGTCACGTGAGTCTTGCCCCAACGTCATTGATTGCACACAATCCAACTTTCTCTTGGGTTATTGGATCGTCACGTTATGTTTACCCCATCGACAATCTCAGTTTGTAAACTCTCCCGCCACTTCTCCCGAGTGTAAGAAAAGGGAATACGTGATTTCGTGTCAATGAAGAAGTCCCCCTCAATGTCTTAACGATCCTAGGTCACATGAATCTTGCCCCAACGTCATCGATTGCCCACAATCCAACTCCCTCCTTGGTTATTGGATCGTCGCTTTGTGTTTACCTTAGTCTGAATCCAGGGTTACCTCTTCCAAGTGTCAAACCCTGAATTCTCGATATATCTATCTAAGTATAATAAACAAATAATACAACAAACACAATCAAAATAGCGAAGAACAATCATTAAAGAAACAAAAACTCAAACAAATAATATTTTCATAAATAATATTAATCCCATAGATAACCCACATTTAACTCATGGTCATAACCGTGTTTATAATTAAAATCGAGTGAAACAAGCTCAAACAACTATCGAAGTTAAGAAATAAAAGGAAAAACAGATGAACTTAGCCGTAGTCCGAAGATTAGCCGCTAAAACTGTCAACTGATCGCTTCTCCTTCTCCGCGTGGTAATCTTCTCCTTCAAATTTGTTTGAGCACTCCCCAAACTCTCTGTCTATTCTAATCTAAGCCCTAAGGGCTCTAATGGCTAGGGTTCTTCCAAAGGAGAGGAGAGCAGTGGGGATTAAATCGAGAAAATATCTAAAAAAATATCTAAATCTGTGCAGAGGTCACCACCGCGGCGGTGAGTAGGTCGGTTGGTTGATCGCCTAGTCGATGAAGACAACGGTGGACTTGGTGACCATCTTGCAGTTTCACTGCTTAGGTGGTGAGCTTCCAGCAAATTTGGGCCCTATCTACATTTTCACCGCCTAGGCGGTGGTCTGGACGCGTAGGCAATGGGCTGGTTTTCAGAATTTTGCCCTCGTGCTTGTTTTTCCACCGTTCTTGGTTCGATCTGATCGTTTATGCTTCATTTTCCTACCTTTCCACCCCAAACACCTGATTTATACAAAAAGAATAAAAATTAATTAAAACATAATAAAAACGCTATAAAAATACTCGAAAACTAACAAAATCGGTTTAGAAATATATAGGCAGATCATACCTACGAAATACCCCCAAACATGGAATTTTGCTAGTCCTCGAGCAAAACACACACACGAAAATAAAAAACACAACTAAATTAAATAACAAACAGCCTAAAAACAATCTAAACATAATGACGTGTGAGTTTTGACTTCTTCTAATGACCTAGTCATTTTTCCCTCAACAACCGCTAATCATATCGAGTTTAGGTAGTGAAACACATTATGTGTTGTTCTAGAATTTCATCATGCAATAATGGTGAACGCCATTCTAGATCCTGTTAACGTCTTAGTGAAAGACTCAATAATATAACTATCTAAGACCGGATTGGATTATCCACCAACGAAACTCATGACTTAGACCGAATAGTACTAGGATTTTCATATGCTTCATTGTGGTCAACTCTCCACTAATGTAGGCTTGGAAGTTCATAGAGATAAGAAGCACTTGGTTCAGTTTTGGAATATTTGGTTAAGGGTATTTCAGAATGGAAAATAGGTTAACGTTGTTAACTTAACGTTACCCAAGGCTCAATGCTTGGCACATTCACTCTTGAACCCCCATATAAAAATTGGAAACAATTCTAAATAAAACATTTTAGACGGAAGTACTCACTTGTCAAAAGAAACGTAATTTTTTTTTATACAACCATACTGCCAAACATATTCGATTAGTATGATTTCACTGGTGTGGTTAAAACGAAAGAAAAACGACAAGTGAGTACTCTAATACCGAACCAATCCAAAGTTCACCCTAATCCCAACCGCTCACATCAAGTAGCATTTGCAACTCCTAGCTTGATTCACTCAAATTCATGCCTTCGGTTAAGTGATAAAGGTTTGGAAAAAAATCAAGTGGCTAGGGTATTTGTTTATGTGTTTAGAATTGAAAAAGTTTTTAGGCTTCGACAGGGTAACGAGGGATAATCATGTTACAAGGTAGGCTAAAAAAGGCTTAAGCGACAAAACGAATGCCTAAATGATGTCTTCTGAACTACATTGCCTAAGATTTCGCCTCAAGCTTTCCCTCAATTAGGTTCTAGAATCCTTAAATTGCCATGAGTTTTGCTAATCGATAATCGTCCTCAAATGAATTGAATAACTATACATTAAGTCTATATGCTCATGCAAATTAGGATCTACAATAATTTTCACCAAAACGCATTGTCAAGCACACAGTACATACATGCATGGGTATTACCCTTGACCTCGAAAATAACCAGGGGGTAATATCATCATCGAGTAACGGATCGATGAATGCAAAACTCATCATGTAACAACAACACATTAACATTCTAAACTAAACAAACATGCAATACGATAAAAACCAAACAATATAAACTAACAATACTAAATACTACACATCACTTCCGAACTTAAACCGGATAGTGTTCTCAATAGTCCCAATCATCAATATCAACATGTGAAATTAAAGCTTGATGACGAAGGGGGTTTAGAACTCGTAACTGGGAAGCGAGAGAATCTCGCCACCGAATCAAGTTGGCTGAGAAGGATTTAATTTATTTTTGACCTTGGGTTGCCTCACCGGCTTATGTGCATGGCGCTAGCACTATAAATGACTCGAAATCCCATTGAAAAGATTGCATCAATACCTGTCGATCTAACATCGCCAAGTACCCTGCATAAGAAATAAAAACAAAACAACAAAACAAAAATTATATAAAAAAGAAATGCCTAAAGTAAAATCGGGTCATTTACTCACCATATCAATAAATAACGACAAAACACAATCCCTGGCAATTGCGAAAAAAACTTGGTGGTGATTGTCAGAAACTAAATATGACAAACACAATTCTTAGCAATGGCACCAAAAACTTGTAGGATGAGTATTTGTTACACGCTCGCGTATTGACTACTCGCAAGTGTACGAGGTTAAAGTTTTAGTATAATGTGATCTTTAAGATCGGATATCGTATCCACAGGGATTGGTTGTTGTTATAATCGAGTACCGTAATTGTCATGACTTAACTTTACCTAGGCTAAAAAGAATGATTTTAAATTAATTAATACTAATACTAATATAATCGAATTTATTCTATAATAATACGATATGGTTAGGGGATGGATTATCTAGGGATTAAATTTATTTACTTAAGCACGTTTGATTTCGTTTAGTTTATAATAATGTTGTTTGACCTATTCGACAATCTTAGTTCGTAAACTCTCCCGAGTATACGAAGAGGGAATACGCAACTTCGTGTTAACGAAGAAGTATCCCTTAACGTCTTAACGACCCTAGGTCATGTGAGTCTCGCCCCAACGTCATTGGTTGCACACAATCCAACTCCCTCCCGGGTTATTGGATCGTCGCGTTGTGTTTACCCTATCGACAATTTCAGTTCGTAAACTCCTCCGCTACCTCTCCTGAGCATAAGACGAGGGAATACGTGACTTCATGTCAATGAATAAGTCTCCCTCAACATTTTAACGACCCTAGGTCACGTGAGTCTTGCCCCAACGTCATCGATTGCCCACAATCCAACTCCCTCTCGGGTTATTGGATCATCGCGTTGTGTTTACCCTAGTCCAAATCCGAGGTTACCTCTTCCGAGTGTCAGACCCCGAATTCTCGATATATCTATCTAAGCATAATAAACAAACAATACGACAAACATAATCAAAATAGCAAAGAACAATCATTAAAGAAACAAAAACTCAAACAAATAATATTTTCATAAATAATATTAGTCCCATAGATAATCCACGTTTAAATCATGGTCATAACCCTGTTTACAATTAAAATCGAGCTAAACATGCTCAAACAACTATCGAAGTTAAGAAATAAAAGGAAGAACGGATGAACTTAGCCGTAGTCCGAAGATTAGCCGCTAAAGCCGTCCACCGATTACTTCTCCTTCTCCATGTGGTAATCTTCTCCTCCGGATTTATTTGAGCACTCCCCAAACTCTCTTTCTATTCTAATCTAAGACCTAAGGGCTCTAATGGCTGGGGTTCTTCCAAAGGAAAGGAGTGGAGAGATGATTAAATAGAGAAAATATCTAAAAAAATATTTAAATATGTGCAGAGGTCACCGCTGCGGCGGTGAGTAGGTCGGTTGGTTGATCGCCTAGGCGGTGAAGATAGTGGTGGACTTGGTGACCATCCTACAGTATCACCGTCTAGGCAGTGAGATTCCAACATATTTAGGCCCTCTCTGCATTTCACCACCTAGGCAGTGGTCTGGACGCCTAGGCGGTGGGCTCCTTTTCAAAATTTTGCCCTCGTGCTTGTTTTTTCCACTGTTCTTCGACCGTTCTTGATTCAATCTGATCGTTTATGCTGTATTTTCCTACCTTTTTACCGCAAACACCTGATTTATAGAAAAAGAATAAAGACTAATTAAAACATAATAAAAACACTATAAAAATACTCTAAAACTAACAAAACTGGTTTGGAAATATATAGGTAGATCACACCTATCAATGCTGCCTCGAGATGCTACCAACCCTTGGACATCTGTCACAAGTTTTCATGAATGCATAGGTGTCTCGAAAGAGGGTTGGCCAATAAAATTCGAATTTAATCACCTTGGATGCAGTCCTTGTTGCGCTAAAATGTCCTCCATAAGGTGATGCATGACAATGGTAGATGATATTCTTGATTTCTTCTTAAGGAATACATCTCCGAATCACTTGATCGGAATTTCTTTTAAACAATATGGGATCATCCAAAGATAGTTCTTCACATCATGAAAAAATTTATTCTTTTAAACTCTAGACATGTCGGGGGAAACACATTACAAGCAAGGAAGTTAACAATATCTACAAACCAAGGGCGTCTTACCTCTACATGCCAGAGCTTTTCATTCGAAAAGACTTCCATGATCCATTCGTCACCACCATCATCTTCAATCTCAAGTCTTGAAAGGTGATCTACTCCGACATTCTCACTACCCTTCTTATTATGAATTTCCATATCAAATTCTTGAAGCAGCAGAATCCATCGAATTAAATGGGGTTGTGCATCTTTTTTCGCAAACAAGTAATAGATTGTCGCATGGTCCGTATAAATAATTACCCTGGAGCCAATGATGTATGACTAAAACTTGTTACATGCAAATACTAATATCTTTTGTACATCATTAAGAGTTTTACTTGCATAGTATATTGCATGAAAAATATTTTCTCTTTATTGGCCCAAGACTGCTCCAACTTCATAATCACTCGCATTACACGTAATCTCTAACGGTTCGTTCCAATCGGGTGCGACAACAATTGGAGCCAAGATTATTTTTCCTTCATCATATTAAAAGCCTTCAAACACAAATCGTCAAAGATAAAAAGAGTGTATTTCTCTAATAAATCGCATAAAGGCTTTACAACATTTGAAAAATCCTTTATGAATCTTCGATGAAAACCGGTATGGCCTAGAAAACTCTGGATCCCCTTTACATTTGTTGGTCGGGGTAGTTTCTCAATTATCTCAATCTTCTCTCGATCTACTTCAAGTCCTTTGGAAGAAACCTATAGCCTAGAACAATACCCTCCTTAACCATAAAGTGATATTTGTCCTAATTGAGAACAAGATTTTTCTCCTTACATCGCTTTAACACAAGCAATTAATTATGGAGGAAATGGTCAAAAGATGAACCAAAAACTAAGAAATCATCCATAAATACCTCCATAATATCTTCCACCATATCGGAGAATATTGTTATCTGGTAGCGAAATTATTCGTCGTTACTTTTACAGCAAGTGTACGGGTCAAGTTTTAATTGAATACTGATGAGTAGGGTTGTTGAATCCATAGGGATTAGAATAAATTGTTGTTAAGTATCGCGATTATCATAACCAAACTTTATCTAGGCGATAGAATTTTTATGGTTTTTGTTATAAGATAAACTAAACTAAAGTTATAACTAATTAAACTACAATACTAATAACGACATTTATGAGAATATATTATCTAGGGATTAACTTCATTCACTTAAATGTATTTGAATTAGTCTAGTTTACATTAACAGTATTCAAACTATCCAATAATTTAGGTATCGAAAACTGACTCACTACCTCTCCAGAGTGTAAAGTGAATGAATATGCGACTCGTGTAAACACTAATATCCCTATCTAGAATTTAAACGATCACAAGAGTCTTGTACCAACGTCACGGATTGCACACTTTCTAATAATCTCCCGATTCATTAGATCGTAGCGGTGTGTTTAATCCCTAGTCCGAATTTGGGGTTACCTCTCCCGAGTGTCAAACCCTATATTCTCAAACCAACCATAATATCATAACAAGAATATAATGGATGTAATAAAACAAAAACACAATCGAATGCAAAATGAACAACCGTTAACGAAACAACGATTCAAACAAACATAGTTTTCATGAATTAATTCAATCCCTAGACAATAGATACTTAGTTACTCATGATCGTAACCACATATTCAACATTACATGAGAATAATATCATCATACAATCTAAAAAGTTGAAGAGCAAAGAGAGAAACAAAGAACAGAAAGAAAATCTGTGAAGTGAATGGTTCTACTTCTGCGAAATCGGCTTCAAGAATGTTTCCTCTTCTCCTCTTGATGATCTCTCCTCTTGGTTCTTGACCTTGAGATCCTAAATATCTCCAAAAATTTTCTCCAAAACGTGCATAGGGTGTTGGGAATGAGGGGATATCAAGACAAATCCAAAATATCTAAAAAATATCCCAAAATATCTTTGTCAAGTGGTGACGGGTAGCTGCAGCGATGGGGGTATCGCTGCAGATATAAATGGGCAATAACTTACTGTTGATCACCACTGCTGTGATAGGAACCATTGCTATAGTAGTGGAAATTGTCGCTACAGTGATGGTCAAGGTAGTACAGACATTAGGTTTTTGTTTTTTGCTGTAATTTTCACGTACGAACTCGGATTGAGGTGATTCACCTATTTATTCAAAAACATATAAACGAACACATACCTAATTAAATCTAAAATTACTTGATTTGTTGGTAAATAAACCACTCATCACCATCATACACTATTGAAAAGTTACTGGAGCGTTGCATAATCTGAACGACATGTAGCGGTATGTGAAAGTACCATATGGGAAAGTGAATTTAGTCTTTTCTTGATCCTCTAGCGCTATGGTGATTTGATTATAGCCTGAATAGCCATCAAGAAAACAATATTACTCATACCTCGCTAACTAGTCCAACATTTGGTCGATAAAGGGAAGCGGAAAATGATATTTCCTTGTATCTTTGTTCAACTTTCAATAATCGATACACTCTCCATCCCATGATAGTTCTTATAGGAATAAGTTCATTTGTCTTGTTTTTTACCACAGTCATACCACCTTTATTCGGTACCACTTGTATGGGGCTTATCCACGGACTATCCAAAATTGCATAAATAATTCCGAAATTCAACAATTTTAGAACTTCAACACATGAATCACTTTATTCATTTCCAGTTTAACCTTTGTTGATGCTCAATCGAGGGCTTGCAAGAGTCCTCCATAAGAATTTTGTGCATGGATATGGTTGGGTTGATTCCCTTGATGTTGGAAATGGACCAAGAAAAAGTTGATTTATGCTTCTTCAGGATAAGGAGTAGTTTTTTTTTTCCTTCTTGACTCAACAATGTTGAAATAATCATCGGATTAGTAGATTCGTCCCCCAGAAATGCATATCTCAGATGATCGGGTAATTGTTTAAACACTACCCCACCTTTATTTTCATTTGAATGGTTAGAAGATTCCTTGTGCCCCTTAAGAGTATCCACTTTGGCCATATTCACTATTTCACTGGGCAAAACATCGGGGCTGTAACACAATCGACTATACTATCTTCCTTGGCATATTTCTTCACATCGACATCCTCCATAGATAAAGAATTGGCGAGGAAGGGTCATTATGCACAACCTCCTAAAAGAACTCTTTAAAGTAAGAGTCTATCGTTTCCACTCGATTACAGCTAGAATTTTCTTCCAGGAACTTCATGGTCTCATAGATGTTGAACTTGACTTCCTCTTCATTAACCCTTAAGGTTATATTCCCGCTATGTACATCAATTAAAGGCTTTCTGGTTGCGAGAAAAGGCCTCCCAAGAATTATGAGAATTTCTCAGTTTTCTTCCATATCCAACACCACAAAATCAACTGGAAAAATGAATTTATCTACCTTCACCAACATATCTTCAATAACTCCCCTTGGGTAGGTGAGAGAGCGATCCGCCATTTGTAAAGTAATAGTTGTGGGCTTAACTTCTCCAAGCCCTAACGTCCGAAAAACAGACAAAGGCATAAGATTTATATTGGCAACGTGGTCACACAATGCCTTCTAAAAAATTTGAATCTCCAATGGTACATGGGATGGTGAAACTTCCATGATCCTTCAACTTCTGTGGTGGATTTTGCTGAAGAATTGCACTACATTCCTCCGTGAGCTTGACTGTTTCGTAATCTTCTAACATTTTTTTCCTAGCCATAATCTCCTTTAAAAACTTTCCATAATTATGCATTTGTTCTAATGTATCCGTAAAGGGAATATTGATACGAATTTTCTTGAAGATCTTAAGAAACTTAGAAAGATCAACATCCAATTTCTTCTTCTAAAACCATTGCGGAAACGGTAAAGGCTGATTGATGATAAGAGGATTATCCGAAAACAAAACTGATCGCGAATTTACTTTTGGGGATTATTTACTCTTTGCTTCAACATCAGTGTATTTATCTCCATTAGCTAAATCATTTAACTTATTCTCTATTGGCCTTGTATTATCAATTTCCTTGCCATTTTTTAATGTCATCATCTCACAATCCTGTGGGTTTGTTTCTGTGTCACTTGGAAACCTTCCCATAGATTTCTCCTTGATAGAGCTAGCCAGCTGACTAATTTACATCTCTAGGGACTTTATAGTTGCTTTGATATTCGTGCATGTCATCTCGATGTTATCAAGCCGAGCATCATGTCTATTGAGACGAGTATGAGTTTTTTGCATTATACCCTGAGTTTCTTGCATGAAACCATTAGTTTGGCTCATGAATGTAGCCAAGATATCTTCCAATGGTAGTTTATTCTTCTCCACCGATTGTTATGGAAGGGACTATTGTTGTTGCGGAGGATAACCGGGAGGAGCTTGCAAAGCATCCCGACTATTTGCATAAGAGAAGTTCTTGTGACTTTGAATTCTGGAGTAAGGGTGAGTCAGGACATTATTCACAGGCTTAAAGGTGTATGTCTGATCATTGATAAAGTGATAGTCCTCAAACTCGCCTTCATTTTTTGGTTGGGACCCATTAACCAAATTCTCATCTTCTCTGTTTGATGACGCTTCCATAGCATTTAAATATGTTAACTGTGCTGTAAGCTTCGACACATGGGTTTACAAGGTAGCTAGAGGTTCTACCTCTTGAATACCGGCTACATTTTGTCCCATATTTCGCTCATTGGGCTATTAAAAATTGTTAGCCACAATATCATCCAATAATTCTTTAGCTTTCTTTGGTGTTTTAGACAACAAGGAACCCCGAGATGCGGCATCTACAATAAATCTATTTTGTCCATCCAACCCATTGTAAAAGAGTTAAATTTGAAACCAGTCCTGATATCCATAGTGAGAAAATCGTCTCAGTAAATCTTTAAACCGCTCCCATGCCTCAAAAAGTGGCTCGAAATCCCGTTGGCAAAATTGAGCAATTTCGCCTCACAGTTGTAAATTTTTCGATGGGAGAAAGAACATGGTAAGGAACATTTGGGCTAGTTTCTCCCAAGTAGAGATACTCTCCGCTTGTAATGATTGGATCCAACTTCTTACTTAATCCTAAAGAGAAAACGGGAATAGCCTCAACCATATGACATCTTCTGTGACTCCATTAATCTTCACAGTGTCACAAATCTCCAAGAAAGTAGCCAATTGAACATTAGGATCTTCATGTGAAAGTATGCCATATTGATTCAGTTGAACCATGTTGATTAGGTGGGCTTCAATTCAAAATTGTTGGCCTGAATTGCTTTCCATTTGAACCCAGAGTAATTATCATGCACAACGGGTCTAAACTAGTCTCGGAGAATCCATTGTTGTTGTGGTGGTGGTGGTAGAGGATCGTCACCATCGTTCTCCATTTCTTGAGCTCGGTATCTTCTTAATTTCTTTAGTTAGCTGAGTGTATGTTCAACTTTCAGATCAAGAGGAATGATTTTCAAGCATCGAGCTCTTAACATGCACCTTGTCGACCACAAAATATAATAAACAAAATTAGAACAAAAAGAAAAATGCCTAAAATTAAGATCAGGTCAGTTGGTAGCAATATTAGCTAAAATTTCTAAATTACTCAATCCCCAGCAATGGTCCCAAAAATTTGTTGCAATAAAATTTCTGCTATGTATACTCGCAAGTACATGAGGTCGAACAAGTAATAAAGTGTATGAGTGAGTATCCTTCCCTCAAGGATTGGTAGAAAGAAATTAGCTAAGTACCGCAATTATAATGACCTAATTTTATTTAAGCGATCGGGAATTAATTGGTGTGAATTTTTTGACTAATAACTGAATAACGAGTGACAAAGAAATTAAATAACTAGCAGACTTTTATAGAACCTTTGATGAAAAAAATAATCTTTAGGTGGGTTTGAAACCACTTTACTGAACTATGCTTCTCCTATAGTTTTCTAATTGAATTAATGTCCAATCATTAATTGTGGGTGTCTAAATTAACTTCACTTCTACTTCTCGAATGCCAAGTGAGATAATTTGTATAATTATTTGAGTTAATATCTTTATTCAACTCAACTAATTATCCAATCTTTACGTCTTACCCATCAATTGGCTACCCAAATTATATTAGCCTCTCGCACTCAATACAATAAGGCTTGTATTTCTCTAGTCTTAATATGTAAGATTTTCACCTCTTGAATGCCTAATATTACACATATATGATAAATAATTTATCTCTCTCATAAATTAGTAAATATGCAAAAGGAAATACAAATGATTAAAACATGAAATTCAATTAACAAAGTCTTAGATTCTCAAAGTATAGTTCTTACAAAGTCATTCAAAACTCCCTACATAAAAACGATTTAACCAAGCATGATAATACTATTTATCAGCATATCTTTAATTCCTTTCAAACATGAACTCATGATTCGTAATTGACTAACAATCACAGATCTTAGATTTAGCGTGTACATGAAGTAAAGAGATAAGATAGAGAAGAAAAACTGGATTCGGTGAAATGTTTCAAATCTTCAATCTCAATTTCAATTTGCTAGCCTCCAAAACTGTGATTTCTCCTCTTGAAATTAGTGAATTTGTCTATCCAAAGTCCCCATCTAGCTCTTGTCCAAGAACTCCTTGTCCCACCTTTTAAAATGAGCCAAAATGCGTCATTTAATGTTTCAGGTCCGTAGGTTGGCGCTGCAACACCAAAATCCTAACTGTAGTGCTGCTTCAGGGCAAAAACTAGGGTAGAACCAATGGAATTGCAGTCCCAAATAATCAAGGCTGCAGCACCAAACGACATAAAACAACGCCGCAGTGTTGTAGTATTGGCGCTGTAGCGCTAATATACAACAAAGACCTCCACTGCAGTACCATTGTGCAACGTTTATTTATGCTATAGTGCTATGAAGTTGTTACTGTAACGCTAATCTGCAGTAGGCATGTCCCACGCTATAGCGCTGTTTGATTGTCACTACAGTCTCGAGCTCCTGCTAACCTCTTCTTCTTAATTTCTTTGTTTTCTTCATTTTTCTGATTCCTACACAATAAAATTGAATAGAATTAGAAACTAACCACAAAAACACTGAAAATCACTCAAAACTAACAATTAATTATGAAGATGTAAAGATTAGAAATCAATTTATCTGTTACTAAAGAAATATGACTTTGATATTGCTAAAGAGTACAAAACTCCCATGGAAACGACTACTATTGCGATATTTAAATGCGCTTTGAATTACTCGCAAGTGCACGAGGTCAAGTTTTAATAAAGCGGATCTAAAGATCGAGTGTCGTCTTCTGGGATTTATGGTTAGAACTAGTTATGTACTACAATTGACATAACTCAATTTTATCTAGATGATTAGAGAGTTGATATGTGTTCTCTATTTGAAAACTAATTAAACTTAAATATTTGGGATTAATTATATGAGAATGGATTTTCTAGGGATTAACTTCATTCACTTATAGGTGTTTAATTTAGTTTACTTTACATTAACAATTATCAATCTATCTGACAATCTAGGTGTTTAAAACTCACTCACTACCTTTCCTGAGTTTAAAGTGAGTGAATATGCAATCGTGTCAACCCCGATATCCCTATCTAGCATCTAAACGCTTATATGAGTTTTTCCCTAACCTCATGGATTACACATGTTAAAAAATTTCCTAAAACATTAGAACGTCGTGTTGTGTTTTAACTCTAGTTCAAATCCGGGGTTACCTCTTCCAAGTGTTAAACCCTATATTCTCAAACCAACCACAATATCATATAAAGCATACTATGGAAGTAATAAAACGGTAAACACAATCGAATAGGGATGAACAACCGTTAACGAAACAAACATTTACTCAAACATGTATATTCATGAACTACATCAATCCCTAGTTAATAAACACTTAGTTACTTATGGCCATAACCGAATATTCAACAACACATGAGATAAACATGATCAAACAAACAACAAATGTTTAGAAACAAAGAGAGAAAGAAGAAATGATAGCAAATCTGTAAAGTGGATGGTTCCACTTCCGCAAAATTCGCTCCAAGGTCATTTCCTCTTCTCCAATGATGTGTTCCTCTTACTTGGTCTGATCTATGGATCTCTAAAAATGTCCTTGGTAATGGTAGGATGAAGGAATATAAATAGAAATAAAAATATCCTAAAAAATATCTAAAAATGTGTTGCCAGTTGTGTCTGGTCACTGCAGCGAGCAATGGTCAGAACATCCGCTGGCTGTTGCTCGCTGCAATGAGCAAGGGCTAGTGGCCCTTGGCTGCTGGGCGCAGCATCGAGAAGACTCTCGCTGCAGCGAGATGCTTGCAGGAAGCCTATTTAGCTCTGTTTTCAACCGTTTCTTCATCGACGTCCTACCAACAAACCTGATTTTCAACCATTTTCGCCCCTAACATCTGATTTAAATAAAAACAAATAAAATGAATTAAAACATTATAAGAACACTCGAAAACTACCAAATTTGGTTTAGAAATATATAGATAAAATCAGTCTATCAAATACCCCCAAACATAGAATTTTTCTAGTTCTCGAGCAAAAACACCTACATAAGTAAAAGAAACTACTTCAATGACTTGACAAACATAAATACTAAAGACAAAAGGCATAAGCGAACTAAAAACAACGATGCGTGAGCTTTGAATTTTAACTAATCGACCAAAAAGTTTTCCCTCAACAGCCCCCAATCATTTCGAGTTCAAGAATAAAATCGCACCATGTGATGTTCTAGAATTTCAACATTCAATAACGGTAAACGTCATTCTAGATCCTGTTCAAGTGTATGTGCAAAAACGCATTACACAACCATCCGAAGACCGGATTGGATTATCCACTGACAAAGTTCATGACTTAAACCAACGAGGTATAGGATTTCCATAAGTCAGACTGGGTTCCACTCTCCACTAATGTAGGCTAAGCAATTCAAAAATATCAAAAGGACTTAGTTCAGTTTTTAACAATTGGCCAAGGGTAAAACGGGAATATAAAACAAGATAACATCTTTAGATCATCGATATCCATGGTTTTACGCTTGACACTTAATCACACTTGTACCCACAAAGATCAATCTGAAACAACCCCGAACTTACTTTTTAAAATGTATTACTCATTTGTCTAAACAAATAAAAACAAAACCATATTTACACATGTTTTTTTGTTTTTTTAACCACACCCCCAAACTTATTTAATTTGTACAATTTCACGGGTGTGGAACTACGATAGAAAGATAACAAGTGAGTACTTGAATACTAAACCAATCAAAAGTTCGCCCATAACCCAATTGCTTACTTCAATTAGCATAAACAAATGCTAAGTTGATTATAACTCGATTCGTGCCTTAACTATAGCGACAATGGTTTGGAAAACATTTAACTGGCTAGGGTATTGTATGCGGGTTTAGAATTGAATTGGCTAAAAGGCTTCGATAGGGTAATGAGGGATACAACATTTTTCATGGAAGGCTTCAACGGCTCGAGCGATCAAAATGAATGCCTAAATCATATCTCCTGAACAACCTCACCTAGGATTTTGCCTCGAATTTTCCCCAATCAGGTTCTAGAATCCCTTAAATTTGTCATGAACTTGGCTACTGGATAATTGGCGTCAAATCAATTGGATAGCTAGTACATCGAGTCTATGTGCTCGTCCAAATTAGGATCCACAATGACTTTTACCAAAAACGAGATATCAAGCACACAGAACACATGAATGGGCAATATGCTTGACCTCAATAAACAACTAGGGGATAATATCATCATCAGGTAATAGTCTAGAAGAACCACAAAACTCAACACACAAAAACATCTACAAACACAAACATACTTACACTAATACTAAACAAATATGATGAAGTTCACTAAACATCAATTAAACTTAACATAACACAACAATTAACAACTATTTAAACTTGACTACATAACCAACAAAAAGTCATCAAACAATAAAAACATACAAAACATCAAGCATACTAAACAAAAACATCCCCCCAAAATTAGATTGGTTAGTGTCCACAGTGACTAACATCGATCTCAATAATTGACATATAACATGGTGATAGGTGTAAATTACTTATATATTTCCAAACCAAAATCGTTAGCTTTCGAGTACATTTAGTACATTTTCATTAAGTTTTAATTATTTTTTATTCTTTTTGTATAAATCAGGTGTGTGGGGGTGAAAATGTATGAAATCGGAGTGTAAACGATCAATTCGGACCAAGAACGGTCGGAGAACGGTGGAAAAACAAGCACGGAGTTAATAATTAGATTAGCAGCTCACCGCTGCGGTGGTGAAAATGCAGAGAGGGCCTAAATTTGCTGGAAGCTCACCGTGTAGGCGGTAAAACTGTAGGATGGTCACTAAATCCATCGCTATCTTCACCGCTACGGCGATCAATGAACCGACATACCCACCACCTAGGCAGTGAATCCCACCACCTAGGCGGTCACCTCTACACAAATTTAAGATATTTTTAGGATATTTTTTGCACCCTATTTCTTCTCATTTCCTCTCCATTTTTGGGACACACCTCCATAGACTAGAGGAGGATACTAGAGATTATTTTGGGGGAGCTCAAGCAAATCCTAAGGGGAAGAACACAAAGCAACGAAGGAGAAGCGATCTTGGAATGTTCTTAGCGACAAATCTTCGGATTATGGCTAGTTTCTCTCGTTTCTCTTTTCATCTCTTATCTTAGGATTATTGTTTGAGCATGTTTAGCTCGTTTTACATTGTATGAACTGTTATGGCCATGAGCTAAATATGGATTGTCTTAGGGATTAACATATAGTTATAAAAATGTGATTTGGTTGAGTTTGTGTTTCGTTTATTGTTGTTCTTTATAATTTCGATTGTGTTTGCTGTGTTTTCAATGATTATATGCTTATTTCGATATATTGATAATACAGGGTTTAACACTCAGGAGAGGTAAACTCGGATTTAGACTAAGGTTTAAACACAACACGACAATCTAACGACTCGGGAAGGTGTTAGAAAGTGTGCAATCGATGACATTGGGGTGAGACTCACATGACCTAGAGTTGTTAATATATTAAGGGGGACTTCTTCGTTGACATGAAGTCATGTATTCCCCTATCTTACACTCGGGAGACGTGGCGAGGGAGTTTACGAAACTGAGATTGTCGGATACGGGGAATGCCGTAAACGTAAACTAAAATGAAATCAAACACATTTAAGTAAATGAAGTTAATCACTAGGCAAGCTACTTTCCTAAAATATCTCATATTAATATTAGTATTAGTATGGAGTAAATTAGGTTGTATTAGTATTAGTATTAATTAATTAAATTCAATTTTTAAGTGCCTAGATAAAATTAGGTTATGATAATCGCGGTAGTTGATAGTAATCTTAACCAATCCCTGTGGATATGATACCTGACTGAAAGGTCCATTATACGAAAACTTGACCCGTACACTTGCGGTGAAAGTGGTGACGCGTAATTGCGGCCACCAAGTTTTTTGCGCTATTGTCAGGGATTGTGTTTTATATTATTGTTGATATTGTGAGTAAATAATTTGATTTTAATTTAGGCATTGTTTTTAGTATTTATAATTTTCTTTATAGTTTTGTTTTTATTTTCTTGCAGGGTGCTTGAAGATGTTAGATCGACAGGTACTCTTGTGTTTTTTTCATTGCAATATCTCGCCAGTCTTGAGGGCATTCTGAATGTGTCAGGACAAAGACATTAAACCATGTGCTTCTTGGGAGGCAACCCAATTAAAAATAAATTAAATTCATCACATCATAATTTATTCAAAGGCGAGATTCTCTCGCCTCCCAGGTACGTGTTCTAAACCCCCTTCATCAGCATGCTTTAATTTCATAATGTTGAGAATGATGTTTGGGCCACTGAGAACACTATCCATTTTAAGTTCGGAAGTGATGTGTAGTATGTTAGTTATGTGTTATTGTTTTCTTGTGTGCATGTTTGTTTAGGTTAGTTTGTGTTTCTTTGTATTTGTTGTTGCATGCTGAGTTTTGTGTTCATCTAGGCCTTTACCCAATGATGAGTCTGTCCCCTAGTTGTTTATTGAGGTCGAGTGTTAAGATCATTCATGTGTGTTTTGTGTGCTTAACATATCATTTTAGTAAAAGTTATTATAGATCCTAAATGCACGAGCATGTAAACTCAATATAGCACTATCTAATTGAATTGGGAATGATTATCCTTTACTCAAATTCATGACAATAGGGATTCAAGAACTTGATTTGGGAGAAATTTGAGGTGAAATCCTAGGCGAGGTTGTTCAGGAGATATGATTTAGGTATTTATTTGATCGCTTGAACCTTTTGAAGCCTACCATGAAATATCATTATCCCTCGTTACTCTGTCGAAGCCTAAATGCCAATTCAATTATGAACATATGAATAAATACCCTAGCAAGTTGATTTTTTTTTCCAAACCTATATCACTGAATTAAAGGCACATTTGAGTAAATCAAGTTAGCATTCATATATGCTACTTGATGTGAGCGGTTGGGTTTAGGGAAAACTTCAGATTGGTTCGGTATTAGTGTATTCACTTGTCATTTTCTTAATCCTTTTTGCGTACTCCTAAAATTTTAGAAATTCGAATAAGTTTGGGGGTGTGTTACTTAATCCTTTTTGCACACTCCTAAAACTGTAGAAATTCGAATAAGTTTAGGGGTGTGTTATTCGAAAAAAAACAATTATGTTCTTTTGACAAGTGAGTATGTCAGTCTAAAAGGATTGTTTGGGATTGTTTACAATTTTTCTACGGGGGTTCGAGAGTGAATGTGCTAAGCGATATGCCCTGGGTAACGTTAAGTTAATGACGTTAATAACCCATTTTCTATTCAAATTTACCCTTGGCCATTTTCCCAAAACCGATCCAAGCCCTATTGATCTTTTTGAACCTCCAAGCCTACAATAGTGGAGAATAGATCCTAGCTTAGGCGTATGGATTCCCTATACCTAAAAGGTTTTAGTTATAAACTTTATGGAGGGATAATCCCATCTAATCAATAAATAGTTGTATATTTGAGTTTAATTACACACACTTTAACAAGATCTAGAATGACGCTAACTATTTTTTAACGTTGAAATTCAAGAACACCACATGGTGTGATTTATGCTCGAAGTTGATAGGATTGGGGGCCAATGAGGGAAAATTTGTTTGGCCGGTAGATGATAATCAAAACTTACATAATATTGTTTTTAGTATTTGTTGGCTTAGTAGAATACCCAAGAGGAGGGGGGGGTGAATTGGGTAATTAAAAAATATTATCAGAATATACTTGAATAAATCAAATAATTAATTTTATGCCTAAATTAATTATTATCTTTATATCATAGCAGAATTAAAATAAATATTAGTGCACATCCAAACAACTAAAATAAACAAATTAAGAAAGCAGCACACCAGAGATTTATACTGGTTTACCAAGTTACTCTTGGCTAATCCAGTCCCCCGAGCTCTACAGAGGTCACACTTACTAAAACCAAGATTCCTTTAAAGGTAAGAACCAAACCCACACACCGATTCTTTTACAGGCTTAGAATCAACCTCTACAATTTCTTTTACTCAGGCTAAGGAATAACCTCTACTTTTTACAGGCTAAAGAATAACCTAATTATTTTTAACACAAGGCTCAAGAATCACAACCTTACCAAAACACTCCCAATATCCTTTTACCCGGTAAGGATTGAACCGTTACAAAATCACTCAAAACAAAAACGCTATTCTTATCCAGGAAGAATCACTACCTTAATCTCTTTACGGAAAGAGACTAAAACCCTACTACCCTTGATTAAATATCCCCAATGATATTTAATCCATCACAACTTACCAATACAGAAATTGATAAGTAAATGTCACTCGGACCTTCTACCACCCCAGATAAATAAAAAACTCAATCAATATCCCAACTAGTGATAGAAATACGTAAGATACAAAAATATGATTTTAACAAGATATAGGCAGCAAATTGGAGCACGTGATCAGATTTAAGAAATTGTTTATGAAAATATTTTCTTCAAAAATCAGAAACAATTTCTAAGATCAATTTCCAAATATAAAATAATAAACAAGCAATAATCAGTATGGAAAGATCTCACCTGGAATCCACAATATTAATTATTAGAACAATGTAGCTTTAATTCCAATATCAGCAAAAATTGATCGTAGTTGATTATCAGAATCACTTTTAGAATAGCTCAAAATGACTTAGAATGATAACTCTTATAAAAACTCTCTCAAAATGATATAAAGTGATTATCTCTCTTAGAATGATTAACTTTTCTTAGAAAATTCGTAGGTCTATATAAAGGCATATGTAATCAGCCTCCTAACGGCTAGTTTACAAGTGTCATGACAATAAAATACTCTTATAGACCCCTTATAACATAAGAACTTCATTTAGATTTAATTTCACTTAAAAACAACTTTTAAAACTCAATTAAATCCCCAAAGTATTTCTCAATCAAAATAAATAAGTGTAGAATTCATTTTAATTACTAAATTGTGAAACATTAATATTTAATGAACCATATTGAAAGGATTTAATTAGTATATGAACCATATCTTAAATATAGATAATATCCCTTAAATCTCTCTTAAATCCTAACAAAAAATGGCTACTTTTGGATTTAAAATCGGATCAAACAATATCCTGAACCAGCAAATTCAGTCAACTGCCCAACGCCACTTGCAGCCAAACCATCACCGTAGCGATTATATGTCGATTGCTTGGTCAACTAGCAGATTCAAAGAGTTTGACATGCTTCCACCAGTCGATCGCTCTATCGATTTGCAGATTCAGAGAGTTCAGATGTTTTACTGGTCGACCAGTCGGTTGACTCTTCAATTCAGGATGTTTCATCTTCTTTATTCGGTCGACTCCACAGTCGACTGCCTTCTTCTGAATCACTTATCTGATCTCATTTTTAACGTACTTTGTTTTACAATTTCGCCCCTTTATCCATTTTTATCTTTAAATAAGCTCCACTAATATTCTAATATTCCATTTTAGTCATTCAAAAATATTTCTTTTATTAATTCACATAGGAGCAATTAAATATACTTAACAAAAACACACATAAAAGATAAGATTCATTTTGTGTTATGTGTGTGTTCCTAAATGGGATATTAAGAGTTAATTTTTACCTTGGTTGTTTTCTCTAATTTCTTCAAACTCTTAATACTTCTTTATCATCTTGATATCTTCATTAAGTATCCATTCCATTTAACATCTTTGTTACTGGAACTTTAAATCACTGAAACACTTGATCAAACATTAGTTCCACCAAAACATTAATGCTTAATTATTTATCAAAATCTCGGGATCAAAATTTTTTTCATTTTTTATGATGACAATTAACTTTGATGTTTTCTTTAAAATAAAATATAGCCACACTCCCGCTGAATCGGAGGACGGGTTCTTTAAATTATTAAAGCTTCACAATGTAGATTTCAATAATGCACAATTTAAAAAAAAAAAAAATACTCATTAAAGTACAATTTTTAAATTTCTCCCTTTTTATGAAAACTTATTAAAACACAATTTTAGAATACTCTCCCTAAATAAAACATCACTTATTTCTCCCCCTTTGTCTTCTTCAAAAACAAATTTAGGTAGGATAGAAGAAAACAAAAAACATATAACTCACTCTAGGGAAACATCATTATGCCTAGCTATACCCAAACCGCGGATGATTTTCACAAATTGATCTTCCACTAGTGGTTTGGTAAAAACATCAGTAAACTGGTCGGAGGTATCAATATACTCAATAATAATATCCCTTTTTTGAATGTGATCACGAATAGAGTGATGTCTCATCTCTATGTGCTTAGTTCGTGAGTGCTGTGTAGGATTCTTAGACATATAACACTTTTATTATCACAAAAGATTGGGACCTTTTCCGTACAAACTCCAAAATCATTTAACTGTTGCTTAATATATAAAATTTGAGTACAACAATTACCAGCTGTCATGTATTCAACCTCAGTAGTAGACAAGGCTATCGAATTCTATTTCTTGCTTGATCAAGAAACCAAAGCATTAACTAATAAATGACATGATCCGCTTGTGCTTTTTCGCTCAACTTTGCAACTGGAAAAGTCAGCATTGGAGTAACTTTCCAATTTAAAATCACTCCCCCTAGGATACCATAATCCTAGGTCAGTCGTCCCCTTTAAATAACGAAAAATTCGCTTAACCGCAGTCAAGTGCGATTCTTTAGAACAAAACTGAAATTTAGCACAAAGACAAACACTATACATAATGTCCGGACTACTAGCAATTAAATACAACAAACTACCAATCATACCTCTATACATTTTTTCATTAAAGCTTTTGCCCGTATCATCTTTTTCAATTTTTGTAGCCGTTGCCATGGGAGTTTTGTACTCTTTAGCTGCTTCCAAGCCATATTTCTTTAACAACTCCTTGGTGTATTTAGCTTGGTTTATAAATATCCCTTTTTTGGTTTGCTTAATTTGCAATCCAAGAAAGAAATTCAGCTCCCCCATCATACTCATTTCATATTCATCCTGTATTATCTTAGCAAATTTTGGCAAAGATCCTTATTAGTAGATCCAAAAATAATATCATCAACTTATACTTGTACTAATAGGATATCAAGATTAGTTTGCTTTACAAATAGTGTTATATCACAAACACCCATTCGAAAATAATTTTCTATCAAATATTGGCTAAGTCTCTCATACCAAGCCCTCGGAGCTTGTTTGAGCCCGTACAAAGCCTTGTGAAGTTTAAATACATGATCGGGAAATTTGTCACTTTCAAATCCCAGGGGTTGTTCCACATAAACTTCTTCAGCTAGAAAGCCATTTAGAAATGCACTATTTACATCCATTTGATATAACTTAAAATTACGTGAACATGCAAAGGCGAGTAGCATTCTAATTGCTTCTAGTCTAGCAACAGGAGCATAAGTTTCATCATAATCAATACCTTCCTCTTGATTATAGCCCTGTGCCACTAATCTTGCTTTATTTCTAATTACCATACCAGATTCATCCTTTTTGTTTCTAAATACCCATTTAGTACCAATAACTGGATGAAAATCCGCTCTTGGAACAAGACACCATACTTTGTTTCGCTCAATTTGAACTAATTCATATTGTATTGCGAAAATCCAAGATTCATCAATTAGCGCCTCATTTATATTTTTAGGCTTAATTTGAGATAAGAAAGCAAGATTAATTATATCCCTAAGAGAAGATCAAGAACTTACACCTTTTTCAAAATTATCGATGATTTCTTTAATTGAATGCCCTAGTACTTTCTTTATAGCTCTTGGTAAAGTCGAGTCCTTCTCCTTAGGTTTCTCCCTTTGTTGAAACTCCTTTGGTGCATTACTACCTTGGTTTTGGTTATTTGAGATACCTGCATCATCAGCATCCAAAACCTTTCTCGACAAGTATGGATCAGCTTCCTCAAAAACAACATGCATAGTTTTTTCTACTACTAAATTACGTTTATTATAAACTCTATTAGATTTACTATTAGTAGCATATCTAAGAAAAATCCCATATTCGTATTTAGCATAAAATTTACCAAGATTATCCTTGTCATTCAAAATGAAACATTTGCATCCAAAGACTTTAAAATATGAAATATTAGGAGTCTTACCATTCCATATTTCATATGGGGTTTTGTTAAACCCTCTACGAATTGATACCCGGTTTACTACGTGACAAGCGGTACTAACTGCTTCGACCCAGAAATAGGTTGGTAAACGATTTTTACTTAGCATTGTTCTGGCCATCTCTTGAAGCGTTTTGTTCTTTCTTTCTACTACACCATTTTGTTGCGGTGATCTTGGTGCAGAAAAATTGTGAGCATAACCATGCTCATCACTGTAGCTTATCACTTCATCATTTTTGAATTCTCTTCCTCTGTCACTACGAATGTTAATAATAGAACATTACTTCTTATTTTGAACACATTTACAAAATTTAGCAAGAACAGAAGCGACTTCACTTTTCTTAGCAAGGAAGTATACCTAGGTAAGTCTAGAATAGTCATCAACTATAACAAATGCACAGAACTTACTACCAAAACTAGCAACAGAGTTAAGCCCAAATAAATCAAGATACAATAATTCAAGACATCTAGACGTGGACGTGTGCATCTTTTTCTTAAATAATGATCTAACTTGCTTGCCTAATTGACATGCATCACATACTTTATCCTTCATATATTTCAAATAAGGTAGGCCACGTACAAGACTCTTCTTAGATAAGTTAGAAATTAACTCCATACTAGCATGTCCAAGTATTCTATGCCATAACCAACTATTCTCAGATAAAGCATTCAAACAAGATAAATTTTGAGAATTAAAATCATCAAAAGAGCAAGTATAAACATTCTCAAAACGTGATGCAACTAGCAAAATACTACTATAACGACTATTCTTAATGATGCATCTATCATGATCAAATATAACATTGTATCCCTTATCACATAGTTGACTAATACTAAGCAAATTATGTTTAAGTCCATTAACTAGTAGCACATCTTTAATCATAGTAGTACCATTACCAATATTACCTATACCAATAATTTTACCAATACCAATATTACCTATACCAATAATTTTGCCCTTTGCGTTGTCTCTGAAAGTCACATGACCTCCATCTTTAGTTGTCAAAGATGTAAATTTTCCTTTATCTCCCGTCATGTGTCGAGAACAACCACTATCCAAGAACCATTTGTCCTTACTTATTGATACTTTTAGAATAACCTACAAGGAGCACCTCAACTAATTCCTAAGTAATACCCAGCCTACGTGGGTCCGATCTTGTTAGTTGGGACAATTTTTGTTCATTTTGGAACCCAAACTTGTCTACAATTAGATAGTTTTGCAAAACATCTACGAATAGTATGCCCCACAATGTTATATTTAAAACATCTAACAAGATTCTTGGTTTCAGAAAATAAATTATGAAGGCATTTTTGTTTAAGATTTTTCTGAAATCCAACATCGGCCTTATCAAAAATTCCACGTGAACTTCCCAAAAGCATTTTCAAATTATTTTTACCGTTGGTAAATTTAAGAACAATTGATTGCAAATCCATTAATTTAGATTTTAACCCATTGTTTTCAAATTTATAATCAACCACTTGCTTGTTTAATGTGTTAATTGTACTTTGAAGGGCATTTATTTTAGAACATTGGTTTTTATAATCATGTGAGAGTTCTTGATAAACATAAAATAATTCATCAAAATTTAAAGGACAAGAACTTGAACAATTGGTTAGCTCACCACCAGTGGCCATTAATGCAAGCATTGACGAATCCTCACTATTTGATTCTTTCGAGCTAATTGAATCGGTATCATACCAAGTAGCCTTCATCGATTTCTTCTTACTTTTCTTTGCTTTCTTCTTTTATTTCTTCTTCTTCTTATTCTCCTTTTCTTTATCCTTTTTCGGTTCGGGGCAATCATTTTGAAAATGACTGGTTTTACAATAATTGTAGCATTCCACTTTGGACATGTTGAGATTTCTTTTCCCACGGAATGTGTGCTAATTCATTCTTCTACAATTGTTTGTGAGAAGTGATACATTCTTCTCTTACTTACTATCAAGGCTTTCATCATCACTGTCATCATCTTCTTCAATTTTTTTAACTTTTAGTGCCAAGGATTTCCTCTTGCTATTTCTGATATCATTCTTGTAGCCTTTGATCGCTGATTCATGACACATCAAATTACCAATTATATCATCGATGTCGTATTTGCCAAGATCCTTAGCTTCCTCGATTGGGGTCACTTTTGACTCCCATAATTTTGTCAAGGACCTTAGGACTTTTCGTACTCTATCCTCCATGGAGTATGGTTTTCTGAGTTGATTCATACTGTTGCATATGTTGTTGAGATGAGTGTACATCTCATGAATCGATTAATTTTTCTCTATCCTGAACAACTCAAATTTTCTCTTAAGCGCATTGATTTTTGACTGCTTCACTTGACTTGTCCCTTCGTGGGTGACTTGTAGCGTATCCCACATCTCCTTTGCGGACTTACAACCTGAAACTTTAGAATACTCATTAGCATCTAAAGAATGAAAAAGAATATTGATAGCTTGAGAATTAATAGCGAGTTTCTGCTTATCGGAAGCAGTGAGTTGTTCCTTCTTCTTCTCAAATCCGTTTTTCGTTGGAATAAATAGACGATCCTTGATTGTTAGCCACATGTCATCCTATCTTTCCAAAACGAGTAACTTTCACCTGCAAACAAGGGTGGTTGGTGCGTAGACTGCCCCTCACCTTGTGTGCCTACTATGTGTACCATGTGATCTTTGTTAGCAAAATAGATTCGAGCTAAACCAACTCTGATGCTAATTGTTGGCCCAGTAGAATACCCAAGATGGGGGGGTGAATTGGGTAACTAAAAAATATTATCAGAATATACTTGAATAAATCAAATAATTATTTTTATGCCTAAATTAATTATTATCTTTATATCACAGCAGAATTAAAATAAATCTAAGGGCATATCCAAACAACTAAAATAAACAAATTAAGAAAGTGGCACACCAGAGATTTAAACTGGTTCACCAAGCTACTCTTGACTAATCAAATCCCCCGAGCTCCACTGTGGTCACAACCACTAAAACCAAGATTCCTTTAAAGGTAGGAACCAAACCCGTACACCGATTTTTTTACAGGCTCAGAATCAACCTTTACAATTTTTTTTCTCAGGCTATGGAATAACCTCTACTTTTTACAGACTAAAGAATAACCTTATTCTTTTTAACACAAGGCTCAAGAATTACAACTTCACCAAAACACTCGAAATATCTTTTTACTCGATAAAAATTGAACCGTTACAAAATCACTCAAAACGAAAATACAATTCTTATCCATGAAGAATTACTACCTTAATATCTTTACAGGAAGAGAGTAAAACCCTGCTACCCTTGATTAAATATCCCCAATGATATTTAATCCGTCACAACTTACCAATACAGAAATTGATAAGTAAATGTCACTCGGAGCTTCTACCACCCCAGATAAATAAAAAACTCAATCAATATCCCAACTAGTGATAGAAATACGTGAGATACAGAAATTTGATTTTAACAAGATATAGGTAGCAAATTAGATGACGTAATCAGATTCAAGAAATTGTTTGTAAAAATGTTTTCTTCAGAAATCAGAAACAATTTCTAAGATCAATTTCTAAATATAAAATAATAAACAAGCAATAATCAATAAGGAATGATCTCACTTGAAATCCACAATATTAATATGTAGCTTTAATTCCAATATCAGCAAAAATTGATTGCAGTTGATTATCAGAATCAATTTTAGAATAGCTCACAATGACTTAAAATGATAACTCTTATAAAAATTCTCTCAGAATGATATAAAGTGATTATCTCTCTTCGAATGATTGGCTTTCCTTAGAAAATTCGCAGGTCTATATAAAGGCATATGTAATCAGTCTCATAACGACTAGTTTACAAGTGTCATGACAATAAAATACTCTTATAGACCCTCATAACGTAAGAACTTCATTTAGGTTTAATTTCACTTTAAAAAAACTTTTAAAACTCTCAATTAAATCCCCAAAGTATTTCTCAATCAAAATAAATAAGTGTAGAATTCATTTTGATTACCAAATTGAGAAACATTTATATTTAATGAACCATATTGAAAGGATTTAATTAGTCTATGAACCATATCTTAAATATAGAGAATATCCCTTAAGTCTCTCTCAAATCCTAACAAAAAATGACTATTTTTGGATTTAAAATTGGATCAAACAATATCCTGAACCAGCATATTCAGTCTACTGCCCAGTCGATTGCCCAACGCCGCTTGCAGCCAAACCATCGCCTCAGCTATCATAGGTCGACTCGCAGATTCAGAGAGTTTGACATGCTTCCTTCAGTTGACCGCTCTATCGACTGGCAGATTTAGAGAGTTAAGATGTTTTCACTGGTCGACCAATCGGTCGACTCTTCAATTCATGATGTTTCATCTTTTTTATCCGGTTGACTTCACAGTCGATTACCTTATTCTGAATCACTTCTCTGATCTCGTTTTTAACTTATTTTCTTTTACGATTTCGCCCCTTTATCCATTTTTATCTTTAAATAAGATATACTAATATTCTAATATTCCATTTTAGTTATTCAAAAATATTTCTTTCATTAATTCACATAGGAGAAATTAAATATACTAAACAAAAACACATAAAAGATAAGATTCATTTTGTGTCATGTGTGTGTTCCTAAATGAGATATTGAGAGTTAATTTTTACCTCGGTTGTTTTTCCTAATTTCTTCAAACTCTTAATACTTCTTTATCATCTTGATATCTTCATTAAGTATCTATTCCATTTGATATCTTCATTATTGGAACTTTAAATCACTCAAACACTTGATCAAACATTAGTTCCACCAAAACATCAATGCTTAATTGTTCATCAAAATCTCGGGATCAACAATATTTTTTCATTTTTAGTTTTTAATTTCATAATTAGTTGTCATATTTTCTCTTATTGTGTGGGTGTTTTGCTCAAGGACTAGCAAAATTCCGAGTTTTGGGGTATTTGATAGGTATAAATTACCTATATATTTTCAAATTGAAATTATTAGTTTTTGAGTACGTTTAGTATGTTTTCATTAAGTTTTAATTAGTTTTTATTCTTTTTGTATAAATCAGGTGTGTGGGGGTGAAAATGTATGAAATCAAAGCGTAAACGATCAATTTAGACCAAGAACGGTCGGAGAATGGTAGAAAAACAAGAACGGAGGAAATAATCAGATCAACAGCCCACCGTCGTGGCGTTAGACCTCGGCCGTGGCGGTAAAAATACAGAGAGGGCCTAAATTTGCTGGAAGCTTACCAAATTTACCGCTGTCTTCACCTCTGAGGCGATTAATGAACCGACATACCCACCGCCTAGGCGGTCACCTCTTACAGATTTAAGATATTTTTAGGATATTTTTTGCACCCTATTTCTTCTCATCTCCTCTCCATTTTTGGGACACACCTCTATAGAATTGAGGAGGATACTAGAAAGTGTTTTAGGGGAGCTCAAACAAATCCTAAGGGGAATAACACAAAGCAACGAAGGAGAAGCGATCTTAGAACATTTTTAGTGACAAATCTTCGGATTATGACTAGTTTCTCTCATTTCTCTCTTCATCTCTTACCTTAGGATTATTGTTTGAGCATGTTTAGCTCGTTTTACATTGTATAAAGTGTTATGGTCATGAGCTAAACGTGGATTATCTTAGGGATTAACATATATTTATAAAAATATGATTTGGTTGACTTTGTGCTTCGTTTACGGTTGTTCTTTATAATTTCGATTGTGCTTGCCATGTTTTCTATGGTTATATGCTTATTTAGATATATTGAGAATACAGGATTTGACACTCGGGAGAGGTAACCCTAGATTCGGAATAGGGTTTAAACACAACACGACAATCTAACGACTCGGGAAGGTGTTAGAATGTGTGCGATCGATGACGTTGGGGCGAGACTCACGTGACCTAGAGTCGTTAAGACATTGAGAAGGACTTCTTCATTGACACGAAGTCACGTATTTCCCCATCTTGCACTCGGGAGAGGTGGCGAAGGAGTTTACGAAACCGAGATTGTTGGATACGCGGAATGTCGTTAACATAAACTAAAATAAAATTAAACGCATTTAAGTAAATGAAGTTAATCGCTATGGAATCTACTTCCCTAAAACATCTCATATTAATATTAGTATTAGTATAGATTAAATTAGGTTATATTAGTATTAGTATTAATTAATTAAACTCAATTTTTAAGCACCTAGATAAAATTAGGTTATGATAATTGCGGTAGTCGATAGTAATTTCAACCAATCCTTGTGGATATGATACCCGACCGAGAGGTCCCTTATACTAAAACTTGACCCGTACACTTGCGGTGAAAGTGGCGACGTGTAATTGCAGCCACCACATGGTGACGAAGGGGTTTTTGAGCATATACTTGGGAGTTGAGACATTTAAGGCTCACCTTCTATTGACCATCATGAGTTATGTCATCTCCACCTCCATCATGACAGGATAGATTGTGTGGTGGTTGCCAAAGATGTGGCAAGAGTGGGTGCATTGAGGGATAGCCACTCATGTCACAACCGGCTGCCATTCCGAAGTACTGTTGAGCTTGATGTATCGTCTGGTTGTACGAATATTGGTACATTTCGAATTAAATATTTTAATTTTGGATTGCGGCGACGTCAAGACGTAGAGCCTAAAGTTGCTCCCCCTGGTACACCACTTATTGAAGTCGACTTTCCATCAAAATTTTTGCTTTGCCCGAGTCCCCAGAACTCTAGGCTCTAGATGGCCCTGCTTCGTCTTCGTCTTGGCTCAGGGCTTCTTTGCTCCATATTCTCTTCATGGCCAAGAGATGAAGAGCTCGTTTGGGATGGCTGATAGGTGAAATTTGTCTATCTATTTTCAAGCCGAATTTGGTAGTTTTTGAGTATTCTTGTAATGTTTTAATTCATTTTTATTTATTTTTGTTCAAAACAGGGGTTAGGAGAAAAAACGGTCGAAAAGCGAGAAAATTGATGGAAAAATGATCAAGAGGATCAAAAGAAAGAGAAACAGTTTCATCGCTGTAGCGGTGAAAGAATAGAAAGAACAGAAACATTTTAATCATTCACCGCTATAGTGGTGAAAGGGTAAAACGGCCACTGACTTTCCACTGCTGCAGCGGAGCAGTCAATCCCACTACTGCAGTGGTGAGCCTACTGACTTCCCCACCGCTGCAGTGGTGAAGCCCTTGTCGTAAAGTGTTTTTTAGATATTTTGGCCTCAATTCCCTTTTCTTTCATTCCTAACCATTTTGAGAACATTATTGGGAACAATTTTAGGATATTTGGGGAGCAAAATATCTAGAACCAAAGAGGAGAACATCATTCGGAAGAAGAAAAAATGATTTCGGAACGGTTTTTGTGGAAGTAGAACACTCCACTCCTTAAGATTTGCTATTCTATCTTTGTTTCCTTCTTTATTCTTAAGTTTTGTATATTTAATGATGATTTTAGTCTCTTATTTGAATGAATATTGGTTAAGATCATGAGTAGCTAAATATCTATTGTCTAGGGATTGATATAGTTTATGAAAACGCTGTTTGAGTAAATCGTGTTTCGTTAGCGGTTTTTAGTGCCTATTTGATTATGTTTACCATTTTATAACTTTATTTATATGCTTGTTAATATATATTTAGAAATTGGGGTTTGATATTCGAGAGAGGTAACTCTGGATTTTGATTAGTGTTTAAACACAACACGAAGATTTAATGACTCAGGAGAGTATTAGAAAGTATGCAATCCATGAGGATGGGGTGAGACTCATGTGATTAGTGTTTTTATATGATTGACGGTGATGTGGGAGTTG
This sequence comes from Eucommia ulmoides, assembly GCA_016647705.1. Classification (NCBI taxonomy): domain Eukaryota; kingdom Viridiplantae; phylum Streptophyta; class Magnoliopsida; order Garryales; family Eucommiaceae; genus Eucommia; species Eucommia ulmoides. The sequence goes on along the minus strand of CM028327.1, from coordinate 21,126,997 downwards.
ATGCGAAGTCGCATATTCATTCACTTTACACTTGGGAGAGGTAGTGAGTGAGTTTTCGATACCTAGATTATTAGATAGTTTGAATACTGTTAATGAAAACTAGATTGGATCAAACACGTATAAGTAAACAAAGTTAATCCCTAAATAATCTATTCCCATATAATATATTTAGTATTATAGTTTAATTAATTGTTAATTTATTATAGTATATACGAAAAACAAAAATCCAAATTTTATCGCCTAAATAAAGTTCAGTTATGATAATCACGGTATTGAGCGACAATTTAATCCAATCCCTATGGATACGATAACCCTTCTCATTCACTATTCTATAAAACTTGACCCGTACACTTGCGGTAAAAGTAGCAAAGTAATATTCTGCTACCAAGTTTTTGGTGCCGTTGCTGGGGATTGGTTTTTAGATTGCTGTTGATATTGTTAGTAAGTAACTTGATTTTAATTTAGGCATTTATTTTCTTTATGATTTTTGTTCGTAGTTTTGTTTTTCTTGTAAGGTACTTGAGGATGTTAGATCAATAAGTACTATTACATTTCTTGCAATGAGATTCCGAGCCATTTTATTGTACTTGGGATATAAAGAGTTGCTTTTTTAGTTCCCCGATCATCGTTTCCTGAGGGAGTGTTAATTACTGAACTTTATCAATGGGTTATTAGTCATAACAAAAACTTGGGTAGAAATAGAAAATGGTACCACCTCTTTGGACCAACTAACCATAGACGAAGCCTATTGGTCATTGGAAGATATAGAGGAGTTTGATTATCAGAGTTGGAATTATTCAATAAGCTACAAACGCTTGAGAGATAGTTTCACCATTTCGGTGCCATAGATTGACACCCCGGACCAACATGTAGAGTCTTCTCCCAACTTAGAAGAAATGTTCACTGAATTTATGGGGAAGACTTAGGTGTTCTAGAGGGAAACGAATGCCCGACTCAATGAGCACAAGGACCGTCTTGACAAAATTTAGACGATCTGCGTTAAAATTGATAAGATTGTAAGTTTCTTGAGACTCAAATCGGTTAGCTTGTTAACTTCATTGAGGCCGAGGCAGAAATGGTGGCATTGAGAGATACACAAATCATATCCGAATATGAAAGCCACCGTGAGGAACTGGATACGACTGGGATGAGCTTGGGTTTGTTCAATGATGATTGTCCTACTGAAGAGAAAACCCAAGTATGGATTGGCAATGAAGAATCACATGTTAACAATTGTGATTCCTCACCTCGTGAAATCCAAATATTGATGCCGCCTCTGATCCATGAAAATCACATCTATGACGATTCAATATGGCTCAATTATCCTCCACCACCTTTTACAATGTTCATTCAAGCCAACCGAGCACATGAGACGGAGATGAGTCTTGTTGGGAGATTGAGCCAAGGAATGCCAAATCTCGCCAATCTTGAGGGCATTCTGTACCAAGACCTATATGTAGTGTTGTATGACACATACTATAGGCGGAAGTCGCTCTTTGATGAGTCCTTCTTTATGTCAAGACGAAGACAATAAACCAAGCGCTTCTTGGAAGGCAACCCAAGTTTCAAAATAAATTAATCCATCACCGTCGACTTCATTTGGAGGCCAGATTGTCTTGCCTCCCAGGTATGTGTTCTAAACCCCCTTCGTCGTCATGCTTTATTTCAATTGTTGGGATCGATGTTGGGTTAGTGTGGACACTGCCTGTTTTAAGTTTGGGGGTGATGTGTAGTATGTCTTCTTTTTGTTAGTAATGCAGTTTAAGTTTAAATGTTGCTTAGTTTAATTGTATGCATGTTTGTTTAGTATTAGTATCAATATGTTTATGTATGAAGTAGTAATTGTGTGTTGAGTGTTTGAGTTCTTTTGGGCCATTACTCGATGATGAAAATTATCCCCTAGTTTTATATTGAGGTAAAGGGTAATGCCCATTTACGTGTTCTATGTGCTTGGCATGTCGATTCGGTAAAAGTTATTTTTGATCCTAAATTGCACGATCACATAAACTCATTGTATAGTTATTCAAACAATTTGACACTGATTATTTAGTAGAGGTTCATGATAATTTTAAGGAATCTAGAACTTGATTGGAGGAAACTTGAGGTGAAATCCTAGGCGAGGTAGTTCAGGAGACATCATTTAGGCATTCATTTTTATCGCTTGAGCCTTTAAATCTTACCTTGTTATGTGTTTATCCCTCGTTACCTTGTCGAAGCCTAATAGCCGTTTCAATTCTGAACACGCAACAAATGCCCTAGCCAATTGATTTTTTTCCAAACCTTTATTGCTAAAACTAAGGCACAATTTGAGTGAAATCAAGTTTGCGTTTGTTATGCTACTTGAAGTGAGCGGTTAGGTTTTGTGTGAACTATTGATTGGTTCGGTATTCGAGTACTCACTTTTTAATTTTCTATCGTATTTCCATACCCGTTAATCTGTAAAAAATCAAATAACTTTAGGGGTGTGTTTCATACCGTAAAAAAAAGAGTATATATATGGTTTTATTTTTGTTTTGTCTTGACAAGTGAGTACTGCGCTTTAAATGTTTGTTCAGGGTTGTTTCAAATTTATATTTAGGGTTACGAGAGTGATTGAGCACCAACCGTTGTGCCTCGGGTATCATTGAATTATAACGGTTACCTGTTTTCTATTCCTAACATACCCTTGGCCATTTTCCAAAAACTGAACCATGTCTTATTGATCTTTTTGAGCTTCCAAGCCTACATTAGTGGAGAGTCGAACCCAGTCAAGCATATGGATTTCCTAATCCTTTACGGTTAAAGTCATGACCTCGGTTAGTGAATAATCCAATCCGATGTTTGGATAGTTATATATTTGAGTTTTCATACACACACTTTGAATGGATCTAGAATGGCCTTTACTGATATTGAGTGTTGAAATTCTAGAACACCACGTGGTGTGTTTTATTCCTGAACTTGATTTGATTAGGGGTTTGAGGGAAAAACATTTTGGTTTATTAAGTGAATTTAGAACTCGCATGCTGTTACTTCTAGTTCATTTATGTTTTTTTGTTTTTAGTATTGCTGTTCATTAATTATTGTGGTAGTTTATTTTATTGTATGGGTGTTTTGCTCGAGGACTAGCAAAATTCCAAGTTTGGGGGTATTTGATAGGTGAACTTTATCTATTTATTTCCAACCCGAATTTGGTAGTTTTCAAGTATTCTCGTAATGTTTTAATTTTATTTTATTTTATTTATTTATTTTTGTTCAAAGCAGGGGTTAGGAGCGAAAACGGTCGAAAAGCGAGAAAATCGGTGGAAAAATGATCAAGAGGATCAAAAGAAAGAGGAGCAGTTTCACCGTTGTAGTGATGAAAGAACAATAAGATCAGAAACATTCTGATCGTTCACTGCTATAGCGATGAAAGGGCAGAATACCCGCTCACTTCCCACCACTACAATGGTGAGCCTACTGACATCCCTACCGCTGCAGCGATGAAGCCCCCTGCTGTAAAGTATTTTTTTAGACATTTTGTTAGATATTTTTGCCCTAATTCCCTTTTCTTTCATTCCCAACCATTTTGAGAACATTATTGGGAACATTTTGGGATATTTGGGGAGCAAAAGATTAAGAACCAAAGAGGAGAACATTATTTGGAAGAGGAAGAAACGATTTTAGAACGATTTTTGCGGAAGTGGAATACTTAACTCCTTAAGATTTGCTATTCTATCTTTGTTTCCTTATTTATTCTTAAGTTTTGTATATTGGATGATGATGTTATTCTCTTATTTGAATGAATATTTGGTTAAGATCATGAGTAGCTAAATATTTATTGTCTTGGGATTGATATAGTTTATGAAAATGTTGTTTGAGTAAATCGTGATTCGTTAACGGTTGTTCTTGCCCATTCGATTGTGTTTACCATTTTATCACTTTATTTATATGATTGTTAAGATATATTGAGAAATCGGGTTTTGACACACGGGAGAGGTAACCCCGGATTCGGACTAGGGTTTAAACACAACGCAATGATCTAATGACTTAGGAGTGTATTAGAAAGTGTGTAATCCATGAGGTTGGGGTGAGACTCGTGTGATTAGTTTCGTTAGATGGTTGACGAGGACGTCGGCGTTGACGCGAAGTCGCATATTCATTCACTTTATACTCGGGAGAGGTAGTGAGTGAGTTTTTGATACCTAGATTGTCGGATAGTTTGAATACCGTTAATGTAAACTAGATTGGATCAAACACGTATAAGTAAACAAAGTTAATCCCTAGATAATCTATTCACATATAATATATTTAGTATTATAGTTTAATTAATTGTTAATTTAGTATAGTATATATTAAAAACAAAAAACCAATTTTTATTGCCAAAATGAAGTTCGGTTATGATAATCGTGGTACTCAGCAGCAATTTAATCCAATCCCTATGGATATGACAACCATTCTCATTCATTATTTTATAAAACTTGACCGGTACACTTGCAGTGAAAGTAGTGACGTAATATTCCTCTACCAATGGCACTAGTTGTCATTCGAAATTGCAATCCTTGCTTTCCAAAATAGCTCTGTGAGTAGAGAGAGGAAAGACAGACCAATATTGGTATTTTGGATGGCATAATAAATGGCGGAATTGATGAGAAAATCGATGTTCATTGGTTGATTTGTCTTAATAAAATATAGAGTTAATGCCCTGTCTTTGGTCATGTAAGCCAAATGAGTCGTTTGATGTAGTTTGGCGTAGATGATGTTGGACCAGATTTTTAGGAATTTCGTCAAGTGCTTGGACACGAAAATAGCCATATCTAGCCTCGTATATACCCAACCCATATTTCCATAACAAATCCCCTTGATGACTATCCAAATCCTTTTTCGTCACGTCCTCATCCGAACTCATCATACACCTCAGTAGGCAATCCCAGGTGTTCGTTTATCGTTGCAACATCAAATTTCACCACATGATTCCAGACCATGGTAATGTGGTTCTCACAGTCTATGGAATTTGTGAAGAATTCATGAACCAAGGTGACGTCACTTGGATCTAGGGCCCAGTTGTCTATAGAGGCGCTTCCAACCTCTATCTTGTATCTCATTCGCTATCTCATCCGAAAGATCATCTAGATCAGAGAAGCTGCATTCACGAATGCAGTTTTGTTTTTTCTCAAACCTATTAAAATGTTGCTCTGCTTGCTTAGAAATGAAACAGTTTGAATCGTAATCTAAAGCGGGATCAAGGGCTCGCGAACTAGATCTCTCACCCCTTTGTCGTTTTGCAATGACTTTCTTCGGCATGGTTATTCTTATAATCAACACACCAAAAACCCTTACTAATCACAATGTGGATTCACAAATTCAGAATTTTAAACCCACAACCTCTAGGACATAGAAAATCCCCAAACAATCCAAAGAATTCAACACAAATGCACAAATTTCTCAGTAAAAACTTGAATCCAACAATTAAACCACCACAAAGAAATGTTTTCTTCACCAAAAACTGATCCACAATCACAATAGCACAAACAAAATCTCTATTGGAAATTGTAGGGTCAGAGGTTTCAACCTCATTCAACAATTTCACATTTAAACTTTAATCTAATCAAGCAAATCAACAACAAATTGAGAGCACACAAGTGAAATGGCATTTCGAACAACTTGACGAATTTTGAGTGCCCAATGGTTTGAAATGAAGATTTCTTTGCTTGAACTCGAACCCTTAGAACCATTGAATTTAGGGTTATGAATGGAGATTTTTGCAGGTGATTTGTGGTGGGGATCTTGGTTTTTGAGGAGGGGGGGGGAGGAGGATGGATTTGAGGTTATAAATGGTTTGAGAGAAAAATTGGAGAAGCTTTCGGAAGGCTAGGGTTTGAAAATAGGGAAAACATGAAACGATGACCCTATTTATCGAAACAGGGGCGCCCTCGCTACAGCGAGTGGGATTTATCTCTACAGCGAGAAACGGCAGCAAGTTTTCTTCCTTGTTGGTCGCTACAATGAGTAAACTCTCGCTACAGCGAGTGAAGGTTGCTGGCCATTCTTCTATTTTTTCTGCGTTTATGCCAATAGCCGGCCACCGTTTCGTTGTCGTTCAGCTAGTTATCCTTGTTCAAGATCATTTATCATCCCCGAACATCCGAACTCCATTTACTCAACAAACTCGCATCAAGATTACTTCAACCTCCAAAAAATTTATTTTAGCAAAAATAGTCGAGAACCATTCCCGTGGGTTGTATATCAAAAAAGGCACTAAATTTAATGTCCCTAGCTAGACTTAGTAATGATCCACATCAATTATCAACGAGGAAAATAGTCTCTATAACTCATTCTTTATTTCCATAGTAATGTTTGATTCTTTCCTCATTGACTCAAAAAATCCATCCATTGTCACGTTCCAAGTCAATAGAATCGAATGAAAACACTTGTTTGATCCAGAATGGTTCGGACGATCTGGACTTCAGTTTCCCGGGAAAGAGTCTTGAATGGGGTAATTTATCTATATATTCCCAAGCCAGTTTTGGTAGTTTTTGAGTATTTTTATTCTGTTTTATTATGTTTTAATACATTTCTATGTGTTTTTGTATAAGTTAGGTGTTTGGGGTGAAAAGGAGCAAAAACGATTGAAAATCAAGCTAATCGGAGCAAGTTGGTGGAAGAATGGTAGGAAAATGAGCAAAAAAGTATTATTCAGATGTTTGCCTCCACCGCCGTGGCGGTGAAAATACCGGAATATAGAAATCTTACCGCCACGGCGGTGAAAGTCCTGACAGTTTTCCCACTGTTCCACCGCTGTAGTGATCAAGCACTACTACAGCGGTGACCCTGCCAATGTGTCCACCCCGCAGCGGTGACCCCTACAGTTGTAAAGTGTTTTTGTAGATATTTTGATATATTTTGGCCCTTCTTATCTTCTACCTACTCTCCATTTCGGCCATGAGAGCTTATTTAGGGATATAATAGAATATATGAAGAGATTTTTCAAGAGTGCTCAACCAAATCTAAAGGAGAAAAACACAAAGCGAAGAAGGAGAAACGATCTCAGAGCGATTTTAGTGGCTGATCTTCGGAATACGGTTAAGTTTCTTTATTTATTTTCCTAACTTTGGTAGTTGGTTTGAGCATGTTTAGCTCGTTTATCATTGTATACAGTTATGGACGTTAGCTAAACAGATATTGTCTAGGGATTAATATAATTTATGAATATGTGGTTTATTTGAAATCGGTGTTTTGTTAATGGTTGTTCTTCGTCATTTGATTGTGTTTACCATTATTTTTCGTTTATATGCTTGTTTAGATATATTGAGAATACGGGGTTTGACACTCGGGAGAGGTAATCCCGAATTCAGACTAGGGTTTGAACACAACACAATGATCTAATAACCCAGGAGAGAGTTAGAAAGTGTGCAATCCATGACGTTGGGGCAAGACTCATGTGACTATGTGTTCTAAAACACACTAGAGGGGGACTTCGGCGTCAAAGGGAAGTTACATATTCGCTCACTTTACACTCAAGAGAGGGAGTGAGAGAGTTTACAATACAAAGATTGTTAGATAAGTTGAACACCGTTAACGTAAGTCAAATGAGATCAAACACATTTAAGTAAATGAAGTTAATCCTTAGATAATCCATTCCCCTAAATATTTGAATATAGTAATATGGTATAATTAGATAAATTAGTATTTTATTTTAGTAGTAATTAATTATAAACCATTGTTATCGCCTAAATAAAGTTAGGTTATGATAATTACGGTACTCGACGATAATCTCAACCAATCCCTGTGGATACGACAACCCCTACTCTTCCCATTATACTAAAACTTGACTCGTACATTTGTGGTAAAAGTAGCGATATATCTACGCGCTACTAAGTTTTTGGCGCCGTTGTCGGGGATTGTGTTTTAGATTATTATTGATATTATGAGTAAATGACTTGATTTTAATTTAGGAATTTATTTTTCTTATAATTTTTGTTTGTAGTTTTGTTTTTTTATTTCTCATGCAGGGTACTTGAAGATGCTAGATCAGTAAGTATTGACGCATTTCTTTCAACGAGATTCTGATCCGTTTTATTGTACTTGGGATCGTTAAAAGGAGTTGTTACTCTAGTTCCCAGATCATGATTTCTCGAGGGAGTGTCAACTAATGAATTTCCTAGACGGATTACATGCCGCAACTAGAACATGGGTGGAAGGAGAAAATGGTACCTCCTCTTTCTACGACTTAACCGCGGACGAAGCCTTTTGGTCATTAGAGGAATTGGGGAACTTTAATTATCAGAGTTGGAATTGTTCACCAAGTCACCAAACTTGGGGGATTTTTCTAACAACATGGCCCCATGGATTAACTCTTTGATTCAAGATGTGGAGTATTCTCCCGTTTTGGAGGAAATGTTTGCTACCGTTATGGGAGAGACTTAGATATTCTTGAGGGAAACACATAACCAGCTGAACGAGCACGAGGATTGTCTTGATTATATTGAGACGGCTGCACCGATATCGATGCTACCATAACATCTCTGCAAACACAAATCGGTCGGCTTATCTGGTTTGTTAAGGCCGAGTCAGACGCGGTGGCACTGAGAGATGAACAAATCACATTCGAATATGAAAGCCATCTTGAGGAACCGGATGCAAGTGGAAGGTAATTAGGTGAGATCGAAAGTGTGGATTGGCGATAAAAAATCACATGTTAATAGTTGCGATTTGAATTCCAATTGGTGATGCCACCCCCGAGCCATGACGATCACATCTACGTGGATCCTATGTGGCTCACCTATTCTATCCCATTTCCAACTCAGTACATTCAAGCTCCCCAAGCACAAAATCTGGAGCTGAGTTAAGTTGAAAGATTGAGCCATATATTGCAACATCTCTCCAGTCTTGAGGGAGATTTGAATCAAAACTTGTATGTGGTGTTGTATGACACATACTATGGGTGGAAGTTGCCCTTTGACAAGCCTTTCACCGTGTTAAGCCGACGACCTTAAATCAGACGCTTCTTGGGAGGCAACCCAAGGCAAAAATAAGTTAGATCCATCTCCACCGACTTGATTCAGAGGCAAGATTCTCTCACCTCCTAGATACGTGTTCTAAACCCCTGTCTTTATTATAATGCTTTATGTTGTTATTGGGATCACTAATGGGTCATTGTGGACATTACCCGTTTTAAGTCGGGGGTGATGTGTAGTATGTTTATTATGTAATATTGTTGTTCGTTATGTTTTATTGTTTTCTATGTATGCATGCTTATTTAAGATTAGTTTTTTTAGGTTAGTTGTTGTTTTGTGCTGAGTTTTGTACTTCATCTGGGCTATTACCCGATGATGAGTCTGTCCCCTGATTGTTTATTGAGGTCGAGCGTGAATCATTCATCTGTGTTCTGTGTGCTTGACGTATCATTTTAGTAAAAGTTATTGTAGATCCTACTTGTACGAGCAATTAAACTCAATGTATAACTATCCAATTGATTTGGAAATGATTATCCGTCACCCCAATTTATAACAATAGGGATTCTAGAACTTGATTTGGGGGAAATTCGAGGCAAAATCCTAGGCGACGTAGTTCGGGAGATATGATTTAGGCATTCATTTGATCGCTTGAGCCTTTGAAGCTTACCCTGTTATATGTTTATCCCTCGTTACCCTGTCGAAGCCAGAAAGCCGTTTCAATTCTGAACACTTAACTAATACAATGGCCAGTTGAATTATTTCCAAACCTATATCACCGAACCGAAGGCACAAATTTGAGTGAATCAAGTTAACATTCGTGTATGCTACTTGATGTGAGCGATTGCGTTTAGGGCGAACTTTTAAATTGGTTCGGTATTCGAGTACTCATTTGTATTTGTTCTTTAGTTTTAACCACACCCATGAAATTGTAATAATTGAATAAGTTTGGGGGTGTGGTTCGTTGAAAAAAGAAAAGAAAAAAAAAGAGAAAAACATATATATATACAGTTTTATTTTCCGTTTCTTTTGACAAGTAAGTACAAAGTCAGTAAATATATGTACAGGGTTGTTTCCAATTTATCTATGGGGGTTCAAGTGTGATAGTGCCAAACATGTGCCTCGGGTATCGTCAAGTTATTGACGTTAACTTATTTTCTATTTCTGATATACCCTTGGCCATTTTCCAAAACCGAACAAAGTCTTACTAATCTTTTTGAATTGCTTAGCCTACATTAGTGGAGAATAGAACCTAGTTAGGCTTACAGATTCCCTATACCATTTCGGTTTTAGTCATGAGCTTTATTGATAGATAATCCAATCTGACAGACGGATAGTTGTATATTTGAGCTTTAACACACACACATTGACAGGATCTAGAATGACGCTTACTATAATTGAATGTTGAAATTGTAGAACACTACATGGTGTGTTTTATTCTTGAACTTGATAGGATTGGGGGCCGATGAGGGAAAAATCGTTCGGCCGATAGATGATATTCAAAATTTGCACATTATTGTTTTTAGTGTTTTTCGTTTTTAGTTTTTAATTTCATAATTATTTGTTGTATTTTCTCGTATTGTGTGGGTGTTTTGCTCAAAGACTAACAAAATTTTAAGTTTGGGGGTATTTGATAGGGGTAATTTGTCTATATATTCCCAAGCCGATTTTGGTAGTTTTTGAGTATTTTTATTGTATTTTATTATGTTTTAATACGTTTCAATGTGTTTTTGTATAAATCAGTTGTTTGGAGTGAAAATGAGCTAAAACGATTGAAAATCAAGCTAATCAGAGCAAGTCGGTGGAAGAACAATGAGAAAACGAGCAAAAAGACATTATTTAGAAGGTTGCGTCCAGCGCCGCAACGGTGAAACCACCGTCGCGGCGGTAAAAATGCCGGAATGAAAAAATCTCACCACCGTGGTGGTGAAAGTCCAAAGAGTTTTCCTACTATTCCACTGCTGCAGTGGTGACACTCGCGACATGCCCACTGTTGTAGCGGTAACCTTTGTAGCTGTAAAGTGTTTTTATTAGATATTTTGGCCCTTCTTGTCTTCTCCCTCCTTTCCATTTCGTCCATGAGAGCTCATTTAGGGATAAAATAGAATAGATAGTGTTTTTTGGGGAGTGCTCAACCTAATTCGAAGGAGAAGAACACAAAGCGAAGAAGGAGAAACGATCTCAAAGTGATTTTAGAGGCGGATCTTTGAAATACGGTTAAGTTCCTTCATTTCCTTATTTATTTTCATAACTTTGGAAGTTGGTTTGAGCATATTTAGCTCGTTTATCGTTGTATATATGGTTATAGACGTTAGCAAAATGAATATTGTCTAGGGATTAATATAATTTATGAATATGTAGTTTATTTGAAATTGGTGTTTCGTTAATGATTGTTCTTCATTATTTTATTGCGTTTACCATTATTCTTCGTTTATATTCTTGTTTATATATATTGAGAATATGGGGTTTGACACTCGGGAGAGGTAACCCCGAATTCGGACTAGAGTTTGAACACAACGCGACGATCTAATAACCCGAGAGAGAGTTAGAAAGTGTGCAATCCATGACATTGGGGCAAGACGCATGTGACTATGTGTTCTAAAACTCTCTAGAGGGGGACTTCGGCATCAACGCGAAGTCACATATTTGCTCGCTTTACACTCGGGAGAGGGAGTGAACGAGTTTATGATACAAAGATTGTCAGATAAGTCGACACGATTAACGTAAGTCAAACGAGATCAAACACATTTAAGTAAATGAAGTTAATCCTTAGATAATCCATTTCCCTAAATATCTTAATATAGTAATATAGTATAATTAGATAAATGAGTATTTTATTTTAGTATTAATTAATTATAAGCCATTTTTGTTACTAAATAAAGTTAGGTTATGATAATTGCGGTACTCGACAATAATCTCAACTAATCCCTGCGGATACAACAATCCCTACTCTTCCCATTATACTAAAACTTGATACATACACTTGCAGTGAAAGTAGCAATGTATTTACACGCTACCAAGTTTCAGCCGAGAATTAAAAAGTGACACTTGTAATCCTGGATTGAACTCTCTCCTGACGATGTGCTTGTCGTTCTATCTCTTGGTTTTGTCCTTGTATAGTTTGGGGTTCTCATATGCCGCATTTCAGAATTCCTCTAAGTCATTGAGCTGAAGAAGTCGTTGTTCCCCTGAAGCATTGAGATCAAAATTAACCTTCTTTATCACCCAGTAGGCACCATGCTCCAATTCAACCAGCAAATGACACGCTTTCCAAAACACCACCTGATACGGAAATATTTTGATTGGTGTTTTGAAAGCCATGCGGTATGCCCATAGTGCGTCATCTAGTTTCACCGTCCAATCCTTACGGTTGGAATGAACCATTTTCTCCAAGATCTGTTTCATTTCTCGATTGGACACTTCGGCTTGGCAGTTTGTTTGGGGATGGTAAGGAAGCGCCACCTTGTGCTAGACTCCATACTTTGTCAGTAGAGTTTTAAATATTTTGTTACAGAAGTGGGTTCCTTCATCACTAATGATGGATCGAGGAGTTTCAAACCTTGTCATTATGTTCTTTTGAAGAAATTTTAGAACCACTTTAGCATCGTTGGTCGGCGTGGTAACAACCTCTACCCATTTTGACATATAATCCACCACTAGCAAGATTTACTCTTGACCAAAGGACAGAGAAAATGGTCCCATGAAATCAATTCCACAAACGTCAAAGAGCTCCAATTTGAGAATGGATATTAAGGGCAACTTATGTCGTCTTGAGATGTTGCCGACCCTCTAGCATTGATCACAGGTTTTTACGAACGTATATGAGTCACGAAAAAGCATCGTCTAGTAAAAACCGGATTGAACACCTTATTGGCCGTTCGTGTTGCACCAAAATGCCCCCCTCTCAGCGCTGAGTGACAAATATATAGAATGCTTGCAATTTCCTCTTCTGGAACACATCGTCGGATGACTTGATCAGTGCATTTCTTGAACAACATGGGGTCATCCCACATATAATGCTTTGCATCAAATAGGAATTTCTTTCTTTGGGCACTAGATAGGTCCGGCGACAACACCTTGCATGCGAGATAATTAATTATATCCGTGAACTATGGAAGTTTAACTTCAATATTGAACAATTGCTCATCTGGGAAAACTTCTGTTATATGTGAATCATCACCAACATCTTCTAACACGAGCCGTGAGAGATAATCGGCTACCACATTTTTACTCCCCTTCTTATCTTGAATCTTAACATGAAACTCTTTTAGCAAGAGAATCCACCTGATTAGACGAGGTTTAGCGTTATTCTTGGCAAATAAGTACTGGATGGCGGCATTGTCTGTATAGATGATCACCCTGGACCCTATAATGTGTGAACACAACTTATCACAAGCAAAGACTACCGCTAACATCTCCTTCTCTGAGGTCTGTAATTCTCCTGAGCATCATTGAGCGTTTTGCTTGCCTAGTATATTAATAAAAAAAAAATCTCCTTGCGTTGGCCTAAAACAGCTCTAACCGCATAATCTCTCATGTCACACATGATCTTAAATGACTTATTCCAATCTGGAGTGACTATAATTGGAGCCGAGATCAATTTCTCCTTCATTGCATTAAATGCTCCCACACAAGTATCATCAAATATGAATGGGGAGTCATTTTCAAGCAAATGGCATAACAACTTCACTGTTTTAGAAAAATCTTTGATGAATCTCTGGTAGAAGCCGGCATAGCCTAGGAAACTTCTTATTTCCTTCACATTAATCGGTGGTGAAAGTTTCTCGATTATCACAATCTTTACTCGATCCACCTCAAGTCCCTTGGAAGAGACCCAGTGGCCTAAAGACAATTCCCTCTTTGACCATGAAATGATACTTCTCCCAATTTAGAACTAAATGTTTCTCTTCACATCGGTTGAGAATAAGTGATAGATTGTAAAGGCAATGGTTAAAGGATGAACCAAAAACCTAGAAATCATCCATGAAGACTTCCATTATATCTTCCACCATGTTAGAAAAGATCGCCATCATATACTGTTGGATAGTTGTTGTGGCATTGCATAGAGCAAAAGGCATATGACGGTATGTAAAGGTGCCGTACGGGCAAGTGATCGTTGTCTTTTCTTGGTCTTCCAATGCAATGGCTATTCGATTATAGCCTGAATATCCATCAAGAAAACAATAGTGGTCATAATCGGAGAAACGATCCAATGTTTGATCGATGAACGGAAGAGGAAATTGATCATTCCTTGTGGCTTTGTTTAACTTTCCATAATCAATGCACACTTTCCATCCTGTGAATGTTTGTATAGGAATTATATTATTCTTCTCATTCTTCACAACAGTCATGCCACCAACCACTTGCACTAAAGTTACCCATTCACTATTCGATATAGCACAGATGATTTCAGCATTCAACAACTTTAACACTTTGGCATGAACCACCTCCTTCATCGTAGGATTTAACATTATTTGATGCTCAATTGAGGGCTTGAATGAGTCCTCCATAATGATTTTATGTATGCAAATAGTCGGGCTTATTCCCTTAATGTCGGAAATAGACCACGTGAATGCGGACTTGTGCCGTTTTAGGATAATGATCAGTTTTGCTTCTTCTTCTTGAGTCAAAGATGATGAAATAATGAATAGATCGGTGGAGTCCTCCCCTAAGAATATATACTGAAGGAAATCTGGTAATTGCTTGGGAATCAACCTACCGTGATGTGGATTTGATGAATTTTTTTAACTTTCTTCTTCATCAAGGGTTTCCACTTAAACCGATTTTACTACGTATTTAGGTACGGCTTCAAGAGATAGGATGTAGTCCACAACACCTTCATTTGTAGAAGTCCATTTCTCACGAAAATCCTCTATAGATAGGTAATTTGTGAGAGTGTGCTCCAAAGGATCCCAATTCAAGTTTTCATGAAAAAACTCCCTAATGCACGAGACAACCACTTCCACCTGATTGCAATTTGGGCACTCACCTGGAAACTTTATTGTATTGAAAATGTTGAACTTCACTTTGTCATCATTAACCCTCAACCTCAGGTTTCCATTATGAACATCAATTAATGCCTTCCCGGTGGCGAGAAAAGGCCTCCCAAGTATAATAGGAATCTCCCGGTCTTCCTGCATCTCCAATACGACAAAATCCACTTGAAAGTTGAATTTTTCTACCTTTTTGCATCTTCAAGCCTCAATTTCTGGTAAACGGATGATGGCATGAGATTGATACTTTCTCCAAGATCACAAAATGCTTTTTCAAAATGAGATTTCCCTATCATGCACAGAATAGTAAAACTTCCGGGATCTTTCAACTTTTGAGGTAACTTTCGTTAAAGGATCACACTACATTCCTCCGTAAGCTTGAGGGTCTTATATTCTCCCAATTTCTTCTTCTTGGTCATTACATCCTTCAAGAATTTCCCGTAATTGGGCATTTGCTCTAATGCAGCGGTAAACGGTATATTAATTTGGATTTTCTTGAAAATGTCAAGAAATTTTGCAAATTAGGAATCAATTTTTTTCTTTTGAAACCGTTTCGGATATGGAAAAGGTGGAGTTATCATCGATGGATTATCTGGAAAAGATTTGGAACCCAGATTTACCCTTGGTGCTTTATTCTTCTTCTCAACCAGAATGGGTTCTTTTTCAACATTGATTTTCTCCATTAGCTCTTCCTCCTTTTGTGTTGTTGCTTCGATTTCCTTTCCACTCCTCAAGGTGATGGATTTTCAATCCCGTGGATTAGTTTCCGTATCGCTTGGAAATTTCCCCGAGGTTTGCTCCTTTATGGCACTAGCGAGCTGACCAATTTGAGTTTCCAGCGACTTTACGGTTGAATTTTTATTGGTGCACGTTGTCTCAATTTTGTCCATTCTCATCTCATGCTTCTTGAGATGATTGTGTTTCTCACATAATGTTTTGTGTTTTCTTCATGAATAATGTTCGCAATATTTTCACACTTAATTTTACTCGCAAGTGCACAAGATCAAGTTTTAATATAGTAGATCCTAAGATCGAGTGTCGTCCTTTGGGATTTGTTATAGCATTAGTTAAATACTAAAATTGACATAACTTAATATTATCTAGACATTTCAAGAATTGTTTTGTGATTGTTTAATAAAAAACTAATTAAACCTAACAACTTTTTGATTAATTCTATTAAAATGGATTACCTAGGGATTAATTTCATTCACTAATACATGGTTGATTTTGTTTAGTTTACATTAACGGTGTTCATCCTATCCAACAATTTAGGTATCGTAAACTCGCTCACTACCTCTCTTGAGTGTAAAGTGGGTGAATATGTACCTCGTATCAATGTTGATATCCCTATCTAGCATCAAAATGAGTATATGAATCTTGACCCAACCTCATGGATTGCACACGTTTTAATAATCTCCCGAAACATTAGACCGTCGTGTTGTGTTTAACCCTAGTCTGAATCCGGGGTTACCTCCCCCGAGTGTCAAATATCGTCTTCTCAAACCAACCATATACCATAACAAGCATACCATGTATGTAATAAAATGGTAAACACAATCGGATAAAGATAAACAACCGTTAATAAAACATCTATTCACTCAAACATGCATAAATATGAACTAATCAATTCCTAGATAATATTTACTTAGCAAACCATGATCACAACAAAAATATACATTAAAACATAAGAATAACTTCTTCATTCAAGATACAAAGTTTAGAAACGAATATGGAAACAAAGAGAGAATGACAAATCTAAAGAGTGGAGTGTTGCACTTCCGCAAAAATCGCTCCGAGATAATTTCCTCTTCCACAAATGAGTTCTTCTCTTTCTTGGTTTGAATTATGGCTTCTCCTAAGTGTAAAAATGTATTTGATATCAGGTAGGAAGGGGTGTACATAAACTAGGCCAAAAATATCTTAAACATATCCCAAATGATCTAAGATATCTGGTTGATTGATTACTGCAGTGATGGGAAATATCGTTGCAGCGATGGTAATGTAGTGGGCCTTCTGCCCTTCTATCGGTGCAACGTTGGTTGGGAAAAAGGTCTACTCACCTTTCACCACTGCAGTGATGAAGACTATTGGTAGCGCGGGAAATGACACGTTGCTACTTACTCTCGCAAGTATACGAGGTCTAAGTTTTAGTATAGTGTGATCTTTAAGATCGAGTTATCGTATCCACAGGGATTGTTGTCGTTACTATCGAATACTGCGTTTGTCGTGACCTAAGTTTGTCTAGGCGAAAAACAAATGTATTTAATTAATTAAACTAATACTAATATATCATAAATTAACTACACTATTATGTTAATATGTTTTAGGGTGAAGAATTGCATACGAATTAACATGTTTACAAATATGTTTTGGATCTCGATTTACTCACGTTTGTGTTGTTCGACCTATTTGACAACCTCAGTACGTAAACTCCACCGCCACCTCTTCCGAGTGTAAGAGGGAGAATACATGACTTCGAGTCAATGAAGAAGTCCCCCTCAACATCTTAACGACCCTAGGTCACGTGAGTCTTGCCCAGCGTCATTGATTGCACACAATCCAACTCCTTCCTGGGTTATTGGATCGTCCCGTTGTATTTACCCTATCGACAATCTCCGTTCTAAAACTCCCTCACCACCTCTTCCAAGTGTAAGACGGGGGATATAACGCAACTTCGAGCCAACGAAGAAGTCCCCCTCAACGTCTTAACGACCCTAGGTAGCGTGTGTCTTGCCCCATGTCATCGATTGTCCATGATTCAAACCCCGACCAAGTTATAGAATCGTGGCGTTTGTTTACCCTAATCCGAATCTGGGATTTTGTCAAAACCCCGCATTCTCCATTTATCAATCCAAGCATAATAAACAAACAATACAATAAATACAATCAAACTACAAAGAACAATCACAAACGAAACACTGAAATAACCCAAACAACGTTTTTATAAATTATAGGTTAATGCCTACTACAATCCATATTTAACTCGGGGCCATAGCCGTATATACAATGAAATAACAAGGTAAATATGCTCATATGCTCCTAAGATAAAGAAGTAAGGAAAAACGATCGAAGAACTTAGCCTCGTCCGAAGATAAACCGCTAAGAACGCTCCACGATCGATTCTCCGTCTTCTCCACTTCGAGATGCGAGCTCCACCACTAAAATTCCTAACCCTTGGCTTAAATATAGCCTAAGGGGATCTAAAATGCAAGAGAGGGAAGAGATATCCTGGCCAAGGGGGAGGAGAGGGGATATTTATAGCAAAAATATCTTAAAAATATCTAAAGGTTGTGCAGGGCAAATGCGCCTAGGTGGTGGAAATTGAGCCTACGCGGAGTTAGGTCGGTTAAGTCTGATCGCTGGGGCAGTGAAGTAGGCGGTGGAATGGAGAACATTCTGTTGGATTTTCGCCTAGGTGGTAGAAATTCTGCCTAGGCGAGCGGCTGTTAATAGCCTTCTTCGTCCTCTGCTGGATTTCTACCTAAGCGGTAGAATTTTCGCTCACGTAGTCGTCCATCAGTAATATTTTGCTTTTTTCTTCATTTTTACCGCTTAGGCGGTGGTCTGGATGCCTAAGCGGTGGGCCTGTTTCATCTTTTAGCCTCTGATATTGTTTATCCACCGTAACTTCGAACCGATTTGATTCGATCTCATCGTTTTAGCTCTAGTTTCCTATCTTTTTGCCCCACACACCTGAGTTATACAAAAAGTATGAAAACTAATTAAAACATAATAAAATACTATATAAACATATTCGAAAACTAACAAATTCGGGTTGGAAATAGATAGATTTTTCACACCTATCAACTATCACTGTAGCGGTAAAGGGTCAGTAGCCCTTGACGTGGGCGCTGCAGCGACGGGGCTCACTGCTGCAGCGGTGAGGCTGTAATTTATTTTCTTTGATCTTTTTTGATATTTCTCTACCGTCTTCCTACTGATTTGCTCGATTTTCAACCGTTTACGTCTCTATACTTGATTTACATAAAACAAACATAAACTCTTTAAAACATTACAAAAACGCTAAAAAACTATCAAATTCAGCATGGAAATAGATTGGTATTTTTAACCTATCAAATACCCCAAAATTTGGAATTTTGCTAGTCGTCGAGCAAAACACCCTAACACTAAAATAAATTATTTGGCTAATTAACTAACTTTAATACTAAAAATGGAACAAAAAAAAAAAAAAAAACATAAACGAACTAGAAGTAATGACATGCGAGTTCTGAGTTCAACTAACAAAGAAAACTATTTTTCCCTCAACGGCCCCCAATCAAATCTTGTTCAAGAATAAAACACACTATGGGGTGTTCCAGAATTTCAACATTTAATATTAGGAAACGTCATTCTAGATCCATTCAAAATGTGTGTGCGAAAACTTAATTATACAACTATCCAAACACCGGATTTGATTATTCACCAACAAAGATCATGACTTAAACCCTAAAGGATTGGGATATCCATATGCCAGACTGGGTTCCACTTTCCACTCTTGGAAATTGAAAAAGATAAAACGGACTTGATTTTTTTTTTTCTACCACTGGCCAAGGGTATATTAGGAATAGAAAACAGGTAAATGTTATAACTCAAAGATACCCGAGACACAATGCTTGGTGCTCAATCACACTCGTAACCCTAAATATAAATTCGAAACAACCCTGAACAAACATTTAAGAACGTTGTACTCACTTGTCAAAACAAAAATAAAATAAAATAGAACTATATTTACATATGGTTTTTATTTTTTATTTTATTTATTTATTTTGATCAAAACCACACCCCCAAACTTATTTGATTTGTACAATTTCAAGGGTGTGGGAATACGATAGAAAAAAAATGATAAGTGAGTACTTGAATACCCGAACAAATCTAAAGTTTGCCCAAAACCCAACTGCTCACTTCAAGTAGCATTTACAAATGCTCACTTCATTTTGACTCAAATTGTGCCTTAGGTTTAGGGACCTAGGTTTGGAAAAAGTTTTATTGGCCAGGGCAATTGTTACGTGTTCATAATTGAAACGGCTTATAGGCTTCGATGGGGGTAATGAGGGGTAAAACATATAACGTGGTAAGCTTCAACGGCTCAAGCGATTGAAATGAATGCCTAAATCATGTCTCTTGAACTACCTCAACTAGGATTTCGCCTCAAGTTTCCCCCAATCAGGTTCTAGAATCCCTAAAATTGTTAGGAATTTGCTACTGAATAATCGACATCAAATTGATTGAATAGCTATAAATTGAGTCTACGTGATCGTGCAATTTAGGATCCAAAATGACTTTTACCTAATCAAAATGCCAAGCACAGAGAACACACATGAATGGGCATTACCCCAACCTCGATATACAATTAGGGGCCAATTTCACCATTGGGTAATGGCCCAAAAGAACTCAAAAACTCAACACACAACTTCTACTTCATACATAAACACCATTATATTAATACTAAACACAAACATGCATACATTACACTAAGTATGCAGAACACAACAATAAACTTCTAAACATACATAAACAAAAACTACAATTTAACTTAACTGGAATGGCTTCCTTCTTCTCCTCAACTGGAATGGTTTCCTTATTTTCCTTAACTTGCTCTTTAACTTTCTCCCTTGCATCATCCTTTTCAACCTCAATTTCCTCTCTTGGCTCTTCCACTGTTGGCTTATTTGCTTTGACTTCTTTTCTGCTCCTTAAGGTAATAGCTTTGCCCTCCCTCGGGTAAGTCTCCGTATTAGTTGGAAACTTCCCTTTGGTTTGCTCTTTGATAGAATTAGCAAGTTGACCAATTTGAGTTTCCAATGACTACATAGTTGAATTTGTATTTGTGCAAGTTGTCTCAATATTGTCAAGTCTCGTCTCGTGTTTGTTGAGCCAGTTTTATGTTTCACGTATAATGCTTTGAGTTTCTTTCATGAATGAGCCAAGCATGTCTTCTAACAACGGCTTATGGTTTTACACCGGATTGTTTTGCATAGGATGGTTTTATTGCATCGGTTGATATCCTTGAGATTGTGACACATATCCAGGAGAAGGTCGCCATGTATTTTGATTATTTGCATAAGAAACGTTCTCATGATTGTTGGCGGGCCTAAAGGGGTATGCCTAATTGTTGACAAAATGGCACTTTTCAGACTCGCTATCTACTCCCGGTTGTAATGTACTTACCACAGTTTCCACTTCTCGACTCGACGAAACATCTTTGGTAGAAAAGGTGACTTGTTGTTCCGTGAGCTTTGAAACTTGGGCCGATAAGGTAGCAAGAGGATCGGACTCATGAATTACGGCTACCTTTCGTCCTATATTTCTCTCATTAGGCCATTGATAATTGTTGGCCGCCATTTTTTCTAAAAGTGCATTAGCTTCATCCGGAGTTTTCGATAACAAAGAACCTCCCGAGGCGGCATCCACAATTGTTATAGTTTGTCCATCTAACCCATTGTAGAAGAGTTGAATTTGAAAACAATCTTGGTACTCGTGTTGGGGGCACTTTCTCAATAAGTCCTTGAACCTTTCCCAAGCTTCGAATAGTGGCTCAAAATCCCATTGGCAAAATTGTACAATCTCGCCTCTGAACTGTAATGTCTTCGAAGGTAGAAAGAACTTGGTGAGGAACCTTTGAGCTAGGTTCTCCCAAGTATTGATCTTCATCGGTTAAACTGACTGAAACAAACCCCGTGCTCTATCTCGAAAGGAAAACGGAAACAACCTTAGCCCGATTACATCATTTGCAACTCCGTTTATCTTCACCGTATCACAAATCTCCAAGAATAATTGTCAAACATCATGGGAAGATAGTAATCCCTAAGGACTTGCTGTTGAACTTCCGATTCTGGCGGCTGTTGCGATAGCGCCAAGTGAACCAGCGGTTGTTGTGGCATATGATCATTAGCACCGTCGGCCAGGGCTTAAGTTCGATTTCTTTTCCCTCTCCTTAATCTCCTCAATATACGCTTAATCTCAAGATCAAGAGTTAAGAATTCCAAACTCCAGCTACGTCGCATACAATACTTGTGATCACAACAAATGAAAACAATTTGAACAAAAACAAATTAAAAAAATATAAAACAAAACAATGTCAAGATTAATATCGAACTACTTGATAGTAATATCAACCAAATCATTATTCAAAATCTCCCGGCAACAGCGCCAAAAACCTGTTCGCGATATTTTCATGCTTGATTTTACTCACAAGTGCACGAGGTCAAGTTGTAATATAGTAGATCCTAAGATCGAGTGTCGTCCTCTGGAATATTTTATAGCATTAGTTAAGTACTACAATTGACATAGCTTAATATTATCTAGACGTTTTAAGAATTATTTTGTGATTGCTTAATCAAAAACTAATTAAACCTAACAACTTTTGGATTAATTCTATTAAAATGGATTACCTAGGGATTAATTTCGTTCATTAATACGTGGTTGATTTCATTTAGTTTACATTAACGGCGTTCATCCTATCTGACCATCTAGGTATCGTAAACTCGCTCACTACCTCTCCTTAGTGTAAAGTGAGTGAATATGTACCTCATATCAATGCCGATATCCCTATATAGCATTTAAACAAGTATGTGAGTCTTAACCCAAGCTCACGGATTGCACATATTCTAATAATCTCTCGAAACATTAGACCATCGTGTTGTGATTAATGTCCGAATCCAGGGTTACCTCTCCCGAGTGTCAAACCCCGTATTCTTAAACAAAGCATAATCCCATAACAAGCATACCATGGATGTAATAAAATGGTAAACAGAGTCGGATAAAGAAAAACAATCATTAACAAAATATATATTCACTCAAACATGCATATACATGAACTAATCAATCCCTAGATAATATTTACTTAGCCAACAATGATCACAACCAAATATACATTAAAACATGAGACTAACTTCATCATTTAAGACACAAAGTTTAGAAATGAAGAGGGAAACAAAGAGAGAATGGAAAATATGAATAGTGGAGTGTTCCATTTCCATAAAAATCGCTATGTGATCATTTCCTATTCCACAAATGAGTTCTCCTCTTTCTTAGTCCGAACTATGTTTTCTCCTAAGTGTAAAAACGTGTTTGATATCAGGTAGAAAAGTGTGTATATAAAGTTGGCCAAAAATATCCTAAATATATCCCAAAAGATCTAAGATAACTGGTTGATTGATCGCTGCAGCGATGGGAAGCATCGCTGTGGCGACGGTAATGCAGTGGGCCTTCTTCCATTCCATCGCTATAGCGATGAGGGCCATAGCTACTACGGTGGTTAGGCAGAAGGTTTACTGACCTTTCACCACTCTAGCAATGAAGGCCATCGCTGCAGCGAAGGACATCGTTGTAGCGAAGGCCATCGTTGCCGCAGTTAAGGGTTAGTAGCCCTTGACGCGGGCATTGCAGCGATGTGGCTCACTGTTGCAACGGTAAGGCTATGGTTTATTTTCTTCGATATTTTTCAATGTTTCTCCATCTTGTTCTGACCGATTTTCTTGATTTTCAACCGTTTATATCCCTACACCTTATTTACATAAAAATAAACATAAATACTTTAAAACATTACTAGAAAATACTTGAAAACTACCAAATTCGTCTTGGAAATAGATAGGTATTTTTAACCTGTCAAACGAGCCGAGAAAATCTTTCAATGCTGGCTTATTTCTTTCCACCTGTTGTTGTTGCAAAGGATAGACTTGTTGATGTGGCTGGTATTTTTGTGATTGCGAAGAGTATCCGGGAGGAGATCACAAAGTATTCTGATTGTTCGTATAAGAGAAATTCTCATGATTCTGAATTTCGGGGTAGTAATAAGTTGGGATGTTGTTGGCGGGCCTAAAGGTGTAGGCCTAGTTGTTGACAAAGTGGCATTTCTCAAAATCACTATCAACCCCCGGTTGCAAAGTACTTGCCACATTTTTTGTTTCTCGACTGGATGAGATATCTCTGGTATAGAAAGCGACAAGATGCTCCGTAAGTTTTGACACATGGGCCGACATGGTAGTAAGAGGATTGGTCTCATGAACAACGACCACCTTTCGTCCCATATTTCGCTCATTAGGCCATTGGTAGTTATTGGCGGCCATCTCCTCTAAAAGTGCTTGTGCCTCAACTGGAGTTTTGGATAACAGAGAACCTCCAGATGTGGCATCCACAATTGTTCTGTCTGTCCATCCAACCCATTGTAGAAGACTTGGGTTTGAAACCAATCTTGATAACCATGTTGGGGGCATTTCTTCAATAAATCCTTAAACTGCTCACACGCCTCAAATAGTGGCTCATAATCCCGTTGGTGAAATTGAGAAATCCCGCCTCCCAACTGTGATGTCTTCGATGGGGGAAAAAACTTAGTGAGGAACCGTTGAGCTAGTTCCTCCAAGGTTGAGATGCTCCCTGGTTAGATAGATTGTAACCAACCCCTAGCATTGTCTTGAAGGAAAAATGGGAATAGTCTTAACCGGATGACATCCTCTGCGACTCTATTTATCTTCATGATGTCACATATGCCATACCCTACCCCAGGCACCCGTCACCCTAGGACCGGCGTGACGTTGACATGACATCACCTGGACTTCCAACCAACTAGAAAATGTTAATATACATACATAAATGTACAACCACACATACAGACCACATACATCCTCTCTAACTGGGGACACACTCATCCCTAAACTATAATAACAACAAAAGCATAACAATAATGAACCTCATATAGGTTCACCTCAGACAGCTCCTCCCAAAAATACTGTCATACTACGCCATTGCCAGACTCTACCTAGTGCCAGTAGGGGACCGATTCCTTACTACTGCACTTGTGAGTATACTGTCTTCTTAATAAAAATATTTTAGATGGATCAAGCGTAAAACATGTAAATATCACATAGCGATCAATAATATAAAAATTTCATAATATAAATATCCCATCATATAAGGAAAACTCTTTTACCTGCCATCACAAAATTAACGTCTATATATATATATATCACACCTCAACTAAGCAGTGAAAGTCAACCAAAATATATGAAATCAGAACAATAGATATACTAACACAAATAAATATGCCAATCGAGTAGAAATAATATATAAAAATTACTTATCCCAATCACCATATACGACAAAACACCACACCACTCTCACACCACACCACATCATACCACTTCACACCACCCCACATTACACCACACTTCATCTCATCACACCACATCCTGGCTAGCTATGTGATCGTTTTCACGATCGAGAGTTGCAACGGTACCGTACCACCTGCAGGGTTTGCTCCCAAATGGGACAAATAACCACCTGCCGGACTAATCCTCCAGACAGGACATAATATCAATAACCACCTGTCGGACGTCTCCGAACAAGACATAATATAAATAACCACCTGTCGGACTACCTCTCCGGACAGGACATAATATCAATAACCACCTGCCGGACAATCCCTCTGGACATGACATAATATCAATAACCACCTGCTGGATTACTCCTCCAGATAGGACATAATATCAATAATCACCTGCCGGATAGGACATGAGCTATGACATCGTCAAATCAATAACATCATCGTCAAATTACAAATCAATAACATCGTCCTCTATCTCCAAAATAAATTTAATCCAAATATAATTTTTCCATCTTCTTTAGAAACCAACTAGATTCGACAAATCATTTTTTCACTTTCTTTAAAAACCAACGAAATCCACGTTTTATATAAGTTGTAAATTCATCCAGTTTTTAAGTAAACACATTTTCCCATCATATATTTGAAAATAGGTTTACAAGAAGACAGTACACTTAATTGGCTATCCACTCCGTAAAACTTTCACTGATTATTCTCTACCGATACTCCGGTGCCTACGAACCTAATAGTGACAGGGTCTACATTAATATTTTATATAAAATAACCTAATTATGCAATGCAGGCCTAAGTTCCGTAATTCCTCATCCCCACATTTTATTAAAAATTTATTATTCGGTTAATTTCATTACGTTAATATTCCCTGTACCGGTGTATTAAGATTAACGACTATAAACAATATTATTATGATCACGATAATTACTACTATGAATTTGAAAAATCGTAACGCTTGACAATTAAATTTAAATCGATAATAATATCTGATGAAAATGTTATCTGTTCCAAATCGTTCACGGGTCGTGAGACCGATTTTGAATTTTGTTGGGGTTATTTGTGTAGTTTTTTTTTTCCTTCTTCTTTGTTTTCCTTTTCTTTTCTGTTTCCTGTTTTCTGCTTCGCTTCCATTCTAGTCGGCCCTCCCTTTCTCTTCTTACTGTCGCCGACTATCGGCGACCTCACACCAACACACCCCGCCGACACCCAATCAACCGAACACACACACACGCTCACAACAGCAACCACTCCCGCAGAACGCTGATCGACTGACAACCCTCACCGACGTATACTACTGACGACGGCTTGCACATGTAATCACTGAACAAAAGGTGAGGATCGCACATGCATACACCCTCGTTCGAACAGACCCATGATCAACGAGCAACCCACACTATTGGCAACGGCGCCGATCATTGTCACCCACCTAAAATCGATGACGATACACATACTCTGATGATTGTCGATGTCTGAACAGCCCCTATGCTAGAAAATAATGATAATTAACTGACCAAACACCTTTACAGCTGACGATTAACAAACAACCCCGACACCCCCACACATACGTCGGACTACCAGAACAGCACACACCCACATGCACCGTCACACACCTACCACCATCGATGCCGAGCGGATCTCAAACACCTCTACACACTTACACATGCCATCGGACAAGACAAACCCATCGACCCAATAGAACCCACACTCTAATCATGCACCCATAAAATCGCCGAATCCACCAGAGAAATACACATACGCACGCTGAAAAACCTACCTCCGATTTTTTTTCTCTCTATCTCTCTAGATTTTCTAGATTTTTCTCCACTAATTTTTTGAATTTCTTCTATCGAGGTTCATGATCTCAATTACGTGGGTATATTTTTGTGCATGAAAGTAGTGGTAACTCTCGATCCTTCGACTTGCCACGTCGATCTCTCCCTCTCTCTTTGGTTTTTTTCTCTCGATTATTTAGTGCCCTGTTTTGGATTTGTAGGTTTCAAACACATATATATGTTTATATTGATAGAAAAAATCTTTTGTTAAATTGCACTTTTCTCCTCCTAACTTTCATTAAGTCTTCCTTTTAGTCCAATTTCACATTCAAGATTTTCTAAATTGAAATTTCACCCCAAAAAGTTTTAAATCAAAGAGTTCAATGTTAATTTACCTCCCTAAGTTTGGATTTAATGTTTCTAAATTTTCAATTTGACCCCTAAACTTTTAATTTGAATTTTAATTAACATAATTTCACCTCGAAATTTCTAAATGTTGTAAAATGAAAATAAAGTGACGTACATGCGAAATCAGGGTCTTACAACCCTTCCCTCCTAAAAGAAATTTTGTCCCAAAAATTTTTATTACCTTAATCGAACAAATGTAGGTATTTGTTCCCCATCTCGTCTTCTTGCTCCCTCGTCGCCTCTGCTACTGCATGACTGCGTCACAACATTTTGACTAATGGAATCGTTTTTTTTTTCGCAATACCTAGTCTTTACGGCTTAAGATTTGGATTGGCTCCTCAACATGTGTCAAATCTTCTTTTAGCTCGATTGGCTGCGAAGTCAACACATGCGAAGGGTCTGGTACATATTTTTGGAGCATCGATACATGAAAAGCGTTGCATAAATGAGACAACTCTGGTGGTAAGGCAAGTCTATGAGCCGTCGTGCCAACCCTATCTAAAATTTCATATGGTCCGATGTACCTTGGACTTAACTTCCCTTTCATCCCGAACGCCATTATGCCTTTCCACGGAAAAAAATAATGCAAAAACACATGATCTCCCACTTCGAACTCCAACTCCCGCCGGCGCTTGTCTGCATATCTTGTTTGTTGTTTCTGAGAAATCCTCAATTTTTTTTTCGAATCACCCTTACTTTGTCTGTTGTCATTTGGGTTGTATCAGACATCAACAATTCCTATTCTTCTATTTCAGTTCAGTTTATTTGACTGGAGTCCTGTATCTTTTTCATACAGCGCATTATACAGTACCATCTCGATCGCCGAATGGTAGCTGCTATTATAAGCAAATTCCATCAGCGTCAAATGATCATTCAAACTACCAGGAAAATTTAGAACTGAACACAACTCCTTAACATAACCTCCAACGTCTGAATCGTATGCTCCGATTAACCGTCCGTCTGAGGGTGAAAAGCGGTGCTAAACTTTAGGTTGGTACCCAAAGTAGTTTGGAGGCTCAGCCAAAACCTCGAAGTAGATCTCGGATCTCTATCCGATACTATAGAAACCGGTGTGCCATGCAACCTAACAATCTTATCGATATACAATTGGGCATACTTTTGAAGAGAATACGTTGTTTTTACGGCCAGAAAATGAGTGGTCTTGGTAAGCCTATCATTGATCACCCAAATGAAATTATGCCTATTTTTTAGTATGGGGTAATCCCGAAATGAAATCCATCATGTTATGCTCTCACTTCCACTCTGGAATAGGTAGAGGTTGCAACAACCTACTTGGACGTTGATGCTCAATCTTAACCTGTTGATAAACAAGATATCTGACAACAAATTCTGTGATTTCCTGCTTCATTCCGACCCACCAATAATGTTCACGCAAATCTCGATACATTTTGGTATTGCCTGCATGCATCGCGTATGCTGAGCTATGCGCTTCCTCTAAGATATCATTCCTCAAACTGACATCATCAAGCACACACAACCTATTCCCTATCATCAAAGCCTCATCACTGCCCCTGTCTTGATAGTTAGCTTTGAGACCATTTATCACTTCATCTCGAATCCTATCCAATTGAACATCTGACTTTTGCGCTTCAATAATACGGTCAATCAACGTCGGCCTCCAAGTCAAAGTTGCAAGCAACGCTGCCATTTGACCAACCGCCAATTGAACTCGCAACGATCTCAATTCGGCATATAGATTAGTATGAACTACTCGAATGTGTGTGATCGAACCTGCCGATTTCTGACTCAACGCATCCGCTACAACAATAGTCTTCTCTGAATGATAATGGATAGTGTAATCGAAGTCTTTGATCAATTTTATCCAACGCCTCTGCCTCAGATTTAGTTTCCTTTGAATAAACAAATACTTCAAACTCTGGTGGTCGGTGTATATTTCATAAGTCTTGCCATTCAGGTAGTGCCTCCAAATCTTCAGGGCGAACATAATCGCCGCCAATTCTAATTCATGCATCGGGAATGACGCTCACCTTTTTCAGTCTTCTTAAACGTAGATTTCTTGCGGGTCAATGATGTAGCTATAAAGAAAAATCCCTGCACAAATCATCGATAGTACCTCGCCAATCCTAAAAAGCTTCGAACTTCAGTCACATTTTTTTTTTGGCCTTTCCCACTGGACAACAGCTTTGACTTTCTTTGGGTCTACTTGAATACCCTCTCCTGAAATAACATTCCCCAAAAATACCACATGATCTAACCAAAATTCACATTTACTGAACTTTACATATAACTGTTTCTCCCGCAATGTCTGCAACATGATCTAGAGATACTCTACATATTCTTTTCTGCTTTGGGAATAGATCAATATATCTTCAATGAATACGATAATAAATTGATCCAAATAAGGTTGGAAGATCCGATTCATTATGTCTATGAAGGCAGCAGGGGCATTCGTCAATCCGAAGGGCATA
The DNA here is from genome assembly GCA_016647705.1 of Eucommia ulmoides. Classification (NCBI taxonomy): domain Eukaryota; kingdom Viridiplantae; phylum Streptophyta; class Magnoliopsida; order Garryales; family Eucommiaceae; genus Eucommia; species Eucommia ulmoides. The sequence continues at coordinate 21,097,354 of CM028327.1, read as the reverse complement.
ACCAGAAATTCATAATGTCTATGTCTCGTAAGGAATGCCATTTTCGCCACGTCACTGCCTCGAACTTTTAACTGGTGATATCCCAATCGAAGATCTATCTTGGAAAACACTTTAGCTTTCTAGAACTGGTCAAATAAGTCATCAATTCTAGGTAACGGATATTTGTTATGAACCGTCACCCTATTTAGCTACTGATAGTCGATACACATTCTCAACGTGCCATCCTTCTTCTTCGCGATCAACACTGGGGCTCCCTATGGAGAGGCTCTAGGTCAGATAAACCCACGGTCTAATAAATCTTGTAACTACACTTTCAATTGCTTCAGCTCAGTAGACGCCATACGATAAGGTAAAATTGATATAGGAGCAGTCCTTGGAAGCAAATCGATAGTGAATTCCATTTTCCTATCTACTGGCAACCCTGGAAATTCATTCGGAAACATATCGGGAAAATCTCTGACTACTGGAATCTCCGTCATCTGAACCTCTTTCTGACTGGTGTTAATCATGTGTGCGAGATATCCTTAACATCCTTCCTTCAAGAGTCTCTTGGCTTCTAAGGTTGAAATCAAACGGACAGGAGTAATAATTTTGTCTCCCGAGAATACAAACTCTGGCTCGCCTGAGATACAAGTGGTAACTTCATTTTTAAAATAGTCTACCGTGGCATGATAGCCGAACAACAAATTTATACCCAGCATTACATCAAAATCGTAAATATTCAAGGGTAATGGATCCACCGACAAGTCCCTACCACCAATACGAAGTGAACTATATTTATACGCACTAACTATTAACATGGACTCACAGTTCTCGGCTACCACCTACACATAATTTTCTATTAATTCCACTGTGTTTCCCCATTCCGCATTGCTTGTCATGTATTGCCAATTAAATCTTTTCAAGATTAGTCTACATCTTGCCTCTTCCGTTTTTTTTTTTTTTTTTTTTTTTCAAATCATACCCAAAATCGGAACTAAACATTGAATTTTTCTTCCATATTACAGAACAATCACCTTTCCCTATTCCAACAATATGAACTCCCCCTTCAATAGCATCACAAGTTTTCGTTAGTATTGCTTCGAAGACAGTTTTATACACACCTTGGATGTCGTTTAATAATCCCACTTAAGTGTGAACTATCACACTATTGGTTTAATCAACTAAAATATTAGGTGCTACCGATAGTGAATTCCAACATCAAGTAATACGAATATGATTATTTATTAGTTAAAATCTAACATTCCCAACCACTAGCACCCCCACAATCGTGATCCAACCATCACCACTACCAACAACACTACTCGAACCACCAACTAGCAATATCACAATTTGGTTGCACCCACTAATTGCCAACAAGACCAATAACCATGCACAATGTCAACGTACTATCTAATGCAATGTAATAACTATCACTCATGTGCCGAACCCACCTATCGACACCCTAACTCATGGTTTACCACTGGCTCGACACTACCTATCGGCACTGGTAGGGGCGCGAAACGTACACGCTTACTTACGCTCACAATTATACGAAGTCTAAAGTTTTAATATAGTGGAACTTGAAGATCGGATATCGTTCCCATAGAGAAAAGTGTGAATAATTGAATTGAATACCGCAATTGACGTAGTCTCGTGTTATCCTGACAATGGAAGACATGAATTGAAATTTAACTAAACTAAACTACAATTAGTGGGTTAATTCTAACTAGGTTGATTAATTAGGGATTGATTTTGTTCACTTAATACATGTTTGATTTCGTTCAGTTAACATTAACGGAGTTTAGGTATCTAATAATCTCGGTTCGTAAACTCTTCTGCCACCTCTTCCGAGTGTAAGACAAGGGAATACGCGACTTCGTATCTACGAAGAGGTCCCCCTCAATGTCTTAACGACTCTAGGCCGCGTGAGTCTTGACCCAACGTCATCGATGGCACACTAACTAACGCCCTCCCGGGTCGTTAGGTCGTAACGATGTGTTTACCCTAGTCCGAATCCAGGGTTACCTCTCCCGAGTACTAAACCCTAGATTCTCAAATCCAACCCCAATACCATTACAAGCATATTAATATCGTCATCAAATGATAAACACAATCGGACTTAAAAGAAACAACCGTTAAAGAAACGTATATTAAACCAAACGAGTATTTACACAACTACACCTTTTCCTAACTAATCTCTAAATTACACTAACATGTTCTTAGACAATAAAACATTAAATCAAGAGGAGATCATCATTATAAACAATAAACATTAAATACAAAGATGGAAACAAGGGAAGAAAAGCTAAATCTCAAAGTGGAGTAGTCCACTTTTGCCAAAAAATAATCCTCCTGAGCTTCCTCTTCTCTGTTGATGAACTTCCTCTTCTAGCTCTTCAAGGATTGGCCAAGAACATTTCCTAAAACTAATCTAATCTATATAAGGTAGAAGAGAGCTCTCAATAACAACCAAGCCCTCTCCCACGTCTAAGGTAAGGGTCTTTTTGAGCCTCTAAGGTTTGGTGGAGAAAGGGGTTAAATAGGTAAGGTTTGGAAATATCTTCAAAATATCTGAAAATAGATATTTCTGTGCAGAGTGTCACCGCTTAGGCGGTTGACTTAAGTCGGTTAAGTTTCTGTTGGATCTTCGCCTAGGCGGTGGTTTCTCCGCCTAGGTAGTAGTTGCTGGTATATCAATCTGATCTTTTCTTGCCTAGGCGGTGGTTCAGCCTTTCAGCACTCCAACATTTTGCCTCTTTTCCGCCTAGGAGGTGGAACTTCCGCATAGGCGGTGGTCTTCGTTCACTGAAACCCTGTTTTGTACATTTTGTTCACTGTTTCTCCACCGTTTTCACTTGTTTCTCGCCCTTTGACGTCCTTTCCCTGTTTTACACTAAAACACACTAAAACAAAATTAAATATAACTAAAACGCTTGAAAACTAACAAATTCGGTTTAGAAATAGATAGGTTTTTCACACCTATCAGACACCCTATCTCAAAGTCCCCTACTAACTAGACAACTGACACGTCTTCCTATCTCATGTTCCTCTACTAACACAACTACTGGCAAGTCTGCAGAACGTATAACCTGGGCTCTCATATCACAAATTGTCTTACCCCACCCTGGGCACCCGTCACCCTGGGGTCGGCGTGACGTCGACATGACATTGCCTAGACGTCCAACCAACTAGAAAACGTTAATATGCATACATAAATGTACAACCACTTATACTGACCATATATATCCTCTCTAACTAGGGACACACCCGTCCCTGAACTATAATAACAACAAAAGCATAACAACAATGAACCTCTCACAGGTTCGCCTCAGATAGCTCCTCCCAAAAATACTTCCATACTACGCCATTGCCGGACTCTACCTAGTGCCAGTAGGGGATCGACTCTTCACTGTTGCACCTGCGAGTGTACTGTCTTCTTAATAAAAACATTTTAGTTAGATCAAGCATAAAAGACGTAAATATCACATAGCGACCAATAATATAAAAATCTCATAATATAAATATCTCATCATTTAAGAAAAACTCCTTTACCTGCCATCACAAAATCAATGTCTACATATATATATATATATATATATATGTATATATATATATATATGTATATATATATATATATCACACCTCAATTAAGCAGTGAAAGTCAACCAGAATATATGAAATCAGAACAATAGATATACTAACACAAATAAATACGCCAATCCAGTAGAAAATAATATATATAAATTTACTCATCCCAATCACCATATACGACAAAACACCATATACGACAAAACACCACACCACTCTCACACCACATCACATCACATTACACCACACCACATCACATCATATCACACCACCCCACATCATACCACACCTCATTTCATTACACTACACCCCGGCTAGCCATATGATCGTTTAACCTCACGATCGGGAGTTGCAATGGTACCGTACTATCCGCAAGGTTTGCTCCCAAATGGGACAAATAACCACCTATTGGACTAATCCTCCGGACAAGACATAATATCGATAACCACCTGCCGGACTACCCCTCCGGACATGACGTAATATCATTAACCACCTGCCGGACTACCCCTCCGGACAGGACATAATAGCAATAACCACCTGCCGGAAAAGACATAAGCTATGACATCGTCAAATCAATAACATCATTGTCAAATTACAAATCTATAACATCATCCTCTATCTCCAAAACTAATTTAATCCAAATATCATTTTTCCACCTTCTTTAGAAACCAACTAGATTGGATAAATCATTTTTCCACTTTCTTTAAAAACCAACAAAATCCATGTTTCCAAAATCACCCAGAACTGCTTGATTCATATAAGTTATAAATTCATCCAGTTTTTAAATAAACACATTTTTTCCTCATATATTTGAAAATAGGTTTACAAGAAGACAGTACACTTACCTGGCTATCCGCTCCGCAAAACTTTCACTGATTATTCTCTACCGATACTCCGGTGCCTGCGAATCTAATAGTGACAGGGCCGAAATTAATATTTTATATAAAATAGCCTAATTATGCAATGCAGGCCTAAGTTCCGTAATTCCTCATCCCCACATTTTATTAAAAATTTATTATTCGGTTAATTTCATTCTGTTAATATTCCCTGTACCGGTGTATTAAGATTAACAACTATAAACAATAATATTATGATCATGACAATTACTACTACAAATGTGAAAAATTTTAATGCTTGACAATTAAATTTAAATCGATAATAATATCCATTGAAAATGTTACCTATTCCGAAACGTTCAAGGGTCGCGAGACCAATTTTGAATTTTATTGGGGTTATTTGTGTACTTTTTTTTTTTTTTTTTTTTTCTTTTTTCTTTTTTCCCTTTTCTGTTTCTTGTTTTTTGCTTCGCTTCTATTCCAGCAGGCCCTCCCTCTCTCTTCTTACTGTCACCGACTGCCGGCGACCTCACACCCATACACCCCGCAGGCACCCAATCAACCAAATGCACACACATGCTCACAACAGCAACCACTCCCATAGAATGTCGATCGACTAACGACCCTCACGACGTACACTGCCGACGACGGCTTGCACATGCAATCACCGAACAAACGACGACGATCGTACATGCATACACCCTCGATCGAATACACCCATGATCACTGAGCAACCCACACTATTGGCGATGACGCCGATCATTCTCACCCACCTAAAATCGACCATAATACACACATTCTGATGATCATCGACGGCTGAACAACCCTTACGCTGGTGAATGACGACAATTAACTAACCAAACACCTTCACTGCCGACGATCAACAAAATAACCCGACACCAACACACACATGTCGGACTACCAGAATAGCACACACCCACATACACCATCACACACCCACCACCGTTAACGCCGAGCGAATCACGAACACCCCCACACACTTACATACGTCGTCAAACAAGACAGACCCACCGACCCAACAGAACCCACACTTCGATCATGCACCCATAAAATTGCCAAATCCACCGAAGAAATACACATACGCACACTGAAGAACCCACCTCCGATTCTTTCTCTCTCTAGATTTTCTAGATTTTTCTCCACTAATTTTCTTAATATCTTCTGTCGAGGTTCATGATCTCAATTACATGTGTATATTTATGTGTATGAAAGTAGTGGTAACTCTCGATCCCTCGACTTTCCACGTTGATCTCTTCCTCTCTCTTCGATTTTTTTTTTTCTCGATCATTCCGTGCCCTGTTTTGGAATTGTGGGTTTCAGACACATATATATGTATATATGGATAAAAAAACTATTTTGTTAAATTGCACTTTTCTCCCCCTAACTTTCATTAAGTCTTCGTTTTAGTCCAATTTCACATTCAAGATTTTCTAAATTAAAATTTCACCCCAAAACGTTTTAAATCAAAGAGTTCAATGTGAATTTCCCTCCCTAAGTTTGGATTTAATGTTTCTAAATTTTTAATTTGACCCCTAAACTTTTAATTTGAATTTTAATTAACACAATTTCACCCCGAAATTTCTAAATGCTCTAAAATGAAAATAGAGTGACGTACATGCGAAATCGGGGTCTTACAACATATATCCAAGAATGTTGCCAAATGGATATTTGCATCTTCATGAAGATTCTCGCCATATTGATTCTGTTGAACCATGTTGATCAAGGCGGGTTTCAACACAAAGTTGCTTGCTTGGATCGATTGCCTCCAGATCCTTGAATAGTTGTCAAACATGATAGGTCGGTAGTAATCCCTAAGGACCACCTGTTGTTGAACTTCAGGTTCTGGTGGTTGTTGTGGTAGTGCTTAAGGCACCGACAATTGTCGTGCTACACAATCATCACCACTATTGGCCATTTCTTGAGCTTTGTTTCTCATCTCTCTCCTTTAGCCTCCTTAACGTACGTTCCATTTCCGAATCAAGAGCAAAGAATTCTAAACTTCGGCTATGTCGCATACACTGTTAGTCACCATAACCAATTAAAACGATTAAACAAAAATAAATAAAACAAAAGAGTTTCAAGATTAATATTGAGCTACTTGGTAGTAATATCAACTTAAGTAAAAACTTTAAATCCCTGGAAATGGCGCCAAAAACTTGCTGTGATATTTAAATACGCTTTTAATTTATCGCAAATGTACAAGGTTAAGTTTTAATAAGGTGGATCCGAATATTGAGTGTCGTCCACTGGGATTTATCGTTAGAACTAGTCAAGTTCTACAATTGACGTAACTCAATTTTATCTAGAAGATTAGAGATTTGATATGTGTTCGCTATTTGAAAACTAATTAAACCTAAATATTTGGGATTAATTCAATTAGAATGGATTATCTAGGGATGAACTTTGTTCACTTAAATGTGCGTGATTTATTCTAGTTTACATTAACGGTTATCAATCTATCCGACAATCTTGGTGTCTAAAACTCACTCACTACCTCTCCCGAGTGTAAAGTGAGTGAATATGCAACCGTGTCAATGGCAACATCCCTATCTAGTGTCTAAACAATTACATTAGTCTTGCCCCAACCTCACGGATCGCACACGCTCGACTAATCTCCTAAAACATTAGAACGTAGTGTTGTGTTTTAACTTTAGTCTGAATCCGGGTGACCTCTCCTGAGTGTCAAACCTCGTATTCTCAAACCAACCACAATATCATACAAATCCTACTATAGAAGTAATAAAATGGTAAACACAATCGAATAGGGATGAATAACCGTTAACGGAACAAAGATTTACTCGAACATGTATATTCGTGAACAACATCAAGCCCTAGATAATAAACGCTTAGCTACTCATGGCCATAAACAAATATTCAACAACACATGAGATAAACATCATCAAACAAACAACAAACATTTAGAAACAAAGAGAGAAGTAAGAAAGGAAAGCAAATCTATAAAGTGGATGGTTCTACTTTCGCAAAAGTTGCTCCAAGATCGTTTCCTCTTCTCCAATGATATGTTCCTCTTACTTGGTCTGATCGAGGGCCCTCTAAAAACGTCCTTGGCAATGGTAGGATGAAGTGATATAAATAAAAATAAAAAATATCTAAAAAAGTATCTAAAAATGTGTTGCCAGCTGTGTCTGGTCGCAGCAGCGAGCAATGGTCAGAACAACTACTAGCTGTTGCTCGCTGTAGCGAGTAAGGGCTAGTGGCCCTTGGCTACTGGGCGCTGCATTGAGAAGACTCTTGCTATAGCGAGATGCTTGCAAGAAGTCCATTTAACTCTGTTTTCAACCGTTTCTTCATCGATGTTCTACCGACAAACTTGATTTTCAACCGTTTTCGCCCCTAACACCTGATTTACATAAAAATGAATTAAAATATTACAAGCACTTGAAAACTAACAAATTCGGCTTGGAAATATGTAGATATAATCAATCTATCAACTACAAAAATTAAAAAGGACGATATGGGTAAAAATTTCAATGACAATATGTATTGTAATATGATCGGTACCCTGTTGTATATTACTTAAATTAGACCCAATACTATGTTTAGTGTCTGTTTGTGTGCGAGATTTCAATCTTGCCCGAAAGAATCGTATTTAATTATTGTCGAGCGAATCTTTTGAGATATTGAGACCCGATTTTAATCATATTGAGATACGTCTTTATTTTATTCGTGATCACATTAAAAAAGAAGATGTTTCTATAGAATATGTTGATACTTCTGACGAACTTGCTGATATTTTGACCAAACGTTTAGTTGAAGATCCATTTGTGAAAATTATTCGAAGTTTTTAGGAATGGCTAGGCATAATCATGTATGCTTAGAATAAAAGTTTTGATCCTTCATCTCCACTTTTCGTGATGACAAAAGGGGAGAAGTTATAGATTTTTTTCAATGTGTTTGGGTTGTCCTTGCGTTAGTTTATAAAGATAATTAGAAAGGGGGAGCAATAATGTTTTATGAGCTATATTACATTTTTTTTTTTTTATAAATGTTTTTCTCATTATGGTTTAAAGAAGTTAAAAAATCAATTCTCATATTCAAGGGGGGGTGTGGTTACATATTTTATTGAGAAAACATCTAAATTAATTGTCATCACAAAAAGGGGACAGATTGTTGACCCTAGATATTTTGATGGATAATTGAATACTATGTTTTACGAAACTTATATGTTTAATGAGTGATTTCAAATTAGAGTTCAGTTTGTGCAAATGAGAAAAATATTGAATTAAAAAATGTAATGATTATTGAAGATTTATAAAAATGATATTTTACAAAAGATTCAAGATGGTTGCAAGTGAAGACGTTGAAGAAATTTTCGAGCATTGAAGATTTTTTGAATTTCTAGTTGAAACAACTTAATACTTTTATACTCTTAATATACTTAAAAATAAGTATTCTTATGTGTAACATGTAAGGAAGTGATAAATTTAAGCTCTAAATATTTTTCATGAAGTGTTAAATCAGGAAAATGTTTGAAACCATAAAAAGAAAAGTTTTTAGTCCGTTCGGTTGATCAACGGGAAGTCTCGATCGACTAACAAGATCAACAAATAGTGAGAAAATGTGAGGAAACATTACTGGCCAGAACGGTCAATTGATGTAAGGTTCACGCGATTGAGAGTAGATGTCAATGATCAGAATTTAGACTGTTGCGGGGGCCAATTGGCCGATAGGGGGTTCGGTTGACTGACATTTTTGGATTCAGTCTACTTTGACTGTTTCGTTGTTCAAGATCTTCAACACAAGTCTTATGGTTTTGAACTTCAATAAATTTGATTTTAAGTGGATTTGAGTATATTTCAAATATTTATACCATATAGTGAAAATCCTATTAATTAGTCCTTATATTAATTGATTCTATGAGTTTAATTGGTAAAACTACTTTGGGTATTTAAGGATTTTAAATCAAAGAAGTTTTGAGGACTAAATTAAGCTTTTCAAAGACTATTTTTAACAAAATACATCTGATTTGAGAGAGTATTTTATATGGGGTTTTAAAGTGTCATAAATGATCTTATGTTTTGAAAAATAGCCGCGGTAGGCATAGTTTGAAATCTATATAATAAAACCCCCATTTTTAACTTAATAAAAATCAAGAGAAAGAATTTTAATTGCCTATATTTGTAATGATATTATTAATTTTGCTGGGAGTATTTTTCAAGAGAAGAAGTTTACTTTGAAGAAATCATCATTTTTGCTATTTTCGTGTTTGAGTTTTTCCTACGATCTTTTAAAGGAAATCCTGGTGAGATTGTTCTTGATCACTTGCTAAATATTACCTGTGATTTAATTAAGTTATATTCTTAAATTGATCTAGTAGTATTTTATGCAAAAAAATCATTTTTAATTTAGAGTATCTTGAAAATCCTGTGAAAAGGTTTTTACTTATGAAATCTAATTTATTTTATATGTGTGCTTTTACTTAGTAAAATCATATTCATTTTCTCATATAGTTCTTTCATGTAGTTTTAGGACATTAAGCGAGCATATATTGTATTGAAGTGGTACAAGCTCATGTGAGAAGAAACTATTTATTTCTTGTATTTGTGAGAGTGAGTGGATTAGACATATTTAAAACAATGTCTAATCAGGGTAGATAGGTTTGTTCTTTATCCTGTGAAAATGATTAGGTTTTATTCAGCCTGTATTTGAATTAGGTTAATCTTTAGCTTAATAAAAAGTTAAGGGTTTTTCCTTAGCCTGTGGAAAGGTTTGGTTCTGAGCCTGTCAAAAGAATTGGGTTAGTCCTCAACCTGTGAAAAGGATTGTAAGGGTCTGGTTCCCACTTGGTAAAAGAATTAGGGATTAGTGAATTGTGAAATCCATGTAGAGCTCGGGGGACTAGACGTAGGTAAGAGTAGCTTACTGAACTAGGACAAATCGTTGTGCACCTTTTCTTTATTTCTAATTGTTTGGTTGTGTACTTAGTTAAATACAATTTTGTTGTAATACAAGATAATAGGAAATCAGGAAAATTAGTAATTTGAGTGTTTGATAATTAATTTTTTAAATTTTTATCGCTACCCAATTCACCTCTCTTTCTTGGGTACATTTGTGGTCCAACATAATTTTTTGCATGTATTTGACATTTTCGTTTGCCAAAGTAACCAAAAAATAAATAAAATCGAAACCCTCCTGCAGGTCAAACTTGTTGATTCCATTCATAATCGATAGCGGTCTAAAAGATAGACATTTTTTTTTTTTAAAGTTTGTCTTCAAATAAAAATGGCAATATCATTTTTCACCAAACTAAAATTTCTAAGAATTATTTTAATTTGAAGATTCTTCAGATGAATATACCAATTTCGGACGAGTATCTTGGGTGCCTAACACCTTCCCCGAATATAACCAACCCCTGAACTTTTGAATTCTTTAGTAAGGCCAATATTTTTGAGTCAAATTTAGGCCATTTCAAAATTAAAATATTTTAAAAAATATCAGTGACCAAGCACGACATTTAAACTCAATGCTAGGTGGCGACTCATTTTCTTCCAAAACATCAGCTGAAAACTGTTGTTTCAAAAACTAGCTCCTAAAACGACCTAGAACCTATTTTCATAAAAATAAAAACTTTCAAAAATAATTATCGAAATGCATTTAAAAACTAGCATTTTTTTAATGTTGGTTTGTTGTTTATTTTTTCTGGGGTGCGTCATATGATTCACTTATTTTTTTAGAACTTCTCACTTAATACCATGAAACATGTAATCACTACAACTATCATTTAACATCAATTCTATAAAGTCTTGAAAAAAATGTTTTACACAAAAAAAAAGTTGTGAGAATTACTTTAGGTACAATTGTACAAGATAAACTTTAAAAGTTAAAATTATTAAAAAAATTGAATACTTAATATATTCAACACTTAATAGATTCAATACTTATAATTTCAGCACTTAAAATTCAATGGTTAAAGTTTTCAAACATAAAAATTAATCATTATTAAACAGGGGTAAATAAAAATCATATTTATTCTTAAAGTTTAGTACTCACAAATAAAATATAGGGGATTTTGGTATACACATGAAAATTAAGTATTATTAAACAAGGGCTAAATAAAAATCATATTTATTCTTAAAGTTTAGTGATGTTTCCAAAACATCCTCGGTATATATAATAGTTCCTCACGTGCCAAAAACCTCTGCAACCTGCAATCCAACTTGCAAACAAGTTAGCTTTGAGGGGGACATCGGTGTGGTGTCAGCCAAATAATCTCTTGTGTCAAAATAAGATCAGACTGTTGTTTGATAGATAAGAAAGCTTAAGATCGAATATTGAGTATATAATTGAGAGTTGCATGTATAATACCTATTTTTTCTATATATAATTGAGCTGATTTATCTCATAACCATGTTCCCATGATTTTATCCACATTATATATTGAGCAGTAGTGATTGTTGTCCATGCTCCCATTGTGGGCTATCATGGTGATCACGCCCATGAGCCTGGGACGGGAGTAGGTGAGGTTGACCTACCATCCTTAGAACTGGAAACCAGGCCTCTTAGAAGGCATCATTCTATACTAGATCATCCCATGCATGGCTGGGCTTCTGGGGTAGGTTAAGTATATCTACATTTGGGCCATCAATAAGCTCTGTCCATGGTTGGGTCTTGGACCATTCTTATTGGCTTGGATTTTATCCACCGACCGGGCCTAACTTCTTAACACCGATTTCATAATTCATGAGTGGGAATTTCTCCCACATCATTTGCCCTCCTGACTTCCGTAGCGATTCATCGAATCAAGGTAGGATATTGTTTTTCTTCTGTTTCAGTAATGCCCTCATCCTTGGTGTGAATTTTTGTAAAGTTGTAATTCTTGCCCTATTCAACCATAACTTTAGACCTCTTGACTATGTAAAATTTAGCAAAGATTGAGCTGGACATTAAGGTTAATGCTTTGTCGGCTAAAGCTAAAGTAATAGTAGGGGCATCAGTAGCCGTGTGCAGAACTCTTAGGCCCTTTGGTTGGGCTCAACTCACTCTTGATTAGGCTCCACTCAACCTTGACCAGATTTAGTTTAGTGTTGGATGAGGTCAGCTAGGCACTATTTGATTAATTAGCCGTCTTTTCCACCTTTAGTCCATTGGTTTTGTAGTGATAACGCTTGATAATTATTATAAGCCTTAAGCACCTACCGTATTTGATCCTGGAAACCATCGTCTTTCGCTCTATATTTGTTGTCTCCGTTTCTCTTCATACGTCATAAATATTCCGACAATTGAGTTTCATATTTCCCGTCATTTCATGATTGCTGGTTTTGGCTATTTAAAGCCAAGAATCCTCGGGGTTTCTTCACAACTTTTGTTTTCACTAATTCCCTTTTTTCGACTTGTTTTTTTCTCCTTTTATCTTAGTATAAATATGGCTTTGTTGTCATTTGCTTCTGACATTTTTGATGCTATTCAGGCGAAACAAAAGAAGGAAGTAACACAAGGGTATCGCTTTAGCCAACTCATGATGATGGCGAAGACCTTTGATGCATGGCACCTTAGGCTTCAGGCGATTGAGAATGCTAGTGCCCTCTATGCTTCCCTCGATGTTGCCCATTTTTGTGCGATATTCCAACTCCATGAACTTTGTGGTTAGTTACAGGTGGCAAAGAAACAAATTGAAAAGTTGTGAGCCCAAGTGCATCTCTATAAAACTTACAATGGTGTGTTAAACGCAGAGAGGGAAAAGATTCCGGACAAAAACAAGGAGAAAAAAGAAAACATATGCTCCTTGGTTCTAGCACTGAGCCAGCAGGTGAATTCTACCGCTCGAGTTCGAAATCTGAAGACTTCGGTTTTTTGCTTTCTCATTGATTGGAGCAGTTTTTTTTTTTCAAAGAAAACAACAAGAGCATTTTTTGAATAGTACGTGCTTATTAGTCACCAAATTATCCCTTATATGTGTAACTCCTTTTTCCAATCTGAACTCTATGGTAAGAAGTGATACGTTCAAGACTGGAAAAGAACAATATCTTGAGTAGGATTCCTGTGATGGGAAAATGTAGTTACATCGATTTTGTATTGAATTTGTGGTAAGAAGTGTTAAGTTCAAAACTTTTTTTTTTTTTTCTCTTGGACTGTGATGACATATCCATTGTTTATAAGAAACTGTCGAATTTCATATGTTTTGTGTTGAATGAAATTCTAGAATAATACTTGGAGTAAAATATCATTCATGCATAAAGTTTAGATAAATGGGAATAGGTTTTCCAACCATAACTTTTAATGAGGGTAAGTCCTCGCCCGTAAGAGGGATTAATTAGGGAAGAATAAGAAGTATATACCTATATCGTAAGAAATATCTTTTCATTCTTCCATCCTCTACCTTCCTCCATATCAAGTTTAGGTAATAAAGATGATGTGGATTGCATGAGTCTCAACAGACTAATAAAAATAATGTACTTATTGACATAAAATTTGGTAATTTGTCGCACATCAGCTCTTGAATGGGTTACCGTAAGTAGCTTAGCGTCTTAGCCAAGTTAATATGAGAGGCTTGGTGTAAGCTTTAAGATTTGGTGAGTTGCCATTAAGCAATTACTGAGTGGAATGATTAGAGTTGCTTGATTGGTGCGTTGAGCAGATTTCAGTGGGTTGCCTAATTGGTGATCTGATGTGCCGACCTCTAAAGCTCAATGTGATTGGTAAATTGATGTAGGTAGTCGGTCAATGAGCCAATTTAGGCAGCTTAGTTGGTTGATGAGTTGATCTTGGCAACTTAATTTAGGAAGAGAGTTTGGTTAACGAGCTCATCTTGGCAACTCAGTTATGGGTGAACCGATCTAGGCAGTTCAGTAAGTTGATAAGCTGATCTTAGTAGCTCGGTCTTATGAAAGACCTGATCTAGGCAACTCAGTTCCGAGATGAATTGTTTTAGGCATTTCGATTGGTTGATGAGTTGATATTGGCAGCTTAGTTTATGGGTGAACTGATCTAGGCAGTTCAACGTGTTGATGAGCTAAACTTGGAAGCTCGGTTTTACAAATAAACTGATCTAGGTAGTTCAGTCAGTTGATGAGCTGATATTGGCAACTCATTTTTAGACCGTTTATTATCCTAAGTGTAGGGATGGTATTTGCTGAAACATTTTTTTGAAGATAAGTGGCTATGACTGCTCATTCAAAAGTTTACAATCGAAATAACAATAATTTTTCTCCAAGCCATTAATAATATGACAAGTAATAATGAACTCACACAAAGTATTTTCGCAAATGCGCAATGTTCAATAGACAAGAAATTGGCACACCATTCAAATCTTCCAACCAGTACATCACAGGTTTGTTTACCTTCATTTTATGGTCCCTCCCAGGTAGGATCTAGTTTTCTTAATTGAGCCTCTAGGTGGTGCAGCATTACCCTCCGAAACACTAGTTTTCCTATTGTGAAGTGCCTCAGGTGAATTGCATGGTTGAACATCCTTGCCATCTTTGAGTTGTAGGCTACCATCCTCAATACTGCTTGGTCTCATTTCTCCTCTAACTGGTCTAACTCTTGACATATCGCAACCTCATTTTCTATGAGATTGACTGTGTTATCTCGCCTCGAAGGCAAATATTTTTTTGCTAGGACCACTGCTTCTGTCCCGTACATCAACAGTTCTTCCACTCATTTGCCTTTGGCATTGTCTAATGGCTTTTTGAGTGCTTCTTTAATTGACCTATTTGTTTCATTTACTTACCCATTTTCTTGCAGATAAGCTGGGTTTGATGTCCGATGTTGTTTTTTCAATTCTTCGAGCATTCAAGTTACATTTTCCCTGATAAACAGGTTCTATTATCTGATATTAGTATTGCCAGAATACCAAAATGGAAGATTAATTGCTTCCAAAGGAATTTTTTTACATCATTTTTGTCCACAGTCACGAATACATTAGCTTCCATCTATTTGGTAAAGTAGTCGATCACTACTAGTAAATACTTCTTATTCCCGGGTGTCGGCGTGAATGACCTAAGGACATCCATCCCCCATTGAGAAAAAGGCCATGGACTATAGATGGTGTTTGTGTTTGAGAAGGAATGCATATGTCATTCGGGAACCGTTAACATTTATTACACTTCTTGACGCACTCCTTCGCATCGCTGCACATATTCGGCAAGTAACACCCGATTGTAAGTGCCTTGTGTGCCAAGGTTTTTCCTCCTTGATGGTTCCCACAAAATCTTTTGTGAATTTTTAGCAACACATAGGTGACTTCTTTTAGCCCTATGCAGAGTAAGAACGGTTGTGTGAACGACCTTTGATACAACTTACCAACCATCGTGATATACCTAGACACTTTGTATAAGATCTTTTGTGTTGATTCCTTGTTGTCTAGTAACATTCCCTCACTTTAGTAGTGCACCAAAGGAGTTCTCCAGTCTTCGTCTTGTCCTAACTCTCCAATGCAAGCACAAGATTTAGTTTGAGCTGGCGCGGATAGCTACTCTAGATAATCCACCACCTTAGATTGCTGATGTGGACCGAAGGATGACGTTAGTACTGACAACCCATCTGCCTTTTCATTCTCAGTCCTTGGAATAGCTTTAATTTTGCAGTTGTCAAAGGCCTTTGTTAACTTCTTCACTTTATCAATGTATAGGTGCAACCTCCTTTTGTTGACCACGTACACCTCATTTATTTGATTTACTACTAGCTGTGAAATTGATCAGGCCTCCACATTATGGGCTCCCAACTCTTTTGCTAAGGTCAGTCCCAGGATTACAACTTCATACTCTGTCTCGTTGTTGGATGCTCTGAATCCAACCTATATAGCCTTCTCTACTTGATCACCTTCTAGGGTTTCCAGAATTTTACCAACTCCACATCCTTGTGAGTTTGATGCTCCATTAACCTATAATTTCCAATATATTATTGCAGTTAATGAACACTCACCATCTTCTATGATCTTCTATGGCTGTTCCTTCTGGAGGTGTTAGCTTAGCAATGAAGTCGTTTAGCACTTAGCCCTTAATTACTATCCTGGGTTTAAAGGTTACATAGAACTCTCCCATCTCTACCACCTACTTCATGTGGTGACTTGAAGCCTCTGGTCTTTGCATTACTGGTCTCAGCAGGTAAGAAGTTAGCACGTTGATTATATATGCTTGGAATTAAGGCCGCAACTTCTGGGCTGCGGTTATTAGGGCTAAGGCAAGCTTCTCGAGTTCAGTGTAGTGAGTTTCCATTGGTACCAATGATTCACTTAAATAAAATACTGGCTTCTTTCCTTCTGCACCTCCGTTCCCCAATGTTGCACCAACTGTAATGGTGGTGACTACTAAGTACAAGTATAGCTAGTCTTTAGGTCCGACCTTAGCTAAAGTTTTGATAGAGCCCAGGTAGTCCTTGATGGAGTGCAAGGAACATTCACTTTCTTTGTCCCAATGAAAATTCTTGCTCACCCTCAAGATTTTGAAGAAAGGAACACATCTATCGGTAAATTTGGAGATGAACCTGTTCAGGGCCACCAATCTTCAAGTCAGTACTTGGACTTCATGTACCGTCATGGGTGACTTCATATCTCTGACAGCTTCTATTTTCTCATTGGTGGCCACAATTTAAGCGCTGCCACTTTCACCGCAAGCGTATGGATCAAGTTTTAGTATAATGGACCTTTTGGTCGGGTATCGTATCCACAAGGATTGGTTGAGATTACTATCGAGTACCATGATTGTCATAACGTGACTTTATCTAGGCGACAAAAAAGAAATTTAATTATTAATAATACTAAACTAAAATACTAATTAAGTTAACCATACTATAAATACTATATTGAGATTGTTTCGGGGAGTAGATTTCCTAGAGATAAACTTTATTTACTTCATTGTGTTTGATTTCGTTTTAGTTAACATTAACGACGTTCGGAGTATCCAACAATCTCGGTTCGTAAACTCCCTCGCCACGTTTTTAGAGTGTAAGACATGGGAATACGTGACTTTGTGTGAACAGTCTGCCTCAACATCCTAACGACTCTACGTCACGTGAGTCTCGCCCCAACGTCATCGATTGCACACTTTGTAACACCCTCCCGGGTCGTTAGCTTGTCGTGTTGTGTTTACTGTAGCCCGAATCCGGGATTAACTCTCCTGAGTGTCAAACCCCATATTCTTAATATATCTAAACTAGCATATAATCATAGAAGACATGGCAACACAATAGAAATTATAAGGAACAACCATAAACGAAACACAAATTCAACTAAAACTACATTTTCATAAATAATACGTTAATCCCTATTACAATCCATATTTAGCTCATGGCCCTAACCGTTTATACAATGTAAAACGAGATAAACATGCTCGACAACTACCAAAATGAATAAATCAAAGAGAAGAAACAAGCAACTTAGCCTATATCCGAAGAATTTGGGCTAGAACCGTCGAACAATCGCTTCCCTCTTCATCTTCTACCTCAGGTTGAAAGTGCTCCCTCAAAAATCTCTTATCCTAACCCTAAAATATTGTCTATGGCCTTAGGGGCTGAAGTGGTCTGAAGAGAAAAGGAGATAAGGGTATTCATAGGCTAAAAAATATCTAACAAAATATCTAAACTATGCAAAGGCCACCGCCTAGGCGGTGGAGAAGGCGGTTGCTGTGAAAAATATTTTGTTGGTTTACTGCCTTGGCGGTGATCTATTAGTAACATTTGTGTCTTCTCAGCATTTTCACTACCTAGGCAGTGGTTTGGACGCCTAGGCAGTGGGCTTCTTTAAAAATATTGCCTCCTTGTTTTTCTATCGTTCTTCGACCGTTCTCGATATGATTTGATCGTTTATGCTCTGATTTCATACCTTTTCACCCCACGCACCTGTTTCAATACAAAAAGAATAAAAACATATTAAAACATATAAAAATAACTATAAAACCGGTTTGGAAATACGTAGGTAGATCACACCTATCAATTACCCCCAAACTTGAAATTTTGCTAGTTCTCGAGCAAAACACCCACACAATACGAGAAAATATAAAGACTAAGTACTAAAAATAAAAAACATGAAAGACAAATATGTGCAAGTTTTGAGTATCATCTACTGGGCAAACGAACTATCCCTCATCGTCCCCCAATCCTATCGAGTTCAGGTTAAAACACACACCATGTAGTGTTCTAGAATTTCAACATTTATAATAGTAAGTGCCGTTATAGATCCTACTAAAGTGTGTGTGTGTTTAAAACTCAAATATATAACTGTCCGTTAATCGGGTTGGATTATCTACCATATAAGTGCATGACAGAAAAAACCCGAAGGTATAGGGAATCCATA